>CATIUR010000006.1:53191875-53900000 GCA_949592205.1 Helichrysum umbraculigerum
TAGCTACGCTATGTTAAATTAAGTTCGTATAATGTAATCCCTGAACTAGTCATACCTAATGAGGAATACTGCCTAATGGTCATAGTCTAGGCTCACTAAATGCAACCTAGTTCACTAAAACCTTAGGCTCTGATACCAATCTGTAACACCCTCAAATTTCGGGTTGCGGAAGCGATCGGGTCGGGTGTTACCAAATCAAATATCACAGCATAAGATGCATAATGAATGACTCTAAATGAGACGTTTGAAAATAGTTATTACATTTCTGAAATTAAAGCATTTACAAGTTTCGAGATCGCATAAAAGTAATATTACATTCTACTAGTACTGAAGTAAATGCAATAAATATCCTGAGTATTGAAAACATGCGACTCGAGCTAGAATCCTGTAGGCCAATCCTACTACGGCAGTGTACCTGAGAATGCACACTAAAAGGGTCAGCTGGAAAGCTGGTGAGTTCACAAGTAATTTGTAGAAACAAGTAGTTCGAGTAATAAATATTTCATTCAGAAATATCAATCAAGTTTAGCAGTTTAAATAACAACATTTGCCCCTCGAGGCAGTTATAAGTAATTTATGGTAAGCAGGTGAACCTAATCAATAGGTTTCTAGTCAAGTAAAGGGGACCAATCCCCAGCCTGGGTGTTATCCGGTAAGATATTGCCACCTGGCAATATGTATACGAGAGTAGCGTAAGGTGACTATCTGTCGTGCTACTGGCCGCAAGCAATCAAGCAAGAAAGTCTTAGGCAGTCGGTATTGCTCCCCGGCAATACGGTACGGATAGTTTGTACGGTTTCAAGTATTAGTACTATGGTTACTAATAGGTCACGATGCCACCTGGCATGAAAGGTTGCACCCCGGCAACGTTATCAAGTTATCTGTTTTGTAGTAGTGTCATATCGGTACAGTTTATAAGCACAGTCAAGTGAGCAAAAGCTCGTAATTTCCTGAGTCTCCGACTCGTAAGCATCTAGTAATCACCTACAGTGATGGTAATGGTTTCGTAATCACGGTCAAGTGAGTAAAAGCTCTTAATTTCCTGAGTCTCCGACTCGTAAGCATCTAGTAATCACCTACAGTGATGGTAATGGTTATCCCCCAAGGGAAGTGTCAAGTTATGTCCCGCAGGACCATGTTTAAGTAAATTAACCATTTATAGAGCCAAAGACCCCGACCATAATAATTCGTAGGTCCGTTGCTGAAAGTAAGTGAAGCATAATCCATATGCTGAGTATGAGTAACCATGCAGTTCCGTAGAACTACGATAGAGCATGAATCCACATGCTGAGCCAACGACCCCGACCTTAATAATTCGTAGGTCCGTTGCTGAGTGTGAGCATTTAGCTCGTAAGTAAGTTGTACCACCCACCGTGGCATCGTGAGCAATCCAGCTCGCAAGTAAGTTGTACCACCCACCGTGGCATCGTGAGCAATCCAGCTCGCAAGTAAGTTGTACCACCCACCGTGGTATCGTGAGCTCGTTTGTAAATCCGTAATACCAATCACGTTGGTATCGTGTTTGTACCACCCACCGTGGCATCGTTTTGCTTCACATATAGTGACAGCGTCCGTTATTCTCCCGCAGGAGATGCAAGTAATCGTTTTGGCAGTACACGACATGCCGCAAGTAAGTTTAGCCCAAGGCTAGTAAATTGTTACAGGCACTCAACAGTACCTCAAGTTGTTACGTAATTCACAGTAGTATATCATACTAAGAATTGTAGGAGCGTCACCTAGATGTAAGGGATAATCGTAATCAATAGGTAGGTACGTATCTACGTCACCTAGTTTGCCTGAAGTAATATGTAAAGTCTAAGTCACTTAACTGTAGGGAAGTACTCTCAGTACTTAGTTAAAGTCATCCGTTAGTTCATAAAGATAGTCATCACTGAACTAGCAAGTCGGTGCCTCTAGTTGGTATTCACAAGTCCACTAGTCATTACTAGTAAATAGCAAGTCACTGATGTAGTGAGGCGTTTATTCCCTAGATATCATATGTAATATAATTCTAGGTGTTACTAACACAGTCATACTTAATATCCCTAAGTATGGTCAAATGGTTCGTAGCTGTCGCGGTCTAGCACCGTTACCATAAACTATAGTAAAGCGTTTGTAACGATTTGAACAGTTGAAAGTAGTAAAACAGGAGTATGCATTCCCACCCCGAAATCAGTTGGAAAACAGTAAAAGAGTGGGGTGATGAACTCACCTGAGGAGTTAGCGTCCTAGCGTAACGAGTCGTGCCAAGTGAAATCTCCTAATGTCCTAAACACGAGAGATTTCGTACGTTTGTAAGTGCGGTTCGTTATGGATGGTTCGTAATAATAATTCATATTATTATTAGGTTTGAGTTTTCGTATACTTCATAAAGTATATTTGTTTTGGAGTACAAGTAGTATCGTATTTAAAGTGTCTTTTGAAAACGTTTTCCGACACTTAGAAAGATTTGGCTAATTTCTGTTTTCTGCGACATAACATACGACACAAAAATGGTTCATGCGACACAAGGGTTGTGTCGCATGGTGCGACACAGAAGATCTGCGACACAGTGGTTGTGTCGCATAATGCGGGTGATGCTAAATCAATAGCGACATAAGGGTTGTGTCGCATGGAGTCTGCGACACAAGGTACGACACAAGGATACGACATAAGGGTTGTGTCGCATGGATAGTTTATGCGACACAGTATGCGACACAAGGCTTGTGTCGCACTCAAGAACAGCAGCCCAGAAACCTTCGGGTTTCGCGTTTTTCCGGCCAAAATCGCAAATCGAACGCATTTTCAAGCTGTAAAATCGTGGTTTCTTGGTTGTTTAGGTTATAAGCAACTTATGTAAACATTATTACACTAAAACATTACCCCAAAATGGTTAAATCTAAGAATTTGAGAAATTCTTACAAATGCGAATCGAGGCCAAACGAGGAAGAAAACGATGGTGTTGTCTTTGTTAATGTTGTTCCACTCGTGAAGGTGATTCCGAAAATGTTGGTGACGGTGGCGGCAGTGGTCGGCCGGCGGTGGTGGTGGTGATTGGTGGTGGTTATTTTGAGAGAGAATTGGATGGAAAAAGAAGAAGATGAAGAAAAATGAAAGGAGAAAAGAGGTGGGGGTTGGGTTTTGTTAAACTCAGCTCCCACTTTTGTATACTGTGGTCTCCAACCGCAGTACAAAATACCCGCGTGTTATTTGTCGATTTCAATATAAATTAATACTTTTAATTTACATAAAATTTGTTTATTTGTTTTTGAAATATTTACTAGTTGAAACATTTTATAACATGAAATGTTTTGGAATAAAGTTTTCATAACTTTATTTCGTATGTTTTTATTTTATTCCCAATTGCGATTTATAAATAATCGTTCTCGATATATATATATATATAACTAATACACATTTATATATATGTAATACTCCAATACTTCGTTGATACGCATATGTAATATGCAATTTAAAATTTAGATTGGACCCGAATTTTGGTCCTTTTTGACCGGGTGTTACAAATTTGAATTTGCTAATTGCTCATCCCTTGCTACATCCATGTCACATGCAGTAAAATTACATGCTGACTCTGATGGTAAATCTGTAAACATCACTGCTTATAGAGGAATGATCGGGTCACTGCTGTACCTAACTGCAAGTAGACCAGACATTATGTTTGCTACATGTCTTTGTGATAGGTATCAAGCTGATCCAAAGAAATCACACTTGCTCGCTGTCAAAAGAATATTCAGATATTTGAAGGGTACATCAAATCTTGGTCTCTGGTACCCATCAGGTTCAGATTTCTCTCTGAAAGGATATTCTGATTCTGATCACGCTGGATGTAAGCTGGATAGAAAGAGCACTTCTGGTAGCTGTCAGTTTCTTGGAGAAAAGCTTGTAAGCTGGTCTAGCAAGAAACAAAATTCAGTTTCAACTTCAACCGCTGAAGCTGAATATGTTGCTGCTAGTGCTTGTACAGCTCAAATTCTCTGGATGAGAAATCAGCTCGCTGACTATGGATTTGACTTCAAAGAAATTCCAATCTATTGCGATAGTTAAAGTGCCATAGCTATTGCAAACAATCCAGTGATGCACTCAAGGACAAAGCACATTGATGTACGATATCATTTCATCAGGGACCATGTGATGAAAGGTGATATTGAACTTCACTTCATTCCAACTGATTACCAACTCGCTGATTTGTTTACAAAACCTTTGGATGAGAAAAGATTTAATTTTCTTATCAGCGAGCTTGGTATGTTAAACTTCAATGAATAAATAAACTCTTTGAGTTTATTTATTTATTGAAGTTTAAATTTATAAATGCTTTAAATAAAATGTCTTTGTAGAATATAATTTCAGTTGACCATACATACTGATATTTTAATCCTTACTGAACTAATCAGCAAGATTAATACCCAGCTTACTGTGATCATCTAATGTTATATTCTTATAAAGACTCATGAATATTTTCTTATGTCTCAACGATAGGTTTGTAGCAATGCTCTATGGTATTTCTAACTGATCTATTTAGTATTCTAAGTTGTAACTAGATCAGTAAGGTGTAATATAGAAATATGTTATATATTTAACATAAGACATAATCTATATTCATGTTCGTTTTAATAAAACAAAAAAAAAACAAAGAGAGAGAAAAGAAAAACTTACAATGTAACAATAGTGAGTTGATAAGTTAAATTTATATCTAAACTGTAACTATGTCACAATGACTCAATCAGTATTCTAAGTTGTGATTAAGTCAGCGAGACATAGTCTCAGCAAGATAAACGATTAAATTTATTATCTTATAATTGTTATATTTCTTTTTTGTGGTAAATCAAGAAATTGATTATATATCTTCAGTAATTCTTTCTCTCACTGAAGATATCATTTAATGGTGCTATTAAATTTACAAATATCATTTGAAATAAACGGGTTATGGTGTAACAGAAAAGTCGTATTGTCTGACACTCTCTCTCTTACGTCAGTATACTTTTCCTGCACACCTCTCCCATCACCATTAATACCACCAGGTTCTACAATCATCACCCCTATACCACTTATCACCATCAATCATCACCTCTATACCACCTCTACTCACCACCATCATCGACCACGACGATCTATTTTTCACCACATGATAATCAAGAAGCACGCTATAAAACAGCGATTTAACTCATTTCACTTTACGCCTTCTTGATTTTCATAAGAAAAATACTATGTTTTAAAGGCGAAAATCTTGCAAAATATCTTTATCACTGGCAAGATCAAATTCTTATTTTTTATAACACCATCTCTGCAGAGTTTAAAGCTCTTCGAGCCTTTGCAGAAACCAAAGATCTTGTTGTTACAGTTTACAAATCAGATAATTTGGAAAAGATAACTTGATCAAAAACAGAGCATGCGGAGAAACTAAACCTTTTAAATAAACCACTTTACTCTCCATGTTCTTACGTTATCACCTGGAGAGATGAACCCAGAATGGTTCAGTGAGTTCTGGTTTATCTATACTCACTCGATAGTTCAAGTGGTTTCATATCTTCAGGGTTTTTATTGATAACGGGAATCAATAGATAACTGTCACTGTACATTACACTTATGTTCCATTGCATGACAGAAATGAAGCCAAAGGAGGCTTAGTCAATCTCACTGGGATTGACTATAAATATTCTGTCAATAGCAGTGGCAATCAAAAGTGTGCCTCTATACAATTGTCCATTGCTGTCACCAAATCGACCAAATCACTGAAAACACCCCCCAGTGATTATTTCTGGTCAACCACCACTACAAAACACATCAACTGCTCTCAAAAGAAAATCCAAATTAGGGTTCCTGACATTAACGGATCAGGGACATAGCAAAAAGAAGTCATCCAAGGATGCCAAGGGTGAAGCGGAGGCTGAACGTTCAGTCCCTGCGGGCACCCTTGCTGACCCCAAACCTTCAACTGCTTCACTGAACTCCCGAAAGTCTAGTGACTCTAAAAAGGAACAACTGCAGACAGCTACAATAGCTCAAACTATTGTTAGCAGTGATTTGGGTGCATCCCACACCCTCATATCGAGTCTAACCATCAGCCACTTTTCATTCTCACAAAAGGATGGTACTTCATCAAAAGGGCTAGTGGTATCAGTGGGTGATAACACACTCATTGATGATACCACATCACTGGCTACAGACCTGGGCCAAATCTCATCTATCACTGCACCAACTGTCAATATCTCTCCACAGACACATGAAGAGATACAGGTTGATCCCTCTGTTTCCAATGATCCATAAGCTAGAACACAAGCTGGTAATGATGAGGAAGCCAAATCCGTAGCAAAATACATCACTCATACTCAAAACGTTCAAAAGTCAGTCACAACATTTCATGCTAACATCAAGGGGGAGAAATCTGATGACTCTGATGATCATGATGAAAGTGATGATGCTAACATCAAGGGGGAGAAAGTAATAATGGGAGAAAGTGATGATGTTACCAGAAATGCTGATCAGAAAAACTTGGATGAAGAAACCACTAGAAACATGTTCATTGTGGATATAGGTCACTCTTTAGGTCCTGGTTTGCATTCTCCAAGTCAAACAATGCCTGAGCAACAGACTCATCTAAACTCTGTAGTAATCTTCTCTGAATGCGTAGTAAGTTTCAAGATGACTTCCGTTATCAAAGGTAATCTGATCGATGAAGATAGTAGGTTTGTTATGTCAAAAGTCACTACAATTCAAGATCACTGAAGCTGAAGATAATAGGTTTGTTATGTCAAAAGTCACTACAATTCAAAATCACTGAAGCTGAAGATAATAGGTTTGTTATCTCAAGAGTCACTACAATTCAAAGATCACTGAAGATGAAGATAATAGGTTTGCTATGTCAAGGGTCATTACAATTTAAAATCACTGAAGCTTCACCAGCTGTTGATCTGCAACTACTAAGACCAAAAGATATTGTCATACATGGTAGAATTTTGTAATAAATTGGATTTATTGTAACTGAAATCACTTGTAATATTTATATTTTGCAGTTCAATAATATCTGATCTTTTGAGAAAACCAAAGTGCAAAACTCAGATCATGTTAAAAGAATCCAAAAAGAAAATGAATGGATCAAGTATAAGTCACTGAATGTTTAAAATCTTAAACACTGACTATAAAATTTTTCAGCAACAAGTTTGTCTAGGGAGATTTGATCACAATCATTTAGGGGAGATTGTTGAGTCACTGGTCGCTGACCATGTTGAGTCACTGGTCACTGACCAACTCAACTATGCACTACTCGATGAAGAAATGGATTGTGTCAAAGCTGCTGTTGCTGGAGTTTATTACTGCTGATCATTATTCACTCTACTCTCAAGGGAAATGATATGCTGAGGAAGATTAGAATTCAACTTCGTGTGTCGCTGATACTTAGCAGCGAGAGTTCTACATCTTCAAATCTAATAAGGCAAAAGTCACTGCCCGAATAATAGCTAGTCGCTGAAGATCTCTATTTCAAGTCATTCTACAAGAGCATGTTAGCTCGCAGTGAGTGAGGAGAATTACTGCATCTTCAGTGACTATTCAATAAAGCCTCTCAATCATCAAGTGCAAAAGTACTGTACTCATATACACATCAGCAAGAGTCTTCGTACTTGAAGAATGTTCGAATGATTACGTGGCGGCAACTGATTGGATTTAAGGTAACGAGATATTTGCGGTAACAGAATTGGGACCCGCAGTATGTCGGTTCATCAGAGATCAAGCCAATCAAGTTGCAACACGTGTCCTTCCAAGATCCTATTTCTTAGGAACTCTTGTAGTATATATAGTTCAGCATATTGTACTTTAGAGGCTACTTTTTCTGTACGTGTTAATCACTTGTATGTCAGTGAGTAGTTAGTCTAAGCACGTAACAGTGACTCGGCGAGTGAACAGTCAGCGTGTTTGTCCACTGCTATTCATCTCATTTTGAAATAGATTAGCTTGAGTGTTTGATTTGGATTAGCTTTGGCTAGTCCATTCGCAATCAACACTTGTGAGTTTTACGATCAATAAGATTCACAATTAAGCTACTATTGCTCATCTTACTTTGATATTGTCATATCTACTTGTTACATACTCTGTTTGTGTTCAATCAATTAAAAACTAGCTAAATAACTTAAGTAAAATCAGAAATAGTTTTTAATTGTATTCAACCTCCCCTTATATACACTTTTTTTTTTATACTCTTTTGAGGGGATTATAGGAGGTTTCTAGATACTTACATTCATTGCTTAGGTTTATACATACATATATTATATATAATATTCATTATTATTATTATTAATATTATTATTATTATTATTATTATTATTATTATTATTATTATTATTATTATTATTATTATTATTATTATTATTATTATTATTATTATTAGTATTATTATTTCTATTACTGTTTGTTTTGTTGTCGGCTGTTTTGCTGGATGCTAGATGCGGTTGCGGTTGCTGATGCAGATGCGGAGGTCGATTACGGTTGATGTGGCTGTCTGCTGCCGCTGTTATTTCACTTTTACTTTGTTTTTGCCTTTTTTGCTTTTATATGTACATGAGTCTGCCGGAGGTCTATCTTGGAAGCAACCTCTCTACTTTCGGGTAGGGGTAAGGCTGTCTACATCTTACCTCCCTCATACCTCGCCCTAGGCGGGATTGAGTACTGTTGTTATTGTTGTTGTTGTTGTATATTGAGATTCCATATCACTTATTGATAGTGATTACGGGACTATCAATTGGTATCAGAGCAGAGTTGGTTTAAATCAATTAACCAGATCTGCAATGGAATCAGTAAAGTACAGCTGTGTCGACTCCGAGTATCAGAAGGGAAATGGTTCTACAACCAAACCTCCAGCGTTTGATCCCTCTAGGATTGAAACCTGGATGTCCCAGATGATGTTTCTTGATCTTATTGATGATCGTCTTTGCAATATCATAACCAATGGTCCCCATATTCCAACCACTATTATTCCTGCTGTTGTAGCTACTGCTACCACTCCTGCAATACCAGAAATGATTTTGCCTAAGAGTGAGGAACAGTGGACGGATGAGGATAGACGATTGGTTAGATTAGATAAACAAGCTAAAATCTACATTGGCATGTCACTTCCTGACGAAGTGTTTGAATCAATCAGGGTTTGCAAAACTGCAAAAGATATATGGGATACCCTTAGGAATATATATATTGGAACTCCAGATATTATTCGCTTCAGGGAAGTAAATCTCACTCGCCAGTATGAGCTCTTCGCAATGGAACCCAACGAGTCACTATCTTCTACTTATACCAGATATCAATCGCTGATGAACAAAATGGTGAAGGCTGGTATAGGAAAGAAGCAGCGATTTGTTGTTGAAAAGTTTTTGGAATTATTGCCAAGAAAAGTTTGGGGAACCATTGCTACTTGTACGAGACAGAGGAATGATTATACAAATCTTAATCTTACTCAAGTCTATGGTATTTTGCTCAACTGGGAGCAGTCGGAAAAGCAAGCTGATCAAAGTGAGCACATTCGTGCAACACTTAAAAGTCAAAAAGTATCGAATGCCCTTGTAGCTAAGCTCGAAGAAATTGATCAGAGGCAGAAATCAAAAGTTTCCAAGCAAAGCTCAAAGTCGCTGATAGCTGGTGAAGAAGGTGAAGGAGCTGAAGAACAATCGGAGTATGAATATGATGAGGGTCTAGAAAAGCTGGAAAGAGACATGGCAATAATGGTTGCAAATTTCAGAAGGAACACCAGATCAAAAAGATTCGCTGATGCTCCATCATCTGAAAATTTCAAATCAAAAGGTGAATGCTACAAGTGTGGCAAACCTGGTCACTTTTCAGTTGATTGTAGATCAAAGTCAGTCAACCAAGTCCCTGAACCAGTGCCAGACTTCAGAAATGACAAGTACAACAAATACAAGGCAAAGTACAAGAAGCTAAAGGCAATGGCTAAATCTGGAAAGAAAAAGAAGGGTAGAGGTTTCGTCACTGAAGAGGGTTCATTCAGCGACTCTGACTCCTCATCATCGGATGAAGAAGAAGCAATGATTTGTATAGATAAGGATTACTGCCTGATGGCTGATGACGCTGAGTTTCATGATGATATCGAAGAAGTCGCTCATAAATGTTCAGCATCCGGGTGGGATCCTGAAACTATCTACAAAGGCATTCTTAGAGAAACTATCTGGTATCTGGACAGCGGGTGTTCCAGACATATGACTGGATGTAAGTCTCTGCTCAGTGACTATCAGGAGGAAAGAGGTCCTGATGTAGTGTTTGGTGACAACAAGGTTGGCAAAACAAAGAGATATGGTGTTCTGACTAATGGGAATGTGATGTTCAAAAGAGTTGCATATGTAGAGGGACTGAAGCACAATTTGCTAAGTATCAGTCAATTTTGTGATTCAAAGAACAAGGTGCTGTTTGATCATGAAGCTAGTGTTGTTTACAACAAGAAAGGAAGTGTTGTGCTTGCTGCTAACAGAAAGGGCAATACTTATGTAGTCAATATGGACTCAGCTCAGTTAGGGACGTGCTTTTATTCCAGAACTGTTTCAGAAGAAAAATGGTTATGGCACAAGCGACTTTCTCATCTGAATCTAAAAGCTATCAACAAGTTAAGCAAACATGATTTAGTCACCGGACTTCCAAAATTGTCTTACAACAAAGACAAGCTTTGTTCAGCATGTGAGAAAGGAAAGCATCACAATTCTTCCTTCAAAAGTAAACAAACATCATCAGTAACTGAATGTTACTATCTACTTCATATGGATCTATTTGGACCAGTGAGTACTCCAAGTCTTGGTGGAAAGAGATACTGCTTGGTAATCGTGGATGAATACTCCAGATACACTTGGGTATTCTTTCTTAAAGCAAAGAACGAAGCAGCAAGTGAAATTATATCCTTTATCAAGAAGATGGAGAACTTAAATGGTATTTCGGTAAAACATTTAAGAAGTGATAATGGCACTGAATTTCGAAATATTGACCTGGAAACTTTCTGTGATTCAAAAGGTATTTCTCAAAACTTTTCAGCTCCAAGAACACCCCAACAAAATGGGGTGGCAGAGAGGAGAAATAGGACCTTAACTGAATCTGCCAGGTCAATGCTCATTGATGTTGGTCTTAAGACCTATTTCTGGGCTGAAGCAGTGAGTACTGCCTGCTATACTCAGAATAGGTCACTGATTGTCAAACGACATAATAAGACAGCATATGAGATGTTAAGAGGTAGAAAACCCGACATAAGTTTTCTCCATGTTTTTGGTAGCACTTGCTACATTTTAAACAAAAGAGATCACTTAGGAAAGTTTGATCCAAAGGCTGATGAAGGAATATTTGTTAGTTACTCAATTATTTCTAAAGCTTTCAGAGTTTACAATAAAAGAAAAGAATGTATCGAGGAATCAATGGACGTTACTTTTGATGAATCATATGATGAGTCACTCACTGATCCAAAAGAGTATGAAAATCTTATTTTTAATAAAATGGATGGTGACTCATCAGATGAAAGAAAATCAAATAATAAGAAATATGAAAATTTCTCATCAGACTCTGAGGGGAAGATAATGTTCCTGAAATCAATTCTAGCTCTACTTTAGCTGAGAAGAATTCAGGGACATCATCTTTACCTACTGATGTCCCATCATCATCAACTCAATGTCCAAACCAAAATTCTCATAACAACAATACTCATGTTTCTGATGCTGATCTGTCACATGAACCATCACCAGATAGGACAGTCACTGCTGAACCTCAGCGAATGACTAAGTGGACAAAACATATTGATAATCAATTGATTATTGGTAATCCACAATCCAGGGTTCAGACAAGATCAGCAACTGCTAACTTTTGTTTGTTTGTAAGTTTTGTATCACCGATGGAACCAAAGAAGGTTGATGAAGCACTCACTGATCATCACTAGATAACTGCCATGCAAGAAGAACTATCTCAGTTTGAAAGAAATAAAGTTTGGAAGCTTGTGCCTCAACCTGCTGGTAAATCAGTGATTGGAACACGATGGGTGTTCAGAAATAAAATGGATGCTGATGGTGTGGTAACAAGAAACAAGGCTAGACTGGTTGCACAAGGTTACTGTCAGCAAGAAGGCATTGACTATGATGAAAACTTTGCACCAGTGGCTAGGCTTGAAGCAATCAGGTTGTTTCTAGCTTATGCAGCTCACAAGAAGTTTAAAGTATATCAAATGGATGTGAAAAATGCCTTTCTGAATGGCAAGCTGCAGGAAGAAGTGTATGTCAAGCAACCACCTGGATTCATTGATCCAAAACGTCCTGGTTATGTTTACAAACTTGATAAAGCCCTGTATGGACTAAAACAGGCTCCTAGAGCGTGGTATGACACTCTCTCTGTCTACCTGATAAAATGTGGCTACGTCAGAGGTAAAATTGACTGCACATTGTTTATCAAAAATGATAAGAGAGATGTCATATTAGTCCAGATCTATGTTGAAGATATCATTTTCGGGTCTACTAACAGTGACATGTGCAAGGAATTTTTTGATCTCATGAACAAAAGTTATGAGATGAGCATGATGGGTGAATTAACATTTTTTCTTGGTCTGCAAATAAAACAAACCAAAACTGGAATTTTTATAAGTCAAGGCAAATATGTTAAAGATCTTTTAAAGAAATTTGAATTTGCTAATTGCTCATCCCTTGCTACACCCATGTCACATGCAGTAAAATTACATGCTGACTCTGATGGTAAATCTGTAAACATCACTGCTTATAGAGGAATGATCGGGTCACTGCTGTACCTAACTGCAAGTAGACCAGACATTATGTTTGCTACATGTCTTTGTGATAGGTATCAAGCTGATCCAAAGAAATCACACTTGCTCGCTGTCAAAAGAATATTCAGATATTTGAAGGGTACATCAAATCTTGGTCTCTGGTACCCATCAGGTTCAGATTTCTCTCTGAAAGGATATTCTGATTCTGATTACGCTGGATGTAAGCTGGATAGAAAGAGCACTTCTGGTAGCTGTCAGTTTCTTGGAGAAAAGCTTGTAAGCTGGTCTAGCAAGAAACAAAATTCAGTTTCAACTTCAACCGCTGAAGCTGAATATGTTGCTGCTAGTGCTTGTACAGCTCAAATTCTCTGGATGAGAAATCAGCTCGCTGACTATGGATTTGACTTCAAAGAAATTCCAATCTATTGCGATAGTTAAAGTGCCATAGCTATTGCAAACAATCCAGTGATGCACTCAAGGACAAAGCACATTGATGTACGATATCATTTCATCAGGGACCATGTGATGAAAGGTGATATTGAACTTCACTTCATTCCAACTGATTACCAACTCGCTGATTTGTTTACAAAACCTTTGGATGAGAAAAGATTTAATTTTCTTATCAGCGAGCTTGGTATGTTAAACTTCAATGAATAAATAAACTCTTTGAGTTTATTTATTTATTGAAGTTTAAATTTATAAATGCTTTAAATAAAATGTCTTTGTAGAATATAATTTCAGTTGACCATACATACTGATATTTTAATCCTTACTGAACTAATCAGCAAGATTAATACCCAGCTTACTGTGATCATCTAATGTTATATTCTTATAAAGACTCATGAATATTTTCTTATGTCTCAACGATAGGTTTGTAGCATTGCTCTATGGTATTTCTAACTGATCTATTTAGTATTCTAAGTTGTAACTAGATCAGTGAGGTGTAATATAGAAATATGTTATATATTTAACATAAGACATAATCTATATTCATGTTCGTTTTAATAAAACAAAAAAAAACAAAGAGAGAGAAAAGAAAAACTTACAATGTAACAATAGTGAGTTGATAAGTTAAATTTATATCTAAACTGTAACTATGTCACAATGACTCAATCAGTATTCTAAGTTGTGATTAAGTCAGCGAGACATAGTCTCAGCAAGATAAACGATTAAATTTATTATCTTATAATTGTTATATTTCTTTTTTGTGGTAAATCAAGAAATTTAAAATATATCTTCAGTAATTCTTTCTCTCACTGAAGATATCATTTAATGGTGCTATTAAATTTACAAATATCATTTGAAATAAACGGGTTATGGTGTAACAGAAAAGTCGTATTGTCTGACACTCTCTCTCTTACGTCAGTATACTTTTCCTGCACACCTCTCCCATCACCATTAATACCACCAGGTTCTACAATCATCACCCCTATACCACTTATCACCATCAATCATCACCTCTATACCACCTCTACTCACCACCATCATCGACCACGACGATCTATTTTTCACCACATGATAATCAAGAAGCACGCTATAAAACAGCGATTTAACTCATTTCACTTTACGCCTTCTTGATTTTCATAAGAAAAATACTATGTTTTAAAGGCGAAAATCTTGCAAAATATCTTTATCACTGGCAAGATCAAATTCTTATTTTTTATAACACCATCTCTGCAGAGTTTAAAGCTCTTCGAGCCTTTGCAGAAACCAAAGATCTTGTTGTTACAGTTTACAAATCAGATAATTTGGAAAAGATAACTTGATCAAAAACAGAGCATGCGGAGAAACTAAACCTTTTAAATAAACCACTTTACTCTCCATGTTCTTACGTTATCACCTGGAGAGATGAACCCAGAATGGTTCAGTGAGTTCTGGTTTATCTATACTCACTCGATAGTTCAAGTGGTTTCATATCTTCAGGGTTTTTATTGATAACGGGAATCAATAGATAACTGTCACTGTACATTACACTTATGTTCCATTGCATGACAGAAATGAAGCCAAAGGAGGCTTAGTCAATCTCACTGGGATTGACTATAAATATTCTGTCAATAGCAGTGGCAATCAAAAGTGTGCCTCTATACAATTGTCCATTGCTGTCACCAAATCGACCAAATCACTGAAAACACCCCCAGTGATTATTTCTGGTCAACCACCACTACAAAACACATCAACTGCTCTCAAAAGAAAATCCAAATTAGGGTTCCTGACATTAACGGATCAGGGACATAGCAAAAAGAAGTCATCCAAGGATGCCAAGGGTGAAGCGGAGGCTGAACGTTCAGTCCCTGCGGGCACCCTTGCTGACCCCAAACCTTCAACTGCTTCACTGAACTCCCGAAAGTCTAGTGACTCTAAAAAGGAACAACTGTAGACAGCTACAATAGCTCAAACTATTGTTAGCAGTGATTTGGGTGCATCCCACACCCTCATATCGAGTCTAACCATCAGCCACTTGTCATTCTCACAAAAGGATGATACTTCATCAAAAGGGCTAGTGGTATCAGTGGGTGATAACACACTCATTGATGATACCACATCACTGGCTACAGACCTGGGCCAAATCTCATCTATCACTGCACCAACTGTCAATATCTCTCCACAGACACATGAAGAGATACAGGTTGATCCCTCTATTTCCAATGATCCATAAGCTAGAACACAAGCTGGTAATGATGAGGAAGCCAAATCCGTAGCAAAATACATCACTCATACTCAAAACGTTCAAAAGTCAGTCACAACATTTCATGCTAACATCAAGGGGGAGAAATCTGATGACTCTGATGATCATGATGAAAGTGATGATGCTAACATCAAGGGGGAGAAAGTGATAATGGGAGAAAGTGATGATGTTACCAGAAATGCTGATCAGAAAAACTTGGATGAAGAAACCACTAGAAACATGTTCATTGTGGATATAGGTCACTCTTTAGGTCCTGGTTTGCATTCTCCAAGTCAAACAATGCCTGAGCAACAGACTCATCTAAACTCTGTAGTAATCTTCTCTGAATGCGTAGTAAGTTTCAAGATGACTTCTGTTATCAAAGGTAATCTGATCGATGAAGATAGTAGGTTTGTTATGTCAAAAGTCACTACAATTCAAGATCACTGAAGCTGAAGATAATAGGTTTGTTATGTCAAAAGTCACTACAATTCAAAATCACTGAAGCTGGAGATAATAGGTTTGTTATCTCAAGAGTCACTACAATTCAAAGATCACTGAAGATGAAGATAATAGGTTTGCTATGTCAAGGGTCATTACAATTTAAAATCACTGAAGCTTCACCAGCTGTTGATCTGCAACTACTAAGACCAAAAGATATTGTCATACATGGTAGAATTTTGTAATAAATTGGATTTATTGTAACTGAAATCACTTGTAATATTTATATTTTGCAGTTCAATAATATCTGATCTTTTGAGAAAACCAAAGTGCAAAACTCAGATCATGTTAAAAGAATCCAAAAAGAAAATGAATGGATCAAGTATAAGTCACTGAATGTTTAAAATCTTAAACACTGACTATAAAATTTTTCAGCAACAAGTTTGTCTAGGGAGATTTGATCACAATCATTTAGGGGAGATTGTTGAGTCACTGGTCGCTGACCATGTTGAGTCACTGGTCACTGACCAACTCAACTTTGCACTACTCGATGAAGAAATGGATTGTGTCAAAGCTGCTGTTGCTGGAGTTTATTACTGCTGATCATTATTCACTCTACTCTCAAGGGAAATGATATGCTGAGGAAGATTAGAATTCAACTTCGTGTGTCGCTGATACTTAGCAGCGAGAGTTCTACATCTTCAAATCTAATAAGGCAAAAGTCACTGCCCGAATAATAGCTAGTCGCTGAAGATCTCTATTTCAAGTCATTCTACAAGAGCATGTTAGCTCGCAGTGAGTGAGGAGAATTACTGCATCTTCAGTGACTATTCAATAAAGCCTCTCAATCATCAAGTGGAAAAGTACTGTACTCATATACACATCAGCAAGAGTCTTCGTACTTGAAGAATGTTCGAATGATTACGTGGCGGCAACTGATTGGATTTAAGGTAACGAGATATTTGCGGTAACAGAATTGGGACCCGCAGTATGTCGGTTCATCAGAGATCAAGCCAATCAAGTTGCAACACGTGTCCTTCCAAGATCCTATTTCTTAGGAACTCTTGTAGTATATATAGTTCAGCATATTGTACTTTAGAGGCTACTTTTTCTGTACGTGTTAATCACTTGTATGTCAGTGAGTAGTTAGTCTAAGCACGTAACAGTGACTCGGCGAGTGAACAGTCAGCGTGTTTGTCCACTGCTGTTCATCTCATTTTGAAATAGATTAGCTTGAGTGTTTGATTTTGATTAGCTTTGGCTAGTCCATTCGCAATCAACACTTGTGAGTTTTACGATCAATAAGATTCACAATTAAGCTACTATTGCTCATCTTACTTTGATATTGTCATATCTACTTGTTACATACTCTGTTTGTGTTCAATCAATTAAAAACTAGCTAAATAACTTAAGTAAAATCAGAAATAGTTTTTAATTGTATTCAAACCCCCCCCCCCCCCCCCCCCCTCCTTCTACAATTAAACTTTACATATTGAGATTCCATATCACTTATTGATAGTGATTACGGGACTATCAACCTATTCTGGACAATATCAGAGCAAAACGACATCCTTACCTCTTCTAAAACAATAGCAGTCGTTAAAGCAATTAGACGATTCCGATTGAGACACCATCATGTACAACATCAGCTGTCAACTTGTGTTTCATGATTTCCATTATTTTAGGCCCATATCTCCCCGCATTTTACAAAAATAGAAACAATATTATATGAAAGAATTGCACATCTTAAGCCAAATCCTCATATACTATTTTAAATATTTACGGATACAATACAACTAAGCCTCAAAATAATCTTTCGATGATATCTTGAATACTAAAATGCAAAACAGAATTAAATGATAAATGGATCAACAAAACAAAACTAAACATCCAAATCCAAACAAAATTTCACTCTTTCATTCACGATTCGGTCATCAATAAAACTCTATAAACAAATGCAGTGTCTATCTAAATGAAGATTCTAGTTCCTTACAAATTGAACATCATCTTGCAGCAAGGCTGGAGTGATGGAGACTATTGTATGATTATATCAGTGCCTATGTCAATCTCTCCTATCTAATAGCACCTTTCTTGAAAGGACATTGCTGATAGTGTAATCAGAAGCAATATGCTCATCGGAAATCAAAATCTAAAATCATTCTGATGAAAGAAAGATGGATACCATAGGCAGTATTATAACTAAATTCGTCCAAGTCATTTCATCGAACACATTATGTGCATCAAAGAAAAGTATAAACAATAACACCACAAATTACATCAACCCCACATAAATAACAAATTTAAAATCGAAAACAATCAAAAAAAGATCAGAAATGATAAAATCAGCAACATAAGACCTAAAATAAATAAATGAAAATGTAAACTTACTTTATCGTATTCGAAACCCATAGTCCCAGAATTCAGAGATGAAATCTTCAAAAACAATATAACCTAGTAAACACAAATGCAATATGTAACATCCGTAGAAATTAATAATGATATGAGAAAATTTTAATCTTATTAAGTTAATAATTTGTGACTTATAAATATATATACCTATGCCATTATGTACTAATGCCTTAACTTTTTATGACCACAAAATATAATCGTAATTAATAAACATCTATTACATTATTAATTATTTGTATATAGACAATTGATAATAAATGATTTCTAGAGCTTCTAGTAACAATATTACCAGGTTGCTAGGTTCTTAAAATCTATCCAAAACGATGACTAAGCAACTTATGATGTGCTGTAAAAATACTTGGATGGTAAGTTTTCATCTATGAATGCCACCTCAAGAATTCAACTTGCTTCATGATAATTACCTATCCTAGCTTGCTTCGTCACCTGCTTAGTTACTAGTATAAATAGGGTCGTTGTTTCTGTTATAAATCATCAACTTCCCTTCTTTCATACTCACATTTACATACACACACGTCAACATAGTCAACACGTCAACAGGCTAGCCTACTCCAATCAAGAGGTAATAATTACCATTCTTTTTAATTACAGTACTAACTTTATATTAATATAACATTAATTAATATGTAGTTCAATGTTATAGTCTAAAATCTAGATATTAATGATTAACTAATATACTTAAATGCTAATAGTTGACATACATGGACATAAGGTCCGTTTGCAACTACAATAACAATAATAATCGCAATATATTAATGTTTATAACAAATAACGATCTAGAGATCCTTAGTATAGCACCACATGATTTCCAAGAACATATATATATTTTTATATATATATATATATCATTCGGAAGCGAGTAATACAAATCATGCATTATAGATTGCGTATATCATATTTCCAAAAGCGCAATCTATGCATGCATGATACGTTGGTACAATAATCGTATAAACTACAAACATTAAGTTAGGTGTTATTTAAACTCAAAACATAAGTTAAAGAACGATAACATGTTTATATATTTCAGAGTAGGCAGTCAAACAATCTTCAGGGCCAACTTCTTGCCCACCCACAACAAAAGTAATCTGCAAGAAGTAAGGAGAGGGATTAGCACGAAGCTAAGTGAATAGATCACAACTATCAACCTAAACTAGCATAGAAATTGATCACCACAAAGCATCACAACAAATACATCAAAGAGGATCAGTGGTCCTTGAGGTACCCTCACGCCGCGGTGGTCCCCTAAGTAACACTTATAACCACTGAAGGCCAAACAGTGGTTTTACCGATAGTTTAGTACTATTACTACATACGACATAACTTCAATAAACAACACATGTACAAATTCATCATGTCGTCCAAAGTAATAGTACCCAAACCCAATATCATATTGACCCCTGACAAATCTCACATTCCATAATCCTCATGGCAATATGCACTTATACAAAGTATAACAGTAAAACCATGTTTACCCGTTGAAACCAGATTGTTACAACTAATTCAGGCTGAGAGTCAATGATCCACTCACCCTTGACGAATACTATTTCCACTCATAGTTCTAATGTTATTGAGTTTTCGTCGTATCTGAAATCATAACAGAGGCACACAAGTTAATATCTCGTCTCAAATATTCGCAACTTGAATAAAAGTGTACCATTGCAATCACACATGATAACTCAATTTACAACACTTCAACATGTATATTAATTCGTAATTTAACCTATCATGATACTACACTACATGTTACTAAATCATATAAACATATAACATATAAATCAGAAAGGACTTAATTAAAAACTAGTTCTTGCTGAAAATGGCCTAGGAGCCGCCGGCTGGTCAGAAGGAGCCGTCGGCTTCACCTCATAAACCGCCGGGTCAGACCACCGGGCCGCCGGGTAAATTAAGTTTTTAGGAAACAGAAACATGCTACGTTTTAAAGCTTCTAGGAGCCGCCGGATTGGCATAGAAGCCGCCGGTTAGGGTGATGAACCCGCCGGCTTGGGTATCCAACCTGCCGGTTCCTTAGGATACTAACAAGCCGCCGGCTGGGGACCCAAACCCGCCGGCTTGTTCATCTGGTACAGCAGCAGCAGATCAACAATCCCAAACCACGAACCAAAACCCTTCAATTCACAAATTCGACTACTAAATATGATTTTTACAACCAAATAACCTCAACTAACATCATATATCATATTCTAACAACAACTAACTTCATCAAACCTCAAATCCATGCATGATTACTCATTCAATCTAATTCCTTCAAACCCTAACATATATACATATATTCAAAGCACTTTAAACTTACAATCAAGATAATAACAAGGTAGATGATGATGTTGATAAGTAGCAACCAAGAATCCAAGCTTCTATCGATTGATCAATGTTTTCCCTTTTGATTTCTTTGATTTACCAAGATATGAGTGTGTGTTTGAGTGATGGACAAAATGGAAGGGAAATGGGAAAGTGAAGGTCGACCTAACCATTTACACTAGGCCAAAATAGTGTAAATTATACCCGTCCTAATTCTATTGTTTGGAACCTAGAAACCGTTTGCGAGAAAATACATTTTATTTTACTGACAACTATAACAATTTAAAACAAGCAATAATTCATGTATCTCAATCAATCATTTGACCATTTAACCTATTAATTTCAATTAACCAACTAATATCAGTTATTTATAAACTCAATTAAATAATCAATTAATTAAGTAAATTACCTAATTTCTCCTAGGCCCGAGACGAGGATGTTACAAATCTTCCCTCCTTAAAAGGATTTCGTCCTCGAAATCACATCCTGCCCAAAAAGCATAGGATAACGTGACCTCATGCTTTCCTCCGTTTCCCACGTGAGGTTAGCACCCAAACTATGTCGCCACTTAACCAAAACCATGGGTATCTCCTTCTTTCGAAGTTTAGTCACCTTTCTATCTAAAAGCTCTACGGGTTCCTCTACAAGCTTCTGACTTAAGTCAACACGCATGTCTTGTAACGGAAGGACTTGGGATTGGTCATCCACCTTACATTTCCTTAAATAAAAAACATTAAAGGTGTCATGAATACCCGCTAATTCTGGAGGAAGGTCTAATGATACCGTCTGATCATTAACTATTTGACGGATCCTAAATGGCCCAATAAACCTAGGAGCAAGTTTACCACGCTTACCAAACCGAATCACTCCCTTCCAAGGGGAAACCTTTAAATATACTAATTCACCTATAACAAATGAAACCGGACGACGTCGCGGATCGGCATACTGTTTCTGTCTATCACGGGCAGCTTTCAACTTCTCACGAGCTATAGCTACCTTATCAGCAGTAATCTGAACGATATCTGGACCCGCAAACTGTTTCTCGCCCACTTCTAACCAACAAGTGGGTGTTCTACAATGACGCCCATAAAGCATTTCATATGGAGGCATACCTATACTCGAGTGATAGGAATTATTATACGCAAATTCAATCAATGGTAGGTGTGAATCCCAAGACCCGCCATATTCGAACACACAAGCACGCAACATATCCTCTAAAGTTTGAATGGTGCGCTCAGATTGACCGTCTGTCTGAGGGTGATAAGCCGTGCTCAAATTTATTCGAGTACCCAATTCCTTTTGCAAACTCTGCCAAAATCCAGATACGAATCTAGGATCTCTGTCCGACACAATAGATAACGGAATCCCATGTATCGAAACAATTTCATTGATGTACAACTGAGCTAATTTACTCAAAGATGCCGTCTCACTAGAAGCAAGGAAGTGAGCACTCTTAGTCAATCGGTCCACAATCACCCAAATCATGTCATTTCCTCTAACGGTTCATAGAAATTTTGTTACAAAATCCATCGTAATGTGCTCCCATTTCCACTCGGGAATCTCAAGTTGCTTCAATGATCCATAAGGTTTCTGGTGTTCGGCTTTCACTTGAGAGCATATATGGCACGATTCCACAAATCGAGCAACATCCATTTTCAAGGTAGGCCACCAATACAAAGGTTTCAAATAATTATACATTTTTGTACTCCCTGGATGAATTGATAATCAAGATTTATGAGCTTCCATCAATATTACATCGCGAAGTCCTCCAAGCAAAGGAACCCAAACACGCGATTGAAATGTCTTTAATCCACGAGAATCATCACATAACAAGTCTTTTCTTTTCGATAAAATCTCGACTTTCAAATTATGATCTAACAATGCCTCCATTTGTGCCATTCTCAATTTTTCAATCAACTCTGAAGAAACCTCTAATCGCATAAAGCAAATCTTCTCGGATTTTCCTTTTCTACTCAATGCATCCGCGACCACATTCGCCTTACCCGAATGATAACGAATTTCACAGTCATAGTCCTTTATCAATTCCAACCATCGCCTTTGACGCATATTCAGTTCTTTCTGAGAAAACATGTACTGAAGACTCTTGTGATCCGTACAAATAACACATTTAGTACCATACAAGTAGTGCCTCCAGATTTTCAAGGCAAAAACTACAGCTGCGAGCTCCAAGTCATGAGTAGGGTAATTCTTTTAATGAGGCTTAAGATGCCGAGAAGCATATGCTATAACTCGACCACGCTGCATTAAAACACCACCCAAACCCGCATGCGATGCATCACAATACACAATGAAATCATCGGACCCGTCAGGTAAAGCTAATATTGGAGCTTGACACAAAAGCTGCTTCAAGGTTTGAAAGGCCAATTCTTGTTGATCACTCCACTGAAACTTGAAATCTTTTCGGGTTAATTTCGTCAACGGATCCGCAAGCTTAGAGAAATCCTTAATAAACTTTCGATAATAACCCGCCAATCCAAGAAAGCTCTTAATCTCAGAAGCAGACCTAGGTGCTTGCCAAGTCATTACTGCCTCAACTTTGGATGGATCTACCTTAACCCCATCCTCACAAATGATGTCCCCCAAAAACTGGACTTCACGCAACCAAAACTCGCATTTGGAGAACTTAGCATACAATTTCTCCTCTCTCAAAGTGTCAAGTACCAAACGCAAGTGCCTCCCATGATCGGATTCGGACTTAGAGTAAATCAATATGTCATCAATAAACACAATAACAAACTTATCAAGATAGGGTCGACAAACTCTATTCATCAAATCCATAAAGACCGCCGGAGCATTAGTCAACCCAAAAGGCATAACAAGAAATTCATAATGGCCATATCTAGTGCGAAAAGCTGTCTTAGGAATATCCTCCTCGCACACTCGCACTTGGTGATAACCCGACCTCAAATCAATCTTGGATGTTAGTACATGTTTAGTGTCTGTCAGTTGGTCTAGCTCATAGTTTGTATTTAGATTTGCATTTCCTGACTCCTGCGACGTAGCGCACTACGTCGCAGGTGCGACGTCAGGTATTGGGCCTGCGACGTAGCCTACGTCGCATGGGCTTGGGCCTGCGACGTAGCGTGCGACGTCGCAGGTGCCAAACTTTGTATAAAAACGTTTTACGTTTTCTGTTTTAGGGTTGACGAAACCCTAAACATAATCAGTCGAAATCTCTGTAATCTGACCGAATATTATTGAATATAATACGTTTCGTTTGATATTCATTGCGTATTGATTGTTCGTGTGTTTGTTTGATAATCTAATCGTTGTTTCCGCCATCGATTGGATTGACTCGGTTCGTTCTAGATCTAAGTAAGGGACAAACAACTGGTATCAGAGCAGAAAGTGCTTGTTTTGGCGTTTCGGATCGAGTTTGGGATTTAAAAGAACGTGATATTCGTGAGTTTTCGTGTTTATTACGTTTGTTTTGTGTTTTTACAGGTTTTCGATCAGCATTATTGGGATTCTTGAAGGTTTCAGTCGTTCGACATTCGTGGTTTTGGTTTTAGGGTTAAAAATTCGTTTTTAGGGTTTTTGGCCGCTGTTCATCGCGTTTTGCGACGTACCACTGCGACGTAAGCTGCGACGTCGCTAGCGACGTAGTGATTTGGACTTTAATTAGTCCGTGCGACGTCCTCTGCGACGTCATCTGCGACGTACCTCTCTACGTCGCATAGTGTGGTTCTGCGACGTCCTCTGCGACGTCATCTGCGACGTACCTTTCAACGTCGCATTTTCTGATTCTTAATTGAATCCTTTGCTTTTTGCGACGTACCTATCTACGTCGCATTAACTTTGTGCGACGTACCTCTCTACGTCGCTAAGATCAGAAGTTTGATTTTTCCTTTAAGTATTTACAATGGCAGCTGATAAAGAGGATATTAGAGGACTTAGGGAGATGATTAAACAAAGTAATGATATAGGTTCAAGTAATAAACCTCCACTATTTACTGTGGACATGGATTACGTATACTGGAGAGATCGAGTTGAGCAATATATTGACTTTCATTGTCCAGAATTATGGGGACCATTACGTGAGCGTTATGTAGCTCCTTTAGCTGATGGGGAATACCGTAATATTCGTCCTGCTAAGACCTATAAAGCTATGTCTCCCGAAGAGAAGAAAGATTTTGATACTGAAAGAAAGACTTTTTCAATGATCAAAATGTGTCTAACCAAGGATGTTCTATGGCTGTTCAGAACCCATGAAACAGCCTTTGATTTGTGGAAGGCAATTGAAACTCGTTGTGGAGGAAATGACAAGTATAAGGAAGCCAAGCTCGAACTGATTAAGAAACAGTACGATATCTTTGACATCCTTCCTAATGAAGACATGACTTCTTTATTCACAAGGTACTCACGGTTAGTTGGTGAGCTGTTTGAAGGAGGTTATACTTTTCCTTCAATTGAAGTAAATAAGAAGCTGCTGGATGTGTTGCCGAGTTCTTGGGATGTTAAAGTTCAATTTTTAAAGGAAAATGAAGAACTTGGAAACATGTCTTTGGATACGTTGATAGGAGATCTTCAAGCTCACGCTATGGAGATTAAGAAGAAAGAAACTAGGTCTGGTTCTGCTGTTCAGAATCCTAGTGTGTATGGTGTTCAGATCAACTCTGGAAAGACTTATGGATCTGGAGTTGCCTTTGTATCAAATACAAATGCTTCATCGAATTCTTCTTCTTCTGATGGGATTCATTCGGTTTTTATGACTGGACCTTCTTCAAATCAACAACAGGTTCAAGTCTCACCTGCTATTCAGGAGCAAGCTGCCATCTACACAGCTTTCTTAAGCTCTTACAAGGATTTGGTTACTCAACCGAATCTAACTTTGGAGTTGACTAAGGAGGACTATGCTCAGCTTGATGAAGACGATCTGGAGCAAATGGATTTGACTTGGAATGTGGCAATGATCACCCGCAGAATTCAGAAGTTTTTGCAGAGGACAGGGCGTAAAAGCTTGGAGGGTGATGGAAAGACTGGCTTTGGATTTGACAAGAGTAAGGTCCGATGTTACAATTGTCAAAATTTGGGTCACTTCGCCAGGGAGTGCGAGAAACCCAAAATGCCAGCATCGGGATTTACAACACCGTCTACTCCTCCAAAGGCCAAAGAAACGGAAGTTACCAAGAGAGGGATTGCTGATAATGCCCTGATTGCTTTTGAGCCTACAAGTCAAGATTGGACGCCTGTCTCCCAGCATTACCAACAGTGTCTGATGGCTCACATTGTGAATGAGGTACATGATGAACCGTTAAATTGTATTTCATGCATGAAGTTAACTGAATCTTTAAAGGCATATCAGACAGAGACAGCTGAATTGAGGAAAAAGAATGAAAAACTAACCGACTCAAATAATTTTTTAAAAGCTAATGAGAAACTTTATGAAAATCATCTTGAGGCTCATCGGTTAGATACTCAGAAATATAAATCTAAGGTTTTTAGTCAAGAAGATGCCATTAAAAGCTATCTTGTTGAAATTGAACTTTTAAATAAAGAACTTACAGATTTAAAAGCTGAGTATGAGAATTATAAGAGTAAAATCTTAGGTTCAAATTCCTCAACAGTTGTCTTCAATGAAATCCTTAGCAAGCATGGTACTAAAGGGAAAAAGAATGAGGGATTGGGATACAACTCAGTTCCTCATCCTACTACTTGTTGTCCCCTGCCTGTTAAGGAAGGCTTTGAAGAGATTCCAGTTGACTGGTCCAAGCTCTATGGTTTAAAAGCTAAAGATGCTAAAGAGACCAACCATAACAAACCGGCAAAGGAGAAAACCATGCGGCCAGAGTACCCCTTGCCAAAGTTTGTTAAGTCCGTGCATGAATCTCCGGTTAGTGTTAAGGAGAATGTTGAAGTAAAGAATGAATCTCCTGTTAGTGTTGAGGAGATTGTTGAGATTGAGGACATTACGGATCAGGAGTATCCGGAGGTTAAGAAGGTTGCATTTAAACCTGAAAAAGTGATTTCAAAGGTTGAACCTGAAATTAAGGTTCAACCAAATAAAGGAAAAGCAAAGGTTTTAAACTCGAAACAACAAACTTTACAGTCACCTGTAAAGATTTTGCAAAGAAAATCAGTAAATGAAAATGTTTCGTATGATAAACCTTCAACTTCAACCTCTCATCCAAAACAAACATCTTCTAAGACGTGTACTCAATGTTCATGTTCTAGAAATGTTTCTCCACATCCTGTGGTAATTCCTCAGCCACAACCGTTTATTGAGACTCGTTCTTGTTTCTACTGCAAGAAACAAGGACATTTAATCCGTGAATGTCCAAAGCTGTCAAATCAGCGATATGGGAGAGAGATGCCTAGGACATCTGTCCATAGAAACTCTTTTTCTAAATCTCCACCTAGGCGTTACTCAAACTCTCCCAAGCCTGTTTCGAAACCAAGTAATGTTGAGCAAAAACCTTTGCCAATTCAAAAGCCCAACATTACTTCTATTACCATTTCCGAATCTTCAAAAGTTTGGAAACGTAAAGAGTCTGATGTTGACTCTTTAGTCGTCAACAATAACACATCAGATAAAAATTCTAATTTGTTTAAAGATAAAATCCTATCTGACGTGATTATTGTTGATGACCACGGTCGACCTAAGTCTGTAAAGGCTTGGGTCACCGTTTCTCACTAATCTCCTTTGTTTGTGTGTTGCAGCAGTCAGAACGCGTTAAAGATAGCGAATGGTATTTGGATAGCGGCTGCTCGCGACATATGACGGGCGATGTATCTCTTCTTGTGGATATTAAACCACATGCAGGAGGTTATGTTGCCTTTGCTGGAGATTCTGGGGGAACTATTTCTGGAAGAGGAACGTTAACTAACGGCAATGTTAGTTTCGAAAATGTGAACTACGTGGAACAGCTTACGCACAACTTGCTAAGTGTTTCACAGGTTTGTGATAAGGATTATACAACTGCGTTCACAAAGACTGAGTGTGTGATACTGAAGCCTGGGTATGTCATTCCGGAAGAATGGGTGTTACTGAGAGCACCAAGAAAGGATGACACCTACATTTTGAATATGAGAACTGTTGAGACATCGAACGAGTATACGTGTCTCTTGTCTAAGGCTTCTGAAAAGGATTCACTGCTTTGGCACAGGCGAATGGGACACATTCTTTTCCGAAAAATGAATTTCTTGACTAAAAATAACTTAGTGCTAGGAGTTCCAAAACAGTCTTTTGCTCTAAAGGATGACTGTATCTCCTGCCAAAAAGGAAAGTTACGTAAGAAGTCCCATAAGTCTAAGCAAGTGAATTCCATAAATGCACCATTGGAGTTGCTGCATATGGATCTTTTCGGTCCAGTGTCTACGAAAAGTATTGGTGGTCGGTCTTACTGCTTGGTAGTTACTGATGACTACTCAAGGTTTTCGTGGGTTTACTTTTTGACCACGAAAGGGGAAACTCCTGAGATACTGGTGTATTTGTTGGACAAGTTGGCAAATCTGAGCAACTTGAAGGTGAAAAGGATACGGAGTGACAATGGAACTGAGTTCAAGAACTCAACTCTCGAATTGTTTTGTGCTACAAGAGGTATTGAGCATCAATTTAGTGCTCCGAGGACTCCGCAACAGAATGGAGTCGCAGAAAGGAAAAATAGGACAATTATCGAGACAGCTCGGACTATGTTAGCTGACTCCAAGTTACCAATCATATTCTGGGCTGAGGCAGTTAATACTGCCTGTTATGTTCTCAACAGAGTACTCACGGTTAAGAAAAGGAACAAAACGTGCTATGAACTTTTTAATAACCGTAAGCCAAATCTACAGTTTCTAGAACCATTTGGGTGTCCATGCCTGATCATGATTACAAAAGATAAGGTCTCTAAGTTTGGTGATAAAGCTGTTGAAGGGATTTTTCTTGGATATGCAGTTAACTCTCCGAACAAAAGAGTCTTCAACAAATCAACGAATCAGATCGAAGAGCATTTTGAAGTGAAGTGTTTAAGGTATACGGAACCTCCTCAAGGAACGGGTCCGGATTGGTTTTTCAACTATGGAAACCTCTTCAACTCTTTCAATATTCCGGAAGAAGATGAAACGGAAGAGTTGGTTTCTATACTGCATGAGCTTGATATTTCTCAAGATACACCCGTTACTAATAAACCATCCGACCCATCTCCTAATGCAACACCCGCACCTCCACCGACTAATCCTACACCTCCACAACCTACACCTACTCCTTCACCAACACCCACACAACCGAAAACAACTACCAAATCACCACCATCAACACCATCTCCTACTCCACCATCTTCGGTAGCTCATTCTAAAACAGTTTACAACTATACAAAGGAGCTTCCATATGATCCAAATATGCCTCCTTTAGAGGAACCTCAAGAAGAAGATGAAGTGGAAGAAACAATGAACTACTCTCACTTATTTTCTCATGAAGATGAAGGAGAAGAAGAAGAGATAGTCATTCCTGAGTCTGCTGCTACTCCTGAAACTGAGGGAGATTTGAACAATTTGGGTGTGGATCTTGTGCCAGGTGCCATACCAGAAACACGTATACATAAGGATCACCCCATTGATGATATCATTGGTGATCCTCATGCATCTGTTCAAACACGATAGCAAACAAAGCAGACTTCAGCTCAGCAGCTTTTGGGACTTATTGCTCATATTGATTCATGTCATTTGTCTCAAATTGAACCGAAAAAGGTTGATCAAGCCTTAAAGGATCCATCTTGGGTCGAGGCTATGCAGGAGGAACTACAGCAAATAAACAAGATGAATGTTTGGGAAATTGTTCCTCTACCCAAGGGTGCTCACTTGACGGGTACTCGTTGGGTTTTCCGTAACAAAATGGATGATCGTGGGGCTGTTATTCGAAACAAAGCCCGTCTGGTAGTTCAAGGATATAGTCAACTAGAGGGTATTGACTATGATGAAGTTTTCGCTCCTGTTGCTCGTTTGGAATCAATTCGGATCTTTCTAGCTTATGCTTCTTTCAAAGGATTCCGAGTGTATCAACTTGACGTGAAGTGTGCTTTTCTATATGGAGATGTTGACGCAGTGATCTATGTGTGTCAGCCTCCCGGTTTTGAAGACCCAAAGCATCCTAATCATGTTTGCAAGCTGAAGAAAGCTTTGTATGGTCTTCATCAATCTCCTCGACTTTGGTATGAGCGACTTGCCACGTACTTACTGAAGAATGGTTTTGATAGAGGACAGATTGATAGCACGCTTTTCATCAAAAGGGAAGGAGCGGATTTGTTACTTGTGCAGGTCTATGTGGACGACATAATCTTTGGATCAACTAATGATCAGTTGTGCAAGGATTTTGAAAGATTGATGAAATCTGAGTTTGAAATGAGTGCTATGGGGGAACTCACGTTCTTTCTGGGACTACAGGTTGAGCAATCTGACAATGGAATTTATATCCATCAGTCAAAATATGTCATTGACATGTTAAAACGGTATGAATTGCTCAACTGTAAACACTATGGCACTCCAATTGAAGCAAGACACAATCTTGGACCTAATGAGGACGATGAAGACTGCAAGGAGAAAGACTATCGATCAATGATAGGCTCTCTCATGTACCTGACTGCCTCAAGACCAGATATCGTGTTTGCTGTTTCTCTCTGCTCACGATTTCAAGCAAATCCGAAGGTGTCTCATATGAAGGCAGTAAAACGCATTTTTGGATATCTCGCTTTTAGGCCATCTCTGGGTCTATGGTATTCAAACGAGAAAAACTTCGAGTTAACTGCCTATTCGGATTCGGATCTTGGTGGCTGCAAGATAGATATGAAGTCAACTACTGGAGGATGTCAGTTCCTTGGATCGCGCTTAGTTTCTTGGCAGTGCAAAAAGCAGACTGCGGTTGCTATTTCCACAGCTGAAGCCGAGTATGTTGCTGCTGCAAGTTGCTGTTCTCAGGTTCTCTGGATTCAGCATCAACTGCGTGATTACGGGTTCAATCTCTCTATGACTCCTATTTATATTGATAATACAGCTGCTATATCCATCACCCACAATCCCGTACAGCACTCTAAGACCAAACATATTGAACTTAGGTTCCACTTCATACGGGATTGCTTTGAGAAACACCTTATAGATGTCGTACATATAGAGACCCTTAAGCAGTGTGCGGACCTTTTCACAAAAGCCTTTTTGCGATCACGTTTCATTGAACTGGTCAATCTAATAGGTTTAAGGTTCTTTCAGTCAAAGAAATGATTTGTGACTTGGATTTTTTTAGATTTTTAAATTCAATTTAAAAAAAAAAAAAAAAAAAAAAAAAAAAAAATCGCAACAGCCACTCTTTATACTCTTTAGTATTAAAGAAAACGCACGGTTGCTACATTTTTAAAATAGACGTTGAAGTTGTGTCTGTAAACAACTTGGGATATGATAGTACATCGGGTGACATGCACAAAATGGAATTTTAAGATTTATCTTGGATGTGTCAGTAGGTTTATCTGACACACTTAAAACAGTTTTTATCTAAATTATATTCATCATACGATGTATTGGTAGGCATGCTACACACCGGTTTGTGAGTGAGTAAGAAGTAATGATAAAACTTGTCTATTACTTTGTGAAAAATGTTATATGATGTATGACATAAGTCTTAATTGATAAATGGAAGTACTATCATACACTGTCATAATTATGTAAATGTAAAATGGGCATATAGTAATAATATGATTATTCGCCTAACTACTGGTGACTATTGTTGTACTCACGTACAGACCTGAATCCATTAGTTATGCAAATAGTCTCAAACTTGTTATGTTCATACTAAGGGACCCTCTGTTGTACTAAGTACAGATCTGGGGCCACTAGTATCTTCATAATCAGTTTGATGTATGCCTACATATAAATATCAAGTGTATATTACGAGAAAACCGAGATAAACTTGGTCTTGTAATCTCTACCTTGTGTGAATATGCAGTGTTTGTTTTACTAAAGTTTATCAGTATATCATATAATAGGTTTCACAAAATTAATATTCATTCTAACAATAAAGGTTAGCTCACAAATACGGATGTAACATGTTTAGGTGGACAAACAATACCAATAATTGTCTTGAAATAATTTTTATAAAAGGTGTTTTATATGTGCCACGTAAATTTAAAGTGGACAAATATACTGATGATCGAAATAACACTTACTATTCCTAATAAATGCATGTTATTCCGATATGATCCCTAATCAGACAACGCAACTCCGTCACCAAAAATAGAGTTTTAGTAATTTTATTTTTTTGTAAAATTTAAGAAAATACCAAAAATAATTTTTAGTTTTATGTTTTATTTTTATTCTAATTTATTTTTCCCGAGTCACGAGTTATTTGGAAATTATTTGCTAAAATAACGAGTAAACGGTTTGCAAATTTCGAAATTGGATCACAACTGTTTTATGCGACGTCCGGCTCTACGTCGCCGACGACGTCCCAGCCTACGTCGCACATACGATTAGACTTTAAATAGTATCCACTGCGACGTAACTCGTCACAGTATTCACTATTCAAGTGCGACGTAGCCTGCGACGTACCAACCGGCGATTTGCGACGTAGCAATTCTTCGAGTTTTTTCGTGATTTGTAGCTGTTTTCGTTCCGATTCACTCACGTAGTTTTCATATACTCGTTATTCCGCACACTTAGGTACCATATTTACCTGTTTTCACCATGTATTTTATGTTTAATCGCTATATATGTGTTACGGGTTAATAGGGTTTTAGTTTTGGTTTGAATTCGATGGTCAATTGGATGTTAAAATGGTTATAACTTATGTTTTCGCCATCACCATCGTAGGGCGCACCTTATTGTGTGATCAATTTTGAAAACCCCTAAATTCGACAATTAGGTTTTCTGGGTTGGGGATGAATGTTCGTTAGTGCGACGTACGATGCGACGTAGTCGCCTACGTCGCTCTAATTCGCAATTAATTAATTCCTACGTCGCCCTTCCCTACGTCGCCTTTTATGCGACGTCCGATGCGACGTAGCACTCTACGTCGCTATTTTAATTAATGTGATTAAATTCACAATAAATTGCAAAATGCGACGTTCCCCTTTACGTCGCTCGACTTTTATGCGACGTACGGGCTTACGTCGCTTTTCAATTTATTTTGATTTTAGGCGACGTACAGTTCTACGTCGCTCTGTGTTATGCGACGTACGGTGCTACGTCGCTAGTTCCAGGAATTTTGATAAAGGTTTTTCCAAAAAATGTAAAATTTTTGCTAACCCTTTTCGAGTTGCAATCTGTTTCTGTTTTTGCAGATATGGCTTTGACTTTTGAAGCTCGTCACAATACGGCTGCTTATCTGGTTGACACTTCTGATAAAGCTGCACCGTATCGTCAGATGATTGCATTTTTGAGACGTTCTAGGGTATCTCACGCCATTTCCGATACCACGGTGGTTTTTGGAAATCTGATCAACCCATTTTGGAGGAACGCAACTGTCGTTACTGAAAACGAAGTTAGACGATTGGTCTCTACCGTTCTGGGTACGGAGATCATTATTACAGAACAGAGCATTCGGGAACTTTTACAGCTCAACGATCAGCCGGATATGCCTATCGGTTTTGATCATATTTTTGTTACTGGAGCTATGCAACGAATAGGATATCCAGGAATTCCCTCTGATCAGTACAGGAAAGCGAATCTCACGCGTGTTTGGAGATATCTGATGCACGTGATTATCGTTTGTTTGGGGAATAGGAAAGGTGGAACGGATGGTATGAGCCGAAGTCTGGCTTCTGCTATGTTAGCATTGGTATACAACAAGCCGTTCAACTTCTCAGGATTTATCTTCAAGGCTATGGTTGATAATGCGAACGCTGGGGATCAGAAATGGATTTTATATCCACGTTTTGTTCAGTTGCACATTAATCGTCATCATCCAGATCTTCAGGCACAGGGTGATCCCGATCAGCTATTAAAGATTTCACCGATGATGAGTCGGATTTTCACTATTTGTGCAAGTTTTGAGAAAGGGGTTGCGGCAGCAACGGATGTTCCCTTATTCGGTGCTATTATTGATGAAAATTATGTTCCGCCCCCAGATCCTCAGTATATGGATGTTCTAGCACCTCAGCAACCGCAGCAACCGTTTGTGAACATTCCAGTTCAAGCTGCGGGGGAGAACATTCCTGCTCAAGCTGCGGGGGAGAACGTGGATGCTCTTTTGGAGAACATTGAGCAGTTCGGGCATGTGGATTCGGACAATCCAGCATCGCATGATACGGTTGAGAGTTCTGATTCTGAAGAACCGGCCAATGTAGGTCCTCAGGATGGGGGTCCGACGCCTGAGCATTCTGATGGTACTGTTCCGCATCCCTCTGAGATGGAACGTATCAGGATTACTGATTCTTTCAGATATTTGAGGATTAAGCGTCGGATCAGACAAGGACGCAAGTATGTGCCTCCAAGGGATACTGGAAAACGTACACGCGACGGTGATGATCCTGCTGATGAGACTTATCAACCGAGACGTCGTGTTCGTCGTTCTTCGTCGACACGAGCTCCAGTCAATCCACAGCAGCAGGATGCTTTTGAGATTCAACCGACTCCAGCTTTCATGCAAAAGATAATGGAAGATATGCAGCTGATGAAGCAAAAGTTGGAGGCTCAGGATGAGAAGATTGCTGAGCAAGCTGCGTTGATCGAGGTTCAATCGAAGGAGCTCGAGGAAACGAAGAATAGGGTTAATGTTTTGGAAGGCAGGTTACTTGCCTCGGGGGAGTATGGGTCTAGGATACCCACTTTAGAGTCAAGTGAACCTGCGTCTGTAAATCCCAACCCTGTAATTGAAAATATTAATGAAAATATTTCTGTTTTGGATTACTTTTCTGTTGATGATATTCCAGGGCAACCGAGACCGCTGGCTGTTGACTATTCATTTGCGGACTTATCGTTTATTCAAAGGATGGCTAATGGAGTTGGCTCTGAGGAAGAGACAGAGAATGTTTTTGAGATGAACGAGGATGTCTCGATTGAAGAAGAGCAGTTGAATGAAGATGAAACATATGATGATGCACAATCTGGGGAAACTTATGATGGTGCACCTATTATTGAATCTGATTCAAGTGAAGACGAGAGTCCTAATAAAGCGCGACATGGAGAATCTAGTTCTGCTGCAACTCCAGCTCCAGAGACACAGGCACCGGACTCAGCAGCAAAGAAACTAACTGCTGAAGAAAAGAGAGAAAGAAACAAGAAATGGTGGCCTAAGGGACGAAATCCAGTTCCTATTCCAGTGAAATGTCAAGTGTACCGGGTTAGTCGGAATTATACCGGTGTTATTAAAAGCTGGAAGTGTCAAAGGAATCTGTTTATGATAAAGAGAGAAGATGGAGTTCAGTATTTTAGAATGCGCTTTGATAGATTGAGCACGTTGCCAAAAGGAGAGATTAATCGATTAGCTCAGCTTAAGTTGATTAATCCTTTCGAGAATGATTATGCTGAGTTCATTCAAAGATGTCTACGTCGGGAAGTATTATCGAAGACATATTCGAAATTGAAGCCGACGTTGGGAACTCGGTATACATGGAAGAAAAAGATTGATCCAGTCACCAGGAAGCCTTTGGTTAAAGTTCACTATTCGCCGGCTAAATGTTTGACTGAGATACCTCTGGAATCAGTTCCTTATTATTTTCTGAGAAGACTTGTGAAATGGGAACTTGATCCGCAGACTGGCGAAGCGGTTATTACTTTCGTTCCAGATTCTGAACCGTGGCCAGAAGTTGGAGGTATATGGAATTTGAAGCAAGCAACGTTTAGGCTATATGATCCGATGAGTTTGATTAATTTTCATGAAAAAGATTTAAGAAAACTCTATGATAATCGGATTCGGGTTGGTCAGAAGAATGAATTCAATAGACGTTTAGCACAACAGTTTTACAATGTTGTTACTGTTTGCGTAGCTAATGGAATTCATGCCGACGGCCAGTTTCCTGCGGGCTGGGTTTAAAGAAGATTTTTGAAGACCAAGCTGAAGACACGGGGGAGTTTGTTAGTACATGTTTAGTGTCTGTCAGTTGGTCTAGCTCATAGTTTGTATTTAGATTTGCATTTCCCGACTCCTGCGATGTAGCGCACTACGTCGCAGGTGCGACGTCAGGTATTGGGCCTGCGACGTAGCCTACGTCGCATGGGCTTGGGCCTGCGACGTAGCGTGCGACGTCGCAGGTGCCAAACTTTGTATAAAAACGTTTTACGTTTTCTGTTTTAGGGTTGACGAAACCCTAAACATAATCAGTCGAAATCTCTGTAATCTGACCGAATATTATTGAATATAATACGTTTCGTTTGATATTCATTGCGTATTGATTGTTCGTGTGTTTGTTTGATAATCTAATCGTTGTTTCCGCCATCGATTGGATTGACTCGGTTCGTTCTAGATCTAAGTAAGGGACAAACATTGGAGAAATAGGAAGACCCTTGCAATTGATCAAACAATTCATCTATTCGGGGCAAAGGGTATTTATTCTTTATGGTTCTCTTATTCAACTCCTTATAATCAATACACATCCGAAGAGTGTCATCCTTCTTTTTAACAAACAACACAGGTGCACCCCACGGAGACGAACTAGGCCTAACAAAACCCTTATCTAATAGCTCCTGGATTTGGGTCATCATTTCACGAATTTCGGAGGGAGCTAACCTATAAGGTGCCTTAGCCACAGGAGTAGAACCAGGAATCAAGTCAATTTTGTATTCTACTTCTCTAATGGGAGGTAAGCCATGCAATTCATCAGGGAAAACGTCTGGGTATTCAGAAACCACCCGGGCATCGTGAACGGTTTTCTTTTCTAATTTAGCGTCAATAATATAGGCCAGGTAAGATACACACCCCTTAGCTAGAGATTTACTAGCTTTCATCATGGAAATCATAAGAATGCTACCTCTCTCCCGCTCCCCTCGAGCCACAACATATGACTCATCCGAGATTGGAATTCTAATTAACTTCTTATGGCACTCTATGTTTGCCTTATTCTTACTTAACCAATCCATGCCTAAAACCGCATCAAACTGGGTATAGGCATCAATAGAAAAGAAATTGGGAAACTATGATCCTCAATCAAAATGCTAGCTCCAGTTACCGATGTGGTAACCGAAACCATTTTGCCATTTGCTATTTCAACCTCAATAGGATTTGTAATACAAGTGGGAGTCAATTTCAGTTTATCGCAGAAAAGCATAGATATAAATGAGCAATTGGCTCCCGAATCAAACAGAACACTTGCTGGTATAGAGTTGATAAGAAATGTACCAGTTATGACATCTTCGGTTCTGACAGCTTCATCAACGGTAATTTGAAATGCCCTGCCCATTGCTGTTGGAGGATTCTTTCTTTTCTGGCCAGATGATGAAGACCCTCCGACCGTACCCAACTTTTGCTTTCCCGGCTCCGGACACAAACCTGAACGATGTCCCTCCTTATGGTAATTCCAACACACATGCCTAGGGAATGCACAATCCTTGATGTCATGGCCCAATTGTCCACACTTGATACACCTAACGGTTTGAGGAGTGCAAGGTCCCGAGTGTCTCGATTTACAATTCTAGCACCAATTTGATTTATCCAACAAATTACCACTCGAACCTTGCTTCCTTGGCTGTTGAGATCCATGCCATTTCTTCTTTCCAGGACTACCCGAAGAATCACCTTTGGGTTTTAATGGAGATTTTCCTTACTCTCCAAGCCTTGTGCCCTAATATCACCATCCACAGAACGGGCAAGATCAAAAGCTTGGGTAAGAGTACACACAAGCCTCACTGTCGTCCGATAGGTATGTGGCAACATTCCCACAAAATGGTCAATCTTAGTACGTTCATCCGGTACCCATTGTTGCACAAATCTTAGCTTGTCGGTAAATTGGGAAATAAGATCATCCATCGTCATTCTATCCGTTAACTGCAAATCCAAGAACTCCCGTCAGATCCGGGTCATGTCAAATCCAGAACAATATTTCTTGCAAACTTCATTGTGGAAATCGATCCATCTAATTGATTCTCTCTGTTATGGTGTCAAATGAGAAGTAATCGAATCCCACCAAACCATTGCCGGACCTTTAAGAAGTTGCACCGCAAATGAAACTTTCATCTCCTCCCCACACCTACAAACCTCAAATTTTCTTTCCACATCTCTCAACCAATTCAAGGTAACGGAGGGGTTTGTACTACCAGAGTAATCGGATGGTCCACTAGACTTAAAAGTCTTGTAAGAGCATAGCTTAGGTTGACTCTGAGCCTGAAATATCGGTGTCCGATAACCAGAAGGTCCAGAAGAAAATGGAGTCGAAGTCTGATAAGCACCATATAGCTGCTGTTGTTGATGATAATAAGGTTGAGATATGGGGATCTACGACGTCACCAAAGGAGGTGGTACAGTGCTAACAAAAGGTGGCAATGATTGCAAAACTTGTTGAGAAGACCGGGCCTGTTGCTGCTGCAAAAACTGCTGTTCAATTGCCTTTAGTCTAATGTTTTCCCCCTCTAAGTGTAACATATAATCCTCTTGACTCATATCCTCGGCTGCGAATGAAGTACCGGTTTGTCCTTGACTAACATTTTGGGTTTCAGATGGAGAGTCATCGGACACCGGAACATTACTGAAAGGAACGGTCGGGTTATCATCATTTGCCATATCCTGCACCACAACACATCTCACAACTCGTTAATTGTTAGTGCCTATATACTAAGCCATTATCCTATCATAGCTAAATCCCACACCCTGGAATGTTTGACTAACACCATTAGATTTGGGATTGAACACTTAATCCATGCTCAATTCGCCCAAACCTCGGCTCTGATACCAATTTATAACACCACATGATTTCCAAGAACATATTCTTTATATATATATATATATATATATATATATATATATATATATATATATATATATATATATATATATATATATATCATTCGGAAGCGAGTAATACAAATCATGCATTATAGATTGCGTATATCATATTTCCAAAAGCGCAATCTATGCATGCATGATACATTGGTACAATAATCGTATAAACTACGAACATTAAGTTAGGTGTTATTTAAACTCAAAACATAAGTTTAAGAACGATAACATGTTTATATATTTCAGAGTAGGCAGTCAAACAATCTTCAGGGCCAACTTCTTACCCACCCACAACAAAAGTAATCTGCAAGAAGTAAGGAGAGGGATTAGCACGAAACTAAGTGAATAGATCACAACTATCAACCTAAACTAGCATAGCAATTGATCACTGTTGCACCCGAATAGGTCGGTGTCGTTAACGATAACTATCCGGTTACAATAGTGGGTTTTAAATTTATAAGGCTGGGGCCTAGGGTTACTACTATTGCTAATCTAAGGGCTAGCAAAGGATAAGTATGACCTAGAATCGTTCTTCAAAGCGCGACGAATTGAAGTAGGGGAATTTAGAGACTTTTATGAATTTAGCTAGGGAGAAAAAGGGTTGGTTTAGGTTTTGGGTTTTCTATTCTAAGATTAAACTAAATTGAATCAGAAATGGAGGTTACTTCGGGCGTTCAGCAGTTAAAGCGATTGTCTACTATGAAGTGGTTCAAGTGATATTAAAGCGTGAAGAGTTCTAATGAGGATAAGTTCATAAGTTAATGTGAGTTATTGCTACAATCCTACTATCGGGCTAACGCGGAGGTGTCCACAATCAGGCAAATAGAATGTCACGTGGGTTGCAGAATATATTAAAGCATACACCGAAAGTTCTCTCAAATGCATGTCCATATTATCTAACAGTTAATCTCGAATCCTATTCCCCAATCTCGGTCATCATAGACGTCCGAATCATGGCACAGTTTGTTGAATAAACAATCTTGTAAACGGGTTTTACCCTCGTCAGAGTAAGTTGGAAAAACTGGTCTAAGCGGTCAGATAAGATGTCATCACTTATTCGTATGATATATCAACATTACTCAAGTATGCAACAAGACAGGGATGATTTGCATTACAAATAGAAACTTAAGTAATACATTTGTTAATCGATTCATAACACAACTACCTTCGGTCGTTCTTGACTTCCATACGTTTGTACTTCGCCATAAGCGTTTCCAGTACTATATCGAAGTAGCGTCGAATAGGGGCCGTCATGTTATTTCACGGTAATTAGGGCTAGGTGTATTTCACTAGTATGATAATCCTAAGGCAACAATCAAACAAGAACATGCAAAAAGACAATCAAGATAATAGTTAAACCTAAGCATACAAATGTATTAATTAAATCGAGGATATTCCGAAAGTTGTCTCAAAAATATCGTCTGTCCGAATTAAATCTTGATCTACCTCTATTCCCATATTCCGTGTCTCTTGGATCCTAATTTGGTCTAGAGAACACCGGCCATGCCGAGCTCAATGATTCAATCAAACATAGTATAACTAAGTGACCTATACCCCATGAGTTAGCTACGTTCATTTTTGGATAAGGTTTTAGTCACAACATGAGTTGGGCAGATAAACGATAAAGATTCAATTCCTACATCTATTCATGATACAAAGCACTCGCAATCTCATGACATACAACATAATCACATATTTAAATCTTTCCTAAACGACTATCATAGCAGACAATTGAGTTATTTAGCTAATCATGGCAATTCTAGCATGCATATTTAATTTTATTAAAGAAAGAACGAACATAATTAAATATGGAAGATAGATTAAAACCTGATAAAGAAATACAATAACTCGTAGCTACAAATGCGTCCCGGAGCACCTCCGTACAAATCTTCCTTGACTAGTTAATTAGCTAGTCTAATTAACTAAGGAAGTATTACAATAAATAAAGAGTTGGTGTAATGTGTGTGTGAAGGTGTCTTAAAAGGTGTATATAGAGATATGTTACAAATGAACCTAAGCCTTCTATTTATAGGTGAGTTTAGGCTCACATTAGCATCAAGGGGTGCACATTAGCGTAATGTGGGTAAAAAGGTGCACCAGGTACTGTACAACGCCGAAAGGTGGTGCACCAGGTACTGTACAACGCGCAAAGGTGGTGCACCAAGTACGCGAATTAGCCAAAAAAGGAAAGAGAGGCTGGGGGACAGCAGGCCGGTGCCGCCCAGCTGGTGGCCGGCGGCGGCTGGTGGTAGGCCGGCGGCGGCTGGCTGCCACCTGCCCCGTTTCACCGTATTTTGCTTCGTTTCTTGATTCGTGCGTGTTTTCTTCGTTATACGCCCGTTTGAGTTGATTCTTTTTTTGTTGGATTCGTAATTCAAAAACGAAGATTTTGAAATAAGATAGCCCCTGAGATGAGGTCCCTAACTCCAGATATCGCGTACGAATCATTTGGATCTTCCGGCGGGCGTAGAATCTTCATTCTTTATCCGTTTTAGTTGATTCTTCTTCTGTTGGATTCGTATTTTAAAAACGAACATCTTGGATAAAATGGATGTTGGTGAAGGGCACTTTAGTCTTGAAATCTCGTTTTGATGCCTTGAATCTTCAAACGTGTGTGGAATCTTCGTTCCTCGGCCGTTTTGCTTGATTTTTGTCGTGGAACCTTCGTTTTGGTCTTCTTAACATATTATCACTGATTTGTGCGTTGTTTGAGTCCAAATGCCAAGTATTGCTCCAGAATGAGAGAGATATCGGTAGTAAAAACGTGACCTTTTACACGATATCAATCACCACAAAGCATCACAACAAATACATCAAAGAGGATCGGTGGTCCTTGAGGTACCCTCACACCGCGGTGGTCCCCTAAGTAACACTTATAACCACTGAAGGCTAAACAGTGGTTTTACCGATAGTTTAGTACTATTACTACATACGACATAACTTCAATAAATAACACATGTACAAATTCATCATGTCGTCCAAAGTAATAGTACCCAAACCCAATATCATATTGAACCCGGACAAATCTCACATTCCATAATCCTCATGGCAATATGCACTTATACAAAGTATAACAGTAAAACCATGTTTACCTGTTGTAACCAGATTGTTACAACTAATTCAGGCTGAGAGTCAATGATCCACTCACCCTTGACGAATACTATTTCCACTCATAGTTCTAATGTTATTGAGTCTTCGTCGTATCTGAAATCATAACAGAGGCACACAAGTTAATGTCTCGTCTCAAATATTCGTAACTTGAATAAAAGTGTACCATTGCAATCACACATGATAACTCAATTTACAACACTTCAACATGTATATTAATTCGTAATTTAACCTATCATGATACTACACTACATGTTACTAAATCATATAAACATATAACATATAAATCAGAAAGGACTTAATTAAAAACTAGTTCTTGCTGAAAATGGCCTAGGAGCCGCCGGCTGGTCAGAAGGAGCCGCCGGCTTCACCTCATAAACCGCCAGGTCAGACCACCGGGGCGCCGGCTAAATTAAGTTTTTAGGAAACAGAAACATGCTACGTTTTAAAGCTTCTAGGAGCTGCCGGATTGGCATAGAAGCCGCCGGTTAGGGTGATGAACCCGCCAGCTTGGGTATCCAACCTGCCGGTTCCTTAGGATACTAACAAGCTGCCGGCTGGGGACCCAAACCCGCCGGCTTGTTCATCTGGTACAGCAGCAGCAGATCAACAATCCCAAACCACGAACCAAAACCCTTCAATTCACAAAATCGACTACTAAATATGATTTTTACAACCAAATAACCTCAACTAACATCATATATCATATTCTAACAACAACTAACTTCATCAAACCTCAAATCCATGCATGATTACTCATTCAATCTAATTCCTTCAAACCCTAACATATATACATATATTCAAAGCACTTTAAACTTACAATCAAGATAATAACAAGGTAGATGATGATGTTGATAAGTAGCAACCAAGAATCCAAGCTTCTATCGATTGATCAATGTTTTCCCTTTTGATTTCTTTGATTTATCAAGATATGAGTGTGTGTTTGAGTGATGGACAAAATGGAAGGGAAATGGGAAAGTGAAGGTCGACCTAACCATTTACTCTAGGTCAAAACAGTGTAAATTATACCCGTCCTAATTCTATTGTTTGGAACCTAGAAACCGTTTGCGAGAAAATACGTTTTATTTTACTGACAACTATAACAATTTAAAACAAGAAATAATTCATGTATCTCAATCAATCATTTGACCATTTAACCTATTAATTTCAATTAACCAAATAATATCAGTTATTTATAAACTCAATTAAATAATCAATTAATTAAGTAAATTACCTAATTTCTCCTAGGCCCGAGACGAGGATGTTACACTTAGTAGGTTCGTTTATATGATAATTATTATTATCATTATCATTATCATTATTAGTGAAAAAGCATAACTTATAATACTAGTAGTTGAATTTATATACACATTGTAATAATTTATATAACATGTATGATCAATAGGTTGAATCCACAAACCAGAAATGTCGTAACCTAAGCTATCAAAGTGAGTTTCGTGTTATTTTCAATACTGAGATATATGCGATATACCACGTGATTACCTGATTACTTGATTATCTGTTTAAATTGCATTTAAGCACGAATGTGTATTTTAGATATATTACGTCACGTTAATCATCGGGTAACCATTAGCTGAAACGTAACGGTCGTTGGCTCATTAATATATGGGTAAATGACAAAAATCGGTAACGAACTGCCAAAATTTATTCCAAGTATGCAACCTACCAATTTAATTGCTCAAGTATGCAACAAACCGGATTAATATGTGTTGGGATCTTAATAAAGTGCATTTTTACCTTTTGAAATTTGGAATAGCTGACTAAGCTTACACATAAGCTGCCACATCGATTTTTTTGCCACGTCAAACGAACATGTGGCATCCACATCATATATTTGATTTGATCTGAATAATTTGGATTCCAAATTTCTTTTATCATCAACATCAACACTGAACACCCCATCGATTTCTTTTATCCTATTTAATAAATCCATTTTTACACCAACCTATATTTATACATACACACACATAGATTTGGATTCCAACACCAAAATGAACAACATAAAGCCAAGGATATTCCTAATAACATCGACGCAAATCCCGCCGGAGTTACTTGAGATAACGGCGTCGGTCTCAGCTGCCGCCGTGACGACACCTCGCCGGAAAATTGAATCGGAGCCAGAGTGGATGATGATACTAACTAGTAACGAGATATCATCAGATTAGGTGGGTGATGTACTTCGGCCATCTAGCTCCGTCTTCGACAATATGCTGCTGTTAGTGGATGATGATACTAACAAACATATTCATTTATCATTTTTGATATACTAACCCATATCCGTAGATACTTCGTGTTTATCAACACAAAAATAAAAAATACACATTTTTCTTTCCAATTCGAATAAATTTTTGTTAATATTTTCATCAATTGTCAGAATTAAAGATGTCGATTGTTAAACAATAGAAGAATAACGTGGGAAGAATATGTGATTAACAAGCATATTAATTTGTCCTTTCAATATCAATGACGATACGTTTTGAAAACGGAAACTTTCCGTTCAATCCCGACGGCTGGGGCCCACCGGTGCTGCCGGAACTGCTATCGTGTGGTGATATGTAGTTTGCTGCGGGTTGAAAGGAGAACGACATGGTTGATCATAAAGAAGAGATAGTGGGAGTCGGTAATGGCTGTTCGGTTACTAAGATAACGATGGAGGCCGGAGATCTAGATGGTGCGGTGGCCGGCGACGGCGGCGTGACTAAGAAATGATGGAGCTCGTCGGTTTATGTATGTATATGTGTGTCTGTACATGGATGGATATGAACATATTTGTGTAGGTTCAATTTAATGAAATTCAAAAAGATTCACTGATTTTGATTTTAAAATCATTGTTTGTATGTGTTGTTTTCGGCTGATCGTGATAATCTTATTTTTGTTATGAAATAAGGATGATGTTGATTTGTGAGTTTAGAAAACTTAAAGGTAACGATGGCCATGTTAAGATCTGTAATTTCTTTTAAAGAATTAGGAAGAAGATGATAATTGGTTGAAGAAATTATAAAATGAAAAATTCAAAAAAAAGCCACGTAAGCAGATTTTTTTTTTATTTTTTTTATATATAAAAAAAAGCCAGATGATGAATATTACCGGTTAATCAGGTAACCGGTTACCATCTTACTCACATCAGTACAAATTTATCCGGTTTGTTGCATACTTGAGCAATTAAATTGGTAGGTTGCATACTTGGAACAAATTTTGGCAGTTCGTTGCCGATTTTTATCATTTACCCTTAATATATATGTATTTTAATGGCTGAAACATGATGGTTGTTGGCTCACATATATATTGGTACGATTAGTACACAAGCGGCCGCTTGTTTGTACTAAATCAATATTAGCAGATACTTGTCAATATCGAAAGTGCTGGTATAGATAGTTGTGACATTGATAGCTCGCATGCTTACCAATGTCTGATGACGACTTGACATCTGGTTAACCCTGATAGACACAGAGATCTCGCTATATTTTCTATATTTTACATTTTCACATTACACGTCATCGTTGCATATTGTGTGTGATATTTTTGTACACAAACACACGAAATCACTAAGCCTTTAGGCTTATGCATGTACGTATATATCTCAGGACACAACTAGTAGTCTCTTCAAGAAGGGAACTCGTAGGACCAGATGTATAACACCCCTCGTTAATTATAAACAATAATATAATATTGGCAAATCGGAAGCGTATATTTCAAACATTTCTGTCACTGTTTCAAAATGTCATTTAACTTTTTCAAATCAAAACACATGACATTTCAAGAACTCGGTGTTATATAATTCAAAACACTTCTACAGTTATAAAAATAACATCAGAGTAATAGCCTGTCAAACATTCCATCCAGTCCAACAACCTCCTGCCCTGCCCAATATGTCCCATCTATTTTAACCTGCAGGAAGAACTGTGGTGGGGTTAGCACAACTATAACGCCCCAAAATTTACAACTGTTTTTTTTTTTTTTTTTTTTTTTACAATGCGGAAGTTCAAGTCCCAAAACATATATATACATAAAATGACATGACGTCATTTTCCATTACCTAAGTTCTAAGTATTGATTATTACCATTTACAAAACCATCCTTTATATCCTGGGCATTATATAATCAAACATTTTAAACTGTATTAAATAATAATCAGAGTAATCCTAGTCAAACATTCTTCAGTTACTCCTTGACCCGCCCCTAACAATAGATATTAACCTGCAAGGAGTAAACAACGAGGGATTAGCACGAAGCTAAGTGAGTTAACTCATCACTAACAATACAACTTAGTTTAACACTATGAGTTCACCACATTTAACACTTTGACTCAACATCACCAGAGGATCGGTGGCCCTTGTGGCGCCCTCAGCCGCGGTGGCCCACCAAGCGACACTTACACCAACTGCAGGCCAATACAGTGGTTAACCGATAACTGTTTGTTACCTTTAGTCAACACAAGCCTTACTTACAACGAATGTTCACAACCCTTGTGTTGACTAACCTGTAACAACACAGTCCAACATAGTTGACCTCTATTAACACTGTTACCATAACACTTTAACACTTTAACACAATTCACAATTCAACTTAACACAGGAATAACACTTAACACTTAAAGTAACCACAATAGTGGTCACTAAATTATAATGAGAGATCAAAGTCCACTCACCGACTACCATAGTCGCCCACTCAGTAGTCTAATATCACTGAGTCTTCTCCATATCTGGAAATACAACAGAATACACAAGTCAGTTACTTGTATCAAATCTATATAACATTACTCCAATAGATTTACATCAACAAATCCAAATTACTCAAATCATAACGATTTAGCACAATTATTAAAATTCTCAATAGTCAATCCATACCTTTATGGATTTACATCATATTTCTCAAATCATCATCTAATCATGATTAACTATCATGATAATCACTATCAACTATGAACATAGAATCGCATCGTTACTTTAATTCAATTCAATTATAGTTAATCAACATAAGTAAACTATCAACCTCATATAACAATCTCTTCAAATTTATCACTCAAAGTGATTAACACATAATCATCACACTTTCACAAATTTCACTTGAATTACCATTACTTACTTGATTAATTCATTATTATCAACAAATTCTCAAGAACACTTATTCACTCATACTCTTTTAATTAAATCATTTCAATCATCATCACTAATCACCTCTAATATGTTTATTAACAATACATATCACTTACACATTATTAGATTAGGCTCATATATCCTACTTCAAGAACAATCAATGAAACCCATCACTTTATTCATGATATATATCATATTCATCATTTCTAAGTTAGTGTTTCTATTATAATCATCATTTACCCATCAACTAACAAGAATTTAACCACCACAACTTTCAATTTTCGGATTATAATCAATAACCCATCAAAATCATCAAAAACTTAAGAACCAAGATTAATCTACAAACTTAAGCTAGAATCTTGCTAGATATCAACAACAATAAGCTTAACTAACATAAATTTCATATAATCAAAGCTTAAATTCGAATTATAACCAAGAACACTAAAACCCCCAAATTTCTAGGGTTCAAGAAATCCCGAAATTAACACATATAACATGATTAAGATGATGCTAGAATGATTATTACATGTTATTGAAGCTTAACTAACATCAATTTACACTTTAGAAACCCTAATTTCGGATTTTGCTCAAGAACATCAAAAAACCCAAATTCTAGGTTGAAGAACATGAAGAACACAAGATCATACCTTGTTTGTGATGATTAAGAAAGCTTGAATTCGAATTTTGTAGCTCCAATTTGATTATTTCATCAAGTTTTGGATTAAGGTTTGTGTTTGTATGTATGAATGTATGAATACGTACGTATGTATGTATTTGGGTGGAAATAAAAACCGATCCAACACATATAATATACCACTTAAGTGTTAGTTTTCATTCCCCGTATTTATTATTGTCTGGAACTTAAAAATCATTTGCGAGGAAAACTATTTTATTTTACCGTCAACTAAATAAATTTAAAACAAACAATATTTCACAAGCCACAATATTTCCTGAGGCTTATCGACTTATTAATTATAAAATCAAACACAATAACAATTTTAAATCGCATTTAAAATTTACAGAAAATACCTATTACTTCTAAGCCCAATTTGAGGATGTTACAAATCTCTCCCCCTTAAAGAGATTTCGTCCTCGAAATCTAATCAACCTTGATTATTCTAAAGTACTTAATTACCTGATAAATCTCATTCCTTAAATGAGATTCTACTAACACCACAATTTATTAATATGGCACTTTTCGTACTACTCCAACATCGTAATTACTCTTCACTATATTTATCTAAAGGGTGTACACAACTTAAATCACCTATGCATGACATGCTTATGCATACATTTCACTACACACTCTATATACCTACATATATATTATTTCATCAACTCACACACGACTAGTGTGTATCTCAATTAGATTCACGAAAACATATAATTTATGTCTCATACTCAATTTAACTTGCAATACTATACAACAAGTATAATATTTATCACATAAAATAGTTACTCCCTTGAGCAACTCTTAATTATATGCACACAATTTCAATTCTATCTACAGACACATATCCGCATGTACCTGTTTCTATTTCTTACCTTAATATATGTTATGTATCTAAATCATATTTTCATGCATACTATGATCACTTAAGGAAATTATTCCCAATTAATCACTTTAAACAGGTAATCACTTGACGTAAGTGAATAACAATCGTGTACAATAACATACTCTTACCACAAGAAACTAACGACGTGCTAGAATCTTTAAAATAGATATATGATTTATACCCCTTTTAACAACAAAACAATGATTATGAAAATTACAATACACCCAACAACAATGAAATTTTAATTTCAATTCATAACTAGCATTTAGGCTAGTACCACATATCACTACTGTATTTGATAATCTTTTATTTAAAAGTATCTCAAACTCATATAACACTATTCACATATTAACAAGCAAAATACAAGTCAATTCTTCATGGTTAAAACCATTATCACTTAATCACCAAGTCACTTAGTACCAATTTAAATTGGATAATTACCAAGTTTTTCCATCAACGGGTACATTGCCATTCAAGCGCAAGTACCACTCCAACAAAATGTGCTAACCACACACACATTTTTCATTAACATTTCATCATTCAATTCTATATCGTTAATCTCCACGGAAGATTATTTCATATTTCCATCATTTCTATACGCAACCTATCATTTCACCTTGATATTATGCATATAATAACAATCAAGTTTCACAAAATTCTCAATTAACGATAATATAACTATAAATTTTCACAATTTCAATCAAAAGGCTCTCTCTCTATATACATTTATATATTTCTGTTATTAATAGTAACTCATTAATACAATAACTTAATCGTTTACTACCATTTCGATTTAGTCAATCACTGACTCTCTCTATCTCTCATATATCAACATTGCAAACCTACCATTTTTTTTTTTTTTTTAAATCTCATTAATTTCTCTGGTATTTGGTAGCCTCAATACTCCATGTGAAATGGCATAATATAAATACGTTGGCCAGACGTCGTCATATTATGTCAATCACACTTTATTCTCAGGCTACTTCATACCATTGATCTCTAAAGTAATTAACTTTTACTCTCACATAATTCACAGTGTTGAAATTAACAATTATCACACATATAGTAACACTTAAAATAGATTTATGACCAAGTGTTAACTTGTTACTATTTTTCCTTTATCACTTGAATGTGAAACTACTATTATATAATTTACAGGTATAACAACTTAACCTGTTAACACTATTCTCATTATCTCCTTAACACATGTGTAAGTTTTTACACAACTAAATCCATGTAGTACCCTCTCTACACGATTCAATATCAATCGCTTAACACTTTAATTATTAAGTATAATACTCTATATAACATTTAGCACTAAGTATCTTGTTAAAATACCAAGTCATATTCCACATATATTCATCAATATATAATTTCTAAGTTGATTAATAAATAACCTTCCATATTTAGTTATCAAGTAAGAGTAAGCTCCTACAATACTCTTCAACTATTACAAGTACTTATTCGTTCATATTAAGTATTTCACATAATGTAATTAACATAATTACATAATCAATATTTATTTACCCTAACAAACAACAATCAACAATACCCTTACTGATATACTATGCTGTTAGTTAAACTGCCTATAAACAACCCCTACACCAAGAACCATATAGACCTCTTAAAACGACTTTTAATATTGCATATGGTCACAGGAATGATCTCTGGGCTCAAAGAAACAAAAGCCCAATACAATTCATAAGCTAAAAGTCCGAAATAATGCCCGAAAAACAATAAAACGCGATTTTCAGGCCCCAAACGACCCCGAAGTGCCGAAAACTGACAGGGCTCATGGCGAAGCGATGAGCTTTGATCGTTGGGCCGTTTTTTGAGTTGACATGTAAATTTCGTCTTAATCGGACACCAAAATTTTCTAAAAAAATTTCTACGTCAAGTATTACGTCGAACGTCGCAAGAAAATTATTTTTTTTTTTTTCTAACGCGATCCGGGAAACAGGTCAGGATCGCGTTCCCCAGTGAAAAAAATTCTGTAACCAAATTAGGCATACAAACGCGATCCGGAGAAGTGAGCGGGATCGCGTTCCCAAGAGAAAACGCACCTCAACACGAAATACACACACAAACGCGATCCTGGAAAATGGCTGGGATCGCGTTCCCAAGCATAAAAATATTCTGAGACAAAATAACACGTACGAACGCGATCCTGAGAACATGTTGGGATCGCGTTCCCAAGCAGAAAATCTGAGGTTCAGAAAATCATATTTTTAACCAATTTCAAACGCGTATAACTTTTTACTCTTTTAGAGTTAGACTCTAAAATTTTGCAGGCACATCCACTATGCCAAAATGAAACTTTCCCTTTTTACACTTTTTCAATTTACTCGTTTTACGAGAAAACGGACGTACGACTCATTTTTGACCATTTTCGACCATTTTGGTTGACACGCTATATTTCAAACGACTTGGTTTCTGACTTCCACCTTTTACCAACATGTTTCTATATACATTAGTGACGTGTGGGCATATTCGTCACATACAATCACTCATTCTACATTATTTTAACACGTTGACCCGTTTAGGGGTCAAAATGGACAATTTCCCCAATTTCATTCAAAATGACAACATTAACATTTTCAATCCACTTTTTATCTTTACTTATGACTTTCAGTCACTTTAAAAATTATCTTACACGTATCACATCAAATTCTATACATTTTAACACTAAGTGGCCCATTTGGACACTTAAATGACCCGTTTAGGTTTACGATCATATAATCACCATTCCAACACCCAACCCACACTCCTCTGACTATTCCAAGTCAAACTAACCCACTTTCCTCATATAATTTCAAATTTGACTTTTCACAACTTGTCATCGCACATTTAGACTCATTAACCGCTTTGACTTTCTTACTACACTATTAGTAATACAAAGATCATAATTCACCCTAATCATGATCAATGCTAAACATTTAGACTTCTAGTCACATTCCTCACTTCATAGCATGGCATAACATGGCAATTATCGAGTTTGACACAATTACATTCAACATTGACCTTTCCAAGTCAATAGCATATATTTCAACAAATAGACACATTCTAAGTCACACAACAATACAACTCCAAACTTATAAATGGATAATACCCGCAACCCATTGATTTCATTATAGCAAGTCACACCTTGCATTTATCGACTTATATTCACACACTGTATTTTCACATTGCATATACACTTAATTCCACATAACACAACTGTTACACCCTATTCACCAATGTATCTTCACACCGTTTTTAACACTTTTCACCTTATTAACACGTAATTATCATCAAAATTTCAATTTACTTTACTAACAATCATAATATAGTAAAGTAAAACAATTCAAATTTATTGAAATTCACCAAGTTTATCAGAAATTACCTGGCACATCTAGGCCCACGAGTGTTGAGGATTGAGAATACCAATCGGTTCCTCACTATCCTCCGTCTCTGCACTCAAAACAACAATCTAACACATTGTTATAGATTAGTTCACATTTAACAACAACTTGCTCATACCAACACTAATCCCACACCTCGGAATGTTTGACCACTATCACTAGGCTTGGGATTGAACAATTTAACCATTATTCAATTCGCCCAAACCTATGCTCTGATACCAACTTATAACGCCCCAAAATTTACAACTGTTTTTTTTTTTTTTTTTTTTTTTTACAATGCGGAAGTTCAAGTCCCAAAACATATATATACATAAAATGACATGACGTCATTTTCCATTACCTAAGTTCTAAGTATTGATTATTACCATTTACAAAACCATCCTTTATATCCTGGGCATTATATAATCAAACATTTTAAACTGTATTAAATAATAATCAGAGTAATCCTAGTCAAACATTCTTCAGTTACTCCTTGACCCGCCCCTAACAATAGATATTAACCTGCAAGGAGTAAACAACGAGGGATTAGCACGAAGCTAAGTGAGTTAACTCATCACTAACAATACAACTTAGTTTAACACTATGAGTTCACCACATTTAACACTTTGACTCAACATCACCAGAGGATCGGTGGCCCTTGTGGCGCCCTCAGCCGCGGTGGCCCACCAAGCGACACTTACACCAACTGCAGGCCAATACAGTGGTTAACCGATAACTGTTTGTTACCTTTAGTCAACACAAGCCTTACTTACAACGAATGTTCACAACCCTTGTGTTGACTAACCTGTAACAACACAGTCCAACATAGTTGACCTCTATTAACACTGTTACCATAACACTTTAACACTTTAACACAATTCACAATTCAACTTAACACAGGAATAACACTTAACACTTAAAGTAACCACAATAGTGGTCACTAAATTATAATGAGAGATCAAAGTCCACTCACCGACTACCATAGTCGCCCACTCAGTAGTCTAATATCACTGAGTCTTCTCCATATCTGGAAATACAACAGAATACACAAGTCAGTTACTTGTGTCAAATCTATATAACATTACTCCAATAGATTTACATCAACAAATCCAAATTACTCAAATCATAACGATTTAGCACAATTATTAAAATTCTCAATAGTCAATCCATACCTTTATGGATTTACATCATATTTCTCAAATCATCATCTAATCATGATTAACTATCATGATAATCACTATCAACTATGAACATAGAATCGCATCGTTACTTTAATTCAATTCAATTATAGTTAATCAACATAAGTAAACTATCAACCTCATATAACAATCTCTTCAAATTTATCACTCAAAGTGATTAACACATAATCATCACACTTTCACAAATTTCACTTGAATTACCATTACTTACTTGATTAATTCATTATTATCAACAAATTCTCAAGAACACTTATTCACTCATACTCTTTTAATTAAATCATTTCAATCATCATCACTAATCACCTCTAATATGTTTATTAACAATACATATCACTTACACATTATTAGATTAGGCTCATATATCCTACTTCAAGAACAATCAATGAAACCCATCACTTTATTCATGATATATATCATATTCATCATTTCTAAGTTAGTGTTTCTATTATAATCATCATTTACCCATCAACTAACAAGAATTTAACCACCACAACTTTCAATTTTCGGATTATAATCAATAACCCATCAAAATCATCAAAAACTTAAGAACCAAGATTAATCTACAAACTTAAGCTAGAATCTTGCTAGATATCAACAACAATAAGCTTAACTAACATAAATTTCATATAATCAAAGCTTAAATTCGAATTATAACCAAGAACACTAAAACCCCCAAATTTCTAGGGTTCAAGAAATCCCGAAATTAACACATATAACATGATTAAGATGATGCTAGAATGATTATTACAAGTTATTGAAGCTTAACTAACATCAATTTACACTTTAGAAACCCTAATTTCGGATTTTGCTCAAGAACATCAAAAAACCCAAATTCTAGGTTGAAGAACATGAAGAACACAAGATCATACCTTGTTTGTGATGATTAAGAAAGCTTGAATTCGAATTTTGTAGCTCCAATTTGATTATTTCATCAAGTTTTGGATTAAGGTTTGTGTTTGTATGTATGAATGTATGAATACGTACGTATGTATGTATTTGGGTGGAAATAAAAACCGATCCAACACATATAATATACCACTTAAGTGTTAGTTTTCATTCCCCGTATTTATTATTGTCTGGAACTTAAAAATCATTTGCGAGGAAAACTATTTTATTTTACCGTCAACTAAATAAATTTAAAACAAACAATATTTCACAAGCCACAATATTTCCTGAGGCTTATCGACCTATTAATTATAAAATCAAACACAATAACAATTTTAAATCGCATTTAAAATTTACAGAAAATACCTATTACTTCTAAGCCCAATTTGAGGATGTTACAACAACGCTAAGTGAATGAAACTATAACAACAGTACAACCTAGCATAACAATCTGTTTACATCAAATAACAATAAACAGAAAATCAATCAATCAATCATTAAATCACACAACTTCCAATCAAGTGTTATCAATCGTCATGAGGACCGGTGGCTCCTGAGATACCCTAATACCGGTTTGGTACTCAAGGAACTCTTATCAATCATCTGTATTGGCCTATACAAAACTACCGGTAACCTGTTGTTAATCATACACGACCTAGATCTCTAAACCGACATTTCAAGTTCCCAAGATCTCCTGTCGTCTACAATAACAACAAGTCCAACTATCAAATCAAGTTGACCTCTGAATCTTACTTACTAGCACAAATCAGCTAAGTAAACAAACATGCCAAACTATCATGGCAACATGTTTCAACATATGCATCATATCAAAGTAATACTATAAATTACTTGTTGTAAATCAAATCATTACAACTAAATCACACTGAGGTTACAGATCCACTCACCGACACCTCAGCCGCAAGCTCAGAAGTCTAATATTACTGAGCCTCTCCACATCTGAGAATACAATCAATAAACAATGAGTTAGTATTTGTCTCCACTGATAACACTTAGGTAATTAATATCGTTACACAATCATAACATAATTACATGTATCAGGTGATCCCTATGATCACAGCAAACAAAAGTTCAATTCGGAACAAAATCAAAAGTCCCAAAATAAGGTCCAAAAACAGTAAAATGCCATTTTCGACCCCTAAACGACCCCGAATGGCCAAAAACTGACTAGGCTATAGTATATAGCTTTGATCATTGGGTCGTTTCCGAGTGGACATGCGAATTTCAGCTCAATCCGTGTTAATGAAATTTTGTTACAAAAAAGAGGTCTCTAAAGTGCTATTAATCACTTATGCACTTTTGAAATTTGCAAAACATAGGATCGGGTTCTTAGCATTTGAATCCGCCGGATTCCTTTGAATCCGACCGGATTCCCTAATTTATCTGAATCCGCCGGATTCAATTGAATCCGCCGGATTCCACCTTCGTTCCAGCCCTGTTCATCCTGCTCAAAACCCTAACCCGAGCCAAATCACCAAAAACCTCAAATTCGGTTTCTAAACAGATTTTCGCTATAAATAACTTCACAACATCAATATGCAACAGTTGTAACAAAGTTCTAACATCAAATTTCATATCAAATTTCATAATTCATCTAATTCACTAAATATCAAATTTCAAGAATGAACCTTACAATTTTGAAGAAAGACCATGATTATGATGATGAACAAATCAGAATCACAGCTTCAGATTCTTAATTCATGTTTGATTTTGATTTTTGATTAAGATTTCATAGGGTTTTCAAAGGAATTGGATAAAAGGAAATAAACTTTCCTAATAAGGAAAGTTAAATAAATAGAAACATAAGTCGGTTCCTCAACCGACCTTCTATTATACGGGTATAATTTAATACCCCATCTCAATCTATTGTCTTGAACCCGAAAACCATTTGCGAGTCCAAACATTTTATTGCATCGTCAGCTATATTAATTTACAACAATTAATAATTCACTTATCATATTGGAATATTCGACTCCTATTCCAATTATTTCAACTAATTCCGACAATATTATTTCCAAACTCATTTAAATACTAATTTAAATCATGAAATAATACAAAACAACTAGGTCCATTTCGAGGATGTTACAACTCTCCCCCCCTTAAAGAGATTTCGTCCCCGAAATCTAACCTCACTCAATCAGTCTAACTAATGTGATATAATCACATACCTCTTAGCATACATTAATCCTCAATAGCAACTTACAACTATACTTAGAATATTTGTATTCTTTCCACATGCACATATTCAAATGTACATGCTTCTGTCTATTCCTACGCACACATACAGTGCATCTAATCAATATCATCAATCAGATATATCTTATAGACAAACACTTACTTCAACAAGTGAAACCTACAATCACTTAATCAACAAGTAAAACTTAACATCACTTAATAGTTCTATGCAACCAGAAATTAGCAACATGCTAAAATCTTTAACCTATTCTCACTGTTCATCACTGTTAACAATAAAACAACAGCAACAGTATGACAACAACAGTGTTTATTAAACAACAATGTACCTAGCAACACTGAAATATAATTCAGCTTCTGACTAACAATCAGTCTAATATACATATAACAATCTCAAATCTCTACTATTAAAGATTTAAAATTCAAATCTAGGTCAACTTTTTATTCAAAAGTTTCATACTTACTTTCTGGAACAACCTATCATGTTCACCTATCAATACTACCATATGAAATTCTTTACTTAAAAGTAACTCCAGATTCATATTACCTTACTAAGCAAAGCAGATGTCAAACTCAGTAGGTAAGACTACAATCAACAAGTATTTTGCTTAGTCAACATAAGTACCACAATCAAATATTACCTACATTCAACCAACCTCTACATTGAGTTATTTCCATTTGCAATTCATTTCATTACAACCTATCAATTGTCAACACCAACAATTGTTCAATCAATAATCACAACACTAGTGATTATACATTCCAGTACACCTATCAGTACTTAATATTTACCTTCAAAGTCTAACTAACCATCAAATTAGAATTTATTTATTACTTAAACTGGTAAGACATCAATAATCTTCTCTTAGCAACCAGTTAATTCAATTCACATTCTTAAATCTTAAACTACTAATCACAAGCAATTAGCAATTAGAAACGACCCCGAATGGCCAAAAACTGACTAGGCTATAGTATATAGCTTTGATCATTGGGTCGTTTCCGAGTTGACATGCGAATTTCAGCTCAATCCGTGTTAATGAAATTTTGTTACAAAAAAGAGGTCTCTAAAGTGCTATTAAACACTTATGCACTTTTGAAATTTGCAAAACATATGATCGGGTTCTTAGCATTTGAATCCGCCGGATTCCCTAATTTATCTGAATCCGCCGGATTCAATTGAATCCGCCGGATTCCACCTTCGTTCCAGCCCTGTTCATCCTGCTCAAAACCCTAACCCGAGCCAAATCACCAAAAACCTCAAATTCGGTTTCTAAACAGATTTTCGCTATAAATAACTTCACAACATCAATATGCAACAGTTGTAACAAAGTTCTAACATCAAATTTCATATCAAATTTCATAATTCATCTAATTCACTAAATATCAAATTTCAAGAATGAACCTTACAATTTTGAAGAAAGACCATGATTATGATGATGAACAAATCAGAATCACAGCTTCAGATTCTTAATTCATGTTTGATTTTGATTTTTGATTAAGATTTCATAGGGTTTTCAAAGGAATTGGATAAAAGGAAATAAACTTTCCTAATAAGGAAAGTTAAATAAATAGAAACATAAGTCGGTTCCTCAACCGACCTTCTATTATACGGGTATAATTTAATACCCCATCTCAATCTATTGTCTTGAACCCGAAAACCATTTGCGAGTCCAAACATTTTATTGCACCGTCAGCTATATTAATTTACAACAATTAATAATTCACTTATCATATTGGAATATTCGACTCCTATTCCAATTATTTCAACTAATTCCGACAATATTATTTCCAAACTCATTTAAATACTAATTTAAATCATGAAATAATACAAAACAACTAGGTCCATTTCGAGGATGTTACAACTCTCCCCCCCTTAAAGAGATTTCGTCCCCGAAATCTAACCTCACTCAATCAGTCTAACTAATGTGATATAATCACATACCTCTTAGCATACATTAATCCTCAATAGCAACTTACAACTATACTTAGAATATTTGTATTCTTTCCACATGCACATATTCAAATGTACATGCTTCTGTCTATTCCTACGCACACATACAGTGCATCTAATCAATATCATCAATCAGATATATCTTATAGACAAACACTTACTTCAACAAGTGAAACCTACAATCACTTAATCAACAAGTAAAACTTAACATCACTTAATAGTTCTATGCAACCAGAAATTAGCAACATGCTAAAATCTTTAACCTATTCTCACTGTTCATCACTGTTAACAATAAAACAACAGCAACAGTATGACAACAACAGTGTTTATTAAACAACAATGTACCTAGCAACACTGAAATATAATTCAGCTTCTGACTAACAATCAGTCTAATATACATATAACAATCTCAAATCTCTACTATTAAAGATTTAAAATTCAAATCTAGGTCAACTTTTTATTCAAAAGTTTCATACTTACTTTCTGGAACAACCTATCATGTTCACCTATCAATACTACCATATGAAATTCTTTACTTAAAAGTAACTCCAGATTCATATTACCTTACTAAGCAAAGCAGAGGTCAAACTCAGTAGGTAAGACTACAATCAACAAGTATTTTGCTTAGTCAACATAAGTACCACAATCAAATATTACCTACATTCAACCAACCTCTACATTGAGTTATTTCCATTTGCAATTCATTTCATTACAACCTATCAATTGTCAACACCAACAATTGTTCAATCAATAATCACAACACTAGTGATTATACATTCCAGTACACCTATCAGTACTTAATATTTACCTTCAAAGTCTAACTAACCATCAAATTAGAATTTATTTATTACTTAAACTGGTAAGACATCAATAATCTTCTCTTAGCAACCAGTTAATTCAATTCACATTCTTAAATCTTAAACTACTAATCACAAGCAATTAGCAATTAGAAACGACCCCGAATGGCCAAAAACTGACTAGGCTATAGTATATAGCTTTGATCATTGGGTCGTTTCCGAGTGGACATGCGAATTTCAGCTCAATCCGTGTTAATGAAATTTTGTTACAAAAAAGAGGTCTCTAAAGTGCTATTAAACACTTATGCACTTTTGAAATTTGCAAAACATATGATCGGGTTCTTAGCATTTGAATCCGCCGGATTCCCTAATTTATCTGAATCCGCCGGATTCAATTGAATCCGCCGGATTCCACCTTCGTTCCAGCCCTGTTCATCCTGCTCAAAACCCTAACCCGAGCCAAATCACCAAAAACCTCAAATTCGGTTTCTAAACAGATTTTCGCTATAAATAACTTCACAACATCAATATGCAACAGTTGTAACAAAGTTCTAACATCAAATTTCATATCAAATTTCATAATTCATCTAATTCACTAAATATCAAATTTCAAGAATGAACCTTACAATTTTGAAGAAAGACCATGATTATGATGATGAACAAATCAGAATCACAGCTTCAGATTCTTAATTCATGTTTGATTTTGATTTTTGATTAAGATTTCATAGGGTTTTCAAAGGAATTGGATAAAAGGAAATAAACTTTCCTAATAAGGAAAGTTAAATAAATAGAAACATAAGTCGGTTCCTCAACCGACCTTCTATTATACGGGTATAATTTAATACCCCATCTCAATCTATTGTCTTGAACCCGAAAACCATTTGCGAGTCCAAACATTTTATTGCACCGTCAGCTATATTAATTTACAACAATTAATAATTCACTTATCATATTGGAATATTCGACTCCTATTCCAATTATTTCAACTAATTCCGACAATATTATTTCCAAACTCATTTAAATACTAATTTAAATCATGAAATAATACAAAACAACTAGGTCCATTTCGAGGATGTTACAACTCTCCCCCCCTTAAAGAGATTTCGTCCCCGAAATCTAACCTCACTCAATCAGTCTAACTAATGTGATATAATCACATACCTCTTAGCATACATTAATCCTCAATAGCAACTTACAACTATACTTAGAATATTTGTATTCTTTCCACATGCACATATTCAAATGTACATGCTTCTGTCTATTCCTACGCACACATACAGTGCATCTAATCAATATCATCAATCAGATATATCTTATAGACAAACACTTACTTCAACAAGTGAAACCTACAATCACTTAATCAACAAGTAAAACTTAACATCACTTAATAGTTCTATGCAACCAGAAATTAGCAACATGCTAAAATCTTTAACCTATTCTCACTGTTCATCACTGTTAACAATAAAACAACAGCAACAGTATGACAACAACAGTGTTTATTAAACAACAATGTACCTAGCAACACTGAAATATAATTCAGCTTCTGACTAACAATCAGTCTAATATACATATAACAATCTCAAATCTCTACTATTAAAGATTTAAAATTCAAATCTAGGTCAACTTTTTATTCAAAAGTTTCATACTTACTTTCTGGAACAACCTATCATGTTCACCTATCAATACTACCATATGAAATTCTTTACTTAAAAGTAACTCCAGATTCATATTACCTTACTAAGCAAAGCAGAGGTCAAACTCAGTAGGTAAGACTACAATCAACAAGTATTTTGCTTAGTCAACATAAGTACCACAATCAAATATTACCTACATTCAACCAACCTCTACATTGAGTTATTTCCATTTGCAATTCATTTCATTACAACCTATCAATTGTCAACACCAACAATTGTTCAATCAATAATCACAACACTAGTGATTATACATTCCAGTACACCTATCAGTACTTAATATTTACCTTCAAAGTCTAACTAACCATCAAATTAGAATTTATTTATTACTTAAACTGGTAAGACATCAATAATCTTCTCTTAGCAACCAGTTAATTCAATTCACATTCTTAAATCTTAAACTACTAATCACAAGCAATTAGCAATTAGAAACGACCCCGAATGGCCAAAAACTGACTAGGCTATAGTATATAGCTTTGATCATTGGGTCGTTTCCGAGTGGACATGCGAATTTCAGCTCAATCCGTGTTAATGAAATTTTGTTACAAAAAAGAGGTCTCTAAAGTGCTATTAAACACTTATGCACTTTTGAAATTTGCAAAACATATGATCGGGTTCTTAGCATTTGAATCCGCCGGATTCCCTAATTTATCTGAATCCGCCGGATTCAATTGAATCCGCCGGATTCCACCTTCGTTCCAGCCCTGTTCATCCTGCTCAAAACCCTAACCCGAGCCAAATCACCAAAAACCTCAAATTCGGTTTCTAAACAGATTTTCGCTATAAATAACTTCACAACATCAATATGCAACAGTTGTAACAAAGTTCTAACATCAAATTTCATATCAAATTTCATAATTCATCTAATTCACTAAATATCAAATTTCAAGAATGAACCTTACAATTTTGAAGAAAGACCATGATTATGATGATGAACAAATCAGAATCACAGCTTCAGATTCTTAATTCATGTTTGATTTTGATTTTTGATTAAGATTTCATAGGGTTTTCAAAGGAATTGGATAAAAGGAAATAAACTTTCCTAATAAGGAAAGTTAAATAAATAGAAACATAAGTCGGTTCCTCAACCGACCTTCTATTATACGGGTATAATTTAATACCCCATCTCAATCTATTGTCTTGAACCCGAAAACCATTTGCGAGTCCAAACATTTTATTGCACCGTCAGCTATATTAATTTACAACAATTAATAATTCACTTATCATATTGGAATATTCGACTCCTATTCCAATTATTTCAACTAATTCCGACAATATTATTTCCAAACTCATTTAAATACTAATTTAAATCATGAAATAATACAAAACAACTAGGTCCATTTCGAGGATGTTACAACTCTCCCCCCCTTAAAGAGATTTCGTCCCCGAAATCTAACCTCACTCAATCAGTCTAACTAATGTGATATAATCACATACCTCTTAGCATACATTAATCCTCAATAGCAACTTACAACTATACTTAGAATATTTGTATTCTTTCCACATGCACATATTCAAATGTACATGCTTCTGTCTATTCCTACGCACACATACAGTGCATCTAATCAATATCATCAATCAGATATATCTTATAGACAAACACTTACTTCAACAAGTGAAACCTACAATCACTTAATCAACAAGTAAAACTTAACATCACTTAATAGTTCTATGCAACCAGAAATTAGCAACATGCTAAAATCTTTAACCTATTCTCACTGTTCATCACTGTTAACAATAAAACAACAGCAACAGTATGACAACAACAGTGTTTATTAAACAACAATGTACCTAGCAACACTGAAATATAATTCAGCTTCTGACTAACAATCAGTCTAATATACATATAACAATCTCAAATCTCTACTATTAAAGATTTAAAATTCAAATCTAGGTCAACTTTTTATTCAAAAGTTTCATACTTACTTTCTGGAACAACCTATCATGTTCACCTATCAATACTACCATATGAAATTCTTTACTTAAAAGTAACTCCAGATTCATATTACCTTACTAAGCAAAGCAGATGTCAAACTCAGTAGGTAAGACTACAATCAACAAGTATTTTGCTTAGTCAACATAAGTACCACAATCAAATATTACCTACATTCAACCAACCTCTACATTGAGTTATTTCCATTTGCAATTCATTTCATTACAACCTATCAATTGTCAACACCAACAATTGTTCAATCAATAATCACAACACTAGTGATTATACATTCCAGTACACCTATCAGTACTTAATATTTACCTTCAAAGTCTAACTAACCATCAAATTAGAATTTATTTATTACTTAAACTGGTAAGACATCAATAATCTTCTCTTAGCAACCAGTTAATTCAATTCACATTCTTAAATCTTAAACTACTAATCACAAGCAATTAGCAATTAGAAACGACCCCGAATGGCCAAAAACTGACTAGGCTATAGTATATAGCTTTGATCATTGGGTCGTTTCCGAGTTGACATGCGAATTTCAGCTCAATCCGTGTTAATGAAATTTTGTTACAAAAAAGAGGTCTCTAAAGTGCTATTAAACACTTATGCACTTTTGAAATTTGCAAAACATATGATCGGGTTCTTAGCATTTGAATCCGCCGGATTCCTTTGAATCCGACCGGATTCCCTAATTTATCTGAATCCGCCGGATTCAATTGAATCCGCCGGATTCCACCTTCGTTCCAGCCCTGTTCATCCTGCTCAAAACCCTAACCCGAGCCAAATCACCAAAAACCTCAAATTCGGTTTCTAAACAGATTTTCGCTATAAATAACTTCACAACATCAATATGCAACAGTTGTAACAAAGTTCTAACATCAAATTTCATATCAAATTTCATAATTCATCTAATTCACTAAATATCAAATTTCAAGAATGAACCTTACAATTTTGAAGAAAGACCATGATTATGATGATGAACAAATCAGAATCACAGCTTCAGATTCTTAATTCATGTTTGATTTTGATTTTTGATTAAGATTTCATAGGGTTTTCAAAGGAATTGGATAAAAGGAAATAAACTTTCCTAATAAGGAAAGTTAAATAAATAGAAACATAAGTCGGTTCCTCAACCGACCTTCTATTATACGGGTATAATTTAATACCCCATCTCAATCTATTGTCTTGAACCCGAAAACCATTTGCGAGTCCAAACATTTTATTGCACCGTCAGCTATATTAATTTACAACAATTAATAATTCACTTATCATATTGGAATATTCGACTCCTATTCCAATTATTTCAACTAATTCCGACAATATTATTTCCAAACTCATTTAAATACTAATTTAAATCATGAAATAATACAAAACAACTAGGTCCATTTCGAGGATGTTACAAGATGATACCTGAAGATGATGCTGCTTATTTATAGTCATGTTTTAGACTAGTTTAAACCTTGTATCGCTTTCCGCTTGTGATGTAAAACTTTGATATATAAATAAGATTGTCGTTTTGTTGGAATAAATCTCGGGTGTCATAAGTTGGTATCAGAGCCTTAGGTTTAAGTGAATTAGGTATAATGTACCTAGTCTTAAACCGTTGTCATTTCATGCATCACTCAGTCATACTTGAGACAATCGTTAACCAAAGTCTAGTTTTGGTTATACATAGAAACCATACCGATTAAAAAGACGTTATTCTTAGTAAAGACGAAGATGCACCATCTTTTCTCGACGAGATTGTATATGTACTTGGACTGCTTCCCAGTACACTCCTTAGTGTCAGATGTGATCAGAAATAGTTAAGGAATGTTTTGTGGTCATGATATAGGTCTTGGCTTTTAATAATAAAAAAAATGTGGAACTCATCCGTGCTTTGTTTAAGGTTGTGTGTTCTTTGAAACATTTAGTTTCCAATGTAAGATAAGGTCAGAACTTTAACTATGTAGAGTGAAATAAGATAAGAATATCATGATGAATATTTATTGGAATTTTTTATAACATTCAACTTGTTACAGTTATTCAATTACGTGATTAAATGTTTGAAGCTTTGCTTAATTCTTGCATATATATATAGTTATACTGATATAGATATATTATGTTATGCTAAATCCACATTAACGAAAAGTGTGGTGCTTAAATTAAGACTTATCCGATACAGGATGAACGATAATATAAGATTTATCCGAAAAAGGGAAGCGATAAGACTTATCCGAAAGGGGATGAGCAATAAGACTTTTTCGAAGGGGATAAACAATAAAGTGAGACTTGTTCGAAAGGGGATATATAAGCGATCAAATAAGACTTGTCTGAAAGGAGATAAGTAATACTATAAAACTTATATGAGAAGGGATAAGCGATAGAATGAGACTTGTCCGAAAGGGGATAAGCGCCAAAATAAAACTCATCTGACAGAAATAATCCATGCAATAAGACTTGTCCGAAAGTGGATAAGCAATACTCTTACAAATGATCAAATAATTAATAATCATAAAATAATTTTGTGTTGAGTGAAAATAAGACTTGTCCGGAAGTGGATAAGCAATACTCATAAATATAATCATACTTCCTAATCATAAAGTATTGGTGTATCTAGAGAAAATAAGACTTGTCCAAAGTGAGATAAGCAATGTTCTCACAAAAAAAAAAAAAAAAAAAAAAAAAAAAAAAAAACGCTAATCATAAAAGAATTGATAATATATAAAACAATATTATGTTTCAGATAAGAGTTATGTAAACTCAAGGATATGGAGTGAATGGCTTCCCTATTAATGTTAACACTTGAATACTTATACCTGAGATATGATAGGACAAGGTAGTAAAGTACTCCTAGAAGAAGTTTAGGTAATGGTAAAGGTTGGGGTTGTAATGGGACGACGTCTCCTTACACGACCTAAAGTACGAGATTAATGTTGCACAAATAGTTGTTGGGGCTATCTAAGTAATTGTACCTCAAATGATCGGGTTCTTAGCATTTGAATCCGCCGGATTCCTTTGAATCCGACCGGATTCCCTAATTTATCTGAATCCGCCGGATTCAATTGAATCCGCCGGATTCCACCTTCGTTCCAGCCCTGTTCATCCTGCTCAAAACCCTAACCCGAGCCAAATCACCAAAAACCTCAAATTCGGTTTCTAAACAGATTTTCGCTATAAATAACTTCACAACATCAATATGCAACAGTTGTAACAAAGTTCTAACATCAAATTTCATATCAAATTTCATAATTCATCTAATTCACTAAATATCAAATTTCAAGAATGAACCTTACAATTTTGAAGAAAGACCATGATTATGATGATGAACAAATCAGAATCACAGCTTCAGATTCTTAATTCATGTTTGATTTTGATTTTTGATTAAGATTTCATAGGGTTTTCAAAGGAATTGGATAAAAGGAAATAAACTTTCCTAATAAGGAAAGTTAAATAAATAGAAACATAAGTCGGTTCCTCAACCGACCTTCTATTATACGGGTATAATTTAATACCCCATCTCAATCTATTGTCTTGAACCCGAAAACCATTTGCGAGTCCAAACATTTTATTGCACCGTCAGCTATATTAATTTACAACAATTAATAATTCACTTATCATATTGGAATATTCGACTCCTATTCCAATTATTTCAACTAATTCCGACAATATTATTTCCAAACTCATTTAAATACTAATTTAAATCATGAAATAATACAAAACAACTAGGTCCATTTCGAGGATGTTACAACTCTCCCCCCCTTAAAGAGATTTCGTCCCCGAAATCTAACCTCACTCAATCAGTCTAACTAATGTGATATAATCACATACCTCTTAGCATACATTAATCCTCAATAGCAACTTACAACTATACTTAGAATATTTGTATTCTTTCCACATGCACATATTCAAATGTACATGCTTCTGTCTATTCCTACGCACACATACAGTGCATCTAATCAATATCATCAATCAGATATATCTTATAGACAAACACTTACTTCAACAAGTGAAACCTACAATCACTTAATCAACAAGTAAAACTTAACATCACTTAATAGTTCTATGCAACCAGAAATTAGCAACATGCTAAAATCTTTAACCTATTCTCACTGTTCATCACTGTTAACAATAAAACAACAGCAACAGTATGACAACAACAGTGTTTATTAAACAACAATGTACCTAGCAACACTGAAATATAATTCAGCTTCTGACTAACAATCAGTCTAATATACATATAACAATCTCAAATCTCTACTATTAAAGATTTAAAATTCAAATCTAGGTCAACTTTTTATTCAAAAGTTTCATACTTACTTTCTGGAACAACCTATCATGTTCACCTATCAATACTACCATATGAAATTCTTTACTTAAAAGTAACTCCAGATTCATATTACCTTACTAAGCAAAGCAGAGGTCAAACTCAGTAGGTAAGACTACAATCAACAAGTATTTTGCTTAGTCAACATAAGTACCACAATCAAATATTACCTACATTCAACCAACCTCTACATTGAGTTATTTCCATTTGCAATTCATTTCATTACAACCTATCAATTGTCAACACCAACAATTGTTCAATCAATAATCACAACACTAGTGATTATACATTCCAGTACACCTATCAGTACTTAATATTTACCTTCAAAGTCTAACTAACCATCAAATTAGAATTTATTTATTACTTAAACTGGTAAGACATCAATAATCTTCTCTTAGCAACCAGTTAATTCAATTCACATTCTTAAATCTTAAACTACTAATCACAAGCAATTAGCAATTAGAAACGACCCCGAATGGCCAAAAACTGACTAGGCTATAGTATATAGCTTTGATCATTGGGTCGTTTCCGAGTGGACATGCGAATTTCAGCTCAATCCGTGTTAATGAAATTTTGTTACAAAAAAGAGGTCTCTAAAGTGCTATTAAACACTTATGCACTTTTGAAATTTGCAAAACATATGATCGGGTTCTTAGCATTTGAATCCGCCGGATTCCTTTGAATCCGACCGGATTCCCTAATTTATCTGAATCCGCCGGATTCAATTGAATCCGCCGGATTCCACCTTCGTTCCAGCCCTGTTCATCCTGCTCAAAACCCTAACCCGAGCCAAATCACCAAAAACCTCAAATTCGGTTTCTAAACAGATTTTCGCTATAAATAACTTCACAACATCAATATGCAACAGTTGTAACAAAGTTCTAACATCAAATTTCATATCAAATTTCATAATTCATCTAATTCACTAAATATCAAATTTCAAGAATGAACCTTACAATTTTGAAGAAAGACCATGATTATGATGATGAACAAATCAGAATCACAGCTTCAGATTCTTAATTCATGTTTGATTTTGATTTTTGATTAAGATTTCATAGGGTTTTCAAAGGAATTGGATAAAAGGAAATAAACTTTCCTAATAAGGAAAGTTAAATAAATAGAAACATAAGTCGGTTCCTCAACCGACCTTCTATTATACGGGTATAATTTAATACCCCATCTCAATCTATTGTCTTGAACCCGAAAACCATTTGCGAGTCCAAACATTTTATTGCACCGTCAGCTATATTAATTTACAACAATTAATAATTCACTTATCATATTGGAATATTCGACTCCTATTCCAATTATTTCAACTAATTCCGACAATATTATTTCCAAACTCATTTAAATACTAATTTAAATCATGAAATAATACAAAACAACTAGGTCCATTTCGAGGATGTTACAAGATGATACCTGAAGATGATGCTGCTTATTTATAGTCATGTTTTAGACTAGTTTAAACCTTGTATCGCTTTCCGCTTGTGATGTAAAACTTTGATATATAAATAAGATTGTCGTTTTGTTGGAATAAATCTCGGGTGTCATAAGTTGGTATCAGAGCCTTAGGTTTAAGTGAATTAGGTATAATGTACCTAGTCTTAAACCGTTGTCATTTCATGCATCACTCAGTCATACTTGAGACAATCGTTAACCAAAGTCTAGTTTTGGTTATACATAGAAACCATACCGATTAAAAAGACGTTATTCTTAGTAAAGACGAAGATGCACCATCTTTTCTCGACGAGATTGTATATGTACTTGGACTGCTTCCCAGTACACTCCTTAGTGTCAGATGTGATCAGAAATAGTTAAGGAATGTTTTGTGGTCATGATATAGGTCTTGGCTTTTAATAATAAAAAAAATGTGGAACTCATCCGTGCTTTGTTTAAGGTTGTGTGTTCTTTGAAACATTTAGTTTCCAATGTAAGATAAGGTCAGAACTTTAACTATGTAGAGTGAAATAAGATAAGAATATCATGATGAATATTTATTGGAATTTTTTATAACATTCAACTTGTTACAGTTATTCAATTACGTGATTAAATGTTTGAAGCTTTGCTTAATTCTTGCATATATATATAGTTATACTGATATAGATATATTATGTTATGCTAAATCCACATTAACGAAAAGTGTGGTGCTTAAATTAAGACTTATCCGATACAGGATGAACGATAATATAAGATTTATCCGAAAAAGGGAAGCGATAAGACTTATCCGAAAGGGGATGAGCAATAAGACTTTTTCGAAGGGGATAAACAATAAAGTGAGACTTGTTCGAAAGGGGATATATAAGCGATCAAATAAGACTTGTCTGAAAGGAGATAAGTAATACTATAAAACTTATATGAGAAGGGATAAGCGATAGAATGAGACTTGTCCGAAAGGGGATAAGCGCCAAAATAAAACTCATCTGACAGAAATAATCCATGCAATAAGACTTGTCCGAAAGTGGATAAGCAATACTCTTACAAATGATCAAATAATTAATAATCATAAAATAATTTTGTGTTGAGTGAAAATAAGACTTGTCCGGAAGTGGATAAGCAATACTCATAAATATAATCATACTTCCTAATCATAAAGTATTGGTGTATCTAGAGAAAATAAGACTTGTCCAAAGTGAGATAAGCAATGTTCTCACAAAAAAAAAAAAAAAAAAAAAAAAAAAAAAAAAACGCTAATCATAAAAGAATTGATAATATATAAAACAATATTATGTTTCAGATAAGAGTTATGTAAACTCAAGGATATGGAGTGAATGGCTTCCCTATTAATGTTAACACTTGAATACTTATACCTGAGATATGATAGGACAAGGTAGTAAAGTACTCCTAGAAGAAGTTTAGGTAATGGTAAAGGTTGGGGTTGTAATGGGACGACGTCTCCTTACACGACCTAAAGTACGAGATTAATGTTGCACAAATAGTTGTTGGGGCTATCTAAGTAATTGTACCTCAAATGATCGGGTTCTTAGCATTTGAATCCGCCGGATTCCTTTGAATCCGACCGGATTCCCTAATTTATCTGAATCCGCCGGATTCAATTGAATCCGCCGGATTCCACCTTCGTTCCAGCCCTGTTCATCCTGCTCAAAACCCTAACCCGAGCCAAATCACCAAAAACCTCAAATTCGGTTTCTAAACAGATTTTCGCTATAAATAACTTCACAACATCAATATGCAACAGTTGTAACAAAGTTCTAACATCAAATTTCATATCAAATTTCATAATTCATCTAATTCACTAAATATCAAATTTCAAGAATGAACCTTACAATTTTGAAGAAAGACCATGATTATGATGATGAACAAATCAGAATCACAGCTTCAGATTCTTAATTCATGTTTGATTTTGATTTTTGATTAAGATTTCATAGGGTTTTCAAAGGAATTGGATAAAAGGAAATAAACTTTCCTAATAAGGAAAGTTAAATAAATAGAAACATAAGTCGGTTCCTCAACCGACCTTCTATTATACGGGTATAATTTAATACCCCATCTCAATCTATTGTCTTGAACCCGAAAACCATTTGCGAGTCCAAACATTTTATTGCACCGTCAGCTATATTAATTTACAACAATTAATAATTCACTTATCATATTGGAATATTCGACTCCTATTCCAATTATTTCAACTAATTCCGACAATATTATTTCCAAACTCATTTAAATACTAATTTAAATCATGAAATAATACAAAACAACTAGGTCCATTTCGAGGATGTTACAACTCTCCCCCCCTTAAAGAGATTTCGTCCCCGAAATCTAACCTCACTCAATCAGTCTAACTAATGTGATATAATCACATACCTCTTAGCATACATTAATCCTCAATAGCAACTTACAACTATACTTAGAATATTTGTATTCTTTCCACATGCACATATTCAAATGTACATGCTTCTGTCTATTCCTACGCACACATACAGTGCATCTAATCAATATCATCAATCAGATATATCTTATAGACAAACACTTACTTCAACAAGTGAAACCTACAATCACTTAATCAACAAGTAAAACTTAACATCACTTAATAGTTCTATGCAACCAGAAATTAGCAACATGCTAAAATCTTTAACCTATTCTCACTGTTCATCACTGTTAACAATAAAACAACAGCAACAGTATGACAACAACAGTGTTTATTAAACAACAATGTACCTAGCAACACTGAAATATAATTCAGCTTCTGACTAACAATCAGTCTAATATACATATAACAATCTCAAATCTCTACTATTAAAGATTTAAAATTCAAATCTAGGTCAACTTTTTATTCAAAAGTTTCATACTTACTTTCTGGAACAACCTATCATGTTCACCTATCAATACTACCATATGAAATTCTTTACTTAAAAGTAACTCCAGATTCATATTACCTTACTAAGCAAAGCAGAGGTCAAACTCAGTAGGTAAGACTACAATCAACAAGTATTTTGCTTAGTCAACATAAGTACCACAATCAAATATTACCTACATTCAACCAACCTCTACATTGAGTTATTTCCATTTGCAATTCATTTCATTACAACCTATCAATTGTCAACACCAACAATTGTTCAATCAATAATCACAACACTAGTGATTATACATTCCAGTACACCTATCAGTACTTAATATTTACCTTCAAAGTCTAACTAACCATCAAATTAGAATTTATTTATTACTTAAACTGGTAAGACATCAATAATCTTCTCTTAGCAACCAGTTAATTCAATTCACATTCTTAAATCTTAAACTACTAATCACAAGCAATTAGCAATTAGAAACGACCCCGAATGGCCAAAAACTGACTAGGCTATAGTATATAGCTTTGATCATTGGGTCGTTTCCGAGTGGACATGCGAATTTCAGCTCAATCCGTGTTAATGAAATTTTGTTACAAAAAAGAGGTCTCTAAAGTGCTATTAAACACTTATGCACTTTTGAAATTTGCAAAACATATGATCGGGTTCTTAGCATTTGAATCCGCCGGATTCCTTTGAATCCGACCGGATTCCCTAATTTATCTGAATCCGCCGGATTCAATTGAATCCGCCGGATTCCACCTTCGTTCCAGCCCTGTTCATCCTGCTCAAAACCCTAACCCGAGCCAAATCACCAAAAACCTCAAATTCGGTTTCTAAACAGATTTTCGCTATAAATAACTTCACAACATCAATATGCAACAGTTGTAACAAAGTTCTAACATCAAATTTCATATCAAATTTCATAATTCATCTAATTCACTAAATATCAAATTTCAAGAATGAACCTTACAATTTTGAAGAAAGACCATGATTATGATGATGAACAAATCAGAATCACAGCTTCAGATTCTTAATTCATGTTTGATTTTGATTTTTGATTAAGATTTCATAGGGTTTTCAAAGGAATTGGATAAAAGGAAATAAACTTTCCTAATAAGGAAAGTTAAATAAATAGAAACATAAGTCGGTTCCTCAACCGACCTTCTATTATACGGGTATAATTTAATACCCCATCTCAATCTATTGTCTTGAACCCGAAAACCATTTGCGAGTCCAAACATTTTATTGCACCGTCAGCTATATTAATTTACAACAATTAATAATTCACTTATCATATTGGAATATTCGACTCCTATTCCAATTATTTCAACTAATTCCGACAATATTATTTCCAAACTCATTTAAATACTAATTTAAATCATGAAATAATACAAAACAACTAGGTCCATTTCGAGGATGTTACAAGATGATACCTGAAGATGATGCTGCTTATTTATAGTCATGTTTTAGACTAGTTTAAACCTTGTATCGCTTTCCGCTTGTGATGTAAAACTTTGATATATAAATAAGATTGTCGTTTTGTTGGAATAAATCTCGGGTGTCATAAGTTGGTATCAGAGCCTTAGGTTTAAGTGAATTAGGTATAATGTACCTAGTCTTAAACCGTTGTCATTTCATGCATCACTCAGTCATACTTGAGACAATCGTTAACCAAAGTCTAGTTTTGGTTATACATAGAAACCATACCGATTAAAAAGACGTTATTCTTAGTAAAGACGAAGATGCACCATCTTTTCTCGACGAGATTGTATATGTACTTGGACTGCTTCCCAGTACACTCCTTAGTGTCAGATGTGATCAGAAATAGTTAAGGAATGTTTTGTGGTCATGATATAGGTCTTGGCTTTTAATAATAAAAAAAATATGGAACTCATCCGTGCTTTGTTTAAGGTTGTGTGTTCTTTGAAACATTTAGTTTCCAATGTAAGATAAGGTCAGAACTTTAACTATGTAGAGTGAAATAAGATAAGAATATCATGATGAATATTTATTGGAATTTTTTATAACATTCAACTTGTTACAGTTATTCAATTACGTGATTAAATGTTTGAAGCTTTGCTTAATTCTTGCATATATATATAGTTATACTGATATAGATATATTATGTTATGCTAAATCCACATTAACGAAAAGTGTGGTGCTTAAATTAAGACTTATCCGATACAGGATGAACGATAATATAAGATTTATCCGAAAAAGGGAAGCGATAAGACTTATCCGAAAGGGGATGAGCAATAAGACTTTTTCGAAGGGGATAAACAATAAAGTGAGACTTGTTCGAAAGGGGATATATAAGCGATCAAATAAGACTTGTCTGAAAGGAGATAAGTAATACTATAAAACTTATATGAGAAGGGATAAGCGATAGAATGAGACTTGTCCGAAAGGGGATAAGCGCCAAAATAAAACTCATCTGACAGAAATAATCCATGCAATAAGACTTGTCCGAAAGTGGATAAGCAATACTCTTACAAATGATCAAATAATTAATAATCATAAAATAATTTTGTGTTGAGTGAAAATAAGACTTGTCCGGAAGTGGATAAGCAATACTCATAAATATAATCATACTTCCTAATCATAAAGTATTGGTGTATCTAGAGAAAATAAGACTTGTCCAAAGTGAGATAAGCAATGTTCTCACAAAAAAAAAAAAAAAAAAAAAAAAAAAAAAAAAAAAAAAAAAACGCTAATCATAAAAGAATTGATAATATATAAAACAATATTATGTTTCAGATAAGAGTTATGTAAACTCAAGGATATGGAGTGAATGGCTTCCCTATTAATGTTAACACTTGAATACTTATACCTGAGATATGATAGGACAAGGTAGTAAAGTACTCCTAGAAGAAGTTTAGGTAATGGTAAAGGTTGGGGTTGTAATGGGACGACGTCTCCTTACACGACCTAAAGTACGAGATTAATGTTGCACAAATAGTTGTTGGGGCTATCTAAGTAATTGTACCTCAAATGATCGGGTTCTTAGCATTTGAATCCGCCGGATTCCTTTGAATCCGACCGGATTCCCTAATTTATCTGAATCCGCCGGATTCAATTGAATCCGCCGGATTCCACCTTCGTTCCAGCCCTGTTCATCCTGCTCAAAACCCTAACCCGAGCCAAATCACCAAAAACCTCAAATTCGGTTTCTAAACAGATTTTCGCTATAAATAACTTCACAACATCAATATGCAACAGTTGTAACAAAGTTCTAACATCAAATTTCATATCAAATTTCATAATTCATCTAATTCACTAAATATCAAATTTCAAGAATGAACCTTACAATTTTGAAGAAAGACCATGATTATGATGATGAACAAATCAGAATCACAGCTTCAGATTCTTAATTCATGTTTGATTTTGATTTTTGATTAAGATTTCATAGGGTTTTCAAAGGAATTGGATAAAAGGAAATAAACTTTCCTAATAAGGAAAGTTAAATAAATAGAAACATAAGTCGGTTCCTCAACCGACCTTCTATTATACGGGTATAATTTAATACCCCATCTCAATCTATTGTCTTGAACCCGAAAACCATTTGCGAGTCCAAACATTTTATTGCACCGTCAGCTATATTAATTTACAACAATTAATAATTCACTTATCATATTGGAATATTCGACTCCTATTCCAATTATTTCAACTAATTCCGACAATATTATTTCCAAACTCATTTAAATACTAATTTAAATCATGAAATAATACAAAACAACTAGGTCCATTTCGAGGATGTTACAAGATGATACCTGAAGATGATGCTGCTTATTTATAGTCATGTTTTAGACTAGTTTAAACCTTGTATCGCTTTCCGCTTGTGATGTAAAACTTTGATATATAAATAAGATTGTCGTTTTGTTGGAATAAATCTCGGGTGTCATAAGTTGGTATCAGAGCCTTAGGTTTAAGTGAATTAGGTATAATGTACCTAGTCTTAAACCGTTGTCATTTCATGCATCACTCAGTCATACTTGAGACAATCGTTAACCAAAGTCTAGTTTTGGTTATACATAGAAACCATACCGATTAAAAAGACGTTATTCTTAGTAAAGACGAAGATGCACCATCTTTTCTCGACGAGATTGTATATGTACTTGGACTGCTTCCCAGTACACTCCTTAGTGTCAGATGTGATCAGAAATAGTTAAGGAATGTTTTGTGGTCATGATATAGGTCTTGGCTTTTAATAATAAAAAAAATATGGAACTCATCCGTGCTTTGTTTAAGGTTGTGTGTTCTTTGAAACATTTAGTTTCCAATGTAAGATAAGGTCAGAACTTTAACTATGTAGAGTGAAATAAGATAAGAATATCATGATGAATATTTATTGGAATTTTTTATAACATTCAACTTGTTACAGTTATTCAATTACGTGATTAAATGTTTGAAGCTTTGCTTAATTCTTGCATATATATATAGTTATACTGATATAGATATATTATGTTATGCTAAATCCACATTAACGAAAAGTGTGGTGCTTAAATTAAGACTTATCCGATACAGGATGAACGATAATATAAGATTTATCCGAAAAAGGGAAGCGATAAGACTTATCCGAAAGGGGATGAGCAATAAGACTTTTTCGAAGGGGATAAACAATAAAGTGAGACTTGTTCGAAAGGGGATATATAAGCGATCAAATAAGACTTGTCTGAAAGGAGATAAGTAATACTATAAAACTTATATGAGAAGGGATAAGCGATAGAATGAGACTTGTCCGAAAGGGGATAAGCGCCAAAATAAAACTCATCTGACAGAAATAATCCATGCAATAAGACTTGTCCGAAAGTGGATAAGCAATACTCTTACAAATGATCAAATAATTAATAATCATAAAATAATTTTGTGTTGAGTGAAAATAAGACTTGTCCGGAAGTGGATAAGCAATACTCATAAATATAATCATACTTCCTAATCATAAAGTATTGGTGTATCTAGAGAAAATAAGACTTGTCCAAAGTGAGATAAGCAATGTTCTCACAAAAAAAAAAAAAAAAAAAAAAAAAAAAAAAAAAAAAAAAAAAAACGCTAATCATAAAAGAATTGATAATATATAAAACAATATTATGTTTCAGATAAGAGTTATGTAAACTCAAGGATATGGAGTGAATGGCTTCCCTATTAATGTTAACACTTGAATACTTATACCTGAGATATGATAGGACAAGGTAGTAAAGTACTCCTAGAAGAAGTTTAGGTAATGGTAAAGGTTGGGGTTGTAATGGGACGACGTCTCCTTACACGACCTAAAGTACGAGATTAATGTTGCACAAATAGTTGTTGGGGCTATCTAAGTAATTGTACCTCAAATGATCGGGTTCTTAGCATTTGAATCCGCCGGATTCCTTTGAATCCGACCGGATTCCCTAATTTATCTGAATCCGCCGGATTCAATTGAATCCGCCGGATTCCACCTTCGTTCCAGCCCTGTTCATCCTGCTCAAAACCCTAACCCGAGCCAAATCACCAAAAACCTCAAATTCGGTTTCTAAACAGATTTTCGCTATAAATAACTTCACAACATCAATATGCAACAGTTGTAACAAAGTTCTAACATCAAATTTCATATCAAATTTCATAATTCATCTAATTCACTAAATATCAAATTTCAAGAATGAACCTTACAATTTTGAAGAAAGACCATGATTATGATGATGAACAAATCAGAATCACAGCTTCAGATTCTTAATTCATGTTTTATTTTGATTTTTGATTAAGATTTCATAGGGTTTTCAAAGGAATTGGATAAAAGGAAATAAACTTTCCTAATAAGGAAAGTTAAATAAATAGAAACATAAGTCGGTTCCTCAACCGACCTTCTATTATACGGGTATAATTTAATACCCCATCTCAATCTATTGTCTTGAACCCGAAAACCATTTGCGAGTCCAAACATTTTATTGCACCGTCAGCTATATTAATTTACAACAATTAATAATTCACTTATCATATTGGAATATTCGACTCCTATTCCAATTATTTCAACTAATTCCGACAATATTATTTCCAAACTCATTTAAATACTAATTTAAATCATGAAATAATACAAAACAACTAGGTCCATTTCGAGGATGTTACAACTCTCCCCCCCTTAAAGAGATTTCGTCCCCGAAATCTAACCTCACTCAATCAGTCTAACTAATGTGATATAATCACATACCTCTTAGCATACATTAATCCTCAATAGCAACTTACAACTATACTTAGAATATTTGTATTCTTTCCACATGCACATATTCAAATGTACATGCTTCTGTCTATTCCTACGCACACATACAGTGCATCTAATCAATATCATCAATCAGATATATCTTATAGACAAACACTTACTTCAACAAGTGAAACCTACAATCACTTAATCAACAAGTAAAACTTAACATCACTTAATAGTTCTATGCAACCAGAAATTAGCAACATGCTAAAATCTTTAACCTATTCTCACTGTTCATCACTGTTAACAATAAAACAACAGCAACAGTATGACAACAACAGTGTTTATTAAACAACAATGTACCTAGCAACACTGAAATATAATTCAGCTTCTGACTAACAATCAGTCTAATATACATATAACAATCTCAAATCTCTACTATTAAAGATTTAAAATTCAAATCTAGGTCAACTTTTTATTCAAAAGTTTCATACTTACTTTCTGGAACAACCTATCATGTTCACCTATCAATACTACCATATGAAATTCTTTACTTAAAAGTAACTCCAGATTCATATTACCTTACTAAGCAAAGCAGAGGTCAAACTCAGTAGGTAAGACTACAATCAACAAGTATTTTGCTCAGTCAACATAAGTACCACAATCAAATATTACCTACATTCAACCAACCTCTACATTGAGTTATTTCCATTTGCAATTCATTTCATTACAACCTATCAATTGTCAACACCAACAATTGTTCAATCAATAATCACAACACTAGTGATTATACATTCCAGTACACCTATCAGTACTTAATATTTACCTTCAAAGTCTAACTAACCATCAAATTAGAATTTATTTATTACTTAAACTGGTAAGACATCAATAATCTTCTCTTAGCAACCAGTTAATTCAATTCACATTCTTAAATCTTAAACTACTAATCACAAGCAATTAGCAATTAGAAACGACCCCGAATGGCCAAAAACTGACTAGGCTATAGTATATAGCTTTGATCATTGGGTCGTTTCCGAGTGGACATGCGAATTTCAGCTCAATCCGTGTTAATGAAATTTTGTTACAAAAAAGAGGTCTCTAAAGTGCTATTAAACACTTATGCACTTTTGAAATTTGCAAAACATATGATCGGGTTCTTAGCATTTGAATCCGCCGGATTCCTTTGAATCCGACCGGATTCCCTAATTTATCTGAATCCGCCGGATTCAATTGAATCCGCCGGATTCCACCTTCGTTCCAGCCCTGTTCATCCTGCTCAAAACCCTAACCCGAGCCAAATCACCAAAAACCTCAAATTCGGTTTCTAAACAGATTTTCGCTATAAATAACTTCACAACATCAATATGCAACAGTTGTAACAAAGTTCTAACATCAAATTTCATATCAAATTTCATAATTCATCTAATTCACTAAATATCAAATTTCAAGAATGAACCTTACAATTTTGAAGAAAGACCATGATTATGATGATGAACAAATCAGAATCACAGCTTCAGATTCTTAATTCATGTTTGATTTTGATTTTTGATTAAGATTTCATAGGGTTTTCAAAGGAATTGGATAAAAGGAAATAAACTTTCCTAATAAGGAAAGTTAAATAAATAGAAACATAAGTCGGTTCCTCAACCGACCTTCTATTATACGGGTATAATTTAATACCCCATCTCAATCTATTGTCTTGAACCCGAAAACCATTTGCGAGTCCAAACATTTTATTGCACCGTCAGCTATATTAATTTACAACAATTAATAATTCACTTATCATATTGGAATATTCGACTCCTATTCCAATTATTTCAACTAATTCCGACAATATTATTTCCAAACTCATTTAAATACTAATTTAAATCATGAAATAATACAAAACAACTAGGTCCATTTCGAGGATGTTACAAGATGATACCTGAAGATGATGCTGCTTATTTATAGTCATGTTTTAGACTAGTTTAAACCTTGTATCGCTTTCCGCTTGTGATGTAAAACTTTGATATATAAATAAGATTGTCGTTTTGTTGGAATAAATCTCGGGTGTCATAAGTTGGTATCAGAGCCTTAGGTTTAAGTGAATTAGGTATAATGTACCTAGTCTTAAACCGTTGTCATTTCATGCATCACTCAGTCATACTTGAGACAATCGTTAACCAAAGTCTAGTTTTGGTTATACATAGAAACCATACCGATTAAAAAGACGTTATTCTTAGTAAAGACGAAGATGCACCATCTTTTCTCGACGAGATTGTATATGTACTTGGACTGCTTCCCAGTACACTCCTTAGTGTCAGATGTGATCAGAAATAGTTAAGGAATGTTTTGTGGTCATGATATAGGTCTTGGCTTTTAATAATAAAAAAAATATGGAACTCATCCGTGCTTTGTTTAAGGTTGTGTGTTCTTTGAAACATTTAGTTTCCAATGTAAGATAAGGTCAGAACTTTAACTATGTAGAGTGAAATAAGATAAGAATATCATGATGAATATTTATTGGAATTTTTTATAACATTCAACTTGTTACAGTTATTCAATTACGTGATTAAATGTTTGAAGCTTTGCTTAATTCTTGCATATATATATAGTTATACTGATATAGATATATTATGTTATGCTAAATCCACATTAACGAAAAGTGTGGTGCTTAAATTAAGACTTATCCGATACAGGATGAACGATAATATAAGATTTATCCGAAAAAGGGAAGCGATAAGACTTATCCGAAAGGGGATGAGCAATAAGACTTTTTCGAAGGGGATAAACAATAAAGTGAGACTTGTTCGAAAGGGGATATATAAGCGATCAAATAAGACTTGTCTGAAAGGAGATAAGTAATACTATAAAACTTATATGAGAAGGGATAAGCGATAGAATGAGACTTGTCCGAAAGGGGATAAGCGCCAAAATAAAACTCATCTGACAGAAATAATCCATGCAATAAGACTTGTCCGAAAGTGGATAAGCAATACTCTTACAAATGATCAAATAATTAATAATCATAAAATAATTTTGTGTTGAGTGAAAATAAGACTTGTCCGGAAGTGGATAAGCAATACTCATAAATATAATCATACTTCCTAATCATAAAGTATTGGTGTATCTAGAGAAAATAAGACTTGTCCAAAGTGAGATAAGCAATGTTCTCACAAAAAAAAAAAAAAAAAAAAAAAAAAAAAAAAAAAAAACGCTAATCATAAAAGAATTGATAATATATAAAACAATATTATGTTTCAGATAAGAGTTATGTAAACTCAAGGATATGGAGTGAATGGCTTCCCTATTAATGTTAACACTTGAATACTTATACCTGAGATATGATAGGACAAGGTAGTAAAGTACTCCTAGAAGAAGTTTAGGTAATGGTAAAGGTTGGGGTTGTAATGGGACGACGTCTCCTTACACGACCTAAAGTACGAGATTAATGTTGCACAAATAGTTGTTGGGGCTATCTAAGTAATTGTACCTCAAATGATCGGGTTCTTAGCATTTGAATCCGCCGGATTCCTTTGAATCCGACCGGATTCCCTAATTTATCTGAATCCGCCGGATTCAATTGAATCCGCCGGATTCCACCTTCGTTCCAGCCCTGTTCATCCTGCTCAAAACCCTAACCCGAGCCAAATCACCAAAAACCTCAAATTCGGTTTCTAAACAGATTTTCGCTATAAATAACTTCACAACATCAATATGCAACAGTTGTAACAAAGTTCTAACATCAAATTTCATATCAAATTTCATAATTCATCTAATTCACTAAATATCAAATTTCAAGAATGAACCTTACAATTTTGAAGAAAGACCATGATTATGATGATGAACAAATCAGAATCACAGCTTCAGATTCTTAATTCATGTTTGATTTTGATTTTTGATTAAGATTTCATAGGGTTTTCAAAGGAATTGGATAAAAGGAAATAAACTTTCCTAATAAGGAAAGTTAAATAAATAGAAACATAAGTCGGTTCCTCAACCGACCTTCTATTATACGGGTATAATTTAATACCCCATCTCAATCTATTGTCTTGAACCCGAAAACCATTTGCGAGTCCAAACATTTTATTGCACCGTCAGCTATATTAATTTACAACAATTAATAATTCACTTATCATATTGGAATATTCGACTCCTATTCCAATTATTTCAACTAATTCCGACAATATTATTTCCAAACTCATTTAAATACTAATTTAAATCATGAAATAATACAAAACAACTAGGTCCATTTCGAGGATGTTACAAGATGATACCTGAAGATGATGCTGCTTATTTATAGTCATGTTTTAGACTAGTTTAAACCTTGTATCGCTTTCCGCTTGTGATGTAAAACTTTGATATATAAATAAGATTGTCGTTTTGTTGGAATAAATCTCGGGTGTCATAAGTTGGTATCAGAGCCTTAGGTTTAAGTGAATTAGGTATAATGTACCTAGTCTTAAACCGTTGTCATTTCATGCATCACTCAGTCATACTTGAGACAATCGTTAACCAAAGTCTAGTTTTGGTTATACATAGAAACCATACCGATTAAAAAGACGTTATTCTTAGTAAAGACGAAGATGCACCATCTTTTCTCGACGAGATTGTATATGTACTTGGACTGCTTCCCAGTACACTCCTTAGTGTCAGATGTGATCAGAAATAGTTAAGGAATGTTTTGTGGTCATGATATAGGTCTTGGCTTTTAATAATAAAAAAAATGTGGAACTCATCCGTGCTTTGTTTAAGGTGTGTGTTCTTTGAAACATTTAGTTTCCAATGTAAGATAAGGTCAGAACTTTAACTATGTAGAGTGAAATAAGATAAGAATATCATGATGAATATTTATTGGAATTTTTTATAACATTCAACTTGTTACAGTTATTCAATTACGTGATTAAATGTTTGAAGCTTTGCTTAATTCTTGCATATATATATAGTTATACTGATATAGATATATTATGTTATGCTAAATCCACATTAACGAAAAGTGTGGTGCTTAAATTAAGACTTATCCGATACAGGATGAACGATAATATAAGATTTATCCGAAAAAGGGAAGCGATAAGACTTATCCGAAAGGGGATGAGCAATAAGACTTTTTCGAAGGGGATAAACAATAAAGTGAGACTTGTTCGAAAGGGGATATATAAGCGATCAAATAAGACTTGTCTGAAAGGAGATAAGTAATACTATAAAACTTATATGAGAAGGGATAAGCGATAGAATGAGACTTGTCCGAAAGGGGATAAGCGCCAAAATAAAACTCATCTGACAGAAATAATCCATGCAATAAGACTTGTCCGAAAGTGGATAAGCAATACTCTTACAAATGATCAAATAATTAATAATCATAAAATAATTTTGTGTTGAGTGAAAATAAGACTTGTCCGGAAGTGGATAAGCAATACTCATAAATATAATCATACTTCCTAATCATAAAGTATTGGTGTATCTAGAGAAAATAAGACTTGTCCAAAGTGAGATAAGCAATGTTCTCACAAAAAAAAAAAAAAAAAAAAAAAAAACGCTAATCATAAAAGAATTGATAATATATAAAACAATATTATGTTTCAGATAAGAGTTATGTAAACTCAAGGATATGGAGTGAATGGCTTCCCTATTAATGTTAACACTTGAATACTTATACCTGAGATATGATAGGACAAGGTAGTAAAGTACTCCTAGAAGAAGTTTAGGTAATGGTAAAGGTTGGGGTTGTAATGGGACGACGTCTCCTTACACGACCTAAAGTACGAGATTAATGTTGCACAAATAGTTGTTGGGGCTATCTAAGTAATTGTACCTCAAATGATCGGGTTCTTAGCATTTGAATCCGCCGGATTCCTTTGAATCCGACCGGATTCCCTAATTTATCTGAATCCGCCGGATTCAATTGAATCCGCCGGATTCCACCTTCGTTCCAGCCCTGTTCATCCTGCTCAAAACCCTAACCCGAGCCAAATCACCAAAAACCTCAAATTCGGTTTCTAAACAGATTTTCGCTATAAATAACTTCACAACATCAATATGCAACAGTTGTAACAAAGTTCTAACATCAAATTTCATATCAAATTTCATAATTCATCTAATTCACTAAATATCAAATTTCAAGAATGAACCTTACAATTTTGAAGAAAGACCATGATTATGATGATGAACAAATCAGAATCACAGCTTCAGATTCTTAATTCATGTTTGATTTTGATTTTTGATTAAGATTTCATAGGGTTTTCAAAGGAATTGGATAAAAGGAAATAAACTTTCCTAATAAGGAAAGTTAAATAAATAGAAACATAAGTCGGTTCCTCAACCGACCTTCTATTATACGGGTATAATTTAATACCCCATCTCAATCTATTGTCTTGAACCCGAAAACCATTTGCGAGTCCAAACATTTTATTGCACCGTCAGCTATATTAATTTACAACAATTAATAATTCACTTATCATATTGGAATATTCGACTCCTATTCCAATTATTTCAACTAATTCCGACAATATTATTTCCAAACTCATTTAAATACTAATTTAAATCATGAAATAATACAAAACAACTAGGTCCATTTCGAGGATGTTACAAGATGATACCTGAAGATGATGCTGCTTATTTATAGTCATGTTTTAGACTAGTTTAAACCTTGTATCGCTTTCCGCTTGTGATGTAAAACTTTGATATATAAATAAGATTGTCGTTTTGTTGGAATAAATCTCGGGTGTCATAAGTTGGTATCAGAGCCTTAGGTTTAAGTGAATTAGGTATAATGTACCTAGTCTTAAACCGTTGTCATTTCATGCATCACTCAGTCATACTTGAGACAATCGTTAACCAAAGTCTAGTTTTGGTTATACATAGAAACCATACCGATTAAAAAGACGTTATTCTTAGTAAAGACGAAGATGCACCATCTTTTCTCGACGAGATTGTATATGTACTTGGACTGCTTCCCAGTACACTCCTTAGTGTCAGATGTGATCAGAAATAGTTAAGGAATGTTTTGTGGTCATGATATAGGTCTTGGCTTTTAATAATAAAAAAAATATGGAACTCATCCGTGCTTTGTTTAAGGTTGTGTGTTCTTTGAAACATTTAGTTTCCAATGTAAGATAAGGTCAGAACTTTAACTATGTAGAGTGAAATAAGATAAGAATATCATGATGAATATTTATTGGAATTTTTTATAACATTCAACTTGTTACAGTTATTCAATTACGTGATTAAATGTTTGAAGCTTTGCTTAATTCTTGCATATATATATAGTTATACTGATATAGATATATTATGTTATGCTAAATCCACATTAACGAAAAGTGTGGTGCTTAAATTAAGACTTATCCGATACAGGATGAACGATAATATAAGATTTATCCGAAAAAGGGAAGCGATAAGACTTATCCGAAAGGGGATGAGCAATAAGACTTTTTCGAAGGGGATAAACAATAAAGTGAGACTTGTTCGAAAGGGGATATATAAGCGATCAAATAAGACTTGTCTGAAAGGAGATAAGTAATACTATAAAACTTATATGAGAAGGGATAAGCGATAGAATGAGACTTGTCCGAAAGGGGATAAGCGCCAAAATAAAACTCATCTGACAGAAATAATCCATGCAATAAGACTTGTCCGAAAGTGGATAAGCAATACTCTTACAAATGATCAAATAATTAATAATCATAAAATAATTTTGTGTTGAGTGAAAATAAGACTTGTCCGGAAGTGGATAAGCAATACTCAAAAATATAATCATACTTCCTAATCATAAAGTATTGGTGTATCTAGAGAAAATAAGACTTGTCCAAAGTGAGATAAGCAATGTTCTCACAAAAAAAAAAAAAAAAAAAAAAAAAAAAAAACGCTAATCATAAAAGAATTGATAATATATAAAACAATATTATGTTTCAGATAAGAGTTATGTAAACTCAAGGATATGGAGTGAATGGCTTCCCTATTAATGTTAACACTTGAATACTTATACCTGAGATATGATAGGACAAGGTAGTAAAGTACTCCTAGAAGAAGTTTAGGTAATGGTAAAGGTTGGGGTTGTAATGGGACGACGTCTCCTTACACGACCTAAAGTACGAGATTAATGTTGCACAAATAGTTGTTGGGGCTATCTAAGTAATTGTACCTCAAATGATCGGGTTCTTAGCATTTGAATCCGCCGGATTCCTTTGAATCCGACCGGATTCCCTAATTTATCTGAATCCGCCGGATTCAATTGAATCCGCCGGATTCCACCTTCGTTCCAGCCCTGTTCATCCTGCTCAAAACCCTAACCCGAGCCAAATCACCAAAAACCTCAAATTCGGTTTCTAAACAGATTTTCGCTATAAATAACTTCACAACATCAATATGCAACAGTTGTAACAAAGTTCTAACATCAAATTTCATATCAAATTTCATAATTCATCTAATTCACTAAATATCAAATTTCAAGAATGAACCTTACAATTTTGAAGAAAGACCATGATTATGATGATGAACAAATCAGAATCACAGCTTCAGATTCTTAATTCATGTTTGATTTTGATTTTTGATTAAGATTTCATAGGGTTTTCAAAGGAATTGGATAAAAGGAAATAAACTTTCCTAATAAGGAAAGTTAAATAAATAGAAACATAAGTCGGTTCCTCAACCGACCTTCTATTATACGGGTATAATTTAATACCCCATCTCAATCTATTGTCTTGAACCCGAAAACCATTTGCGAGTCCAAACATTTTATTGCACCGTCAGCTATATTAATTTACAACAATTAATAATTCACTTATCATATTGGAATATTCGACTCCTATTCCAATTATTTCAACTAATTCCGACAATATTATTTCCAAACTCATTTAAATACTAATTTAAATCATGAAATAATACAAAACAACTAGGTCCATTTCGAGGATGTTACAACTCTCCCCCCCTTAAAGAGATTTCGTCCCCGAAATCTAACCTCACTCAATCAGTCTAACTAATGTGATATAATCACATACCTCTTAGCATACATTAATCCTCAATAGCAACTTACAACTATACTTAGAATATTTGTATTCTTTCCACATGCACATATTCAAATGTACATGCTTCTGTCTATTCCTACGCACACATACAGTGCATCTAATCAATATCATCAATCAGATATATCTTATAGACAAACACTTACTTCAACAAGTGAAACCTACAATCACTTAATCAACAAGTAAAACTTAACATCACTTAATAGTTCTATGCAACCAGAAATTAGCAACATGCTAAAATCTTTAACCTATTCTCACTGTTCATCACTGTTAACAATAAAACAACAGCAACAGTATGACAACAACAGTGTTTATTAAACAACAATGTACCTAGCAACACTGAAATATAATTCAGCTTCTGACTAACAATCAGTCTAATATACATATAACAATCTCAAATCTCTACTATTAAAGATTTAAAATTCAAATCTAGGTCAACTTTTTATTCAAAAGTTTCATACTTACTTTCTGGAACAACCTATCATGTTCACCTATCAATACTACCATATGAAATTCTTTACTTAAAAGTAACTCCAGATTCATATTACCTTACTAAGCAAAGCAGAGGTCAAACTCAGTAGGTAAGACTACAATCAACAAGTATTTTGCTCAGTCAACATAAGTACCACAATCAAATATTACCTACATTCAACCAACCTCTACATTGAGTTATTTCCATTTGCAATTCATTTCATTACAACCTATCAATTGTCAACACCAACAATTGTTCAATCAATAATCACAACACTAGTGATTATACATTCCAGTACACCTATCAGTACTTAATATTTACCTTCAAAGTCTAACTAACCATCAAATTAGAATTTATTTATTACTTAAACTGGTAAGACATCAATAATCTTCTCTTAGCAACCAGTTAATTCAATTCACATTCTTAAATCTTAAACTACTAATCACAAGCAATTAGCAATTAGAAACGACCCCGAATGGCCAAAAACTGACTAGGCTATAGTATATAGCTTTGATCATTGGGTCGTTTCCGAGTGGACATGCGAATTTCAGCTCAATCCGTGTTAATGAAATTTTGTTACAAAAAAGAGGTCTCTAAAGTGCTATTAAACACTTATGCACTTTTGAAATTTGCAAAACATATGATCGGGTTCTTAGCATTTGAATCCGCCGGATTCCTTTGAATCCGACCGGATTCCCTAATTTATCTGAATCCGCCGGATTCAATTGAATCCGCCGGATTCCACCTTCGTTCCAGCCCTGTTCATCCTGCTCAAAACCCTAACCCGAGCCAAATCACCAAAAACCTCAAATTCGGTTTCTAAACAGATTTTCGCTATAAATAACTTCACAACATCAATATGCAACAGTTGTAACAAAGTTCTAACATCAAATTTCATATCAAATTTCATAATTCATCTAATTCACTAAATATCAAATTTCAAGAATGAACCTTACAATTTTGAAGAAAGACCATGATTATGATGATGAACAAATCAGAATCACAGCTTCAGATTCTTAATTCATGTTTGATTTTGATTTTTGATTAAGATTTCATAGGGTTTTCAAAGGAATTGGATAAAAGGAAATAAACTTTCCTAATAAGGAAAGTTAAATAAATAGAAACATAAGTCGGTTCCTCAACCGACCTTCTATTATATTGGTATAATTTAATACCCCATCTCAATCTATTGTCTTGAACCCGAAAACCATTTGCGAGTCCAAACATTTTATTGCACCGTCAGCTATATTAATTTACAACAATTAATAATTCACTTATCATATTGGAATATTCGACTCCTATTCCAATTATTTCAACTAATTCCGACAATATTATTTCCAAACTCATTTAAATACTAATTTAAATCATGAAATAATACAAAACAACTAGGTCCATTTCGAGGATGTTACAAGATGATACCTGAAGATGATGCTGCTTATTTATAGTCATGTTTTAGACTAGTTTAAACCTTGTATCGCTTTCCGCTTGTGATGTAAAACTTTGATATATAAATAAGATTGTCGTTTTGTTGGAATAAATCTCGGGTGTCATAAGTTGGTATCAGAGCCTTAGGTTTAAGTGAATTAGGTATAATGTACCTAGTCTTAAACCGTTGTCATTTCATGCATCACTCAGTCATACTTGAGACAATCGTTAACCAAAGTCTAGTTTTGGTTATACATAGAAACCATACCGATTAAAAAGACGTTATTCTTAGTAAAGACGAAGATGCACCATCTTTTCTCGACGAGATTGTATATGTACTTGGACTGCTTCCCAGTACACTCCTTAGTGTCAGATGTGATCAGAAATAGTTAAGGAATGTTTTGTGGTCATGATATAGGTCTTGGCTTTTAATAATAAAAAAAATGTGGAACTCATCCGTGCTTTGTTTAAGGTTGTGTGTTCTTTGAAACATTTAGTTTCCAATGTAAGATAAGGTCAGAACTTTAACTATGTAGAGTGAAATAAGATAAGAATATCATGATGAATATTTATTGGAATTTTTTATAACATTCAACTTGTTACAGTTATTCAATTACGTGATTAAATGTTTGAAGCTTTGCTTAATTCTTGCATATATATATATAGTTATACTGATATAGATATATTATGTTATGCTAAATCCACATTAACGAAAAGTGTGGTGCTTAAATTAAGACTTATCCGATACAGGATGAACGATAATATAAGATTTATCCGAAAAAGGGAAGCGATAAGACTTATCCGAAAGGGGATGAGCAATAAGACTTTTTCGAAGGGGATAAACAATAAAGTGAGACTTGTTCGAAAGGGGATATATAAGCGATCAAATAAGACTTGTCTGAAAGGAGATAAGTAATACTATAAAACTTATATGAGAAGGGATAAGCGATAGAATGAGACTTGTCCGAAAGGGGATAAGCGCCAAAATAAAACTCATCTGACAGAAATAATCCATGCAATAAGACTTGTCCGAAAGTGGATAAGCAATACTCTTACAAATGATCAAATAATTAATAATCATAAAATAATTTTGTGTTGAGTGAAAATAAGACTTGTCCGGAAGTGGATAAGCAATACTCATAAATATAATCATACTTCCTAATCATAAAGTATTGGTGTATCTAGAGAAAATAAGACTTGTCCAAAGTGAGATAAGCAATGTTCTCACAAAAAAAAAAAAAAAAAAAAAAAAAAAAAAAAACGCTAATCATAAAAGAATTGATAATATATAAAACAATATTATGTTTCAGATAAGAGTTATGTAAACTCAAGGATATGGAGTGAATGGCTTCCCTATTAATGTTAACACTTGAATACTTATACCTGAGATATGATAGGACAAGGTAGTAAAGTACTCCTAGAAGAAGTTTAGGTAATGGTAAAGGTTGGGGTTGTAATGGGACGACGTCTCCTTACACGACCTAAAGTACGAGATTAATGTTGCACAAATAGTTGTTGGGGCTATCTAAGTAATTGTACCTCAAATGATCGGGTTCTTAGCATTTGAATCCGCCGGATTCCTTTAAATCCGACCGGATTCCCTAATTTATCTGAATCCGCCGGATTCAATTGAATCCGCCGGATTCCACCTTCGTTCCAGCCCTGTTCATCCTGCTCAAAACCCTAACCCGAGCCAAATCACCAAAAACCTCAAATTCGGTTTCTAAACAGATTTTCGCTATAAATAACTTCACAACATCAATATGCAACAGTTGTAACAAAGTTCTAACATCAAATTTCATATCAAATTTCATAATTCATCTAATTCACTAAATATCAAATTTCAAGAATGAACCTTACAATTTTGAAGAAAGACCATGATTATGATGATGAACAAATCAGAATCACAGCTTCAGATTCTTAATTCATGTTTGATTTTGATTTTTGATTAAGATTTCATAGGGTTTTCAAAGGAATTGGATAAAAGGAAATAAACTTTCCTAATAAGGAAAGTTAAATAAATAGAAACATAAGTCGGTTCCTCAACCGACCTTCTATTATACGGGTATAATTTAATACCCCATCTCAATCTATTGTCTTGAACCCGAAAACCATTTGCGAGTCCAAACATTTTATTGCACCGTCAGCTATATTAATTTACAACAATTAATAATTCACTTATCATATTGGAATATTCGACTCCTATTCCAATTATTTCAACTAATTCCGACAATATTATTTCCAAACTCATTTAAATACTAATTTAAATCATGAAATAATACAAAACAACTAGGTCCATTTCGAGGATGTTACAAGATGATACCTGAAGATGATGCTGCTTATTTATAGTCATGTTTTAGACTAGTTTAAACCTTGTATCGCTTTCCGCTTGTGATGTAAAACTTTGATATATAAATAAGATTGTCGTTTTGTTGGAATAAATCTCGGGTGTCATAAGTTGGTATCAGAGCCTTAGGTTTAAGTGAATTAGGTATAATGTACCTAGTCTTAAACCGTTGTCATTTCATGCATCACTCAGTCATACTTGAGACAATCGTTAACCAAAGTCTAGTTTTGGTTATACATAGAAACCATACCGATTAAAAAGACGTTATTCTTAGTAAAGACGAAGATGCACCATCTTTTCTCGACGAGATTGTATATGTACTTGGACTGCTTCCCAGTACACTCCTTAGTGTCAGATGTGATCAGAAATAGTTAAGGAATGTTTTGTGGTCATGATATAGGTCTTGGCTTTTAATAATAAAAAAAATGTGGAACTCATCCGTGCTTTGTTTAAGGTGTGTGTTCTTTGAAACATTTAGTTTCCAATGTAAGATAAGGTCAGAACTTTAACTATGTAGAGTGAAATAAGATAAGAATATCATGATGAATATTTATTGGAATTTTTTATAACATTCAACTTGTTACAGTTATTCAATTACGTGATTAAATGTTTGAAGCTTTGCTTAATTCTTGCATATATATATAGTTATACTGATATAGATATATTATGTTATGCTAAATCCACATTAACGAAAAGTGTGGTGCTTAAATTAAGACTTATCCGATACAGGATGAACGATAATATAAGATTTATCCGAAAAAGGGAAGCGATAAGACTTATCCGAAAGGGGATGAGCAATAAGACTTTTTCGAAGGGGATAAACAATAAAGTGAGACTTGTTCGAAAGGGGATATATAAGCGATCAAATAAGACTTGTCTGAAAGGAGATAAGTAATACTATAAAACTTATATGAGAAGGGATAAGCGATAGAATGAGACTTGTCCGAAAGGGGATAAGCGCCAAAATAAAACTCATCTGACAGAAATAATCCATGCAATAAGACTTGTCCGAAAGTGGATAAGCAATACTCTTACAAATGATCAAATAATTAATAATCATAAAATAATTTTGTGTTGAGTGAAAATAAGACTTGTCCGGAAGTGGATAAGCAATACTCATAAATATAATCATACTTCCTAATCATAAAGTATTGGTGTATCTAGAGAAAATAAGACTTGTCCAAAGTGAGATAAGCAATGTTCTCACAAAAAAAAAAAAAAAAAAAAAAACGCTAATCATAAAAGAATTGATAATATATAAAACAATATTATGTTTCAGATAAGAGTTATGTAAACTCAAGGATATGGAGTGAATGGCTTCCCTATTAATGTTAACACTTGAATACTTATACCTGAGATATGATAGGACAAGGTAGTAAAGTACTCCTAGAAGAAGTTTAGGTAATGGTAAAGGTTGGGGTTGTAATGGGACGACGTCTCCTTACACGACCTAAAGTACGAGATTAATGTTGCACAAATAGTTGTTGGGGCTATCTAAGTAATTGTACCTCAAATGATCGGGTTCTTAGCATTTGAATCCGCCGGATTCCTTTGAATCCGACCGGATTCCCTAATTTATCTGAATCCGCCGGATTCAATTGAATCCGCCGGATTCCACCTTCGTTCCAGCCCTGTTCATCCTGCTCAAAACCCTAACCCGAGCCAAATCACCAAAAACCTCAAATTCGGTTTCTAAACAGATTTTCGCTATAAATAACTTCACAACATCAATATGCAACAGTTGTAACAAAGTTCTAACATCAAATTTCATATCAAATTTCATAATTCATCTAATTCACTAAATATCAAATTTCAAGAATGAACCTTACAATTTTGAAGAAAGACCATGATTATGATGATGAACAAATCAGAATCACAGCTTCAGATTCTTAATTCATGTTTGATTTTGATTTTTGATTAAGATTTCATAGGGTTTTCAAAGGAATTGGATAAAAGGAAATAAACTTTCCTAATAAGGAAAGTTAAATAAATAGAAACATAAGTCGGTTCCTCAACCGACCTTCTATTATACGGGTATAATTTAATACCCCATCTCAATCTATTGTCTTGAACCCGAAAACCATTTGCGAGTCCAAACATTTTATTGCACCGTCAGCTATATTAATTTACAACAATTAATAATTCACTTATCATATTGGAATATTCGACTCCTATTCCAATTATTTCAACTAATTCCGACAATATTATTTCCAAACTCATTTAAATACTAATTTAAATCATGAAATAATACAAAACAACTAGGTCCATTTCGAGGATGTTACAAGATGATACCTGAAGATGATGCTGCTTATTTATAGTCATGTTTTAGACTAGTTTAAACCTTGTATCGCTTTCCGCTTGTGATGTAAAACTTTGATATATAAATAAGATTGTCGTTTTGTTGGAATAAATCTCGGGTGTCATAAGTTGGTATCAGAGCCTTAGGTTTAAGTGAATTAGGTATAATGTACCTAGTCTTAAACCGTTGTCATTTCATGCATCACTCAGTCATACTTGAGACAATCGTTAACCAAAGTCTAGTTTTGGTTATACATAGAAACCATACCGATTAAAAAGACGTTATTCTTAGTAAAGACGAAGATGCACCATCTTTTCTCGACGAGATTGTATATGTACTTGGACTGCTTCCCAGTACACTCCTTAGTGTCAGATGTGATCAGAAATAGTTAAGGAATGTTTTGTGGTCATGATATAGGTCTTGGCTTTTAATAATAAAAAAAATGTGGAACTCATCCGTGCTTTGTTTAAGGTTGTGTGTTCTTTGAAACATTTAGTTTCCAATGTAAGATAAGGTCAGAACTTTAACTATGTAGAGTGAAATAAGATAAGAATATCATGATGAATATTTATTGGAATTTTTTATAACATTCAACTTGTTACAGTTATTCAATTACGTGATTAAATGTTTGAAGCTTTGCTTAATTCTTGCATATATATATAGTTATACTGATATAGATATATTATGTTATGCTAAATCCACATTAACGAAAAGTGTGGTGCTTAAATTAAGACTTATCCGATACAGGATGAACGATAATATAAGATTTATCCGAAAAAGGGAAGCGATAAGACTTATCCGAAAGGGGATGAGCAATAAGACTTTTTCGAAGGGGATAAACAATAAAGTGAGACTTGTTCGAAAGGGGATATATAAGCGATCAAATAAGACTTGTCTGAAAGGAGATAAGTAATACTATAAAACTTATATGAGAAGGGATAAGCGATAGAATGAGACTTGTCCGAAAGGGGATAAGCGCCAAAATAAAACTCATCTGACAGAAATAATCCATGCAATAAGACTTGTCCGAAAGTGGATAAGCAATACTCTTACAAATGATCAAATAATTAATAATCATAAAATAATTTTGTGTTGAGTGAAAATAAGACTTGTCCGGAAGTGGATAAGCAATACTCATAAATATAATCATACTTCCTAATCATAAAGTATTGGTGTATCTAGAGAAAATAAGACTTGTCCAAAGTGAGATAAGCAATGTTCTCACAAAAAAAAAAAAAAAAAAAAAAAAAAAAAAAAAAACGCTAATCATAAAAGAATTGATAATATATAAAACAATATTATGTTTCAGATAAGAGTTATGTAAACTCAAGGATATGGAGTGAATGGCTTCCCTATTAATGTTAACACTTGAATACTTATACCTGAGATATGATAGGACAAGGTAGTAAAGTACTCCTAGAAGAAGTTTAGGTAATGGTAAAGGTTGGGGTTGTAATGGGACGACGTCTCCTTACACGACCTAAAGTACGAGATTAATGTTGCACAAATAGTTGTTGGGGCTATCTAAGTAATTGTACCTCAAATGATCGGGTTCTTAGCATTTGAATCCGCCGGATTCCTTTGAATCCGACCGGATTCCCTAATTTATCTGAATCCGCCGGATTCAATTGAATCCGCCGGATTCCACCTTCGTTCCAGCCCTGTTCATCCTGCTCAAAACCCTAACCCGAGCCAAATCACCAAAAACCTCAAATTCGGTTTCTAAACAGATTTTCGCTATAAATAACTTCACAACATCAATATGCAACAGTTGTAACAAAGTTCTAACATCAAATTTCATATCAAATTTCATAATTCATCTAATTCACTAAATATCAAATTTCAAGAATGAACCTTACAATTTTGAAGAAAGACCATGATTATGATGATGAACAAATCAGAATCACAGCTTCAGATTCTTAATTCATGTTTGATTTTGATTTTTGATTAAGATTTCATAGGGTTTTCAAAGGAATTGGATAAAAGGAAATAAACTTTCCTAATAAGGAAAGTTAAATAAATAGAAACATAAGTCGGTTCCTCAACCGACCTTCTATTATACGGGTATAATTTAATACCCCATCTCAATCTATTGTCTTGAACCCGAAAACCATTTGCGAGTCCAAACATTTTATTGCACCGTCAGCTATATTAATTTACAACAATTAATAATTCACTTATCATATTGGAATATTCGACTCCTATTCCAATTATTTCAACTAATTCCGACAATATTATTTCCAAACTCATTTAAATACTAATTTAAATCATGAAATAATACAAAACAACTAGGTCCATTTCGAGGATGTTACAAGATGATACCTGAAGATGATGCTGCTTATTTATAGTCATGTTTTAGACTAGTTTAAACCTTGTATCGCTTTCCGCTTGTGATGTAAAACTTTGATATATAAATAAGATTGTCGTTTTGTTGGAATAAATCTCGGGTGTCATAAGTTGGTATCAGAGCCTTAGGTTTAAGTGAATTAGGTATAATGTACCTAGTCTTAAACCGTTGTCATTTCATGCATCACTCAGTCATACTTGAGACAATCGTTAACCAAAGTCTAGTTTTGGTTATACATAGAAACCATACCGATTAAAAAGACGTTATTCTTAGTAAAGACGAAGATGCACCATCTTTTCTCGACGAGATTGTATATGTACTTGGACTGCTTCCCAGTACACTCCTTAGTGTCAGATGTGATCAGAAATAGTTAAGGAATGTTTTGTGGTCATGATATAGGTCTTGGCTTTTAATAATAAAAAAAATGTGGAACTCATCCGTGCTTTGTTTAAGGTTGTGTGTTCTTTGAAACATTTAGTTTCCAATGTAAGATAAGGTCAGAACTTTAACTATGTAGAGTGAAATAAGATAAGAATATCATGATGAATATTTATTGGAATTTTTTATAACATTCAACTTGTTACAGTTATTCAATTACGTGATTAAATGTTTGAAGCTTTGCTTAATTCTTGCATATATATATAGTTATACTGATATAGATATATTATGTTATGCTAAATCCACATTAACGAAAAGTGTGGTGCTTAAATTAAGACTTATCCGATACAGGATGAACGATAATATAAGATTTATCCGAAAAAGGGAAGCGATAAGACTTATCCGAAAGGGGATGAGCAATAAGACTTTTTCGAAGGGGATAAACAATAAAGTGAGACTTGTTCGAAAGGGGATATATAAGCGATCAAATAAGACTTGTCTGAAAGGAGATAAGTAATACTATAAAACTTATATGAGAAGGGATAAGCGATAGAATGAGACTTGTCCGAAAGGGGATAAGCGCCAAAATAAAACTCATCTGACAGAAATAATCCATGCAATAAGACTTGTCCGAAAGTGGATAAGCAATACTCTTACAAATGATCAAATAATTAATAATCATAAAATAATTTTGTGTTGAGTGAAAATAAGACTTGTCCGGAAGTGGATAAGCAATACTCATAAATATAATCATACTTCCTAATCATAAAGTATTGGTGTATCTAGAGAAAATAAGACTTGTCCAAAGTGAGATAAGCAATGTTCTCACAAAAAAAAAAAAAAAAAAAAAAAAAAAAAAAAAAAAACGCTAATCATAAAAGAATTGATAATATATAAAACAATATTATGTTTCAGATAAGAGTTATGTAAACTCAAGGATATGGAGTGAATGGCTTCCCTATTAATGTTAACACTTGAATACTTATACCTGAGATATGATAGGACAAGGTAGTAAAGTACTCCTAGAAGAAGTTTAGGTAATGGTAAAGGTTGGGGTTGTAATGGGACGACGTCTCCTTACACGACCTAAAGTACGAGATTAATGTTGCACAAATAGTTGTTGGGGCTATCTAAGTAATTGTACCTCAAATGATCGGGTTCTTAGCATTTGAATCCGCCGGATTCCTTTGAATCCGACCGGATTCCCTAATTTATCTGAATCCGCCGGATTCAATTGAATCCGCCGGATTCCACCTTCGTTCCAGCCCTGTTCATCCTGCTCAAAACCCTAACCCGAGCCAAATCACCAAAAACCTCAAATTCGGTTTCTAAACAGATTTTCGCTATAAATAACTTCACAACATCAATATGCAACAGTTGTAACAAAGTTCTAACATCAAATTTCATATCAAATTTCATAATTCATCTAATTCACTAAATATCAAATTTCAAGAATGAACCTTACAATTTTGAAGAAAGACCATGATTATGATGATGAACAAATCAGAATCACAGCTTCAGATTCTTAATTCATGTTTGATTTTGATTTTTGATTAAGATTTCATAGGGTTTTCAAAGGAATTGGATAAAAGGAAATAAACTTTCCTAATAAGGAAAGTTAAATAAATAGAAACATAAGTCGGTTCCTCAACCGACCTTCTATTATACGGGTATAATTTAATACCCCATCTCAATCTATTGTCTTGAACCCGAAAACCATTTGCGAGTCCAAACATTTTATTGCACCGTCAGCTATATTAATTTACAACAATTAATAATTCACTTATCATATTGGAATATTCGACTCCTATTCCAATTATTTCAACTAATTCCGACAATATTATTTCCAAACTCATTTAAATACTAATTTAAATCATGAAATAATACAAAACAACTAGGTCCATTTCGAGGATGTTACAAGATGATACCTGAAGATGATGCTGCTTATTTATAGTCATGTTTTAGACTAGTTTAAACCTTGTATCGCTTTCCGCTTGTGATGTAAAACTTTGATATATAAATAAGATTGTCGTTTTGTTGGAATAAATCTCGGGTGTCATAAGTTGGTATCAGAGCCTTAGGTTTAAGTGAATTAGGTATAATGTACCTAGTCTTAAACCGTTGTCATTTCATGCATCACTCAGTCATACTTGAGACAATCGTTAACCAAAGTCTAGTTTTGGTTATACATAGAAACCATACCGATTAAAAAGACGTTATTCTTAGTAAAGACGAAGATGCACCATCTTTTCTCGACGAGATTGTATATGTACTTGGACTGCTTCCCAGTACACTCCTTAGTGTCAGATGTGATCAGAAATAGTTAAGGAATGTTTTGTGGTCATGATATAGGTCTTGGCTTTTAATAATAAAAAAAATGTGGAACTCATCCGTGCTTTGTTTAAGGTTGTGTGTTCTTTGAAACATTTAGTTTCCAATGTAAGATAAGGTCAGAACTTTAACTATGTAGAGTGAAATAAGATAAGAATATCATGATGAATATTTATTGGAATTTTTTATAACATTCAACTTGTTACAGTTATTCAATTACGTGATTAAATGTTTGAAGCTTTGCTTAATTCTTGCATATATATATAGTTATACTGATATAGATATATTATGTTATGCTAAATCCACATTAACGAAAAGTGTGGTGCTTAAATTAAGACTTATCCGATACAGGATGAACGATAATATAAGATTTATCCGAAAAAGGGAAGCGATAAGACTTATCCGAAAGGGGATGAGCAATAAGACTTTTTCGAAGGGGATAAACAATAAAGTGAGACTTGTTCGAAAGGGGATATATAAGCGATCAAATAAGACTTGTCTGAAAGGAGATAAGTAATACTATAAAACTTATATGAGAAGGGATAAGCGATAGAATGAGACTTGTCCGAAAGGGGATAAGCGCCAAAATAAAACTCATCTGACAGAAATAATCCATGCAATAAGACTTGTCCGAAAGTGGATAAGCAATACTCTTACAAATGATCAAATAATTAATAATCATAAAATAATTTTGTGTTGAGTGAAAATAAGACTTGTCCGGAAGTGGATAAGCAATACTCATAAATATAATCATACTTCCTAATCATAAAGTATTGGTGTATCTAGAGAAAATAAGACTTGTCCAAAGTGAGATAAGCAATGTTCTCACAAAAAAAAAAAAAAAAAAAAAAAAAAAAAAAAAAAAAAAAAAACGCTAATCATAAAAGAATTGATAATATATAAAACAATATTATGTTTCAGATAAGAGTTATGTAAACTCAAGGATATGGAGTGAATGGCTTCCCTATTAATGTTAACACTTGAATACTTATACCTGAGATATGATAGGACAAGGTAGTAAAGTACTCCTAGAAGAAGTTTAGGTAATGGTAAAGGTTGGGGTTGTAATGGGACGACGTCTCCTTACACGACCTAAAGTACGAGATTAATGTTGCACAAATAGTTGTTGGGGCTATCTAAGTAATTGTACCTCAAATGTTATAACCAAATATAATTAAATTCTTAAAAGGTACTGGAGAAATTACGATTAAGATAATTAAATGAGGATTGAAAAGAATCAGTTGGTGAACGTCCTAAACCTAAGGAAGAAGAAGCTAGTTAGAAAGAATTTTTTGAGAACTAAGCCTACTGTCTATCCATGGAAAGGGAGACCTAGTAGTTGCTATATACTAGTTAAGTGATATAGAAGTTTGTTTGAAACCTTGAGGTACCCCATAAATCTCAAAGTGAGATATACAATGATTTAACCTTCAAGCATCAGCTCTACACTAGTGGAATGATCTAAAAGATGGATACGTAATTCCTAAGGCAGTTGAACTTCTTGGAAAGAGTTCAAAGAAATGATAAAGTACCGTCCTATAAGCGAAACTCCAAAATTAGATATTGAGATTTTGCATGTAGAATAAAGGAAGAAACATTGAAAAGTTTATTGAGAAATCTTGATTCGTTCATTGTCATAAGAAAGTAAAATTACGGCCTGATCTCGAAAGGATAATACAAGTTACTATGCTCAAAATATTTTTAGAAGCAATAAGGCAGCAAAGATTGCTGATAAGGACCATAAGAGTACACGTCAAGATTTAAATAATCATAAGAGACGATATGTCGGTTTTAACATTGGTGTAAAGAAAGGTTAACTTACACCAAATCCAAATGGAAGGTTTATCATACCTAAATCTTGTACCACAATTATAAGGGTACATCAAAGAGTTTATACGTTTGAAAATTCGAAATGATTCAGTGGATTTCATGATATGTATATTTGGTGACAAAAGACAAAAAGAAATAAACTTGATGTCAATATTGGAAATTTGATAGTGCTTGAGGAAAGGATATGAAGCGTATATAGAATATGTTATGAATAGAAGGAAGTAATTTAATAAGTAAATCAAGTCAAAGATATACCTATGGTATGTGACTATTCTGATGTTTTTTCCTGATGATTTACCGGGAGTTTTACCTGAAAAACAAATGGAATTTAAGACAAATCTAGTCTTGGGAGCAATACCATTAGCTGAATCACCTTATTGTCTAGCTACTACCAAATTGCAAGAAAGATGAAACAACTTCAAGAGTTATTGTACAAATGATACATAAAACCTAGTTCATCTCCATAGGAAACACCAATTTTGTTTGTCAACAAAAAGGATGGATCAATGCGGATGTGCATTGACTATCGTAAGCTGAAGAAAGCCACGATAAAGAATATGCATCCATGACCTAGAACTAATGACTTGTTCGATCACTTGAAAGGAACAAGTTACTTTAAAGGTTGATTTAAGGTCTGGATATCATCAACTTAAGGTTAGAGATGAAGGTATTTCGAACAAGATATGGACATTATGAGTTTCTAGTGGTGCCATTTGGTCTCACAAATGCGCCTTCAATACTTACGGAACTCATGAAGAGAGTATGATGAAAGCCATATCTTGTTGAATTCGTAGTAGTGTTCATTGAAGATACTTTGATCTAAAGGATCGTGAATTTCATCTTGAAATTATTCTAGAATTACTTCGAAAAGAGAAACTATATGCCAATAAGTGTGAGTGTTGGATTAGAGAAGTATTGTTCTTGAGGCATGTAGCTAATCGACAAGGAATTAAGATAGATCCGTCAAAGATAGATGCAGTAATTAAATGGAAATATCATTAATCACATAAGGAAGTTGTAGTTTCATTGTCCATTTGGATGCGGCTGATAATTTATTACGAAATTTTCTAAGATGATAACATCCTTGGCTAAATTTACGAAAAATAAAAAATTAAATAGTAAGCTTGAATGAAGTCTTAAGCATGAAGAATCTTTTCAGACACTAAGACAATAGTTGAGTAGTGCACTAATTTTGACACTACATGAAGGCACTTATGATTTAGTTGTATACAGTAATGCCTTAAACCTAGGGTTGGGTTGCATACTAATCCAATGAGATAAAGTAATAGCATATGCATCAAAGAAATTAAGAGAATATGAAAAGAAATAGTGAACGAATGACTTAGAACTAGTTGCGGTAGTGTGTCCATCGAAGTTATGGAGACATTAATTTATATAGAACGAAGTGTGTGATCTTTACACGTCATAAGAGTTTGAAATACTTGTTTAAAAAAAAAAGTGATAAAGATGAGACAACAATGTTGGATCAAATTAGTAAGCGACTATGATTATAAAATCCTTTGGCATCAAGGAAAAGTAAATGTTAGAGGGAAATGAGCTAGCTAAAGTCAGGGCTATGAAAATTGAATTGATTTAAGTTTTGAATAAGATGGTCAAAGAGGTGCAACAAGGAGTTCTTCAAAATGAAAGGTCAATTTGAACTACTTGATATTAATGGAGATTGAATCAAAAGGTTCACATGAAGAATATAGATTCTTCGATGAGGAGATCACAGGGAAATGATTTTGAGTAAAGCTCATAAATCTAGATATTAAAGTATTAAGATGTATGAAGATTAAATATATTGATGGCCAAGAATAAACAAGTCAATTTGAGATTTTATTTAGATATGTCGTACATGTCTTTAAGTCAAAGTTGAAAATCAATTTATAGAGAATCCTCATTTGGAAGTAAAATCACATTACAATGGACGTTGTCGTTAGACTACCCAAAACTCAAATGAGTCATGATGTGATATGGGTCATCATGAATAGATTGACCAAATCAATACATTTCTTACCCATAAGATAAACGTATACCTTAGAGATGTTATCAACGATATATGTCAATAAGATAGCGGGTAGGCAAGGTATAAGTCTCTCTATTATAGAACTTCATTATGATGGAATGAGGTTGGAAAATAATAATAATAATAAGAAGAAGAAGAAGAAAATGGTTGACCCATAAATTGTACAACCAACAACTAATAAAGTTGTTCAGATTTGAGATAAAATTAAATCTGCACAAAATTGATTGGAAAAAAAAAATCATATTGATTTCAATAAAGGTGATAAAGTTATGTTTAAGACATCACCTTGAAAATGAATAATGAGATTTGGGATACAAGACATTCAAGAAGTGCATTATAGATTAGTCAATAGTAATTATCATGGAAGAATCAAGTATTTATGAAATTCTTAGTTTTAAAGAATGACGAAAATTATATTAATCCTTATAAAAGTTAAACAACTTTGAAAGACTTATATTGATTTGGTCAATGTTCAGTGGCACTGTTATTATGGTTCAACGCTACTTGGATACTTGAAAGAGTAGTAAGATCAATATTTATCCACCTATTTGATTGAATTTCGAGGACGAAATTCCTTTAAGGTGTGAGGATTTGTAACATCCGTAGAAATTAATAATGATATGAGAAAATTTTAATCTTATTAAGTTAATAATTTGTGACTTATAAATATATATACCTATGCCATTATGTACTAATGTCTTAACTTTTTATGACCACAAATTATAATCGTAATTAATAAACATCTATTACATTATTAATTATTTGTATATAGACAATTGATAATAAATGATTTCTAGAGCTTCTAGTAACAATATTACCAGGTTGCTAGGTTCTTAAAATCTATCCAAAACGATGACTAAGCAACTTATGATGTGCTGTAAAAATACTTGGATGGTAAGTTTTCATCTATGAATGCCACCTCAAGAATTCAACTTGCTTCATGATAATTACCTATCCTAGCTTGCTTCGTCACCTGCTTAGTTACTAGTATAAATAGGGTCGTTGTTTCTGTTATAAATCATCAACTTTCCTTCTTTCATACTCACATTCACACACACACGTCAACAGGCTAGCCTACTCCAATCAAGAGGTAATAATTACCATTCTTTTTTTTTACAGTACTAACTTTATATTAATGTAACATTAATTAATATGTGGTTCAATGTTATAGTCTAGAATCTAGATATTAATGATTAACTAATATACTTAAATGCTAATAGTTGACATACATGGACATAAGGTCCGTTTGCAACTACAATAACAATAATAATCGCAATATATTAATGTTTATAACAAATAACAATCTAGAGATCCTTAGTAGGTTCGTTTATATGATAATTATTATTATCATTATCATTATTAGTGAAAAAGCATAACTTATAATATTATTAGTTGAATTTATATACACATTGTAATAATTTATATAACATGTATGTGAAAGATTATGTGCTTAATATTATCGTAAATTAATATCAAATCCAGCTTCACATGAACACCGCAGGGTCACACCGATGAGCACAACCGAACAAGTAGTGTGTTACTATAATTAGATATTTGATATCATTTCATTTATGTGAAATGAATTATTTGGTCGAATATATTTGAGACATTTATTAAAGTAAATAATTAATGTAATTGTTTATTTAATAAAAGGGTTTATTTGTAATTAGTTTTATAAATAAATTAACTAGTTTAATTGTTATTAAACTGCAAGGTTTCAATTGTAAATTGTTAACTTTGGGATTAGTTTAATAAGTAAATTAAATTAAAGGGACTATAGGTGTTAATTTGTTTAACTTGGAAAACAAGTTGGACTAAACCTATAAATAGGAGATTAGGGGTTCATTAGTTAGTAATCAAAAACCCTAACAATTTCTCCTCTCCTCCCTCCCCTCTCCTTGTCGTCGACCGGCCCCAAACACCCCTAAGCCGAAAGTCGACCGAACCCTCCAAGGGTTTTAGTTTGTGACTCGTTCGCGTACTCGTGTTTGGTATTTAGTATATACACTTTAGTTACTACCAAACGTTCAACCGAGAATCATAGGTGGATACCTAACGTATCCCTAGCCTAGCCGAATTCAAGAAGAAGGAAAAGAAGTTCAAGAAAAGTTAACTCGTATTTTGGCAACGAGTTGAAGATTAGAGATTCTGCCGAGCACTCAACGTAAGAATGTTTTCTTCTTAACTATTTAATTATGTGTAATTAAATATTATATATGTTTTATTGAGAAAATTATAGATCTTGGCTAAGGGTTTATTTAATATGATTAAATTTATTTTATAAACTTCCGCACTTATTAATTGTATTAATAGTTAAAAAGATTGAATTTTTGTAACGTACAATTACATTAAAAACCCTTCAGTGGTATCAGAGCCATGTAATTTTCTAATAAAACTATAATTGGTTGTCTTGTATGCTTCTTTTAATTATGTTTTAATTTTAAGTTCTCTTCTTCTACCTTTCTTGTTAATCGGTTAAATTGTGTAGTTTGTTAAATATTTAAACAACGCGCATAAGTTGGTTGTTCGCGATTAATACAAAACAAGTATGATTTGGTTGTACTAAAATTGCTCCAAGATTTATGTGAAATCTTGTTTGATCGATTTTAGTATATGGTGTTTAACACCATAACCAAAACCATGCCAAGTTTTGCTAATTAATGGTTTAAATATTTTAACCCGAAAACTAACGGTTAAACTTTCTTGTACTTAGTTAATATCGATTGTATTAGTATGATCTATGCTAAAATCGATTTTAGGGTTTATTCAAAACCCCTAGGAAAATCGACTTGGGCATTAGGTTAGGTATTTGATATCCTAACTAATTCTAATACAATTAATATTAACTTGGTGAGAAAGGATACGATACAAGGGTTTACATTAAAATCTTGTGTTGGCCGATTTTATGAGGGTTTTAGAAACCCATGAAAATCGATACTTTAATCCTTGATGTGATCAACTAATGTTTACGAAACTTTAGGTGTAAATTGATGTTTGTAAAGATGGGTGATCTTTAGAAAAATCGATTTTAAGGTTTTTAGCTAAACCTATGGATTAATCGATTTTTGGCTAGGATTTATTAATCTTTTAGCAAAAATCGAATTTGGGGTTCTTTAACCTAATAATATTGATTTTTAAATATTACAAGAATTGTTAAAAGGAATCGAGATAAGGTTTGTAAAATATGTAACTAATCGAAATTTGAAAGTTTATAAGACCTTATGATATTCGAATTTTTGGGTTAGTTAAATTTGTACAAATTAGGTTTTATGTGAACTCCTAGTTTTGTGTAAATAAATGTTTTAAGTAAAAACCTGATTAAAACTAATGTCACTAAAATAAGTTAGTATTTTGAAAGTACTAAAGTAATGTTTTTTGAATGTTTAAATAAAACTAACATGTTTTTAAATTAATATTGTTTAAAATTTGTGTTTTAAAAGAAAGTGTAATTTTCGGTCAAACATGTTAATTCTATTTAAAAGTTAACTCAAAGAAGCAATAAATCAAGAAACTAATTAAACGATAATTGTTAGTTTATAATTCAATAGAATTGTAAATAGACAATTGTTAATTGTTGTATGTGATACAAAGATAATGTGTATGTAATGGAACTCGTAGTTTGTGTGTCTTGAATAGGTGCGTTTATTAGATAATGCATGTATCCAATAAAACGCCCTAAGCAAACTATAGTTTAAGATTCCATTATAGTTTTATAATTGTGATTATAATTGTTGTATGAATTGTGACCATAGCCGAGCCAAATTTGACCTAATATATGAACTGCGTGGTTGTGTTTATTTTGATTGTACTGTAATTTTCTTTTGGTATAAGGGGAGACCTGTGTGTCACTTACAACCCCATTTATTTTGTAATTTTATGTAAAAGGTAGTTTTAGTTTTATGTAAAATGTATTTTTCAAATTTTATTTGTAAAATGTAATACAAAAGAATGATGGAATCCAAAAGAAGAGGAGCAGTCAAAAGGAGTATTTGCATTCCATGGTGTCACGAGGAGTCGTTGAAGCTAGTGGGAGCATGAAGATCAAGATTGCCAACCATGTGTCATGTTTGTCCCTTAGGTTGACCCTTGGTTTCCATGTTGGCTCATGGAAATCAAATATAGATTGTGGCAAGGCTATGACACTATATTTTGTGTGTTTTATTTTATGTTTATGCATGTCTAGTTATTTGAATAATTGGTGAATTGTTAGGATAAATAATTAGAACATAAATAAAATGTTAGGTAATGTGTTTTATCGAGTGAACACATTTATGAAATGTAGATTCCTCTAGGAAGAACACATTATTAGAAACTTAATAAAACACCTGTTTTATTAAAAACTAGGAAATGGTTTAAACTTGATGATTTCCTAAGGGTCGTGTTTTATTAAAAGCATTGTATGTAAACTCATGCATAGTTTATATACATATTTTAAAAGTAATTTTTTGAAATTAGTTTAAAATTAAAAAAATACCGAAGTAGGTTTAAATTAGAGAATTAAGACCTAAAACCCTATTTAATTTAAGACCGTAAGCACCCTCCATTTGTGGACATTCATACCGAACCCGACTCCGTGTCCTTTGCCGCCTCCGCGGGTGGGCATGGTTGCACTCGATTAGGGTGAAGTGAAAGGGCCGTGATATCCACTTGAGAAGATGGCCGGTTCCCCACAGTTAGCAAATGGTTTGGTCTATTGGTGATTCCAAGTGAGACTTGGCCCAAGGTGTAAGTTGAGATTAAATATACCTAAAATTAAAATTTAGAGTCTCAAGAGTCTAGGAGTTGTATATGTGATGCAATTGATAGAGATCTACCTAAAAAGCTATCGTGTGTCATTGCAGCCTTCGTTGAGGGCACACTTTAGTGTGAATGTCGGATTCTAGCTTAATAGTTCTATTAGGGTTTATGAGTTATTAAGAGTTTAAAACGGAATAACTAAGTTTGTTTGTTTTACTGTAGATGGCTAATAACAACGTTAATGCTAATAACACCATGAACTTGTTTCGTTCCATCCTTGAGAAGGATAAGTTGACCGGGCCTAACTTTCGTAATTGGGAAAGAAATCTTTAAATTGTCCTTCGCCATGAACGAAAGTGGTATGTGCTCGAGACGCCTCTTGGTCCCGCGCCAGCAAACGATGCCGCCGAGGACGTTAGAAATGCTTACTCTAAGCATGAGAACGATCTTCTCGACGTGCAATGTTTGATGCTTGCTACTATGTCTCCTGAACTCCAAGTTAACTACATGAAGACAACGGCGTATGATTTGATTCGTCGTTTGAGGGAAACTTTTCAATCCACTGCTAGAACCGAAAGGTTCGACGCCACTAAGGATTTGAATAGTTGCAAGATGGCCGAGGGATATGATGTGAGTGCCCATGTTGTGAAAATGATAGGACATCTTAATCGTCTTGAAAGACTTGGTCATGCCTTTCCGCAAGAATTAGCTATTGATATGATTCTTGGTTCATTGAGTAAGGAGTACAAACAATTTGTGCTCAATTACAATATGAACAATACGGAAAGGACGATCCATGAGTTGCATCAAATGTTGAAAACTGCTCAACGGGATATGGAACCCGTCAAGACTAAAGATGTGCTTATGATTCGTGATGGGGGCGTTAAGAAGAAGCGTAAGTTCTGTGGAAACAAGGGAAAGAAGAAGAATGGTGATTCAACTTCAAAGCCAGCACCTAAAACCAAAGTGTCCAAAGCTGAGCATGACTGCTTTCATTGTGGTAAGCGTGGACATTGGAGGAGGAACTGTCCCGATTATCTTGCTGATAAGAGGAATGGTGTTGAGAGTTCTGGTTAGTATTGATATCCTATAAAGGATTGTTTATTTACTTCATATGACTATATTAGATGGTTGATCTAATGTGTACAATTTTTATTATAGGGGTCAAGAAGTGATGGAGCACTTGAAGTGGAGCTATAGAGATGGCGTTATTGATTCAAGAAGCTTGGATGTGGAAGAATAAGTACGTTACGCACATTAGTTCATTTTTAATATTTTGGGATATTATTTCATACATTGGTTTTCACATTATTGTTTGCTCGTTTTGAGCTTGAATATTTGTTTTTGAATATTTAAATATTTTTGATTATTTAATATTAAAGTTTGGTTTGTGAAATAATGTTTGAAATGTGTTTAAAATTTTTGAAATGTTCTTTATCTAAAACTTGTGTTTGAATCCCAAAATGAGATCCACATATAACAATCTTATTGTATGACTCATTTAGAACTTATCTTTATAAGGATATAAGTTCATGAGTAATACATGTTATTTATTGATATCTATATAATTGTGAATTATTGAATACGTAAGTTGCTATATAGTATGTATGTTTGATTTATATTGAACTTAGCACTAAATAATGGTACTTCAAGATTGTTGAATCTTATAGATTATTGAATCTATTATATGCATGAAAATGTATGAATAAGTTGGTTAAACTTATTAGATACAATTAATTGAATTGTCAATTAATCATAGTGGATTAAGATAATAAACTTGTTGTGGTTTGATATATTCTTGTCTATGAGAAATAAATTGATAATGTGTTTTCTATAAACACATCATGAAACCAAAGACTTAGTTTATTTGAATAATGCATAAAATGAATTATTTCTAAAATGAATCTTGGGATTTGTTTTGTAGAAATTGAATTCATGAGTATTGTTGGATATAGTGGGAGCGTTAAATGGAAATTTTAATATTTCGCAAGAACATTAATTCGTTGATATAGTTGTTGAAGAATTAAAATTTATTGTTAAGTTGACTTGAAATGTTTGATGATTGTTTAGAAGAAATTTTTTTTAAAATCTAAGTTTTTGGAAACATCAAATTCATTATGAAGTCAATTTCATTAAGTAGAATTAATGGTTAGTCATAGTAAATGCTTTGTATAAATGATATCATGATCCAATATTTTTTACTTCGGTGTACATATTAAATGATCATTGGATAACATTAACAAAGATTTGAATTATAGCTACAACAAATAAAATCTAAAGTCTTTAAGATTTTGATTAGTGGGTAGATATTTAATAAGTTATCTTTGGAGAACTATATCTTAATAAATATAGTTGATGTGAATTAATTCTATTTATATTCATATACGACAACCTGATTCCGAAACCATGAACTGTAGCATGTTAAGGTTGGTCGACTCATTGAGATATGACGAGATCTTCATGTTGTTCATATTTAGTATATTTTAGTATCCATGAATAAATGCAAGTTTATTCTAAAGTGTATGAGACACATATCCATAACCGCTTGTTGTCGTGGGAACTACAATAGGGCGATCGGTTATAGTGAAAGATGGTATGTTACAGCTTTAAGTAGCAACTTGTCCTGCAGATAAGGTACAGTCACTGTTAATTCGTGATGCCTGATCACTAGCACTTAATGCGATTAAATGTTGGATTGACCTACACATTGAGTGAATACTTCGTGGACCAAAGTCATGGGTATTCTCAATCGTGGCGCACTATCCTCTGACCTGAGCAGGCTAGATTTTCGCATGTGAACCTAGTTAGTTTCTAATGAGACCTAACGGTGTTCGTAAATGAGCATCCATAACGGTTATTCGTTGGCTGACGAAGAACACATGTTGTGATTTCTAGTTTAACTCGCAAGATGGGACTTTGCAACTCTTGTGTAAAAGCAAGAGAGATATCTCCTAGGCCGTCGATGATTTGGACTGAAGAAATGTATAACACCCCATGATTTAAGACATTTTTTTTTTATTTCGGAAGCGTAAATCCCATTCATACCAATATAGATATAACATTATATATACGACATTTAGTCATACCAAAACATTACAAGTTTATAAGTATTAAGTATAATTACAACGCTAATACAATAACTGGGTGTTATGTTAACAAACATGATTTATCCAAAACGATCAGAGTTCCCATTGTCAAACATTTCTTCAAAACAACACCATTGCCTAATCATATCCCAAAGTTAACCTGCAAGAGTAGGTGGAGAATTAGCACAAAGCTAAGTGAATGAACTAAATCTAACAATCTAACTTTGTATAACAATCAATTCACAACAATCATCTAAACAAACAATCAAACAGAGGATCGGTGGTTCTTGAGATACCCTCAGTCCGCGGTGGCACTCCAAGAACACTTAATAATCAACTGCAGGCCAATACAGGGATTTTTACCGATAGTTTATTGCTATCTTTAACCAATATGGATTAATTCACAACGAATGTTCATCCGACCCATAAGGATTAACCTATAGCAACTAAACCCAAAATTGACCTCTATCATTCCAACCTATCATGGAATTATTCACTAGCAAACAATCAATCTATCAAACCACAAGTTTAATCAATAATCCTATCATTAACGCAACGATAAATCACTCTTTACAAGCAACTTAAAATTGATGCAACTAACTGTTAACACCAAGGTTAAATTATGAGAATCAGTCCACTCACCTGTCTTGTTTCCGTCTCCAACTCAAAGATCTTATTTTATTGAGTCTTCGGTGCCTCTGTAAACACAATCAAAACACAAGTTAATAACTTGTTTCATAATTCAAATTATATCTATATTTAAATACTTACATCAATAATCAAGAATTATCAATGGATAAATGATATAAGTATTAAATTCTAACAATTTCACAAAACATCAAATTCGTCAAAATAACAAATACAAACGCGATCCGGGTCAGGGGTTCGGGATCGCGTTCCCCATCACAAAATTTTCTGTTACCGAAAACCACTGAGGAACGCGATCCGGGTTAAGAGTCAGGATCGCGTTTACATGACCAAAACACGAAGGATCCAGTTTATAACTAAGGAACGCGATCCAGGTCAAGTTGGTGGGATCGCGTTCGCATGCCCAAAATCACCTGTACCAACCTGCACGAACCCTAACTCCATTTTTACCACAATATCATCATCAAACTCAGATTTGAGTTATTCCAAAGGTTACATAAACTTCCAATATCATCTAATAGTATCATACAACAAGCATTCAAGTATCAAATCCATCTAATTCAACTAAATTCACATATAACCTAATTCATTCATTTAGATTTAACAAGAACCCACTTTTATACTTGAAACCTAAGAAATTTGCATTTAAATCAAGAACAAGAAGATGATGATGTCAATTTCAGTAACTACAATCCATTCAAGTACAATTGATCATACATGCATAAGTTTTCTACTTAATTTCACCAATTGAGCTCAAGAACACAAAACAATTACCTACAATGGAAATGGAGAAAACTAGATGAACAAGATGAAGAAGAAGAAGATGAATTCAGTGGCTTCAACAAATTCACAGCTCCAGTTATGATCAAGTTCAGATTTTTCAATTTGTTTATAAGTGTGTGTTCTTGAAGATTTTTAACCAGAATCAGGAAATGAAGGAATAAAGGTCGACCAACATTTCAACCTAACTCATATACAGTGAAATATTATACCCGTCCTAAATCTATTGTCTGGAACCTCAATTTCAAATGCGCGAAAATTATTTTATTTTACCGTCACCTAAAATTATCTAAAACAGCTAACATTTCAATAGTCACAATATTTCCTGAGGCTCATTTACCTATTAAATTTAAAAAAAATTTAAAAACAGGAAAAAATTATAAATTGCATAAATAATTTAAAGAAAATACCTTTTTATTCTAGGCCTGATTTGGGGATGTTACAAATCACCCCTCCTTAGAAAGATTTCGTCCCGAAATCTAACTAGATACAAATAAACTAGGGTATCTAGCCCGCATACTCTCCTCCGTTTCCCAAGTGAGATCCGCACCCAAACTATGTTTCCACTTAACCAAAACCATAGGAATTTCTTTTCTACGTAATTTGGTCACTTTCCTATCTAAAAGCTCGACAGGTTCTTCTACCAATTTCTTACTTGAATCAACCCGAAGATCTTGCAAAGGAAGGATTTGGGATTGATCCTCCACATTGCACTTTCTTAAATAGCAAACATTAAACGTATCGTGAATACCAGCTAATTCAGGCGGAAGATCTAAAGAAACCGATTGTTCATTAATCACCTGACGGATTCTAAATGGGCCAATATATCGGGGAGCTAACTTCCCACGTTTACCAAATCTAATAACACCCTTCCATGGAGAAACCTTTAAATAAACTAATTCACCTTCAACAAATACAACAGGTCGCCTACGTGGTTCAGCATACTGTTTCTGTCTATCACGTGCCGCTTTCAGTTTCTCACGAGCAATCTTAACTTTGTCAGCTGTAATTTGAACTATATCGGGACCCGCAAACTGTTTTTCTCCCGCTTCTAACCAACATGTAGGTGTTCGACAACGGCGCCCATACAACATCTCATACGGCGGCATACCAATGCTAGAATGATAAGAATTATTATAAGCAAACTCTATCAATGGTAAGTGTGAATCCCAAGAACCGCCATACTCAAGTACACAAGCTCTCAACATATCCTCGAGTGTCTGAATAGTACGCTCTGACTGCCCGTCTGTCTGAGGATGATAAGCTGTACTAAGATTAACTCTGGTACCTAATTCACGTTGCAAACTCTGCCAAAAACCAGAAACAAACCTAGAATCTCTATCGGAAACAATGGATAAAGGAATACCATGTCTAACAACAATCTCATGAATGTACAATTGAGCAAGTCGAGTCAATGATGCCGTCTCACTGGTGGCTAGAAAATGTGCACTCTTGGTTAATCTATCAACTATCACCCATATCATATCATTACCTTTCTGAGTGCGGGGAAACTTGGTAACGAAATCCATAGTAACGTGCTCCCATTTCCATTCCGGAATATCTAACTGTTTCAATGAACCATAGGGCTTCTGATGTTCTGCTTTAACCTGGGAACATATATGACAAGTCTCCACCATTCGAGCAACGTCGGTTTTCATAGTTGGCCACCAATACAATGGTTTCAAATCATTGTACATTTTCGTACTCCCTGGATGAACAGATAACCTCGATTTGTGTGCCTCAGACAATATCAAATCCCGAAGTCCCCCAATCAATGGAACCCAAACCCGAGACTGGAAGGTTTTCAATCCTCGAGAATCATCAATCAATAAATCTTTCCGTTTCAACAAAATCTCAGATTTTAAATTTTGATCCAACAATGCCTCTAACTGTGCAGCTTTTAACTGGGAAATCAAATCAGAAGATATTTCCAAACGCATAAAATAAATTCGGTCGGAAGGTACATTTCGGCTTAAAGCATCGGCAACCACATTAGCTTTACCCGGATGATATCGGATTTCACAGTCATAATCCTTAATCAACTCCAACCATCGGCGCTGTCTCATATTGAGTTCTTTCTGAGAAAACATGTACTGGAGGCTTTTATGATCCGTGCATACGACACATTTAGTTCCGTACAAATAGTGTCTCCAGATTTTCAACGCAAATACCACAGCTGCAAGCTCTAAATCGTGTGTGGGGTAATTTCTTTCATGAGTTTTAAGCTGACGAGAAGCGTAAGCAATAACACGATCATGTTGCATTAAGACAGCACCCAAACCAGCATGAGAAGCATCACAATAAACCACAAAACCCTCGGAACCATCAGGTAATGCTAACACTGGCGCCTGACATAACAACTGTTTAAGAGTCTGAAAAGATGTTTCTTGTTGATCTCCCCACTGAAATTTAATATCCTTCCTAGTTAGCTTGGTTAACGGGCCAGCAATTTTGGAGAAATCCTTGATAAATTTTCGATAATAACCCGCTAAACCTAGGAAACTTTTAATCTCAGAAGGAGTTTTAGGAGCATTCCAATTCATAACGGCTTCCACTTTAGAAGGATCCACTTTGACTCCATCTTTACAAATAATATGACCAAGAAACTGTACCTCTCGAAGCCAAAATTCACACTTGGAAAATTTTGCAAAAAGATGCTCTCTTTTCAACATCTCAAGAATCAATCTTAAATGATGTTCATGTTCAGCCTCAGACTTAGAATAAACCAAGATATCGTCAATAAATATAATCACAAACTTGTCTAGAAAAGGTCGACATACACGATTCATTAAGTCCATAAAAATAGCAGGAGCATTAGTCAATCCAAAAGGCATAACTAAAAACTCGTAATGACCATAACGGGTACGAAAAGCAGTCTTAGGAACATCTTCCTCGCTAACTCGTACCTGATGATAACCGGATCTCAAATCGATCTTAGAAAAATAGGATGATCCCTGTAACTGATCAAATAACTCATCAATTCTGGGCAATGGATATTTGTTTTTCACTGTTCTTTTATTGAGCTCTCTATAATCAATACACATTCGAAGAGTACCATCCTTTTTCTTAACAAACAATACCGGAGCACCCCACGGGGAAGAACTCGGTCGAATAAATCCTTTATCTAACAGTTCCTGAATTTGACCCATCATCTCACGGATTTCAGAAGGAGCTAATCTATAAGGAGACTTAGCTACAGGAGTCGAACCAGGAATCAAATCAATCTGAAATTCTACATCTCTTACAGGGGGTAAACCAGGCAATTCATCCGGAAAAACTTCCGGGTATTCAGAAACCACCGGAAAATTTGTCAAAGATTTCTTTTCTAACTTGCTATCTATCACATATGCCAAATAAGAATCACATCCCTTTGATAGAGATTTCCTAGCTTTCAACAAGGAAATCAATGGTAGACTACCCTTTACTCGCTCTCCTCGAGCCATGACGTATGACCCATCAGAAATCGGAATTCTTATAATCTTTTTATGACAATCAATGTTGGCCTTATTCAAACTTAACCAATCCATACCAATAACTACATCGAAACTAGGAATTGGCATTAACAAAAAGGAGACTAAGAAATTATGACCCTCAATAAGTATACTAGCTCCAGCTACCGATGTGGTAACAGGAACTAATTTACCGTCAGCAATTTCAACTTCTAAAGGTTTAACAATCAAAGAGGGGATCAATTTCAGTCTATCACAAAAGTTCACAGATATAAACGAACAATTGGCACCAGAATCAAACAATACACGAGCTGGTATAGAATTTATGAGAAATGTACCAGTGATGACATCTTCAGTGGCGACAGCATCATCAACTGTCATTCGGAAAGCTCGGCTAGCAGCTACTGGTGGATTTTTCCTCTTTTGACCAGATGATGGCGAACCTTTACCCGTACCCATACTCTGTCTCTTCGCCTCAGGATAATCCCCTGCACGATGCCCTTCTTTATGGCAATTCCAACACACGCTATTTGGGTAGGTACAATCTTTTGCAGCGTGACCAAAAATTCCACACTTAACACATCTAGATGTCTGGGGAGTACAAGGACCATTATGTCTAGCTCGACATCTATTACAATAGTTACTATCCGTTGGAATACCAGGATTCGATCTCCTGTTTTGTTGACTACCTTGTCCTTTCTGTTTACTCGAAGAATCTCCTTTGTTTTTCTGTGAATACTTTTCTTTATTCAACACTCTTTTAGCCATAATATCCCCATCAACCGAACGAGCTAAATCATAAGCTTGAGGAAGTGAACCTGCTAGTCTCACTGTGGTACGGTAATCAGGAGGTAATGTTTTCACAAAGTGATCAATTTTGGTCCGGTCAGTTGGAACCCACTGTTGCACAAACAGCAATTTATCTGAAAACTGCTTAATTAATTCATCAATCGTCATTTGATCAGTCTTTTGTAAGTCAAGAAATTCTTGCCTAATCCTGGAAAGATTATACTCCGAGCAAAATTGCTTGCAAATCTCAGCATGAAAATCTGACCATCTTATATCGTTCAACTGTTGTGGAGATAATGGTGCAGTAATTGAATCCCACCATGACATGGCTTGACCCTTTAATAATTGAACCGCATAAGGTACCTTATCCTCCTCCTCACAATGACATACATTTAGTTTTCTCTCTACATCTCGAAGCCAGTCAAGAGTGACCGTAGGATCGGTACTTCCAGAATAAGTTGAAGGATTGCAAGACATAAAGGTTTTAAGAGAACAACCTTTCTTCAACTGTTGAAAAGGTGGAATAGGTATTTGATAAGTAGTATAACCAGACGAAGGAAAAGGACCCGAGGCCTGATAAGTATAACCCTGTTGCTGTTGTTGTGAAATAAAAGGATTAGATACCGGAATCCGTGTAGAAGATACAATAGGTGGTACATTAGTCACAATGTGGGGACGAGTAGAAACTGGATGTTGAGAAGATCCAGCTCGTTCTCTCTGAAGTTCCAACACTCTATTCTCCAATCTCATAATATACTCCTGATCAGTTTCAGTTTCTCCACCGGCTAAATTAGATGTACCATTATGACCCTGGTTCTCTGGTGGTGCATCTATCCGCGTAGTCTCATTGAGAGTATGGGAAGGTGGCTCATTATCCGTCATACCTGTCATCACATCACATCTCAACATTCGTTAATTGTTAGTACTAGCAACTAACCAAATCAACTATCATAACTAATCCCCACCACAAGAAATGTTTGACCAACATGACTAAGTTTAGGATTGAACACTTTAAATATTCAATTCACCTAAACCTAGGCTCTGATACCAACTTATAACACCCCATGATTTAAGACATTTTTTTTTTTATTTCGGAAGCGTAAATCCCATTCATACCAATATAGATATAACATTATATATATGACATTTAGTCATACCAAAACATTACAAGTTTATAAGTATTAAGTATAATTACAACGCTAATACAATAACTGGGTGTTATGTTAACAAACATGATTTATCCAAAACGATCAGAGTTCCCATTGTCAAACATTTCTTCAAAACAACACCATTGCCTAATCATATCCCAAAGTTAACCTGCAAGAGTAGGTGGGGAATTAGCACAAAGCTAAGTGAATGAACTAAATCTAACAATCTAACTTTGTATAACAATCAATTCACAACAATCATCTAAACAAACAATCAAACAGAGGATCGGTGGTTCTTGAGATACCCTCAGTCCGCGGTGGCACTCCAAGAACACTTAATAATCAACTGCAGGCCAATACAGGGATTTTTACCGATAGTTTATTGCTATCTTTAACCAATATGGATTAATTCACAACGAATGTTCATCCGACCCATAAGGATTAACCTATAGCAACTAAACCCAAAATTGACCTCTATCATTCCAACCTATCATGGAATTATTCACTAGCAAACAATCAATCTATCAAACCACAAGTTTAATCAATAATCCTATCATTAACGCAACGATAAATCACTCTTTACAAGCAACTTAAAATTGATGCAACTAACTGTTAACACCAAGGTTAAATTATGAGAATCAGTCCACTCACTTGTCTTGTTTCCGTCTCCAACTCAAAGATCTTATTTTATTGAGTCTTCGGTGCCTCTGTAAACACAATCAAAACACAAGTTAATAACTTGTTTCATAATTCAAATTATATCTATATTTAAATACTTACATCAATAATCAAGAATTATCAATGGATAAATGATATAAGTATTAAATTCTAACAATTTCACAAAACATCAAATTCGTCAAAATAACAAATACAAACGCGATCCGGGTCAGGGGTTCGGGATCGCGTTCCCCATCACAAAATTTTCTGTTACCGAAAACCACTGAGGAACGCGATCCGGGTTAAGAGTCAGGATCGCGTTTACATGACCAAAACACGAAGGATCCAGTTTATAACTAAGGAACGCGATCCAGGTCAAGTTGGTGGGATCGCGTTCGCATGCCCAAAATCACCTGTACCAACCTGCACGAACCCTAACTCCATTTTTACCACAATATCATCATCAAACTCAGATTTGAGTTATTCCAAAGGTTACATAAACTTCCAATATCATCTAATAGTATCATACAACAAGCATTCAAGTATCAAATCCATCTAATTCAACTAAATTCACATATAACCTAATTCATTCATTTAGATTTAACAAGAACCCACTTTTATACTTGAAACCTAAGAAATTTGCATTTAAATCAAGAACAAGAAGATGATGATGTCAATTTCAGTAACTACAATCCATTCAAGTACAATTGATCATACATGCATAAGTTTTCTACTTAATTTCACCAATTGAGCTCAAGAACACAAAACAATTACCTACAATGGAAATGGAGAAAACTAGATGAACAAGATGAAGAAGAAGAAGATGAATTCAGTGGCTTCAACAAATTCACAGCTCCAGTTATGATCAAGTTCAGATTTTTCAATTTGTTTATAAGTGTGTGTTCTTGAAGATTTTTAACCAGAATCAGGAAATGAAGGAATAAAGGTCGACCAACATTTCAACCTAACTCATATACAGTGAAATATTATACCCGTCCTAAATCTATTGTGTGGAACCTCAATTTCAAATGCGCGAAAATTATTTTATTTTACCGTCACCTAAAATTATCTAAAACAGCTAACATTTCAATAGTCACAATATTTCCTGAGGCTCATTTACCTATTAAATTTAAAAAAAATTTAAACACAGGTAAAAATTATAAATTGCATAAATAATTTAAAGAAAATACCTTTTTATTCTAGGCCTGATTTGGGGATGTTACAAAATGTATGGCCATACTCGAGTGATAAGTCACTTGCTTAGTCGGTACAAATCTGTAATCGAAAATAGGAATTGAGTATTGTAAGGTTGATACGGTCCATGCCTTATACTCTAAAATATCTTAAGAAAATGCAAAAGGATAATAGCCACACCCTCACCGTTTGAATTTTATTTCAGCTTGGCTGCATAGCTACGAGGAGTGATTGCTTCATTGATCTGGTTAACCTAAGTATCCTGGTAGGGACCGCCTTAGGTACATAATATTTACCAATGCTAATATTTCGCACAAGTGGGAGTCTGAAAGATTATGTGCTTAATATTATCGTAAATTAATATCAAATCCAGCTTCACATGAACACCGCAGGGTCACATCGATGAGCACAACCGAACAAGTAGTGTGTTACTATAATTAGATATTTGATATCATTTCATTGATGTGAAATGAATTATTTGGTCGAATATATTTGAGACATTTATTAAAGTAAATAATTAATGTAATTGTTTATTTAATAAAAGGGTTTATTTGTAATTAGTTTTATAAATAAATTAACTAGTTTAATTGTTATTAAACTACAAGGTTTCAATTGTAAATTGTTAACTTTGGGATTAGTTTAATAAGTAAATTAAATTAAAGGGACTATAGGTGTTAATTTGTTTAACTTGGAAAACAAGTTGGACTAAACCTATAAATAGGAGATTAGGGGTTCATTAGTTAGTAATCAAAAACCCTAACAATTTCTCCTCTCCTCCCTCCCCTCTCCTTGTCGTCGACCGGCCCCAAACACCCCTAAGCCGAAAGTCGGCCGAACCCTCCAAGGGTTTTAGTTCGTGACTCGTTCGCGTACTCGTGTTTGGTATTTAGTATATACACTTTAGTTACTACCAAACGTTCAACCGTGAATCATAGGTGGATACCTAACGTATCCCTAGCCTAGCCGAATTCAAGAAGAAGGAAAAGAAGTTCAAGAAAAGTTAACTCGTATTTTGGCAACGAGTTGAAGATTAGAGATTCTGCCGAGCACTCAACGTAAGAATGTTTTCTTCTTAACTATTTAATTATGTGTAATTAAATATTATATATGTTTTATTGAGAAAATTATAGATCTTGGCTAAGGGTTTATTAAATATGATTAAATTTATTTTATAAACTTCCGCACTTATTAATTGTATTAATAGTTAAAAAGATTGAATTTTTGTAACGTACAATTACATTGAAAACCCTTCAGTATGATCAATAGGTTGAATCCACAAACCAAAAATGTCATAACCTAAGCTATCGAAGTGAGTTTCGTGTTATTTTCAAAACTGAGATATATGCGATATATCACGTGATTACCTGATTACTTGATTATCTGTTTAAATTGCATTTAAGCACGAATGTGGATTTTAGATATATTACGTCACGTTAATCGTCGAGTAACCATGAGCTGAAACGTAACGGTCGTTGGCTCATTAATATATATGTATTTTAATGGCTGAAACATGATGGTTGTTGGCTCACATATATATTGGTACGATTAGTACACAAGCGGCCGCTTGTTTGTACTAAATCAATACTAGCAGATACTTGTCACTATCGAAAGTGCTGGTATAGATAGTCGTGACATTGATAGCTCGCATGCTTACCAATGTCTGATGACGACTTGACATCTGGTTAACCCTGACAGACACAGAGATCTCGCTATATTTTCTATATTTTACATTTTCACGTTACACGTCATCGTTGCATATTGTGTGTGATATTTTTGTACACAAACACACGAAATCACTAAGCCTTTAGGCTTATACATGTACGTATATATCTCAGGACACAACTAGTAGTCTCGTCAAGAAGGGAACTCGTAGGACCAGATGATACATGAAGATGATGCTGCTTATTTATAGTCATGTTTTAGACTAGTTTAAACCTTGTATCACTTTCCGCTTGTGATGTAAAACTTTGATATATAAATAAGATTGTCGTTTTGTTGGAATAAATCCCGGGTGTCATACAATATCTAACAAATCACTCACCTTTCTACTTGAATCTGAAACAGAAACCTAACTTGAAGAAATCCCCCATAATCAAAATTAAAAGAAACGCCCAGGCATAGAACAAAGACGAAATCGAGTGGGAGATGAAGAGATGAGATCGAGGTGTATAAAATTTGAATTCACAATGATGTAATTAAATAGAGAAAGAGGCGTGAAAGTAATTTACCCAATATTTTCTGGTTTCTATTGTAATTTGCCTTTAGAATTAGCTGCAAAATATGAACAAATAGATAGATGTGAAGGGTGAATGACTGAAAAGGATGTATCACTTTGTATTAGTTATATGTCAACAAAAACCCTAAAAAAAATTAATTTACCTGAAAAAGTGCTCCTCATAAAACTCAAAGAAGATGAAGAAATCCACAGAAAAAAGTTGGGGAAGAAAATGAAAGTGCAGTATGAGATATATTTAGATAATAAGCTATACTTGTAAATTTAAATTCTTGGTAACATACACACCAATGACCAATGGGAGAAGAAAGGCGTGCAAAAACTCTGGGGAAGATGAAAGAAGCGTGCCCGTAAAATAAAGGGTAGTGGTGAAGAATCAATAAAGTAAAATAAGTTTTATTATTTCAATATAATTTTATGGGAACACATAAGCTCTTTTATCATTAATTATTAATTATTAATAATTAATAAAAATTAAAAAAAGAAGAAAATTTCTTGCTTCTGAAGAAGCCACGTTAGCAAAGTTATTGCTTAAGAATGTGCCAAATCAGCGTGACATCAGCGACAACTCCCTTTTATTAGATAGGAAAGATGATAAAGTCTAGATTACCCTGCTCAATAACAATCATATCGTCCCATTTTGGCTATTTTACACAAACCAAATACTAGACTTAAGGGCAATATTGTCATTTCAAAATTCATGTATTTACATACTTCAATAGTTCAATACTTCAAATTATCACCTAACAAGATTAATTAATCAATAATTTCGCCGCAACCATATGTCTAATTTTAACATTTTTATGGTGCATAGGAAATCATTTTAAAATACTAGTTGTTACAAAATGATCGATTTAGGCTTAACATATGATAAAATATGTCATTGGTGAATTAAAATTATTCTTGTATTACAATTACAATTAAAATTAATGTTAAACTTTTTAAATGTTACGGAAAAGTGTTTATGTTGTAATTTAAAAAGCATTATTACATTATTATTGAGAGCATGTTGTTAAAATACCTTAAACGTTGTTCATGCTCATTGACATTATAAACCATAAACATGTAGTCTTCTCTGTGAAATATCAAATATGATTGACAGTTTAAGTTACATTACGATCATAAAAGATGCTTAAATTATAAAATGTTCGTTTCGTCTTAAGAAAATAAATAGAAAACTACATAATTTATTAATTTTAAGTACATTCATCTTGTTTTATTCCATAATTTGTAAATTTACACTAGCGTATTACCTGCGCAATGCAGCGAAGTTTAGTACTTCAATGTGTATGGATTACATGTAATTGTGAGTTGATAACTCTAGTTTGTGCGTATGTAAAGTTTGTGATTCGGGATACAGTTAGTGAAAAATGAAAATTATGTGAAAATGATGGGATTATATTGTAAAATGAGAATGATAATTAGATAACTAAATATAGAAATGTTGAGTCTTAATTTTAAGAATTTCTATAATTAAACTACTAAGATGCTTTATATATTAGTATAGATTATGACTTTATCACCTTATAATAATACAAAAATTTGTACTAGAATTCTTTTCTTAGATGTAACTATAAGCAATTATTTTCCCTGTCGTATAATATCATTGACATAAGTTGTATGTGATATAAAATCAAGTAGTAGCCTAAAATCAAGTACTATTATAGTTGTTTTATCCAACTATATATGTGTTTTGTTACCTTTCATTATTTTAGCATAAGCGGTCTTTCCCTTCTCACAATTATTTATAAATCAAAAGCTTAAATTTTCAAAATAGAGATATAGTAAGTTTTTCCTAAAGAGAGAAAAATATTGACAGCAAAAGATATGACAGAGAATTTATGAAAAATGGTCATATTGATACGAGAAATTGTAATGATTATCAAATATTCAAAGAAGCAATTATTAGAGTTTTCTAGAAAAAGGTATCGAAGAAATAGGAAAAGGTAGTCATAAATCAACTTGATTGAAATATTGGTCATATTCATTTGAGAAAATGGAACATTTGAGAAGTTTAGAGTGTGACGCCCAATGTTTTTAAAACCGAAAACCGGATTGGACCAGATAGGCCTCCGGTTCCTGTTCAACCGGTCCGAGTGAATCGCCCCACAACCGGTCCACGTCACTATTCTTTAAAAAAATAAAAAAAAAAATTAAAATCCCGAGTTAACCGGTCCGGTTCCCGGTTGGACCGCTCGGTTTTGACCGAACCGGCGCGTTTGTTGACTGGTCAAACCTTGGTCATAACCGGTTATTAACCGGCCGAAATCCTTCAAAATCCCGGTTGAACCGGTCGGACCGGACCGAGTCAACCGGTTTTCAAAACATTGGTGACGCCCGTCCATTTTTACCTCGTGATATTATAGCGGAAGCTATTAAATTTACATGTTCTACATGAGCATCTCTAAAACAATACAATTTCTATCTTCTTGCATTTATTTCCTTTGATAACTTTATCTGATAAAACCTGAGATATATGCGATAAATGCGTAAGCCTAAAGGCTTAGTGAGCACGTGCTTTTTCTATTAAAATATCACATACAATCATGCTATGACAATGCTCTCTATATGAAAATATATATCGAGATCTCTATGTTAGTTAATGTGTAACCGATCCATAATCGTAACCTTCTCTTGAATTTGGTAACTATCTTAAAGATATGGATCCCATTAACTGAACTACCGGAAGCCTTGCGCTAACCCGAGTCATACTCTGAATGGCGTATTTTATGCTCGTTACACATTAACCGTACATATATAAAATCTCATGCTTAAACGTAAATGTAACATGACAATATATGCATTCATATAACTCTAACATTTCTAATGCAACACGTAGCACATAAACACGTACATAACATATATCTCAGTTTTCATAAACGACACGGATACTCACATTGATTACAATTATAGAATGTTCTTTAGCCAAGAGTTTGATCCATGCTTTATATACTTGTACAACTAGCATCCTATACTTTTATTATATTGCTCTTCACTTTTAACTCTTACATAATGATAACCATGAAACTCTAGTACGCGTGCTAGGAGTTTTAAGATGAAATTTCAACTCATCAAACGTTTCTCGACTTCTATTCTCTAACTATCTTTTATAATGAATAATAAAAATGGGCATTTGACTCCTCCTTCTATACTAATCAATAGAGCTGGTAATTTCCCACACGACCCGAAACTCGACACGAAACCGACTCGAAAATATTAAATTGGGTCGAGGTTTTTTGACCCACGAACCCGCCAACCTGACTATTTTTTGGGTCGGGTTTGGGTCACGTAATGAGTTTTTTGGGTTGACCTGACAACCCGAATAAATTTTAAATGTAATTAAAAATTTAGAAGTTTTATTATAATATACTAATCCGACGTGTTTGATGATGTTTTAGTATAAAATTTTGATGAACATAGTAGGTGATATGAGTTTTTTTAAATTTTATAACCAATTTTATGCTTATTAATGTGATCTTTTTAACCCGAAATTGATTGATTAACAGAAATGACCCAAAAACATGTTGATCTCACTAGATAATAGGGTAATCTGGGTTGGGTAAGGTTGGGTTGGGGTGAAATACTCAACCCGATTATGAAATCAGGTCGGGTTTTTGTTTACGACTTCTGACCCACCAACTCGATAACTCGAGCAGGCCAACTCGACCCAACCTGAATCGACACCCCTACTAATCAATATACGTTGATTTGTCATTAGTCTATATAGCTAATTTGTTGTACAAGTGTGCTTAAAACATCTTAGTCATAAGTCAATAATTTTAGACTTACAACTTCTTTTTACCAATAGACAAGCGGCAAATATGTAACATTGTCATCAAGCATTATATGTAAACTTAATTTACTTGTATTAAAAACATTAAGATTTTACATCAGTAAAATATATATCATAAAGTTTTGTTTTTAATTGTCCATAAAATACTCTTAATTACATATTTATAAAGTTAAAATTTCATAACCATATTCTCAAATCATGGGGTGTTACACAGAGTACATATGAATGATACATGACTTGATAGATACGAATGTCTACTTTCTTATGCATCAAACGGTTAATAAATTTGGAGTTCTCTAGAGAAAGTTATGATAGTTTGAACACGAAGTTAGAATTTGAAAAATTAGGTCTTGTTAGGATTAAAATTACCAATTAAACTATAAGCCCCATCAGATCTTTACATGCAATTTGCTCACTTCAGGAAGAGCAGGGCCGAAGCGTAGAAGTCACTTTAGCTTGTTGTATCGGAGTGGTTCATCGTCAAAGAACATATCCCTCTAAATAAATATATGACCAAACTATTACATCGTTTCTTGTAGTTTTCAATGTATTTAATCGTATATATTGCTTAGGATTAGGAAGGATGTCCACTTATTTTTAAACTTTATACTATAAAAGTAGCAATGCTAAATACTTCATTACGTTATCAGGAACATCACTATCATTAAAAACATGTTGATTTATAATATATTAAAACAATATGATCATTTATCTATCCATTACTTATATAATACCATTAATTAATTAATTGATCGATTTGATCGATTTTAAATATCATAGAAAGTAACAAATGAAAGGAAAGCCATTGGCCGTATTGAAAGAAACAATAAAGTGAAGTTAGTTGAGCAGTTTCCATGAAATTTGTCATGCACAATCTCTTTGGTTAAAGTGACATCGATGGTTTTTCTATTATATTTAACAACCAAAACCAATAGGTAACTAAACTATAATTAATACCATTTAAATCAACATTACATTTACTTATTAATATTTGATTTGACGGTACGAGAGGAACCCTTTTAACTTAAAGGTTAATCGTGATTGTATGTAACATGTTAGTTAAGTTATAAGTTTGTCGTTGTAATAAAAAATACATGGACATTTTTTTGAGTTAAAGAAAATATACTCCAGTAAGTTTAAAAAAGAAGTGTTCTATTATTATCAGAGTGTTTTAGTTATTCTCACCCCCTTTTTTTTGGGTTTAGTGCAGAGAAATGCACTTAACTTTTACTCGATCTCTACAGTGTGTACCGAATTTCATTTTGGTCTATTGTGTGTATCAATCTTTCAGTTTAGTCTATTGTGTGTATCCGATGAGTTATTTGATGATGTGGCAACCATATAACTCACCATGTCAACTGACACGTCTTTGACACATCATCAAAAAGGGGTGCCACGTCAATCGGATACATACAATAGACCAATATTGGAAGATGGATACACACAATAGACCAAATTGAAGTTGGGTATATACTATAGAAATCGGTCTAAAGTTAGGTGCATTCCCCTACACTAATCCCTTTTTTTTGTAATATAAAAAATTAAATTGATAACGACAGCTTTAAGGACTTCCCTTAAAACGTGAAGATACGTAGATCGACTAAAATTTATATTCATAATAATAATAATAATTTTTACAAATTGAGGCTATTTTAACGGTTTACGAAACATACGAGGCAATTGTTTGGTTATCTTAATTTTCTGGGACAAAAAGTCGTCGTCCAAACCGACCTACGCGTTTGACTTTATTCCACACACAAACACCACCCATGAATGAATCAGTCTCCACACCAACAATTTAATTTACAGGTAATGGAACTGCTTTTAATTTAATTAATCAAAATCAATGCCCAGTGCCTATAATAATTCCCAATATTTCTTAACTCTTAAGTGTTTGTATTATGTATGTACGTCGTTTTCGGTTTACTTTTGATCTATTCACACATATTCACAACCTTTATAAATTATCAAAACTATATCTTCTCTATATTAATAATTCTGTATATTAACAATTTCTAGGGTTTGTGAATGTGTACGGAAAACAGGAATAGTAAGTAAATATTACTGTAATTAAATTAATGGGGAGTGAAGTGGAAGTGATGGAAGAAGATGGGGAAAACACAGTATTTGTTGCAGTCGGGAAGAATGTTAAGGACAGTAAATCACTGCTATTGTGGGCGTTACAGTTTTTTACTGGAATGAAAATATGTTTACTTCATATTCATCAACCAGCTCACTTAATCACTCTTTGTAAGTTTTTTCTGTTTCTGCTGTTATTGTTTTTTTATTTTTATTTATTTTTTATTTTATTTTTACTATTGTATTATTTTTTAAGGATACCTGTGAAGTAGCCTACCGGGGTAGAAGATATAGTAATATGTATTAATTTCAAACTACGAACAAAGCTGCGCCTAATTATTTAGACTTTTGTATGTCTGTTCATCAGTTTGAAATTTTTTGTGCATTAGTTTGGATAAACATGCTAATTAAGTGGAAATTTTATTAGATTATGCGTAGTTTAGGGTTGAGTATTTGGTTTGTGGATCACTGGATTGTTATAATGTTGTGCAAACACATTACATATCGGTAGCGGAGAATGATCCACATAGTAAATTACTATGGTGTTAGAAAGGATTGAAGGGACATAGTGAAGAACAAGATTCGATCTACTTTACTTGGATTGTGTATTTCTCCTTTAATCCAAACTAACATGAAGTCCTGATTAGTTCAGATGTTCATAATGTTTTATTTCTTGACATGTTTCCAGTGGACGACAAGTTATCTGCCAGTAAATTGAAAGAACACATGGTCAAGGCATGGCGTGAACTTGAACTGCAAAAGATGCATAAACTTCTAAATCAGTACATTCTCACTCTTTCTCAGGCTGGGGTATTGTTACTTGCTCTTTGTCCCAAATACATATATATATTTTTTCCATTTCTTGGCATATTGGAAGAAGATTGAAGGAATTTTGTAAGTAGAGGTGCTAATATACGTGGGTCTGTCAGGTTGGGTAACATGTCAAAATGGGTAATTCTATCTGCAGTTAGAACGGGTTGACCTAAAACGTTTGTTGTCTAAAGTTTAGAAAAAGTTATACATAGTCGGTGTGTGTCAAATTTGGTTAAATAATTAATATAATATTTCAATAATAATCTGTTTATTCGAGTTAACTAACTGATTTAGGAGGTTATTAAATTTAAATACGGTTCAGATTACTTTTGACCGGTTTAACACATTTGACCCGTTCCCTTTATAAGCTCTTTTTCTATATTCCCCATTTGACTTATTGTAGGTGTAACTTTGAAACATTTGAGGTTGAAAATTGTCTACTTTATAACGTCTAGTTCAGTAATTTGGAGTTTGATATTATGTAGGTGAATACAGTCAAAATGTGGATAGAGTCCGATAATGTTGAAATAGGTATTGTACAAACCATTGTGAAGCATGGCATTCAACGGCTTGTCATGGGAGCTGCAGCTGAGAAGCTATATTCAAAGTACGAAATATACAATAAGTTTATTCCAAAATCTTATTTTCCAACATGCTAATATATGTATGTATGTAGAATTGGCATTAATGAACTCAATTTGTCAAGAGTGCAGGGATATGTCAGAGCCCAAGTCAAAGAAAGCAATATACGTTAGCCAACAAGCACCAATCTCGTGTAAAATCTGGTTTGCTTGCAAAGGTCACCTTATCAATACAAGGTATCTTTGTTGTTGAATAAATGCAACTTACACTTAAATTGTTTTTGCTTTGTTTTACGGTGGAGCAATTTGCATTGTGACCTTAGCAAGTTGGTCAAACAAGATCTTAAACATAGATTTATCATTGACTTAAAAACATAATGACTCTACGTAATCATTGATATAGGGTAAGCTTGTGCGGACTCCGATGTAGGTATGTCTAGAGGTTGAATATGGATCAGGTTGACTAGTGTTGTGATTCGACGCATGACCCAACTGTATCCACCGTGATGAACCATGACCAAATCACCCCCACTATATTTTGATTTCGTTGATCAACCCACCCATAGATTAAACTATAAGAAAAAGTATCAAATATAATATTTCCGTCCGTGAAAAAGAAATATCGTTGAAATTTGCAATCACGTAAAATGCGTGTCATCATATGCCATTTGTCCATTATTAAAGCTAGTTGTCATGATAATAACAATAAAGTTTAAGAGAACAATGCATCTTGCTAGTTTTTGAAAATTTGTCTTACAAAATATTAACACATCTTTACAAAATACGATGTTACAAGACAATTTATATTTTATCTTTGTAAGTAGATTCAATGTGAGCGATAAAATAGGAATCTTATATTACAACAAAATTCTGTTAAGCTGTGTGTTCTTGCAGAGAATTGCATGCTAGCCCTACCTCTCATTTAAAAAGCATCAATGCATTAACCCCATCACCAGCTGCTGAAGAAACAGCTTTGATACTTTATCATGAAGCACATGCTGACATGACAGTGAACTCGGTACGGTCTTTGGAGAATTACACATCTACAGAAAATGATTCTAGCACCTCGACTTCAACTCATTTGATGATTAATGAAGCAATGGGAAGTGGATTAACTTTAACCTCACCTCATGGATCTCAAGACCAATTGGTTCACACACTTTCTACCATGTTTTTGGTACAGCGCAAATTTTTTTTTATTCCTTACTAATAAGTAGTAGCAGGATAAATCTTTTAGGTCATTTATTAATGGGTATCAGCTGATTTTGCAGGAAGGACCCAAGGGGCTCTCATCTTCTGACTTGCAAGATAAACTAGAGTATGCGGCCACAGAAGCTAAAAATTTAAAGCAGAAAGCGTTCGAAGAGTCTATACAACGGTGGAGGGCTGAAGAAGATGCCAATGAGGCTTTATACAAGGTGAGTTGATAATCTATCTATGAGTATATATTATTTCTAATTTTTGCAATGTTGTTCTTGATTTACTGTACATGATTCTGATTCTGTTATATATTTGTAAATATAGAATCTGAATTATATACCTCTTGTTTATTATATAATCTGCTGTAACTTTTCCAACTTGTTGTAGGCCGAAGAATCAGAAAGCTCTTGTAAGGAGGAAGTTACCCGAAGAAAAGAGACAGAGGCTATTCTGGCAACAAAAAGTCAAGAAGTAGAAAAAATGAAGGATCAGCGAGATCAATACATAGAAGAGCTGCAGATAGTCAAGAACATTAATGGGTATCAGCTGATTTTTCAGGAAGGACCCAAGGGGCTCTCATCTTCTAACTTGCAAGATAAACTAGAGTATGCGGCCACAGAAGCTAAAAATTTAAAGCAGAAAGCGTTCGAAGAGTCTATACAACGGTGGAGGGCTGAAGAAGATGCCAATGAGGCTTTATATAAGGTGAGTTGATAATCTATTTATTAGTATATATTATTTCTAATTTTTGCAATGTTGTTCTTGATTTACTGTACATGATTCTGATTCTGTTATATATTTGTAAATATAGAATCTGAATTATATACCTCTTGTTTATTATATAATCTGCTGTAACTTTTCCAACTTGTTGTAGGCCGAAGAATCAGAAAGTTCTTGTAACGAGGAAGTTACCCGAAGAAAAGAGACAGAGGCTATTCTGGCAACAAAAAGTCAAGAAATAGAAAAAATGAAGGATCAACGAGATCAATACATAGAAGAGCTGCAGATAGTCAAAGACCAGACACCTGAACTTGTTGACAGAATTTCAGAGGCCCGTGAAACAGAAAGGGAGTTAGAGGAGAAGATTGTTCAGGCTGTGAATCTTTTAATTAATTTCAAAGAAAGACGAGATAACTTGCAAGACAAGCGTGATAATGCAAGGAGAGAAATTAGTAGACTTGCAAAATATGTAAATGAGGAGAACACAAATTTGTCACATGCACGGTTTTATAAGCCTTCTTTTTTGGAAATCATGGAGGCTACTCAAGATTTTAACCAATCGTTGAAGATTGGTGAAGGGAGATGTGGTAGTGTTTATAAAGGAATCCTTCGACATGTAAGGGTAGCGATTAAGATGCTACCTTCCCTTGGTTCTCAGGGTGATGCAGAATTCGAGTATGAGGTAAATCCCAACTGATATCCTTTACATGATTATCTAATATTCTAGTAAATGAGTCAAATAGGTTGTCTCTTATTTTAAAAAGGTCAGACTGGTCAAAATTTTGTTTTTATCATTATCATTATCATTATTATCATTATTATTTTTTTAAGTTTAAACGGGATGAAAGTCATAATGTGTAATTCTTAAAGCATACAACCTACTTTTGTTGTTCAAAATTTTGATTATTACCGTCACATTATCGTTATGTAATCACAATAAATGCATTAATTGATTAAAATAATGGACAGAAACATGGGTCAAACGGGTTGAGGGTTTAAGTCTATTCTTAATGCATATGTGCTGCCAGAAGGACCTAAGTTATGCATACCAAGGCAAAAACTTGAAAACAAATTTATGATTCTAATCCTTTAACTTGTTACACACCCACATACAATTTCTCTTTGGCCTGGGAAGCTCCTAAGCTTTCGTACTGCTAGAAGTATGCCCCAGTTTCACTTAATTAAGATAAAAAGTGGACAACAAAGATTGTGGGGCCACTCCACCAGGTTTGGCACGTGTCTACTGGTACCTGATTTGACCCATTACTCAGTCCGTCTGACCTCCCTTATTGCCATTATTTTAGCCTTCGGCTACACTTTGAGGCTATAAACCCATTATAGGTAAATGGATCAAAATTGTCAGCTCTAAATTTGTGATACAAACTTTGGTAATATTAGCCTTCGACATTCACCTGCAACAAAGATGATTGACCACAGGAAGGTTGTTGCAGCATGCGACAATTTTGTTGCTGCCTGCAACTTTGGGGGTGGGTAGATTTTCAAATTTGTACAATTTTAATTGAATGGTTGCATACAAGAACTCAGCGTGCGATTCTTGACTTGGTTCATCCTTGATAATTTGCCGCAGGCAGAGGTTTTAAGTAGAATACGTCATCCAAATATTGTCTCACTGATTGGGGTTTGTCCAGAAACTAGATCTCTAATCTACGAATATCTTGAAAATGGCAGCCTCGAGGATCAAATTGCTTCTCCGGCCTCAACTTCACCTCTTTTATGGCATACCCGAATAAAAATCGCTTCAGAAATATGCTCTGCCCTTATCTTTCTCCATGGCAGTAAACCTCAAGTCATCCATGGAAATGTAAAACTCACCAACATTTTACTCGATACAAACCACGTATCCAAATTGAGTGATTTGGGAATTAACCATTTGATTTTCTGCAAAGATCAAGTTTCTTCCACCAACAACATTGACCCCGATGTTTTGGCGTATATTGATCCTGAATTTCTGGAATCGGGAAAGCTTGCTGTTTCTTCAGATGTCTACTCTTTTGGAGTTGTGTTGCTGAGAATGTTAACTGGAAGACCACCTCTAAGTATTATAAAAGATACAAAATGTGCGTTAGAAAATGGGAATTTTGGCACCATTTTGGATTCATCAGGTGGGGATTGGCCAATTGAGCATGCAAAGGAGTTGGCGTATTTGGGTTTGAGATGCTGTGAAATGAACCCTAGGAATAGGCCAGATCTTGTAGACGATATATTGACGAAATTGGAGATTATGGGAAACCTGTTTACAGTATCACCTGTTGAGTCTTCTGAGAACAATCGTCAAATTCCATCTTATTTTGTCTGCCCCATCTTTCAGGTACTTGTCTCATTATTTTCCCACAAACATATGAAATTTTAAGTATTATGTGGTGAAATGGGCATATTGTATAATGGGTGAACGACTCAATGGGTAAAGTTTTTGATTGGAAATGCATTTTGTCCAAAAAATTCAATTTTTGTATAAACGATTACTGTGTCAGATATGAATTATAATATTATATCATCAAATAAAATGATATAGGAGATTTTAATTGAATATTAAGGATACAACTTGGTCAACTTTGGACCCAGTTGATTCATTTGATCCGTTTCCTTTCTAGCTTTTGGTTTTACCCGGGACAAAATGCAACTTGAATCGACCCAAGGTAAATTGTATGTTGCTTGTAATATTTTAGAAGCACAAAAAACTTTGGTGACAACATTATACACAGTATGGGCGGATCGTATCTACAATTCCATATCTGTCATCTGCATTCTCTTGTACTGAATGCTGATGTGGAGATCACCCATTTTTATGAATATCCTAATGTCATATCCTTATTTACATAATTACATGTTGGATACATAAGCTAATACATCTGTAATCACAAATAATAGTATTGTTTATTTAGATAAATACTGTACATTGTTAGTTGCATGTTAGTATATGATAATCCTCAGAGATTAAATATAGATATGGGTAAAAGGTATTAATGTCACTTATGTAAACATTGTGTAAAATATAAGTTCGTTTTTCATTGTACTAAAATAAGATAGTTATTTAACCGTTTTCAGGAAGTGATGAAAGATCCGTACATTGCAGCAGATGGGTTTACATATGAAGAAGATGCCATTAAAGGCTGGTTAAATAGTGGCCACAAGACTTCACCTATGACCAACCTTAAACTTGACCATTGTGACTTGCTCCCTAACCATGCCCTTTCTTATGCAATTCAAGAGTGGCTACAACAGTTTTAAAAAACTACCCTTTTACGAGTAGTTTTGACTTTTGATAATTGACCATTTATGGGGCAAAAAGTCAAGAAAGAGTAGATTTTGGTTTGGGGGCATTTGCACCAGCCATACAAATGTATATCAACATTCATGTACAGTATAGTACTCATGGTAATTAAAGTAGTTATATACTTGTTTCATGTATATATATAATCTTTTTTTATAATGATAGTGTCGATTAGGTTTGCTAGCCTCTTCGAGCTCGATATTAGAAGCTAGAGTTTGAGCTCGTTTGTTAAAAGAGATCCAAAATATGTTGATGCTCGAGCTCGTTTAAGCTAAATTTGAATCGAGCTCCCGTTTTGTTTTTTATTTCTGCCAGTCGTGATTCGGGTACACTCACGGACGGTAGTCAAATCATTTCATACAACCATCTCACACGTCAGCACATACAAATACCCACGTGTATTTTCTTTCATCCCTCTTCCGCCACGTGTACAGTCTGATTCACCCCATCCCAACCTCATGTTTCATTCTTCCCTTCCTCTTCTCTCTCTCATCCCCACAACTCCCATTTTTCCCTCCCTAAAACTCATTTCACCAAAAATCCCATCACAAATTCATCAAACACACAAAAGAAAAAATAAAAAAAAAATGTCAGGTGGAGTTGGTCCTAGCAACGACATCCTCATTAAACAACAAAAACATGATCAACCGAAATCTCATATCCGTAACGGAATCTTAACATTCCAACAACTCAACTCGCTCGCACTCATCGTCGTTCTCTCCGCATCCGGAATGGTCGCCATCGAAGATTTCGCATTCGTCGTTTTATCTTTTTTCTACATGTATTTTCTATCCAAAGTCGCTTTCCCTACCCTGTCTCCGTCATCCGACAACACCGTTTTCGACCACAGTCGCATGTTAAGCCTATACTGTTTTGTCGGGGCGTTTGTCGGGTTATTTCTACCCGTGGCGTACATCTTCGAAGGAATATATGAAGGTGATAAAGAGGGAATAAAAGCGGCAACACCGCACGTGTTTTTATTAGCTAGTCAGCTGTTTTTGGAAGGTGTGGCGTTTTCGGATCGATTTTCGCTCCCGATGCGGGTTTTGGTGCCGGTGGTTTATAACTCGACCCGAATATTCGCGTTAATGGAGTGGGTGAGAAGTGAGGTGACGAAAGGTGAACAAGAGTTTCATGGAAGTAGCAGGAGGTTGTTTATGGGGAGAGTTTTGGCGGTTGCTAATTTGTTGTATTGGGCGTTTAATCTTTTTGGTTTTTTGTTGCCGTTTTATTTACCGAAAGCGTTTAAGAGATATTATACGGATGGTGGGAAGAATGTTAGAGATTAGTTTTAATTAAATACTCCGTATGATGTTGCCATTTTGGTATGATATATACTCCGTATGATGTTATGATGATGATATTAATTAATTACTATGGTTTGATTAAGTTCATTATTTATTTGTTGTTGTTACAACGTGTTTTTGTTTTATTTGTATGTAATTAAAGTGTTTTTTGGATGGTATGTATAGTATAGGTTGTGGTTGTGAAGATTCATGATTTTTAAAGTTTCAATTTATGGAATGTCGAATGTGAAATGAATTCATTGATCTCAAATCTTTTTAATAAGCAAGAGTTTTAGAAAAGTATAAGTATGCTTTTGGCGAGGAGATATGCTATACTCACTAAAATTTTACAAAACAATATCCACAAAATGATGTGGCACAGGGTTTCATTCAATCACATCATTTTGTTTTTTCTCTCTTACTTTTCACCTTATGATTTTATTGGTCAATGTCATTTTGTAAAGATTTTTTTAAAAATGAGTAAACAAAACATTTCTCTTTGGCGAGACAATAATCTTCAATAAAATGTTCAGCAAAACTCCATATTTTGATTGTCAATCTTAAAACTTACATAATTAAATAAATAATTGATAAGAAGGTAAAGTAAACTCTTGGATACCTCAATATCGTTACGCTCATCATGATTAAACAGTGGTTTATTATCCTATATATACAAAATGGGTTTAGTATTTTACATATTATCAATCCAAATTTTTTCCCTCACAAAATATACATCAATTTCGCAAAGCATGGGAAAATCGCAATATATTAATTTCAATTCGCAAAATGTCTTTTAGCGACGACCTGGTCGTCGCTAAAGCCCTTTAGCGATGACTAAAAGAAAAAACTTGCATTTATTTTCGCAAGGATGGGGAAAATCGCAATAAGGCTTTAGAAATTCGCAATATTCATTTCGCAATATAGGTTTCGCAAAATACAAGTTTCATTTCGCAATGTAGCTTTTAGAGACGACTTTTGCGACGACTGTGTCGTCGCTAAAAGCTATATTGCGAAATGAAACTTGCTTATTGTGATTTACTCCTTGCGAAACGACATTTTGCGAATTGAAATAAGTATATTGCGATTTTCCCATGCTTTGCGAAATTGATGTACATTTTGTGAGAAAAAAAATTTGGATTGATAATATGTAAAATATTAAACCCATTTTGTATATTTACGATAATATCCCTTAAACAGTGATCTTGAAAACACCATGCCACCTCGATGTCACTACGCTCATTGCGTTTATCATGGTTAAGAGTCACCTCTATGCCACCTCGATATCACTATGTTCATCACGCTTATGATTAAATAGCCACCTCGATACCATTAAACCCAGTGACCCTTTAATTAACTATCACCTAATTTAATGAACTAAACACTCATCGCGCTTATCATTCTATGCCACCTCGATATCACTATGCTCATCACGCTCGTCATGATTAAAGAGTCACCTCGATACCACTAAGCACGGTGACCCTTTAATTAACTATTACCTAATTTACTGAACTAACTGTACATTTATTATTATTTTCATTGAGATGCAGTTATGAGGGATGGGCCTGAAAGGAGGGTCAGACAAAACAGCTCCATTTAAGGTAAATTTGTAAGGATATTAACATGCACACAAGATGTAGTAAATTTGAGTGGTATATCAAAAATTCAAGGGCCGATATTGTTTAATTCCTCTATCTACAAGCTTGCCCTGATCCCAAACCTTTTCGTTAAATCATAAATGAAAAAAGTATTGTACATTTGTATTATTACGGTAGATATAAATATATTATAATATAGCTGTTTTAGGGTAGTAACAGTAAAAAACGGTTTCTCCAGTTGATTCATAGAATCCTGGATTATTATGATGCTATTTGGATTAAAAGGAGCATCTGGGTTCTCCAGATTCTCAACAGCCGAGGAAGTTACCGATGGAATCAATGGATCGGGTCTCACCGCGGTCGTTACAGGTAACTAACTAACTAACTAACTCATCTGATCATCTTCCAAATTAATTGAATAGTTTTACTACAATGCCTTCCAACTGTTTGATGAAAGTGGCAAGTGAATTCTGTTATGTTACAGGAGCAACTAGTGGCATTGGGACTGAGACCGCACGAGTTCTTGCACTTCGTGGAGTTCATGTAGTTATGGCGATTCGAAATATGTCAGCTGGACAACAAGTGAAAGAAGCAATTTTGAAGCAAAATCCAAGTGCCAAAATAGATGCAATGGAGCTAGATGTTAGTTCTATAGTGTCTGTCAACAGTTTTGCATCACATTTTAAGTCTTCAGGCCTTCCACTCAATATCCTTATGTAAGACCAATTGCCATTGTTTTCAACTTTTCGTTGTATATTTGTTAGATTTTACTCCTTATTTACCATCAATCATTTTGGAATTTGAGTGTTACAATGGTAACTTTATGTGGATTGATACTCTGAATTGTGTGGAAAACACATTAGATTGAAGTATTTTGCCCCAATATGCTTAGTGTTACATGAAAATCACAATCGTATGATTCAAACATGAACATTGTTTTTGTGTGTTCTGTTTTAGGACCAAAATGTCTGTTTTATAGCAGAAAGAAAGGGTGCCCCTTTTGTTTTGGTGAGAAAACTTGTTGGTGGAGAACTATTAATTCGGTTGGCGGGTAAACATGTATCGTGTATATTGGTTATCAATTAACGGGACCCCACAAGGGGACACTGCCCCCAGGACCCCTACCTTGTTTCAGGTCCAGATTTATATTAGCTCGTATGAGTGCGCACTCCGCACCTACTAACTCGTGACACTAAAATGATATGGTAAAATCTCTAACGAGTCACTAACTATTCTTACTAACTCAATTACCTAAAATGATTGGTGACACTAAAATCACTAACGAATCCCACTTTGTGATTTAATGTACACATTTTTAATGATAGGGTACCCTTAATGATATGGTAACTTGTCTTGTTTTCGTGTTTCTAGCAATAATGCAGGAATACTGGCAACCCCCTTTTTGCTCTCCAAAGACAACATTGAGCTACAATTTGCAACTAATCATGTGGGTAAGGATTGTAAGGTGCCATTCGTATGATCTTTAAATAACCTGTTTTATACTTTGTTTCAGAAGAATTTTCTTTTTCTTTTTCTGCAGGCCATTTTCATTTGACAAATCTTTTACTGGAAACCATGAAAAGAACGGCACACGAAAGTAACAAAGAAGGAAAGATTCTGAATGTCTCTTCGCGCAGGCACCAGTTATCATATAGCGAAGGGATTCTTTTTGACGCGATTAACAGTCAATCCGGGTAATCTATCAGTACTTAACTACTTATTTTTATCCAAATACTAGCTATTGTTCACAAAATATTAGTTTTGAGAAAAAAATTACTAACCACATCTTTTCGTATGACAAAAATATCTTTTTAATCTATTCAAACTTGATTGAAGTCCAGTTACAACGCTTTATCTGCATATGGTCAGTCAAAGTTGGCAAATGTTCTCCATACTAATGAGCTTGCAAGGCGCTTAAAGGTACTCTTCATTCATGAAAATTAGGTCTGTTGTTCATTAACTGATTAATCTTCTTGATGAGCATGGTGTATTGATGATTGTAATGATAACGAAAATGGTTTCAAAAACAGGAAGATGGAACAAAGATAACTGCAAATTCAGTTAATCCAGGGGCAATTCCCACCAATATTTTCCGCCATTACACCTTGTTTAGCAGTACACATGATACTTCTTTCTTCTATGCGTCCTCTCCGAAAGTATAGTTTGTGTTTTTGTTCTATACAAACTGAATTGTTTGTGGATATTAATGCAGGTCTAGTTAACATATTTGGTAAACTAGTGCTTAAAAATGTGCAGCAGGTGATCATTCATTTATTTAAAAAAAATCTTGGTGTTTATGAAAGAAAAATTCTATAATCGATCACTCAACAGAGTAGGATTATAACATGGATAAAACTTATTTGCAGGGAGCAGCAACTACATGCTATGCAGCATTGCACCCACAAGTTGAAGGAGTTAGTGGCAAGTATTTTACAGATTGCAATTTAGCTACAACAAGCTCACAAGCTAATCATGCCCAACTTGGAAAGAAATTGTGGGACTTTACTGCCAATTTGATCAAAGAAAACTCTACCATTCCTCATGAAGATTACTGAGACTCTAGTTAATTTGCTTGTTGGTATGCTGTGATTTTAATATAGGCTGTATGCGGTAATATAAAGTTAGCAAACCTAGATGCTTGTATATCGTAAAATAAACTTACATGTTGACATAATTTTGAAATATTCCAACCAGTATCTTCATGTTCTCGGCGGTGATTCGGGAAGTGTGTCTTCAAAGATATCATTATGAATTACGACTTTCATTAATCACAGTCAAATAATGTGTTGTAAAGTGATTAGAGTCATAAATAGTTTGATGACATTACTTTGCCCCTAAAAGTAATTTTGGATCAGTTATTAGATATTCAGAACTTCCTGTTATATGCAAACAACTCTTACACAGGAAGACAGAGAGATAAAAATATATATAGAAATTATAAGATAATATTATGTCTTGCTTTCAACATAAAGTATAAATATGCTCAAAGCATCATCGATCATTTATTTAAGATCAAAAGATACAGCAGCTACAACTAACAAACAAAAAATATGTCAGTAAGAAAAGACATAAGTACAGATGTGAGTTTGATTCCCCATTTTTTGTACAGTAGTTAAAGCTTTCCTCAAAAAAATAGCCCTAAATCTACTTGCTCTATCATTCTACGTGATGATGGTATAAGATGTTAACATCAGGTTTGTACCATCATTTTTGTAAGTCACCCATCTGTTTACAATCATTTACTAGTTAATGGTCCTGCTTTTTTGCTAAATCAGTTAAATTCTTCTTGGACTAACCGAGCATACGAACAACTCGAATAAGTATATGCAAAACCAAGTTACGCCTTTGAGCTTCAGTTTTTGTTTGGCCCGTTCTGCGTGGTGAATGGAGTTTCAGTTTATAAATTAAGGATTAAGACTAAAAGATGGTTTAGAGGTCGATTTGTTTTGTAAAAGCAGGTGAGATACAGAGTCTGCCAAGACTGCATATCCCCCGTGACGTTCCTGAGTGAGCCCATTGAATTGTTTTACGGGGTTACGAGCATGAGATTGCTGCTGCTTTGCTCGAAAGATATCAGGAACATGAGCATAAGGGTTATGTGCAGTTTTTGAGATCTCGTGCAAGTAAACCGATTGGTTAATGTGATGAAATGGGATAGAACCACTGCCGCTAGTTAACGGGCTGGATGCGCCTGAAGATATCGGTGAAGGAGACATCCATCCATTAATGTGTTGAGGTGACCTTGAATGTAAAAGAGGGCTTCCGATCGGGGAGACTGGACATGATATATTCCTCGGAATTTGAAGATCACTGTAAATAAAGTGAATGGAACCGAACTATTAGTTTTATTTATGCAGAGCTGCTATTATACAAAGAGGTGGGCAACAGAGGCGGGGTGGGTAATAAGTCAAAAAAGGTTCGGGTAAAAACATTTATTTTCTATTAAGTCTGAAGTGGGCCAGGCCAAGTTAATGATTAGCACTTTTCGTTTCTTTTCTAACTAAAACTTATAAATAACTAAAGGTGATGTTAATGAGTAAAAAAACAATATCTATACAATATTAATATAAGTTTTTGAATGAAAGTGATTTAGATCTATGCCTGTACCACCCAAATTTGAACTTTTGGCAATTTTAAACCAATTAACCCATTTGACCCGTTCCCCTTTCGGCTTATGTTTTATTTTACTGTTTCAAGAAGAAAAAAAACCCATTCATAAGTAAATGGGCTGAAACGGCCACCTTTACTTATGTGGGTGTGTGTGCCTATGCTTGTTTCCTGGGCGTGTGTGTGCTCAGGACAGATTGAGAAAAAAAGAGTTTGGAGAGAGAGACCTGGAACAATAACCAGGTTTTGGTACTCTAAATGAATGGTTAGCAAGTCTATCATTATCAAGTGCTCGTCGATTTCTTGGATGTCCGATTCCCTACAAAAGGAAAACATTAAATGAGCCACCACAGTTATCACAGTTTAAGCCTGACATAACAACAGAAATACAAACAAGTCATTACAAAAACTGGCCTTGGTAATAAACAAGGCAATCATAAGAGTCTGCCAAGTTTTAATGTGGGATGAAACAGGCCGGGCCAGGTTGGGCGACCTGTGAATTCTTTTTTGTACATTTTATTTTTTAGTTTTTTAATAAATCATGAAAACGTTAACTATTTTACACATACAATAATATTTAAGTAAATATTTCGATCTTAGAATGAAATAGGAGGTTCAACCCATTTGACCCGTGCCACTTTTAGCTAGTATCTCTTATTTGACCCATTTGAGATAAAACGAAACTGAGGTCGACCCTTTCATAAGTAAATGGGTCGAAATTGACTCTTCTTGAAGAAAGTAGCATTGATGTCTAGAGGAAACAAAGTAAACAAATATACCGGAGATTTGACCCCATTTGTAATGGCATGTGGTGGATCTGATGGGTCAGGGCATGGTGTTGCCCTTTCCAAAGGTGCAGCATTTCTTACAAAGCAGTGATCTAGAAGCTGAGCAGCTGTAGGACGATGATGTGGATTGCGTTGCAAACATTGCCTTACAAAATCCTTACCCTCATCTGACAGATGATCAGGAATAGCAGGAAGTTCTTTGCTGTTGCCAATCTTAAACAAGGCAGCCACCTTTAAGCAAACATATCAAATTATTAAAAATTAATAACAGAATGAGATCTTAATTTTGCGTCCAATATGAAAATTAGAGATTTTTTGACCCATTCATCCCCAACGGGTCAAACCATTGAACAAAAAAATTTAGCTTATAACGAAATGGATCAAACGGATGAGAAGTCTCTCGGAGTGTCATTTTAGTGCAAAAACCCACCTAGATTATTTTATTAAATAAATTAGAATGTAATAAATATAGTAATGTCACTGACACCAGCTATTTAGAAATAGAAAACAAAGATCAGAATTCTGAACCAAATGAGTTCCAAACAATCCGGTCTGTTCAACAAGTACAAAAATCTACCCGTTCGGAATCGCTATCCAACCCGCCTATTTTTGCGTACTACACAAAATTATGTCAGACACACACATACATAGACAGTAAGAGCAAGTGTAATTAATGGAATTAGAATGCTGACCCCTTCATACTGGCTCCAAGGTGGTTTAGTTGTTGCCATTTCCAGAACCGTGCATCCGAGACTCCAGATGTCAACAGCAAGGTTAGAACCGGTGGTATTCTTTATAATCTGTGTGGATGAAGGTGAGTGAGAAGTGCATCATGGGGAAATAAATGAAAATAAACGATTAATTAATTATGCTTACCTCAGGTGCCATCCAGTAAGGACTTCCTTTGAAAGATAACGGGCATGCCTGCCCTGTTATCTGCATTATTAATAGAGATCATATAATAACAAGTTCTCAAGTTTTAAACTTTAACATCGTAGGTAAAACTTACATGTTTTGCCATTCCAAAATCTGCCAGCTTGACTCGGCCATTCGGGTCAACAAGTATATTTGCTCCTTTGATATCCCTACGCACAAATTTCAAAATACCCAAGATTAAGTCACTATTTAAGTTTGTGGAGAAAAGAGTGAATTAAAAGACAACAACTAAGAACTAGGCTACTTGCTTTATAAAGGTAATTTAAATGATTCACCTGTGGATAGTATTCTTAGCATGTAGATATGCAAGCCCTGATAAAATTTGCTGAGTGTAACTTCGGATTGCCAGTTCACCTAATTGTCCATACTCTTGAAGAAGCTTATAAATGGAACCCCCAGAGACATATTCCAAATATATATAAAGTTTGTCATCAACCTGTTAAAGAATAATGAGTATATAGCTGATCTTAAATATACAATTCATTTTTCAAACTGTTAGATATACAAATGTGCTAGTGAGTACAAAACTTACCATTTCAGACCCATAGTACTGAACAATATTTGGATGGCTTAAACGGCTCAATAAAGATACTTCCTGCAAATGTATAGAAACATCATTGGTAACAGGTATATAAAACATCATCTCGATGAGAGAGATGGCAATTCCATCCATTTACTGAGTATTAAGAAAGTGTTGAGTTATAAATTTAAACTAAAAAGTAGAAAGGTAACATGTCAAACAGCTCGAAAGTCGTCCAAAGTGTACTTAAATGTATAAGCCCCCCTCAATCGCTTTAATAATAGAAAGCGGTATGAACATTTTTATTATAATATAGTTACTTAAATAATTTAAACACATAAATTATATACGGAGTATTAAGAATGATTGTGGATGTGTTTGTAGACAGGCCTAGGCTGACTCATTTTGACTGGTATAACAAGTTACACATTTGAACCCATTACCCAACCTGCCTGACCCACCCATTTTCCCTACTATAGCAAACAAAATAAAGCATTTGTACATGGCTTATACACATACTTGTCCCAGCTGTTTTGCACTTTCCTTTGACTTTGCATCATCAGCAAACAAAGTCACCTCCTTCATAGCACACATTTCGCCGCTTTCACTACACCCACAATATAATGCCAGATAAACACATATATAATATGAATACAAAATGCATAGGACCATAGATATGTGTGCAATTATAGGCTAACAAAAAGACCATTTATTCTGATACCTGTTGAAACCAACATAAACATGCCCAAATGAGCCTCTACCCAGCAGCTTTCCCTTCTTCCATCTTGAGCCCGGACTCATTAGATTCTCAGCCCTTCCTGGACTTCGTGGTACAGAAGGAGATGTTGCTGCTGAATTTGGGTGAGAGAACGGTGAAGAACTGGTAACTGAAATTGGGGGAAGTGGCAACCTGTGACTTTGTTGTTTTCCATCATCTGGCCAGCTATTCTGTGACTCAATGACTGCACCCCCGGCTCTTGGGTGGAGCGGTGTGACCGCACCACTATGGATCCTAGAGCTTGGGCCAGGACTTGTCATTCTGGGACTAGGAAGTGGAGAGTACTCCGGGCTACCCCTACTGGGCTGCCAAAATATCCCCGCCATGTCACCACCCATAGAATTATGCCCAGAATTCTGACCTGATCCAGGGCTAGAACAGTGACCAGCATAGAAAGCAGAATTTATTACTTGCTCGGTTCCAAATGCTCGGAGAGGACTTCTAGAAGGACTTGAAATTGAGCTATCTGGAGCACTACAAAATGCAACATTGTAAGGGACCTGAAGATTTGGTACATGACTGCTTAATGGTTTTCTTCTTGTGGGCGAAGAAGGAAGATGATTGTTGAACAAATTGTCACGTGGTTTTGGAACGTCCCTTGAATGAATTCTTGTGACATGTGCTTGATCCTTGGCAATCATGCTTCAACAAACAACCAGATGAACATCAAAAAGAAGGAAAGAAAGAAAGAAAAATAGCAATAAAATATTTTAATCACAGATTATTGTATAGCATGAGAAACCGAGGAACACCACCATTACATCTTTATTTGGTTTTTATTTGAGGATGAATTTTTTTACCTAGTTACTAATGCATAGATCAACTTGGGTTATAATATATCTTTAACTGATCAATTGGTAAAACGAACAATATAGCTTTAAAAGAAAATGAGTCAAACGGGTCGAAAGTCTCCCCAAAGTATGGTTTTAATAAATAGAACCTCCTAGTTTTTTTATTCAAAAAAATATAGTACTGTTGTAATATAATTTTTTTTTTTTTTTTGTAACCATACACTAATTAATTATAAAGGCTTCAATATTCTGGGCAAACAAGTGTTTCAGATCAACCCAGTCCCAACCTAATGCAATCCCTTTTGACCCAAATTCGTTTTGCCACCTCTAATTTTTATATTAACCTATACATGCATCATATTGTAACTATTTGAACATAAGCTTATACCTGGTAGGGCTGCCAGCAGTTGTCCGACTTAAGGTATCATAATCAGAAGCCAAGGGACTACGTTGGCTTGAGTCAGGTGGATCATCACTATCACTATAACATTCACTAAAAACGGACTCTCCTCCATCAAAATCTGGATGTAGAGAAAATGGTGATGGTTTGGATCCCTTTTCTTGTTTTGGTTTTCCCAATACATTGATTCCCGGTTCGTGACTAGTCACACGCAAAGGAAGAATAGCCGGAAGTGGGAGTGGTTGAGCCTGAGGTCTTTCTTGAAAACTTTGGCATCTTGCTACATGTTTGGATTCTTTTAAGGGTGATAAAGACCCTTTTTCTGAAACTGTGTCACTGCAACCTCTTTGAGAAGCACCTGATCTATTATTGCTTGATTTATTATCGGAAGGGATCCTAAATTTCCTTAATGTGTCAATAAGACTCTCTTTGTTTGTCTTTTTCTTCTTTGCTTCTTTCGATGATGACTTACCCCACCATGAAGGCATATTTGTGGATACCAAATCAAGTTTCAACAACCAGCACTCCGTCAATCACTCCCCAAATTCCAACCAGATTATTCTTTATGTCTCATTTCTCTACAGATTATGAACCATCGTACTAGTCTCAAAGAGGCTTCCAACTGGTTAAATTACAACTTCTGACATATCAAACAAAAAATAGGCATGGTCAATTACAACTTCAATTTGATTTTACTTTTTTCGTATGAGATGCACATCGGAATGGCTTTTCTGGGCAATGTGGTAGGTGAATTCTGGACATAAATAACTCTAGTTATAAAAAAAGAACAACGATATGGATCCAAAAAAAAGCAGATAAAGAGATCGATCACACAATCAACACTGAAAATCCTACTTAATTTTCATGATTATACTTATATAACATTAAATTACAATTACTAATCCACAGAATTGTTAAACTAACTTACATTCACAATTCAATAAGACAATAAGTAAAGTCACTTTTCATCATGCAGCTTTCCAATCTAATATCGTTCATGAACATACTGCATACATTTGTAACATAATGTACATGCACAACTATCAACATCAACATCAACATCAATTCCTTTAGAATTAAATCAATCAGCTATCAACAAACTTCGCCAAAATAATAATAATAACAATAACAATAAACTAAAATTATTACTGTATTATTATTAATATTATTTATGTCTCTATCTATTCAACTTAATAATTTTCAAAACAGTAACCAAGTCAATGCATGAATACTAAAATAGAATAAATTAAGTTAATTCCAAACAAAACTAAGTACTTCATTTCACCAGTATGTTCTAATTAACATAAAAATATAATTACTTGATGATTTAACATTTTTGATTACTTAATTAGGTCAGTAATCAACTTGATCTACAACTGCAACACTACATCATTTCAACATAGATCTACACTGTAATTTATCAAAAATAAAAAGCTAATTAAGATTGAAGATATCATAACTAACCTTGTATCAAATGATCCTCTGGATTAAGCTACAAGTAATTACTAACAACAACAAATAAAATGTGATTAAATAAAAAGAAGGTAAGATAAGATTGTGGAAGTGGGAGGAAAATCAATTGATTGAATGAGAAAGAGAAAGAGAAAGAGATTTCATTTGTTTTTGTTTTTTGTTATTTATTTATACTCCCTCAGTTCTCAATTTTATTGTCACCCAGACAAAAAGACAGGCAGTTTAAGAAAATATAACTATCTCTCTCTTACTTTTTGATAAAATAACAGTTTTACCCTCTACTTTTTACCTATTTTTTTGTCTTATATATATACACTAGGGGTAAAAAAGAACTTTATTTCCTTAAACTTTCTATTTATGGAAGTGGACAATTAATTTGGTACACCCCAAAATGGAAATAATGGACAATAGAAATGGGACTGAGGGAGTATTAAATTAATTAATTAAGTTGTTGTTGTACGAGCGGAATGAGTTGATTACTGCGTGTGTGATTCACCGTTGCATTTCTGATTCTTTTTCTGACAGTAAATTAGTGGGGTAATAAACAGTAAATAGTACAATGCCGTTTTACATTACATTTACTTTACTACCCACCCAGGGTTTGGGCCGGTATCATTTAGTAACGGTCCAGTTTTAATTTGATAACGGTTGTGAACCGGTTTGGTCTTAAATCGTACTCCGTATTAAATAAATAAATAAATAATAAAAATAAATTAGATTAGAAAGCGTTAGTGATGTAGCTTCTTATTTCGAGTGCTTTGCTGATGTGTTTATCCGTGGTCCATATTAACGTGTATTTCATAAAGTTAAAATTTCCTTAAATCTCATAAATCATATGCATAAAAAAGATAAATATTAGATTGAGTTTATGAGTATCAAATTTAAATAATAATATTTAAAAAATTCCGACTTTAATAAATACACATTATCGAAACCTCTTTTTCGAAAGTTTATTAGGACTAAAACAATATTTATATTAGATATAAATTACAACAAAACCATACCCACATGTTTCGTCGAATTATAAATTTTCTTTGGTTAAAAAAAAACAAAACATGGTAAACACATCACATGGGACATGGTTCTCAACCAAAACACACATGAAATGGAGCACATGGCACGAATCATAAATGTTATTTTAATTGTTAAATATAATATATAATGAAGAAGATTAAACGTATAAGCAATTATGATACATTTATAAATTTATTAAACGTTGGAATTTAATGGTCGACACTTTAGAGGTACATGATGTCCATTTAAATAGACTTTGATGAAAGATGGCGGATGTCGATAAACAAACGGTTAGCTATTATAACACCCTACTCGAAAATACAAGGATATTTTTTTTTTATATAAAAGGAAGCGCAAGATTAGATACAAACCATTGGATTGCATATTTACATTCAAAATGACAATCCAAATACACACAGTCTTTAATCTAAATTATTCTAGACATTACACGCGATAAGTTTAGTGTTATAGAAATCCAAAACATAATGTTATATCGTTAACATAGTTAACAAAACAGAGTGAGTTTGTCAAACATTCCATTCCAAGTACTTCTTGCCCACCCACATCAAAAGTTAACATGCAAGAAGTAATGAGGGGTTAGCACGAAGCTAAGTGAATAAATCTCAAACTATCACCTAACTTAGCTTAACAAATGTCTACAACAAAGCATAGCAACAGTTAATCATGAAGGATCGGTGGTCCTTGGAGTACCCTCATGCCGCGGTGGTTCCCCAAGTAACACTTAAACCAACTGAAGGCCAAATCAGTGGCTAAACCGATAGCTTGGTACTATTACTACTTACAACATAATTTCAGTGAACAACACATGTACAAAGCACTTATGATGTCCAAAGTAATAGTACTCAAACCCAACACACGTTGACCCCCGACATTCATATAGTCCACAACCATCAAGGCAATCAAGGACACCAATAATTTAAGCTAAATATAACCATCATGGCAAAATATTAACTTAACAATGAAAACAGTAAATTCACATTTACCCGTTGTAACCATATTGTTACAACCAAATTAGACTGAAAGTCCAAGATCCACTCACCAATCACCGTCGCAGTTCCCACTCAAAAGTCTAATGTTATTGAGTCTTTGGCGGATCTGAAAGCACATGAGAATTACAAGTCAGTAATATATCCCATGATTGCTTAATCTATATTAATGTATAAGTGTTACATCTTAATTAAACTTAGATAATACACAATCACATATAAGTTACCATTAATTTATAATAGCATGTAATTCCAAGAACTAGACACTAAACATTAGTATATGATACCTTATATCACGTATTAATATCTCAATTAAATGTTTATCATCCAAAAGAATATTAATAACCATAATACATTACAATTGAAGTGTGTTTATAAGCTTAAAAGTTGAACAACCTGAAGCAGCCTGAAGCCGCCGGCTTCATATAGAAGCCGCCGGCTTCATATGGAAGCCGCCGGCTTCAAAGGGAAGCCGCCGGCTTAATATCAACTTCAGGTCCACTTTCTTAACCCGCACTGGAAATTAGAAGCCGTTCGTGCAAAGTGCCCGGCTTAAACCTTAAGCCGCCGGATTTAACTCGAAGCCGCCGGCTTCCCTTGACCTGCGCAGACTTCAGCCTTTGTTCATGGCAAAACCCAGAAAATCAAACCACATACGAAGCAAAAACCCCAATTTCGACTAACACAATTTCAAAACATGATTTTTACATGAAATTGACCTACACTAACATATACAAACATATTGCAACAACAAATAACTTCATCAAACACTAGATTCTCACATGCATCTATGATTTCAATCTAGGTTTCAACCAAGTTCATCAAATCAACTAACAACTTGTAAAACATTAGTAATTCACTAAGATAAACATGAAATTCAGTTTGAATTCAACATACAAACACATTTAACATGAATCTACCCTATTTCTTCATTTCATCCTATTAAATCATCCAATTCAACCAACTCAAGTTCATACATGAAAACGGAGGTGATTTCACTTACAATGGAGATGATTATGAGATGAAGGAGATGATGAACATAATGGAATCAAAATCACAGCCTTGAATTGAAGAAATCAATTTGTGTATTTAGTTTGAGAGAGTTTATGAGATGATATTGAGACTTTGGGAAAATGAGGTGTTGTCAAAAGAAATCACAGATGTCGATTTTTAACATATGACTCAGCTTATTTTGGGTATAAATTATACCCGTCCTAAATCTATTGTCTGGAACCTAAAAACCATTTGCGAGAAATAAGTTTTATTATACCGTCAACTAAATAAATTTAAAACATGCAATAATTCATTTATCACAATAAGCCAATTGACCAATTGACCTATTAATTTAGCTATCAAAATACACCAAGTATTTAAAAATACAATTTAAATAGCAATTAAATTAAGGAAAATACCGTATTTCAACTAGGCCAATTTTGAGGATGTTACGAATCTTCCCTCCTTAAGAAGATTTCATCCCCGAAATCTCGCCACGCTCAAAAAGATTTGGATAACGCGTCCTCATGCTAGACTCGGTCTCCCAGGATAAGTTTGGACCCAAACTATGATTCCACTTAACCAATACCATAGGGATCTCCTTCTTTCGAAGTTTAGTCACCTTACGGTCAACGAGTTCTACGGGTTCTTCTACAAGTCTTTGGTTTAAGTCCACACTTAAGTCTTGCAATGGAAGGACTTAGGATTGGTCCTCCACATTGCATTTTCTTAGATAGCACACATTAAAAGTATCATGAATACCCGACAATTCAGGAGGAAGGTCTAATGACACCGTTTGATCATTGATGACATGTCGAATTTTAAACGGTCCGATGTATCTAGGAGCCAGTTTACCACGTTTCCCAAACCTGATAACACCCTTCCAAGGTGAAACTTTCAAATAAACCAACTCACCTTCTACAAACGAAACTGGTCGATGACGTGGGTCAGCATACTGTTTCTGCCTATCACGGGCAGCTTTCAATCTATCTCGGGCAATAGCTACCTTATCGGCTGTAATTTGAACTATGTCAGGACCCGCAAACTGCTTTTCACCCGCCTCTAACCAACAAGTGGGTGTCCTACACCTACGACCATACAACATTTCATAAGGTGGCATGCCTATACTAGAATGGAAAGAATTATTGTAGGCAAACTCAACTAATGGTAAATGGGAATCCCACGACCCACCAAATTCTAATACACATGCCCGCAACATGTCCTCCAAGGTTTGAATGGTGCGCTCCGACTGACCATCCGTCTGAGGATGATAAGCCGTACTCAAGTTGACCCTAGAACCCAATTCACGCTGTAAATTCTGCCAAAAGCCAGACACAAAGCGAGAATCTCTGTCTGAAACAATCGACAACGGAATCCCATGTCTAATGACCACTTCATTAATGTACAATTGCGCCAATTTACTTAGTGATGCCGTCTCACAAGTAGCAAGAAAGTGAGCACTCTTGGTCAATCTATCGACAATTACCCAAATCATATCATTACCTTTAACAGTTCGAGGTAATTTGGTCACAAAATCCATGGTAATATGTTCCCATTTCCACTCGGGAATCTCAAGTTGCTTCAAAGCTCCATAAGGTTTCTGATGCTCGGTCTTTACCTGAGAGCAAATATGGCAAGATTCAACAATTCGAGCGACATCCAACTTCAAAGTAGGCCACCAATACAATGGTTTTAAATCCTGATACATTTTGGTGCTTCCGGGATGAATCGACAATCTGGATTTATGAGCCTCTACCAATATCACATCTCGAAGTCCACCAAATAATGGGACCCAAACACGAGACTGAAATGTCTTTAATCCACGAGAATCTTCTACCAATAAATCCTTCCTTTTAAGCATGATTTCTGATTTCAAGTTATGATCCAATAGGGCCTCCATCTGAGCCAATTTCAATTTATCGATCAAGTCTGAAGAGATTTCCAAACGCATTAAACAAACCCTTTCAGATTTACCCTTTCGGCTAAGCGCATCCGCCACCACATTTGCCTTACCCGGATGGTATCGAATCTCGCAATCATAATCCTTAATCAATTCTAATGTTTGTCCCAAACCTTGGATCTATGCGAACCGAGTCACTCAATCGTTTGCGGAATCAACGATTAAGTTATAAACTAAACACACGAATAATCAATACGCAATGAATAAGAACCAAACGTTTGTATATTGAATAATAATCGATCAGATTACAGGGATTTCGACTAATTGCGTTTAGGGTTTCATCAACCCTAAAACAGAAAACGTAAAACGTTTTTATACTAAAACTGGATCCTGCGACGTCACAAGCGACGTCGCAGGCCCAAGCCCATGCGACGTTCACAACGTCGCAGGCCCAAAACCTGACGTCGCACCTGCGACGTTACACGCAAATTAGCAGGAATCAGGAAAACTAATTCTAATTACGAACTACGAGCTAGACCAACTGACAGACACAAACATGTACTAACAAACTCCCCCGTGTCTTCAGCTTGGTCTTCAAAAATCTTCTTTAAACCCAGCCCGCAGGAAATTGGCCGTCGGCGTGAATTCCATTAGCCACACAAACTGTAACCACATTATAAAACTGTTCGGCTAAACATTTATTGAATTCATTCTTTCCACCGACCCGAATCCGATTGTCGTAGAGTTTTCTCAAATCTTTTTCATGAAGATTAATCAAACTCATCGGATCATATATTCTAAACGTTGCTTGCTTCAAATTCCATATACCTCCAACTTCTGGCCACGGTTCAGAATCTGGAACAAAAGTAATAACCGCTTCACCAGTCTGTGGATCAAGTTCCCATTTTACAAGTCTTCTCAGAAAATAATAAGGAACAGGTTCCAGAGGTATCTCAGTCAAACATTTAGCAGGCGGATAGTGAACTTTAACCATAGGCTTCCTGGTGACTAGATCAATCTTCTTTTTCCACGTATACCGAGTGCCCAACGTCGGTTTCAATTTAGAATATGTCTTCGATAACACTTCCCGACGTAAATTTCTCTGAATAAACTCAGCATAATCATTCTCGAATGGATTGATCAGATTCAATTGAGCTAAACGATTTATTTCTCCTTTCGGCAACGTGCTCAATCTATCAAAACGCATTCTGAAGTACTGAACTCCATCTCTTCTCTTTATCATAAACAAATTTCTCTGACATTTCCAGCTTCTGATAACTCCAGTATAATTTCGACTAACTCGATAAACTTGACATTTAACTGGAATAGGAACTGGATTGCGTCCCTTAGGCCACCATTGCTTATTTCTTTCTCTCTTTTCTTCAGCAGTTAATTTCTTCTTAGGAACATCAGAAGATTCAGTTTCAGGAACTGCTGAATCCGGTGCCTGTGTCTCTGGAGCTGGAGTTGCAGCAGAACTAGATTCTCCATGTTGAGCTTTAGCAGGTCTCTCATCATCACTTGAATCAGATTCTATAATCGGTGCACCATCATAAGCTTCCCCAGATTGTGCATCATCATACGTTTCATCTGAATTCAACTGTTCTTCTTCAATCGAAACATCCTCATTCATTTCAAAAACATTCTCCGTTTCTTCCTCAGAGCCAACTCCACTGGCCATTCTCTGAATAAACGATAAGTCAGCGAATGAATAATCAACAGCCAACGGTCTCGGTTGCCCTGGAATATCATCAACACAAAAGTAATCCAAAACAGAAATATTTTCATTAACAGTTTCAAGTAAAGGGTTGGGATTTACAGACACAGGTTCACTTGACTCTAAAGTGGGTATCCCAGACCCAGACTCCCCCGAGGCAAGTAACCTGCCTTCCAAAACATTAACCCTAATCTCCGTTTCCTCAAGCTCCTTAGATTGAACCTCGATCAGCGCAGCTTGCTCAGCAATCTTTTCATCTTGAGCTATCATCCTTTGCTGCATACTCTGGATATCATTCATTATCTTTTGCATGAAAGCTGGTGTCGGTTGAATCTCAAAAGCATCTTGAGGCGACGGGTTGACTGGAGCTCGTGTTGACGAAGAGCGACGAACACGACGACTCGGTCGATAAGTCTCATCAGCAGGATCATCGTCACCTCTAGTACGTTTCCCCGTATCCCTTGGAGGTACATACTTACGTCCTGCCCTGATCCGACGCTGAATTCTCAAATATCTGAATGAATTGGTACGCCGGATACGTTTCATTTCAGAGGGATGCGGAACAGTACCGTCCGAGTGCTCAGGCGTCGGACCCCCATCCTGAGGACCTACATTTACTGCAGCTTCAGAATCAGAACCTTCGACAGTCTCATGTGATGCTGAGTCGTCCGATTCAACATGGCCAAACTGCTCAATATTCTCCAAAAGAGCATCTACATTCTCCCCGCCAGCTTGAACAGGAATGTTCACAAGCGGTTGATGCGGTTGCTACGGTGCCGGAATGTCCATATATTGAGGTTCCGAAGGCGGCACATAATTCTCATCAACAATATGACCAAACAAGGGAACATCCCTTGCTGCCTGAACCCCTTTCTCAAAACCTGCACAAATGGTAAAGATCCGACTCATCATCGGTGAAATCTTTAATTGTTGATCAATATCACCTTGTGCCTGAAGATCTGGATGATGACGATTGATGTGCAGCTGAATAAACCTTGGATATAAAATCCATTTCTGATCCCCGGCATTTGCATTGTCAACCATAGCCTTGAATATAAAACCCGAGAAGTTGAACGGCTTGTTGTACACTAACGCTAACATAGCAGAAGCCAAACTTCGGCTCATACCATCCGTTCCACCTTTCCTATTTCCCAAACAAACGATAATCACATGCATCAGATATCTCCAAACACGTGTGAGGTTCGCTTTCCTATACTGATCAGTGGGAATCCCGGGATATCCAATCCTCTGCATAGCCCCCGTAACAAAAATATGGTCAAAACCGACTGGCATATTCGGTTGATCGTTCAGCTGTAAAAGTTCCCGAATACTCTGTTCTGTAATAGTGACTTCCGTACCAGCAACTGTAGAAACCAGTCTTCGAACGTTGTTATCAGTAACAACATTTGCGTTTCTCCAGAAAGGGTTGATCAGATTTCCAAAAGCCACAGTGTTATCCGAAATGGCGTGGAATACCCTTGAACGCCTCAAAAATGCAATCATCTGACGATACGGTGCAGCTTTATCAGAAGTATCATCAAGGTAAGCTGCAGTATTATGACGCGCTTCGAAAACAAGAGCCATATCTGCAAAAACAAAAACAGATTGCAACTCGAAAAAGGTTAGCAAAAAATGTTACATTTTTGTAAAACCTTTATAAACTTCCTGGAACTAGCGACGTAGCCACTGACGTCGCATAATACAGAGCGACGTAGAATAGTACGTCGCCAAAAAATCAGAATAAATTGAAAAGCGACGTAACGCCGGACGTCGCAGAAAATTCGAGCGACGTCAAGAGGGACGTCGCATTTTGCAATTTATTGTGAATTTAATCACATTAATAAAAATAGCGACGTAGTGAGGGACGTCGCGTAGTACGTCGCAGTAAAAGGCGACGTAGGGAAGGGCGACGTAGACCGTTAATAATAATTAAGCAAAGCGACGTAGGCCACGACGTCGCAGCGTACGTCGCACCGACGAACATTCGTCCCCAACCCAGAAACCCTAACCATCGAATTTAGGGGTTTTCAAAATCAAACGCACTAAAAGGTGCGGCTAACGATGGTGATCACAGATATATAATTTATTACACGTAATTCACACAATACACCATCGAATTATCCCAAAACCCGAAACCCTTTAAAACCGTAATATATAGATAGCAATTATCGCATAATTACACGGTGAAAATAGGTTAGATTAGTACCTAAGTGTGCGGAATAACGAGTAGAAGAAAACTACGTGAGTGAATCGGAGTGAAAACGGCTACAAATCACGAAAATGCTCGAAGAAATGCTACGTCGCAAATCGCCAATGGTACGTCGCAGGCTACGTCGCAAGTGAATAGTGAATAGTGTGACGCGTTACGTCGCGGTTGAGACTATATATAGTCTAACCCTATGTGCGACGTAGTCTGGGACGTCGCAGGCGACGTTGAGTGGAACGTCGCATAAAGCAGTTAGGATGTGATTTGAATCGATTTTGAATTTTTCAAGAACCGTTTACTCGTTATTTTAGCAAAAAATATTCAAATGACTCATGACTTGGGAAAAATAACTTAGAATAAAAATAAAGCATAAAATGAAATAAGTAAACTAAAAAATCTTTTTGGTATTTTCTTTAATATCACAAAAAGTAAAAATATAACAAAATAAAATTACTAACACTCTATTTTTGGTGACGAAGTTGTTTTGTCTGATTAGGGATCATATCGGAATAACATGCAATTATTAGGAATAGTAAGTGTTATTTCGATCATCAGTATATTTGTCCACTTTAAATTTACGTGGCACATTTAAAACACCTTTTATAAAAATTATTTCAAGACGATTATTGGTATTGTTTATCCACCTAAACATATTACATTCGTATTTGTGAGCTAACTTTTATTGTTAGTTTGAATATTAATTTTGAGAAACCTATTATATGATATACTGATAAACTTTAGTAAAACAAAACACTGCATATTCACACAAGGTAGAGATTACAAGACCAAGTTTATCTTGGCTTTCTCGTAACATACACTTGATATTTAAATTTAGGCATACATCAAACCGATTATGAAGATACTAGTGGCTCCAGTTCTGTACATAGTACAACAGAGGGTCCCTTAGTATGAACATAACAAGTTTGAGACTATTTGCATAACTAATGGATTCAGGTCTATACATTGAGTACAACAATAGTCACCATTAGTTAGGCGAATAATCATATTATTACTATATGCCAATTTTACATTTCATATTTATGACAGTGTATGTCATTACTTCCATTTATCAATTAAGACATACGTCACACATCATATAACATTTTTCACAAAGTAATAGACAAGTTATATTATTACTTCTTACTTACTCACAAACCGGTGTGTATCATGCCTACCAATACATCGTGTAATGAAGACAATTTAGATAAAAACTGTTTTAAGTGTGTCATATAAACCTACTGACACATCCAAGATAAACCTTAAAATTCCATTTTGTGCATGTCACCCGATGTACTATCATATCCCAAGTTGTTTACAGACACAACTTCAACGTCTATTTTAAAAATGTTGCAACCTCGCGTTTTCGTTAATACTAAAGAGTATAAAGAGTGGCTGTTGCGATGTTTTTTTTTTTTTTTTTTTTTTTTAACAAAAAAAAAATCCAAGTCACAAATCAATTCTTTGACTGAAAGAACCTTAAACCTATCAGATTGACCAGTTCAATAAAACGTGATCGCAAAAAGGCTTTTGTGAAAAGGTCCGCACACTGCTTAAGGGTTTCTATATGTACGACATCTATAAGGTGTTTCTCAAAGCAATCCCGTATGAAGTGGAACCTAAGTTCGATATGTTTGGTCTTAGAGTGCTGTACGGGATTGTGTGTTATAGATATAGCAGCTGTATTATCAATGTAAATAGGAGACATAGAGAGATTGAACCCGTAATCACGCAGCTGATGCTGAATCCAGAGAACTTGAGAACAGCAACTTGCAGCAGCAACATACTCGGCTTCAGCTGTGGAAATAGCAACCGCAGTCTGCTTTTTGCACTGCCAAGAAACTAAGCGCGATCCAAGGAACTGACATCCTCCAGTAGTTGACTTCATATCTACCTTGCATCCACCAAGATCTGAATCCGAATAGGCAGTTAACTCGAAGTTTTTCTCGTTTGAATACCATAGACCCAGAGATGGCCTAAAAGCGAGATATCCAAAAATGCGTTTTACTGCCTTCATATGAGACACCTTCGGATTTGCTTGAAATCGTGAGCAGAGTGAAACGGCAAACACTATATCTGGTCTTGAGGCAGTCACGTACATGAGAGAGCCTATCATTGAGCGATAGTCTTTCTCCTTGCAATCTTCATCGTCCTCATTAGGTCCAAGATTGTGTCTTACTTCAATTGGAGTGCCGTAGTGTTTACAGTTGAGCAATTCATACCGCTTTAACATGTCAGTGACATATTTTGACTGGTGGATATAAATTCCATTGTCAGATTGCTCAACCTGTAGTCCCAGAAAGAACGTGAGTTCCCCCATAGCACTCATTTCAAACTCAGATTTCATCAGTCTTTCAAAATCCTTGCACAACTGATCATTAGTTGATCCAAAAATTATGTCGTCCACATAGACCTGCACAAGTAATAAATCCGCTCCTTCCCGTTTGATGAAAAGCGTGCTATCAATCTGTCCTCTATCAAAACCATTCTTCAGCAAGTATTTGGCAAGTCTCTCATACCAAAGTCGAGGAGATTGATGAAGACCATACAAAGCTTTCTTCAGCTTACAAACATGATTAGGATGCTTTGGATCTTCAAAACCAGGAGGCTGACACACATAAATCACTGCGTCGACATCTCCGTATAGAAAGGCACACTTCACGTCAAGTTGATACACACGGAATACTTTAAAAGAAGCATAGGCTAGAAAAATTCGTATAGATTCCAAACGAGCGACAGGAGCGAAAACTTCATCATAGTCAATACCCTCTAGTTGACTATATCCTTGAACTACCAGACGGGCTTTATTTCGAATAACCGCCCCACGATCATCCATTTTGTTACGGTAAACCCAACGAGTACCCGTCAAGTGAGCACCCTTGGGTAGAGGAACGATTTCCCAAACATTCATCTTGTTTATTTGCTGTAGTTCCTCCTGCATAGCCTCGACCCAAGATGGATCCTTTAAGGCTTGTTCAACCTTTTTAGGTTCAATTTGAGACAAATGACATGAGTCGATATGAGCTATAAGTCCCAAAAGCTGCTGAGCTGAAGTCTGCTTTGCTTGTTGTCGTGTTTGAACAGATGCATGAGGATCACCAATGATATTATCAATGGGGTGATCCTTATGTATTCGAGTTTCTGGTATGGCACTTGGCACAAGATCCACACCCAAATTGTTCAAATCTCCCTCGGTTTCGGGAGTAGCAGCAGACTCAGGAATGGCTAACTCTTCTTCTTCCCCTTCATGTTCAGAAGTATATAAGTGAGAGTAGGCCATTGTTTCTTCCACTTCATCTTCTTCTTGAGGTTCCTCTAAAGGAGGCATGTTTGGATCATATGGAAGCTCCTTTGTGTAGTTATAAACTGTTTTAGAAGGAGCAGCCGAAGATGGTGGAGTAGGAGATGGTGTAGGTAGGGCTGTTCAAATGGATGTATCGGTTCAAAACCGATCCGTATACATGAATCCAAATGGATTATGGTTTCGAAAATATGAATTTGATCTGTCCAAACAAATTCAAAAACCAAACCAATCCATCCGAATTATTATTTGGATGGATCGGTTTGGTTTTTGGATATCCAAACACATACATAAATATATTCAATATCTACTAAAAATATGTTAGATATTATAATAAAATTATACAAAATAGATGGTTCTCATTTGGACCTCCCAGTACATATACATGTGTGTGTAATATAATAGTAAAATGCAAAACGAAACTTTAAATTACCCTATATAAGTAAACAATTTTGTAAACTATAAACTACTTATTTTATTTGGATATTTATAGAATATTAATAATTTAGTAAACTATATTTTGTATGTTCATCTATATATATAATGTTTGAAAACTATATATTTATTTGTTATTTGGTTACCTTGGATAATCCGGTTTGTAATTTACAAACGAAAACCAATCCGTGATCCAAAAAAATAAGTTTGGTTTTGATCTGAGCCGATCCAAAAATCCAATTATCCAAACCATATGGTCCGATCCGAATTATCCAATTGGATAATCTGGTTTTATCCGAACTGTGAACAGCCCTAGGTGTAGGTGTAGATGGTGGTGGTTTGGTTGTTGTTTGTGGTGGTGTGGGTGTTGTTTGTGAAGGTGTAGGTTTAGTTGGAGGAGGTGCGGGTGTTGCATTGGGAGATGAGTCGGATGGTTTATTAACAGGTGTATCTTGAGTAAGATCAAGTTCATGAAGTATAGAAACCAATTCTTCCGTATAATCTTCTTCCGGAATATTGAAAGAATTGAAGAGGTTTCCATAGTTGAAAAACCAATCCGGACCCGTTCCTTGAGGAGGTTCCGTATACCTTAAACATTTCACTTCAAAATGTTCCTCAATCTGATTCGTTGATTTGTTAAAGACTCTTTTGTTCGGAGAGTTGACTGAATATCCAAGAAAAATCCCTTCAACAGCTTTATCACCAAACTTAGAGACCTTATCTTTTGTAATCATGATCATGCATGGACACCCAAATGGTTCTAGAAACTGAATATTTGGCTTACGGTTATTGAAAAGTTCATAACACGTTTTGTTCTTTTTCTTAACCGTGAGCACTTTGTTGAGAACATAACAGGTAGTATTTACTGCCTCAGCCCAGAAGATGATTGGCAACTTGGAGTCAGCTAACATAGTCCGAGCTGTCTCGATGATTGTCCTGTTCTTCCTTTCTGCAACTCCATTCTGTTGAGGAGTCCTCGGAGCACTAAATTGATGCTCAATACCTCTTGTAGCACAAAACAATTCGAGAGTTGAGTTCTTGAATTCAGTTCCATTGTCGCTTCGTATCCTTTTCACCTTCAAGTTGCACAGATTTGCCAACTTGTCCAACAAATACACCAGAATCTCAGGAGTTTCCCCCTTTGTGGTCAAAAAGTAAACCCACGAAAACCTTGAGTAGTCATCAGTAACTACCAAGCAGTAAGACCGACCACCAATGCTCTTTGTAGAGACTGGACCAAAAAGATCCATATGCAGTAGTTCCAATGGAGCATTTATGGAATTCACCTGCTTAGACTTATGGGACTTCTTACGTAGCTTTCCTTTTTGGCAAGAGATACAGTCATCCTTTAGAGCAAATGACTGTTTTGGAACTCCTAGCACTAAGTCATTTTTAGTCAAGAAATTCATTTTTCGGAAATGAATGTGTCCCATTCGTCTGTGCCAAAGCAGTGAATCCTTTTCAGAAGCCTTAGACAAGAGACACGTATACTCATTCGAGGTCTCAACAGTTCTCATGTTCAGAATGTATGTGTCATTCTTTCTTGGTGCTCTCAGTAACACCCATTCTTCCGGAATGACATACCCAGGCTTCAGTATCACGCACTCTGTCTTTGTGAACGCAGTAGTATAATCCTTATCACAGACCTGTGAAACACTTAGCAAATTGTGCGTAAGCTGTTCCACGTAGTTCACATTCTCAAAACTAACATTGCCGTTAGTTAGCGTTCCTCTTCCAGAAATGGTTCCTCCAGTATCTCCAGCAAAGGCAACATATCCTCCTGCGTATGGTTTAATATCCACAAGAAGAGATACATCGCCTGTCATATGTCGCGAGCAGCCGCTATCCAAATACCATTCACTATCTTTAATACGTTCTGACTGCTGCAACACATAAACGAAAGGAGATTAGTGAGAAACGGTAACCCAGGCCTTTACAGACTTAGGTCGACCGTGGTCATCAACAATAAGCACGTCAGATAGGATTTTATCTTTAAACAAATTAGAATTTTTATCTGATGTGTTATTGTTGACGACTGAAGAGTCAACATCAGACTCTTTTCGTTTCCAAACTTTAGAAGGTTCGGAATTGGTATGAGAAGTAATGTTGGGCTTTTGAATTGGCAAAGGTTTTTGCTCAACATTACTTGGCTTTAAAACAGGCTTGGGAGATTTTGAGTAACGCCTAGGTGGAGATTTTGAAAAAGAATATCTATAAACAGATGTCCTAGGCATCTCTCTCCCATAGCGCTGATTTGACAGCTTTGGACATTCACGAATTAAATGTCCTTGTTTCTTGCAGTAGAAACAAGAACGAGTCTCAACACACGGTTGAGGCTGAGGAATTACCACAGAAGATGGAGAAACATTTCTAGAACATGAACATTGCGTACACGTCTTAGAAAATGTTTGTTTTAGTTGAGAGGTTGAAGTTGAAGGTTTATCATACGAAACTCTTTCATTTACTATTTTGTGTTGCAAAATCTTTACAGGTGACTGTAAAGTTTGTTGTTTCAAATTTAAAACCTTGGCTTTTCCTTTATTTGGTTGAACCTTATTTTCAGGTTCAACCTTTGAAATCACTTTTTCAGGTTTAACTTCAACTTTCTTAACCTCAGGATACTCCCGATCCGTAATATCCTCAATCTCAACAATCTCCTCAAAACAGGTTGGAGATTCATTCCTTAGCTTAACACTCTCCTCAACAATAACAGGAGATTCATTCACAGATTTAACAAACGTTGGCAAGGGGTACTCTGGCCGCTTGGTTTTCTCCTTTGCCGGTTTGTTATGTTTGGTCTCTTTATCATCTTTGGCTTTTATACCATAAAGCTTTGACCAATCAACTGGAATCTCTTCAAGGCCTTCCTTAACAGGCAGGGGACAGTGAGTAGTAGGAGGAGGGACTGAGTGGTATCCCAATCCCTCATTCTTTTTCCCACTAGTTCCATGCTTGCTAAGAATTTCATTAAAAACAACCGTTGAGGAATTTGAACCTAAGATTTTACTCTTATAATTCTCATACTCATTTTTTAAATCTGTAAGTTCTTTCTTTAGAAGTTCAATTTCAACAAGATAGCTTTTAATGGCATCTTCTTGACTAAAAACCTTAGATTTATATTTCTGAGTATCTAACCGATGAGCCTCAAGATGTTTTTCATAAAGTTTCTCATTAGCTTTTAAGAAATTATTTGACTCGGTTAGTTTTTCATTCTTTTTCCTCAACTCTACGGTTTCATCCTGAAATGCCTTTAGAGATTCAGTTAACTTAATACATGAGATACAATTTAATGGTTCATTAGGTACCTCATTCACAATGTGAGCCATCAAACACTGTTGGTATTGCTGGGAGACAGCCGTCCAATCCTGACTTGTGGGCTCGAAAACAATCAGGGCATTATCAGCAGGCCCTTTCTTAGTAACTTCCTTTTCTTTGGTCTTTTGAGGAGTAGAAGGTGTTGTGAATCCTGATGCTGGCATTTTGGGTTTCTCGCATTCCCTGGCGAAGTGACCCAAGTTTTGACAATTGTAACATCGGACCTTACTCTTGTTAAATCCGAAGTCAGTCTTTCCATCACCTTCCAAGCTTTTACGCCCTGTCCTCTGCAAGAACTTTTGAATTCTTCGGGTGATCATTGCCACATTCCAAGTTAGATCCATTTGCTCCAGATCATCTTCATCAAGCTGAGCATAGTCTTCCTTAGTCAATTCCAAAGTAAGATTCGGTTGAGTAACCAAATCCTTGTATGAGCTTAAGAAAGCTGTATAAATGGCAGCTTGCTCCTGAATAGCAGGTGAGACTTGAACCTGTTGTTGATTTGAAGAAGGTCCAGACATGAAAACAGAATGAATCCCATCGTAAGACGAAGAAGAGGTCGATGAAGCATTTGTATTTGTTACAAAGGCGACTCCAGATCCATAAGTCTTTCCAGAGTTAAGTTGAACACCATAGACACTAGGATTCTGAACAGCAGCACCAGACCTAGTTTCTTTCTTCTTAATCTCCATCGCGTGAGCTTGAAGATCCCCTATCAAAGTATCCAAAGACATGTTTGCAAGTTCTTCATTTTCTTTTAAAAATTGAACTTTAACATCCCAAGAACTCGGCAACACATCCAGTAGCTTCTTATTGACTTCAATTGCAGGAAAAGTATAACCCCCTTCAAACAATTCACCTACTAACCGTGAGTACCTAGTGAATAAAGAAGTTGAGTCTTCATCAGGAAGGATGTCAAAGATATCATACTGTTTCTTAATAAGTTCGAGCTTGGCTTCCTTATACTTATCATTTCCTCCATAACGAGTTTCAATTGCCTTCCATAAATCAAAGGTTGTTTCATGTGTTCTGAAAAGCCATAGAACATCCTTGGTTAAACACATTTTAATCATTGAAAATGACTTTCTCTCAGTATCAAAATCTTTCTTCTCCTCGGGAGTCATAGCTTTATAAGTCTTAGCAGGACGAATACCACGGTATTCTCCTTCAGCTAATGGAGGTACATATCGCTCACGTAACGGTCCCCATAATTCTGGACAATGAAAATCAATGTATTGCTCAACTCGGTCTCTCCAGTACACGTAATCCATGTCCGCAGTAAATAGTGGAGGTTTATTACTTGAACCTATTTCATTACTTTGTTTAATCATGTCTCTTAATCCTCTAATATCCTCTTTATCAGCGGCCATTTTAATTGTCTAAACGAAAAACAAGTCTTCTGATATTAGCGACGTAGAAGGTAACGTCGCACAAATAGTATGCGACGTAGAGAGTGACGTCGCAAAAGGCAAAGGATTCAATTAAGAATAAGAAATATGCGACGTTGAGAGTTACGTCGCAGATGACGTCGCAGAGGACGTCGCAGAGTCACACGGCGTCGCAACAAGAAGTCGCAACACAGCGTCGCAGAGACTAATTAAAGTCAAAATAGCGACGTCGCAGATGACGTCGCAATGGTACGTCGCACAGACTAATTAAAGTCCAAATCCTTAACGTCGCAAGCGACGTCGCAGCTGATGTCGCAGGTAACGTCGCAAAACGCGAAAACCTGCGGCCAAAAACCCTAGAAACGAATTTTTAACCTAAAAACCAAAACCACGAATGAAGATCGACGAAAACCTTCAATAATCCCAGTAATATCGATCGAACACCTGTAAAAACACAAAAAACAAACGTAATAATCACAAAACAATATGAGAATCACGTCGCTTTATCCCGAACTCGATCCTAATCGCCAAAAACGAGCACTTTCTGCTCTGATACCAGTTGTTTGTCCCAAACCTTGGATATATGCGAACCGAGTCACTCAATCGTTTGCGGAATCAACGATTAAGTTATAAACTAAACACACGAATAATCAATACGCAATGAATAAGAACCAAACGTTTGTATATTGAATAATAATCGATCAGATTACAGGGATTTCGACTAATTGCGTTTAGGGTTTCGTCAACCCTAAAACAGAAAACGTAAAACGTTTTTATACTAAAACTGGATCCTGCGACGTCACAAGCGACGTCGCAGGCCCAAGCCCATGCGACGTTCACAACGTCGCAGGCCCAAAACCTGACGTCGCACCTGCAACGTTACACGCAACGTCGCAGGAATCAGGAAAACTAATTCTAATTACGAACTACGAGCTAGACCAACTGACAGACACAAACATGTACTAACATCTAACCATCGCCTTTGCCTCATGTTAAGTTCCTTTTGAGTAAACATGTACTGAAGGCTCTTGTGGTCCGTACAAATAACGCATTTGGTTCCATATAGGTAATGTCTCCAAATCTTTAAGGCAAAAACCACAGCTGCAAGTTCCAAGTCATGGGTAGGATAGTTAATCTCATGAGGTTTCAACTGACGTGAAGCATAGGCAATAACACGGTCTCGTTGCATCAAAACACAACCTAAACCCGCATGTGAAGCATCACAATATACGATAAAATCCTCGGATCCATCAGGTAAAGCTAAAATCGGAGCCTGACACAACAATTGTTTCAAGGTCTGAAAAGCCGATTCCTGTTGATCACCCCACAGAAATTTTACATCCTTACGAGTTAATTTAGTCAAAGAACCTGCAATCTTGGAGAAATCTTTAATAAATTTTCTGTAATAGCCTGCCAAACCCAGAAAACTCTTGATCTCTGACGGAGATTTAGGTGATTGCCAATTCATGACAGCCTCAATTTTAGATGGATCCACTTTAACCCCATCTTCACAAATGATGTGCCCCAAAAACTGAACTTCACGAAGCCAAAATTCACATTTCGAAAACTTAGCATACAATTTCTCCTTTCTCAAGGTGTCAAGAACTAAACGCAAATGTACTTCATGATCAGATTCAGATTTAGAATAAACTAAAATATCATCAATGAATACAATGATAAATTTATCGAGAAAAGGTCTACAAACCCTGTTCATTAAATCCATGAAAATTGCTGGAGCGTTAGTCAACCCAAAAGGCATAACAAGAAATTCATAATGACCATAGCGAGTGCGAAAAGCTGTCTTAGGGATATCCTCCCCACAAACCCTGACTTGGTGATAACCCGATCTCAAGTCTATCTTAGAGAAAAACGAAGACCCTTGCAATTGATCAAACAATTCATCTATTCGGGGCAAAGGATACTTATTCTTTACGGTCCTCTTATTCAACTCTCTATAATCAATACACATACGAAGAGTGCCATCTTTCTTTTTAACAAATAACACGGGAGCACCCCAAGGAGAAGAACTGGGTCTAACAAAACCCTTATCTAATAATTCCTGAATTTGATTCATTATTTCACGGATTTCGGAGGGAGCTAATCTATAAGGTGCCTTAGCTACCGGAGTAGAACCAGGAATTAATTCAATTTTATATTCTACTTCTCTAACCGGAGGTAAACCAGGCAATTCATCAGGGAAAACATCCGAATACTCAGAAACAACTCGGACATTACTAATGGCTTTCTTTTCTAGCTTAGCATCGACAACATAGGCTAAATAAGAATCACACCCTTTAGCTAGAGATTTTCTAGCTTTCATCATAGAGATCAAAGGTATACTACCCCTCTCCCTTTCCCCTCGAGCCACGACATATGACTCGTCTGAGATTGGGATTTTTATCAGCTTCTTATGACAATCTATATTGGCTTTATTACGACTCAACCAATCCATGCCTAACACAACATCAAACCCATGAATAGGCATCAATAGAAAAGAAACAGGGAAACTATGACCCTCAATCGAAATACTAGCTCCTGTCACCGATGTGGTAACCGAAACTAACTTTCCATCCGCTACCTCAACCTCAATTGGTTGTGAAATACTTATAGGTGTCAATTTAAGTTTATCATAGAATAGCAAGGACATAAAGGAACAATTTCCCCCTGAATCAAATAAGGCGCATGCCGGTACTGAATTAATAAGAAAAGTACCAGTTATGACGTCCTCGGCTACCACAGCTTCATCCACGGTCATTCGAAAAGCCCGACCAGTTGGAACTGGAGGATTCTTTCTTTTCTGGCCAGAAGATGATGACGACCCTCCGACCGTTCCCGATTTTTGCTTCCTTTCCTCTGGACATGCACTCGAACGATGTCCTTCCTTTCGGCAATTCCAACACACTGGCTTAGGAAAAGGACAATCCTTGATGTCATGACCGAACTGACCACACTTAATACACCTAGCAGTCTGAGGTGTACAATGTCCTGTGTGCCTAGACTTGCAATTCTGGCACCAATTTGATCTATCCACTGAACCACCAACAACATTCGGTTTACGGTTATTATTATTACCTTGCCATTTCTTCTTCCCCTGACCTGACGTAGATTCACCTTTGGGTTTCATTGGGGACTTGTCTTTAATTTCCAAATCATGAGCTCTAATATCGCCGTCCACAGAACGAGCCAAATCAAAAGCTTGGTTAAGATCGCATGCAAGTCTCACAGTAGTCCGATAAGTATGGGGTAACATTCCAACAAAATGGTCAATCTTTGTCCTTTCATCCGGTACCCATTGATGTACAAATCTCAACTTATCGGTAAACTGGGAGATAAGGTCCTCCATAGTCATACTATCAGTCAATTGCATATCCAAAAATTCACGCCTAATGCGAGTCATGTCATACCCGGAGCAATACTTTTTACAAACCGCGTTATGGAAATCGGACCATGTAATGGAAGATTTTTGCTGAGGTGTTAAATGAGATGTGATAGAATCCCACCATCCCATTGCCGGACCCTTTAAAAGTTGCACTGCATAAGTTACCTTGATCTCATCCTCACATCGGCAAACCTCAAATTTTCTTTCGACATCCCTTAACCAATCCATGGTCACAGAAGGATTTGTACTCCCAAATAAATCTGAAGGTCCACTAGACTTAAAGGTCTTAAATGAACATAATTTTTGCTGAGATGGAGGAGGAAATACCGGAAACTGAAATCCCGAAGGTCCCGAAGAAGAAAAAGAAGCTGATGTCTGGTAGTGAGTAGGCAGTGGCATAGAAAACTGTGATGTCACCAACGGAGGTGTAATCGTACTAACAGCCGGAATCTGCCGGGATGTTCTAGCTTGTTGTTCGTATAACTCCTTATATTTGTTTAACTCATCCTCCAAATACAAAGTGTACTCATCACGGCTCAATTCACTTGCAGGGAGTGTAGTATTAGTCTGACCTTGGCTTTGAGACTGAATTTCCGGAGGGGAGTCCCTTGCTCCAGAGGCATTGATCGGGGTGCTGGTCGGAGCGTTACTTTCTGCCATATCCTGTACCACAACACATCTCATAACCCGTTAATTGTTAGTACCTAGCAATACTAACCAAATCATATTCACTAGCTCAATCCCCTTCCCAGGAATGTTTGACTAACACAATAGATTTGGGATTGAACAATTAACCCATGTTCAATTCACCCAAATCACTGCTCTGATACCAATTTATAACACCCTACTCGAAAATACAAGGATATTTTTTTTTTATATAAAAGGAAGCGCAAGATTAGATACAAACCATTGGATTGCATATTTACATTCAAAATGGCAATCCAAATACACACAGTCTTTAATCTAGATTATTCTAGACATTACACGCGATAAGTTTAGTGTTATAGAAATCCAAAACATAATGTTATATCGTTAACATAGTTAACAAAATAGAGTGAGCTTGTCAAACATTCCATTCCAAGTACTTCTTGCCCACCCACATCAAAAGTTAACCTGCAAGAAGTAATGAGGGGTTAGCACGAAGCTAAGTGAATAAATCTCAAACTATCACCTAACTTAGCTTAACAAATGTCTACAACAAAGCATAGCAACAGTTAATCATGAAGGATCGGTGGTCCTTGGAGTACCCTTCATGCCGCGGTGGTTCCCCAAGTAACACTTAAACCAACTGAAGGCCAAATCAGTGGCTAAACCGATAGCTTGGTACTATTACTACTTACAACATAATTTCAGTGAACAACACATGTACAAAGCACTTATGATGTCCAAAGTAATAGTACTCAAACCCAACACACGTTGACCCCCGACATTCATATAGTCCACAACCATCAAGGCAATCAAGGACACCAATAATTTAAGCTAAATATAACCATCATGGCAAAATATTAACTTAACAATGAAAACAGTAAATTCACATTTACCCGTTGTAACCATATTGTTACAACCAAATTAGACTGAAAGTCCAAGATCCACTCACCAATCACCGTCGCAGTTCCCACTCAAAAGTCTAATGTTATTGAGTCTTTGGCGGATCTGAAAGCACATGAGAATTACAAGTCAGTAATATATCCCATGATTGCTTAATCTATATTAATGTATAAGTGTTACATCTTAATTAAACTTAGATAATACACAATCACATATAAGTTACCATTAATTTATAATAGCATGTAATTCCAAGAACTAGACACTAAACATTAGTATATGATACCTTATATCACGTAGTAATATCTCAATTAAATGTTTATCATCCAAAAGAATATTAATAACCATAATACATTACAATTGAAGTGTGTTTATAAGCTTAAAAGTTGAACAACCTGAAGCAGCCTGAAGCCGCCGGCTTCATATAGAAGCCGCCGGTTTCATATGGAAGCCGCCGGCTTAAAAGGGAAGCCGCCGGCTTAATATCAACTTCAGGTCCACTTTCTTAACCCGCACTGGAAATTAGAAGCCGTTCGTGCAAAGTGCCCGGCTTAAACCTTAAGCCGCCGGATTTAACTCGAAGCCGCCGGCTTCCCTTGACCTGCGCAGACTTCAGCCTTTGTTCATGGCAAAACCCAGAAAATCAAACCACATACGAAGCAAAAACCCCAATTTCGACTAACACAGTTTCAAAACATGATTTTTACATGAAATTGACCTACACTAACATATACAAACATATTGCAACAACAAATAACTTCATCAAACACTAGATTCTCACATGCATCTATGATTTCAATCTAGGTTTCAACCAAGTTCATCAAATCAACTAACAACTTGTAAAACATTAGTAATTCACTAAGATAAACATGAAATTCAGTTTGAATTCAACATACAAACACATTTAACATGAATCTACCCTATTTCTTCATTTCATCCTATTAAATCATCCAATTCAACCAACTCAAGTTCATACATGAAAATGGAGGTGATTTCACTTACAATGGAGATGATTATGAGATGAAGGAGATGATGAACATAATGGAATCAAAATCACAGCCTTGAATTGAAGAAATCAATTTGTGTATTTAGTTTGAGAGAGTTTATGAGATGATATTGAGACTTTGGGAAAATGAGGTGTTGTCAAAAGAAATCACAGATGTCGATTTTTAACATATGACTCAGCTTATTTTGGGTATAAATTATACCCGTCCTAAATCTATTGTCTGGAACCTAAAAATCATTTGCGAGAAATAAGTTTTATTATACCGTCAACTAAATAAATTTAAAACATGTAATAATTCATTTATCACAATAAGCCAATTGACCAATTGACCTATTAATTTAGCTATCAAAATACACCAAGTATTTAAAAATACAATTTAAATAGCAATTAAATTAAGGAAAATACCGTATTTCAACTAGGCCAATTTTGAGGATGTTACAGCTATTATGAGAAAGTTGTTATTGTTATTATTTTTCAATGGTATGGTTATATCGATCATTGATCATGATTTGTCACATCATCTTCATAATTATGTAATTATTATTGTGGTAATATTTATATCATCTAAATAATAAGCATTAGTTAGGTTTGGTGTTAGCAATGAAACCGTTTTTTTTTTCCTTATTACATAATTTTTAACCAATATCTATCGAGTAATGCTATACAAGACTAATTAGACAGGCTTAAAAATAGACCTACTAATTTTATTGGTTAATTTCTCTCTCTCTCCTAATCTCATCCAATTAACTTTTTACATCCACCAATCATATTTGTAGTTCTATTTTTAGGCTTATAACTTTAGGTCCACCAAACAAGTATTGAATTTTGAGCATTATTAGCAAAGTATATTAGCTCATTTTAATGAATTTGGCCTTTCCGGAAATATGGTAAGTAACATAAACAAACGCTAAATTTATATGATGTTGATATTATTTTATACACTTACATATACACTAAATTATTGATCCGCGACTGAGCAGGCTAATACATTTAAGTTTTACAAGAAACATAATGTACAAAATTTTATATGAGAAAAAAGAAATAGACTAATCGATGTAAAGAGACTTATCGTGGAACGTTAGATGTTCACGTTGTTCAGTATTTAACATATTAATGTTGAAGAAAAATTTACACCTATAAAATTAAATAAAGAAATAAATGACATGGTCTTTGACTCGAAAATTTGAATAGTCAATTGTAGGATAAGAAATCGGTTTTATATCAAAACTGAAGTTGTTTTTAGCAATGATTTAAACACAACTTGTAGAAAAATAAAACCCATGAATCACAAAAAAGAAAATAGAACAATGTTAATATGGTTGAATATGACATACGTTTGTGTATTGTTTAGCTCAATGTATATTAAGTATTAATTAAGGGATTATTAGTTACAAACCATAAAAATTTTAGTTATGACTTTAACGTATTCATCATATATTAAAGTTGTATGACAATATGGACGACCAGCTTTTAATGTCACGCTTTTGATTAAAAAAAGTCATGTTATTAATCAATATAGATAAATCTTTCAAATGTTGAGGGTTTATTTATAAATTACCTGTTAAAACGTCATGGTACTTAAATTATAAGGATTGAAAATAATTAGGGAAGTACTAGAAATGATAATTCTTAATAGTTGTGGTACACTTTTTAAAAAATAAAAATGGATGTCGGAAATAATTTTAGCCGAAGGATTTCTATGAATGAAATCCAATCTACGGTCTAATTGCTCCGTAGTATTTTTCTTTAAGTATATAGATAGATTGATAGATTTACATTATGAAACTCCTTGTAAAAAAATGTTAAAATTATGTGCACAAGCAATCATCTTAGATAGGTTACACACTGGTCCTAATACCTTTGAATCATCTAATAGATCAACATTAGCGAGTACTTATAAGTTCATCTTATTAAAGAAGTAATCAAAATGATATGTACTGTTAACATTTTTTACGGTTTCATTTTCTCGGTTTTGGAGACGAGACAATGTTAAAGTCCCGATCATGATGAACTGTTATCGAGTATGGTAACATTTTGGTTTTCAATTTACTTGCATTATATTATATTTTTATGAATTGTTACACTTATTAGTGTAGAACTGTAGATTATAAAAAGGATAAGAGTGGAATAAATCCAACATAGGATCCGGATACATCTCCCAGATATAGTCTCATGTCATAATCAATCCTGCAAAGCTTCCAACCATCCAAGAAAGACAAATGGGTACCAATTGCTACCATTAATGCCTTTTTCAGACCTACATTGTTGTATTGTATTTATAACCCCAACATAGATTTATACTTTAAACACCAAATCCTTCTTTGCATGATTTTTCTTTCGGAAAAAAGGGAAATAAACACTTATGTATTAACAAGTATGTCGGAAGCAAATATATTGATGGTCCAAAATCTCTTTAATCTTTTCGAACACATGTAACAGTTCTCATTCAGTTTGATTTTCATAATATTGGCAACCAATCAAGCATCAGCAAAAATTACAGAATAACACAGTTATTATTTTTATTCCTGATCTATCAATGAGAGCTGGAATCTACGAAAAACGTAAGCTTAAAATTACACAAGCTAGCTCTACCTCAAACACTACGTCTATTTTTTTAACTCTAGTATATAGGTTCAGCTAGTCTATAAGATTCATGCTGATTGTTCTCTCCATACAGATTGTGCATTAGAGGTGGCAATATCAACCTATCATATGGGTTAGGTAATAGAGTCGCTAAGGATTAAGGTCAAAAGGATAATAAGGTGATAGAGTCAGGCGGATTGTAACACAAGCTTGAAGAAACTGTCAACAAAAGAGACACGGAATGAGTCATGGAATAAGATACAAGTCCAACTGGATGGAAGGGCCACAAAAGAGGTAAATAGAATGTGAAATATGCCTGCAAAAGAATGATGTTCAAATTCCCTTTAAGATGATGAAGTCGGAAGAAATGACGTTGAAAGGATGGTTACAACTTACAAGTGTCAATTTCGGCCCAAGTTATACGAAAACTAGTCACAAATTGATCCGTACTTGATTGATAACAGGTTAGAAATAATAAGAGGATCCCATAGGGTTAGCCAAGTGGTGAAATTACGTGATTCTCTATATTCTGGACGGCCTTAACTCCTTGGCTGACTTTGTTTCGCCCCGAAAAAGACTAGTTAACGATGCAACCCGTCAAATTAGTCAAACAGGTTTTACAATAAAAAAACAGCTAAAGATTTATGTTCAATGTCCTAAACTGTTTTGATTTTCGAGAGATTATATTATGAGTTTTGTAACACTATAATTTTGAAGTCATATTTAATACCTTATAATTTTGCATAAAAATTCAAAATGTTAGCGGACCAAAAATTGTTGATGGGGTAAACTTAACACAGCCCATTTTTACCCGCACATACAAAGTAATTGGTTTGACGCAAACCCATTATGGCCTGATAGTCAACCCGTGCATCCAGCCCATTTTGCCACCTCTAAATGCGACAAGAATCTGAGATAAGGATTGGCTGATTTAGCAGGACAGCCTAACGAGCATATCTAGTAAGGAATTGAAAATGCTAGTCAAGTGAAGTAGTCTATAATGTGCACACAGGATAGTAATGCTCTCTCTTTCACCTTCTATTGTTTAACCAGCATCCGAGACACACAAACAGAAGACAGATTTTGAGAGAACTGACGAAATACCTCCAAATTATTGGTTTCATGTTTCTATCACCATTAACAGATTTAAATCTTTCTATTTAGAATCCATATTACATTTAAAAGGGAACTAACTCATTTTGAATCTACATGTGTACATATATATAAATTGCATACAGAAAAGAGTAAACATTCGAAATGTAACCAAAACTATCACCTGCCAATCAGGTTTTCCTTGGTTTATAACCACCAGACTAGCCCGGCTTAACCGATGGCTGCAACATAGGAAAGAAAGTCCAGTTGTTCTGGGACCCCAACTCCACGCCGATTGAAATCCCTTCAACAACTCCGCCATTAATGTTGTCAAAGTTGAAGTCCCTGCTCATAGATTGTCGTTTACAGTAACATTGTTTCTCCTTACCTTCTTCATCTAATGGTGTCTCGAGTATTTCACTCGAGTTTTTCTTATTCACACAATATTCACAAAGACTCTCGGTTCTTTTTGAAGTCATTTTATCGGTGACTAGTGAATCCCACTGACGTCCTGATGTAGTTCTAAAAGATGATTCTAGATTGTTTGCGAGATCTAAGTGGGTCAACTCAAACGAGACCCTGTGATCAATTAAGGTCTCTCCCTTTGGGGAATTGGTTGCCGAGTTGACAAGCGATGCTACCTCCGAAATTTGGCTCTCCATCAGGTACATTTCCCCGCCATTTGGGGTCAAAGTACCAGAACCTAATCTTGAACCCAAACCATTTGGAGTCAATGATCCAGAACCTACTCTTGAACCCCATCCATATCCGTATGGCGATGCTGACCCGGAAACACCATTTGGTGTTGCAGATTCAGAACCTAATCTTGAACCCCATTTACGAGTCGAGAAGTACTCGTAACCAATGAACTTTTGGTCCTCCCCAACCCGTAACTTAAGAACACGATGTTGTTTATCGGGGAAAGGAGAAGATGTGCCAGAATTTGGAATTGTTGAACCTGCGCTTCCTGTGTAAGCCGGATAAGGCTGGAATTCATATTGTGAAAGCGGGAATTTGTTGTTTGACCCCATACTGTGTCTTCGGGCCCGGGCAAGAGACGAAGTTAAAAGCTGAGCGAATGGGACTTCAGGAGATGAAGGTGTGGTGATTTGTACTGATTCGGGAGGGGGAGTAAAGGAAGCAGTAGATGGTTCAGTGGTGTAAGTAGAAAACACAGGGGGTGAAACTAACTGAGTATCGTAAGCATAGGGACCGACAGTAAAAATTGAAGAAGAAACTTCTTTTGAGTGAGGGTTTTGAGAAAGAGATTTGAAAGAGAGTAACCCAACTGGTGAATAGGAGGCAGAGGGAGGATCTGATTGGAGAAAAGATGCAGGAGAAGATGGTGGAGCTATAAAAGGAAATATTACAGTGTTAGAGCTGTTCATACTTTGTGTCATGGGTGCTGCTTGTCCATGTGGCATTGACTCGGGAGCCAAGAGGGCGTGAGTTATTTGTTTGCTTTGCTTGTAAGAGCCAAAACACCAGTATAAACTCCAACAGCTGCCCCATCTTCTTTTCTGAAAGGGAAATACATAATAAAGCAATGTAAATAATTCGGTAATAGATCATAGCACTAGTGTATAGAAGAAATGGAAGAATGGGTAATTACATTTGCCAGTTCTTAATAAGGGTACATTGTTGGCACAAAAAGAAGACAAATAAAAACGTTCAATAATATGTTCATGTTTAGCTAGACGGTATCGTCCCATTTGAAACATAAAGAACTGATCTTGATGTATCCATGTAAATTATGTATGAAAAGCAAAATCTCAACCAAAAAGTATGCTATGTGAGAGATTTGCCCAACAAATGATTTTTGCACCACCCTCCAACACCTAAAGACTCTAGGAGAACAGCTTTCTTTCACTGCGATAGACAAAGGTATATCGTGCACCTTTAGTTACATTTATCAATGAATTGCACTTCACTGCTCACTTGAGAAGCTCAAATGCATGTGCAAGGTTTTCTTTCGTATACTAAAAAGTTAGGCCAGAATACAACCCTATTTGCTATCTACCAATTTGCAAAGAGGTTTTAAGTCTGCTTATTTTAGAAACAAGAAACCAACCAATTGCGAGCTGTTATATAAGAGGTTCATCCCAAAAAACAAAAAAAAATAAAAAAAATCCTACCCTGTGTTTTAGGTAAAATATGTTCATAGGAGGTCATTGTTCCTCCAAATACTCCTCATGCTTTCACTTTAGAAGATCAATACTTAATTTAGTTGTACTCGACTCAAGATGCTACATATGATTAAGATCATCACAAAAAGTATTTGCTCAATATGTTCTGTAAAGACCAAAATAGTCAATGCTCAAGATAACATGTTCATACTAAAAAAGTTTCATTTCCTCTGTAATAATATCCCCATAAAAACTGGTGGGACAGCACCTTCATTAATTAATAGTTACAAAATTTGATTCATTATGGTAATCTACTGTTTTAGTGTGATGACAGATATGCAGAAAGTCAAGTAAACATAACAGTCACTCCATTTCTTCATTACAGCCTCCATCTGCTCGGTCTCTTTCAAGCAAATTTAATCTTTTGCAAATCATAAATACATAGTGATCATAAATTATACAGAGTATGTATTATCATCGACATATATTCCAGCCATATAAATAGAGAAATATAGAAAGTATATAATTGAACATAGCAGTCTACTGTTAATGGTCCAGGCAAAATTTATTGCATCTAACGTAGTAACGTATACTCTATTTGGACTAACAATATCAATAAAATTATTACGTTTATAATTATTCAGATAACGCTTCATAAGTGGTCCTTCAATAATAAATTCACAGGTCTTTGAAAATCAGATACAAAAAATAACATATTAACCTGATAATAACCTCTAATGTATAATCTTCAATTTCACTTAATTATATAACTAAAATCAAATTACATGAATGTTGTAACACGACTTGAATTTTACATCTAACGTTCACTATCGATTGCACTTAAAGCAGAAAATTAACAGATCAAATTATATTCTTGTATAAACATGTATATATTACTCAGTTACGTGATCAAATAATTACGAATAAACGAATCAATCAAATCGAACACAAACCTGAACGGACGTTGGCTGTACACGCCTGTCGGCGGAAGCTATGGCGGTTGCCGCAGCGTTCACCGTCTCCACGGTGTTATTAATCGAACTCATCTCGATACAAAACCGTCAACGGCGACTACGATTCACCGGAAAACTAGAGAATCATCGGAAGATACAATAATCGAACAGCATCACATCAAGTATTATGCATATACATAAAATAAAATAAAAGTAATAATGGATAGAATTAAAAAATGATGATGATGATGATGATTAATTAAAAAGTTGTATGACAAAAAGGAGGATGCACACGGCTTGCCTATCTCTATCTTTCTCTCTCTATTTCTCTTTCTATAAAAGTATGTGTGTGTGTGTGTAGGTCTAGCTGTGATATTTGTAATTATATTGCATGTAACGCTAAGATTAGATATATTATTTTAAGTATGGTTGATGGTTGATAATGATCAAGTAATTAACTTAAAAAGTTGGGGGTTGATTGGTGGGAGTAGCGTGATGGCAATGTGTGGCATTCAAAATGGAGTATTAACTTATTCTTTTTATTACTATTTTTGGAAATTCGTTACAAATATCATTAAAATATTCAGAAAAAATATATTTTAATTAATCTTCCAGAGCATAAAATTTGTTCTAGTCTTAATCTGAATGTATTAAGCATGTTTTTGTTGCCTTAATGAGTTATCAATCTATCGTTATCATCATTTTCCTTTAATTTTAGGTAAAATGAGATTTAGTTTAAAAAACAACTGAAATATAAGTGAAAAAAATGAGTGGGTCGGGTCGGGTTGAGTTGGATCACGATGGGTCATTTAGGACGGGTCTTAATGGGTTCGGGTCAAATGGGTCTCAAGTCGGGTTGACCTATCAGGTTTCCAACAAATTTTTTTTTTTATTTGAGTGAAAAATGAAATAAGGTGACTCCTTTTTTTTACATACTAAACCCGTCTATACCTATTGGTTAATTGTTATACAATTTGAAGTTATATCAAATATCCAAGTAGACTCATCTAAAAAAAAGAGAGAGAGACCCAACAAAACCCAACACCTCTTTAATATTAAATAACAACTAGCTTGACGCATAAATATTGACACCTCTAACTTCAAATCTTTTTTTACTTATTTTTATTGAAATAATTGTAAATATAACTCTTAGATCTATGATTAATAACAAATAATGTATAAGTAGTTAGAAATGGTGTGAATTTTAGAAGTTTGAGCATCTAATTTATATGGGAAAACGTAGGTGTTGTCAACAACACATCAGTTAAGTGTTGTTGATTAATCGCAAGCCCTGTATTTTTATTATTTTTACCGTTCAACTTTTTAAAATTTACAGATGTAGTCCCTCGTTTAAGCATAACAGCACATAAGTTAAGTGTTATTAATTGTATAATATTTTTCTAAATTTTTATAAGCTCAAACTTCTATGGAAATAAATTTTGTTTGACAAAACAAAATTGAGTGACACTTCTTAAAAAAAATAAACCCTAAAAAGTTTTAAGATATAAATATTTTCAAGTAGTTTGTAGAAACTAGAAACCTTAAAATAAGCTTTAAATCCCCTTGTTCTTAGCAAACCAAACCCACTTTTTTTTTATATAGCTTGTAATAATATCTCTACTTAATAAAATTGCAATTCTACTGTTAATAAAATAAAGAGATGTAAATTACTTTATATAAAGAAACAAATTAAATGTAGTAATACCAACCCAACGATGTTTTTTGTAATTTTGTCAAAAGGGGCAATTTTTTTGTGACTTTCCCAACGAATCAAAATCTTGCATGATTTATAAAAAATGATAGTTTTGTAGCTTCCATATGGTAATGAAAATGTTTGTTTCAGACATTAATTCTAAACAACAATTATGACATTTATTTCGAACCGACCATGTGTTTTTTCCATTATAAGAAACATATCTACGAACGGAGTTGATATATACAACAAAATTTTTGATGCATACATCAAATTTTACGCATTATAATGTGTACAATTCAATACTGTGATGCATAACTTTGGTGTAAGCAACAAAAGATGTGTTGTATTTATCATTGCCCATCTACGAATTTATATTTCCCCCGTCTCACCTGAAGTGTCTACATTATTATTTTGGGTTGTTCCAGGTAAGTGTCAACTTCCATGTTTCAACCAATTGAAAGAGACTTTAATAGGTAGATATGTTATTTGATTGGTGAAAAATGTAGTTAGTGAAGAATGCTAAAACTGTGTGCAAAGTCAAAGTGGAAATTTTGAATTATGGTGTGTTTGGCGAAACTAACTTGTAGCTGGAGCTGGAAGCTTATAGCTGAAGCCTGAAGCTGGTAGCTGGAGGTTATATTTCAAGCTGAAAGCTGGAGCTTATTTTGTTACAAGTGTTTGGCAAAAGTAACTGGAGCTTAAATATATGAATTTACATAAATGGAATGAAAAAAATATGATAAATAAGTATATAAAGGGCATTTATGTAATTTCTCATTTAATAAGCTAGGAGCTTACTTTTATAAGCTATTTTTAGTAGCTTTTTTTTCTAAAGCTTATTTTTTAAATAAGTTCTTGAATTATTGTGTACCAAACAATGCTAGAAGCTTAAGCTTATAAAAAAAATAAGTTTAAGCTCTCATAAACTTCAATAAGTTACTTCGCCAAACATACCCTTAGTTTGAGGTCGTCATAACACCTAATCACGGTATTAAAAAAAAAAAGAAATCATAAATCAAATTTATATCGATACAAACAGCCGTTCCATCGTCATCCAGGTTTATAATGCAGGTCATCTTAACTAAACTTTATGTGTTCTAAAAGTTATTGTGGATTTATTTTAAGAGCATACGGTGTGGGGGCGATTCATCGTCGTTTTTGGTCGAGAACGTCGTCGGACGGCGTTCCGTCGCACCGGGACGACGTTCCCGACAACATTCCGGCCGGCATTTTGGGCCCAACGTCTTGATCCGGATGGCATTCGCAGCAACGTTTTCTCTTCTTTTTTTTTCTTTCTTTTTTTTGTTTGGGCTCCAACGGGCGATAATATATATATATTAAGAAAAAAAAACCTTCAAACACACTGTGAAAACAGTGTCACCACACCACAGAATCCTCAGCAACAATATCCTCCAGAATACTGTGAAAACAGTATCACCACACCCCGTACTCTAAGTGCTTGTCACAAAAGTACAAAACAATGTATAGTTTTGGTTTTTGAACGTTAAGACTTAAAAAGTGTAACACCCCTGAATTTTAATGATTTACGGAAGCACGATTTGGGTGTTACTAATCAATAACAAAGCACAAAGATATATAGTAAACGACTCTATATGCGTCGTTTTATCAAAATATATTAATATTGAAATGTTTACAACATTTATAGCTTTACATAGCTCGAGTTTAAATAAAAGGAGATTTCAGTACATAAGTACTTGTACAAAATATACTAATGCAAGAAAATCTCAAACGTCTGTATGCTGACTCGAGCTAAAAGTCCTGAAGCAGAAGCGACCTACTGTTGGTACCTGCGATACATGCTAAATGGGTCAGCTAAAGCTGGTGAGCTCACAGGTTTGAAATCAATTAATATAGTATGAACCGCAAGATTTAATAATGATTTGCATCCAGCAAATAAAATGATAGTAATCGTGTATACAGCCATGAGCACATAGTTGAGCTTAACTCGAGGGCCGGGTCCCCTATAGAGAATTCCGGGCGAGGTGCCTCCACGAATGCCTAATCAACATTCGTCTTCCCAAATATTAGTACGTCCGTTTACCCGGTTAGTGCTTGCTAACCCGAACGAGGAGGGTCAATCCTATATGGTACCATATACTAATATTCACGCTACAACGTATTAACAACTATGCTGACGGAGGACTTTAAATGATTAGTTGTGAAAAACTCATGTAGTATAGGAAATGTTTGTACTTGCGTTCACATGTTAAAATGAGCAATGTATCACACCCCTGAGTAAAACAGTAAAAAGAGGGGCTATGAGACTCACCTGAGTCTGAAAGCGTTTAAATAACGTAAGTTGATTAGCCGAGTGATGAAGTCCAAAGACTTGTAACCTGAGGGTGTCCACGACACGCGATGGTTATAAACATGATTGGGTATCTCAAAAGATCACCCTTGTAGTTGTTACACAACTATATATGTCCAAATTACTACGATTTGGTTGATTATTGGATTTATGTTTTGAAAACGTGTACGGCCCGTTGGTGACAGGTTTATAGTATTAATCTCAACATTATTATCTTGTTTTTCAAAGTATCTTGCTTGTGTCATATATATATACCAATTATCTAATAATTTAAAGATTTAAAATGTGATTTAAATAATTTGCGTATTTTGTTGTTAATTAGGTAAGTTTCAATTGTACGAAGCGGGACAACTTTGGGAATAACATTTAAACAGTAGTTTGGACCCAGTAATGTCTTCAGATAATGTTTTATACTTAAATATAAATTGCGTCACCAACGTCCGTATTTATGGAACCGAAATACATTCGATTTAAATTGCGTACGATTTAATCAAATCGCAAAGTTTGTATATATTCATCAATATATAATTCGATACATTAATTAGCCTAACACAGAACTAATTACATGTATTAACAGAGAATTAGGCACTAATTACTAGTCCTAATTTGGCGGGTGTTACAAAAAGGATCTATTTATTTGTCAAAAAAATTAGTTTAACATGTAGATCTTAGGGTTAATCAACAAAATCGGCTATGAACTGCCACCTTTCGTTGCAGATACGTAATCAACCCAAAGTATTGTTTATGTACGCAACAAACTGGTTGGTTTTGTATTTATGTAAGCAACATGGTAACCTGTTACCGGCTCAGCCGGTAAACTTATATATTAACGTATTTTTAGTTTTTTTTTTTTTAATGTGACATGGTTAATATATTAACCATGTTGCGTACATGAACAATACTTGGGGTTTTGGTTGCGTATCTGCAACGAAAGGTTGCAGTTCAATGCCGATTTTGTTGATTAAGCAAAAAAAAATATACGTGGTTTGTTCCGATCATCTTCTCCGGTGTGCTCCGGCGAAAAATCTGACGAAGACCAACCATCAACATACGACGGATGGGGAGGGAGAAACGAGAATGAAAACGAAAACGAAAATGAAAGCGTAGATTCAGAGTATGTAAATGAAAACGAAAATGCGGATCTAGAGTATGAAAGAAAAACTATGAATCAGAAACCCTAGATCAGATCCTGTGACACCGGAATTTACGGCGGTTGCTGGTTCGATTTTTTCGAAACAGAATGAGAAACCAAAGCGTAGAGAGAGACGAAGAGATGTCTGTTACGTTGATCAACCAAGACAAATCTAGTAACAGAGAGAGAGACAAAGAGATTGGTCCCGTATCTGCCGCCGCCGGAATATGTTGGTGGTCGGAAATTGAAAAGGAGATTCAGACTGTGTGTACACATTCAATTAAAAATGACGTGGCTACCAACCAGTTTGTTGCCTACATGAAAAGGTAAAATATCACTTTGCAGGATCGCAGTACGAAACCAACCAATTTGTTGCGTACATGAACAATACCTTGGGTTGGTTGCTTAGCTGCAACAAAAGGAGGCAGTTCATAGCCGATTTTGTTGATTTAACCCTAGATCTTATTGTTTTGAACTTTCGATATACCAATTCAACTATTTTTTTAATTTTTTTTATTGTTCGCTATCTGCATTTTGAACACTTAATTTGAGATGTATGAAATAATAAATTGTTTTATGAAATAAATAAATAACAATTCTTTTTTTTTTTTTTAATTATATAAGTATAATATTGATAAAAAAAAAAAAAATTTCAAAGAAACTTCCTTAATCCTTTAACTTCTCTATTTAAGGTTAGGAAGACAAAAAATATAACATGTCTATTACGAATTAATTGCATCTTCAAAAGTTTATGTATTAATTATATTGTTAACGGGTTTAATTATTATAAAGAGGGATTATTGATTAGATTTAGGTTGATATAATAAAATTAAAACACCTAGTAAAAATCTTACTGTATTTGTTTTGTATATAAGAAAAAATGTAAAACTAAATCAAAATAATTGATTAAGCTAATGATTTTATTTTTAGTTTACACTAAGTATATATATATTATAATATATTATAATATATTTTTAATCAACTGTATATAACGATTATATGTTATCATCATCATGATAAAATAGGGGATCCCACTATCCCAGTGTGCTCAACTGGAAGCTTTTAACCTTTGACATTATTAACGTTTGGACTTCAAACTTTATCCACACTTTTATGATGAGAACCTTTATCGGTGATGAGATTTAATTTATTGTAGTCAATACTCAATAGTCAAATAGTCATGGGTTCATGTTCATGGCTTATTTTTGTATTCAAAATCACAGTTTGCTTTTATGAAATATATTATTATTATTACTATAAATAATAAATAATTAATTACAGTATATAGATAAGATTTTATTTTTTTAGGAAAGATAAGTATCACACACTACTACTACTAGTATTATCATAATTACTTGAGTACTACTTGTACTTATATTACAAAGGACGATTATTAAGGTTTATGAAAAGCGTTTCCTCCACATAAACTCAAGATCGTTATTTAATTTATCTTCCGTTATGGTTAACTTGTGTTACACCATTTGATGTACACATGTAAAATAGAAAGTATATACATAAAAAACAAAATACATACACGGTATGACCTACATACTGTATACAAACACACATAATATTTACCTCAACTGAAACGATATCAACTTATTACTTATTGATTGATAATTTATCATCGCATCATTGATCACTTGTCAGGTTTACAAATCATAAACATGTATAGCAACTACGTGTAAGTATATTTTATATCATTTCTTTGAGGGCTATTCACGTCAATCGGAGTGTAACAAGTTGTTGAGCCCTTACTTTGCACTCAATCATTTATTAATGCCGGATCAATTGAAGTTAGTATAAATTTTAAAAGATGTTTGAAATCCAAACAAATACAAAGGGTATTACTATTAGTATATTTTTTCTTTTTTACGTGGGGCACATGAGTTAGGAATGGCAATGAGGCGGGTTCGGTGCGGGGGTGTCAGCCCCAACCCCAAATCCATTATTCTAAGTAATCCCCAAATCCACCCCAAACCCCAACGGGGATCTTATCGGGGCGCCCCATTGGGGGCATGACTTCCCCCAAATCCAATCCAAATCCCAATGGGGGCCTTATCGGGGTACCTCATTGAGGACATGGGTTCTTCAAATTCTGACCTAGTACTCGTTTCTTATACAAAAATACCTAGAATCTGGATGACTTGCTGATTTTCCTTAAAGCATTATCTAGACACTCGTTGTTTCAAAAACAAATCGGTAACATGATCAAGATAAAATTTAGTAATTAGCCTCATTGATGACACAAGTATACTAAAACCATGAGGGATTCCAAATGTACACTATAAATAAATAATAACTAAATCGTTATTGTGTACAAGTCAAAATTCTCAAGTTCAACTTACAATATTCATATAGATTAATAATGTTATAAGCACTATTGCAATTAAAAAAAGTTATGGGTAAATATATTTATTGATGATAGTATCCATCCTCAATCCGAACCCGATAAGAATCCCCATTTATCACCCCATACCCTGCCCCATCCCCAATAAGTCATCTCCAATCCGATCTAAAAATTGCGAGATTCGGAGATCCCTATTGAGTTCGGGTCTTTTTGCCATCCCTAATACGAGTAGAAGGACAATTGTGGATATTTTAGAAACTGAGCATCGGGTGGGGTTGGAAGTGGATTATGGGTATGGGTTGTGGGGCTACATAACAAAAGCCTACACCGGCATACCACATGTCTAAAGTGGTTGGAGCTTTCATTTTAATATTACAATAATGTAATCCTTTTTATATTTTTTTTCATTATTATTAATTAATCAAAGCATTTTAAATAGAAATGAGAGGGGGGGGGGGGGGGGGGGGGGGGGGGGGGGGGGGTTCTATTTTATCGTGTATGGAGATAGTCATTCATTTTCATTCATGGAATAAAATTAAGAATATTGCACATGGTTTTTAATCAGAAATAATTTAGGAGTTGGAAATCGAAGGTTAAGGAAGATATAGGTAGAAACCTAAATAAAGAGATTGTGAGTTCAAACAAGTAAAGACGCAAAGTTACGCGGTATTTGTATTCCTTTCTCTTACGTATCTGTGAAGGGAGTTGCTAATGAAAGTTTGATCCTGCAAAAATCGAAAAGGAAAAAGAAAAAGAGGTTGTTTTGTTATTAATTAATTAATTGTTTATCAAGTAATTTTGTAATAACATTAGTGCAGTTGATTGCACGAAAATTAGGTGATGCTATGAAAAAAAAAAAAAAAAAAAACTTGAATGAAAATTTATATTTTCAATCCCTCTATATATAATATTCACGTAAACAGTTCTTATTTCAATACTAACGGCATGTAAAATTAGGTTCCGTTAGTTGCATCCAACATTTCCCCAATAATGTTTGTACCTCTTGTTTTGAAATAACTTTGTGTTACTTAGATTAGTAGCATGTTTATCATCCAATAAGATTTAATAATAGACATGTTTAACAAATGCTAATCATATGTACAAATTGACGTGTAAAAAATACAAATATATGGAATCCGATTATTCAGCAATGTATTCCAAGTTATATAATTGTTATGAATTTATGGTAGTAACTCATCCCAAAGATATTTTGAAGATTTTGTTTCATACTTTCATAATAACAATGGCCCAAAGCTATGAGCATTAAGCTGGAATCTGGCCCTTTGTCAGTCTCATAAGTAATATTTAATCTGGCCCATGGACCTTTGTCACACTTTAATTATAAGGAAGTTGGTCAAGATATAAATTCATCCGACCATTTCTGTGTTTTTCACTAAAATAGTAACTTATCCATAAAGGTGTATAATAGTGGGAACACCGCGGTCCCGTGTATATTTGGCACTAGTCATTGTCCATCTCACATGGATGACTCCGGACAACTCCCCTGACACAGTGGGGATGTCTGGAGTTGGAATGAACCTTTATCCGCAAGTTTCCCCAGCCCCCGTGTGTTTTACGGGCGTGGATACCAGACATGCTAAATGTTTACTCAGTGCATGATTGAATCCCCGACCTCTAGGAAGTCAAGAGCCCAACCTACCACTGGACCATTCAGTCATGTGTTTTAGGGTTTGAGGTTTATCAAAAGCCCTAAACCCTAACCCTAACCCCTAAACCCTAAACGCTTTAATAAACCTTAAAATCTAAAGCATACTAAACCATAAACCCTACTAAACCCTAAACCCTACTACACTCTAAACCCTACTAACCCCTAATCATAATCCTAAATCTAATTTATAACAAAACAGTAACATATGTGTTTATAATTTGTAAAACCCACCAAAAAATGAAATAAAATAAACTCGTTGAAAGTATGTCTTGAGTGATCTTAAATCGAAGAGGAGAAAACACTGAATTTAATGGTGCAATTTTTATTAATTTTTCAACTTGTCGTTTGTGAGATAATTTGTTTTAAGGGTAAATGAGTTTTCTTTGTACACGTGGCGTATTCTCATTGGTACTTCAATGCTTCCATTAAATTTCCATGAAGTGCATACTACAAGAATATGGTGCACCTTAATTTGGTTTGATGAGATGTATGATTAGATCAACACTTCCTCCCTTCCCCCAAATTGTACCATTTCCCTCTGGATCATGCCACTATATATATATATATATATATATATATATATATATATATATATATATATATATATATATATATACACTTAAACTCGTGTCTACACACGGCATGTGACACTCGCCAAATTAGGACTTTAATTAGTGCCTAAACAATTTGTAATTACGTGTATTTAGTATCTTATTAATATAAATATACGTAATCTTTTGTGTAATTATATACATACTTTTGCGATTTGTCCAAATCGTGCGCTATGTACTGGACGAGGTCCAACACTATTTACTACGGACGTTGGTGACAAAACATTAAAATAATGTGGAAATATCCAAACAAACATTATTTACATTAAAATATTTGGTAACATATATTTCACGTATTGAACATTATATAAAACGTTACACGATTAATTAAAACGTAAAACGACCAAGTAAACGAGCACCGCACGAAACACAAATTTGGGAAAACAAGTAAAAGACCAAACCACCCCTTGTGGGACCCATGGGTGCCGGCACACGGGGAAGGGATGGCCTCCCCTCTCTTGCTTGTTGACTACACCAAAACAACATCACCATCATCCTCATTCCCATTCATTCACTCAATCTCCCATCTCTCTCAACCCTCTCTCCACACCATCATCCTCTCTCTAAAAATACCACCATCACCGCCCCTTCTCCACCATAAAAACACACTCAAAACAGCTCCAATTACTTAGCTCATTTGGAAGGAAACGTTCACCGCAACGAGCTCTACCTTTCTACCTTATCGGAATCTTCATACGAGTATTGTAAGGACTCCAACTCTACTAAATTACTTACATAATGTTTATTTACATGTTATGTTACTCATTCATCAAGAAAATGTCCAAAAGAAAGCTTGAAACACGTTTTGAAACACATATATTTGTATAACATAATCAAGGCAAATTCTGTGTCCTCACGAAAATAATCATATAAAATCGTACACATAAGATAAATACATGAAACTAACGCCAAAATCTTCGTATTTTCGTTGTCTACAACTTTCGTGTTCTGCTCGAAGCTTAGAAATACACTAATTCTCCTAGAAAACCCGATTTGTACGACTATCACTGTTTTGGCCAGATTTCGGACCCGACGTCTTTCGATTTTTCTTTAACTAACTAAATGGACACTATAATTCTTGGAAAATTTGTGTAAGGTACTAGAGATCTAGTAGAACACATGGTAATTTTTGTGGAACTTGATTCGGACTAGAAATGGGTGAAATCGGGGGTTGAATCGGGTTAAAAATCTGGAACCAAAGCTCCAAAGGGCTGTTTTGGATATTTCGTAAAACTGACACTTTGGGTTAACCCCGACACGAACCGACAATTTTTATAAGCTCTATAAACTTATTTAAGACATGTGTAAAAGTTGCGGGTCGAAGGGAGACCGTTAAACACGTTTTCGACAAACGCAAAAACTGACTAGACGGAAGTGTCGCATGCAGCCCAAAAACAGTATGCGACACTTATCCGAGTGACGTATGAAATCTCTAAAACGCAGTATTAGCGTCACTTGCCTAAGTGACGCCATCCCTTTAGTGATGCACCCTACCCGACACTTGCCTAAAGTGTCGCCTCACCTGAGTGACGCATCCTATCCGACACTTGGCTGAGTGTCGCCCCTAAATTAAAATACGTACAGTCCGACACTTATACCGATACTGACCTCAGTGTCGCTATCACAATACAAGTGACGCATCAAGTGTCGCATAAAACAGAAGGATTAAAACTCTTTTTCACACTAAGTGTCGGACATTTACAACCTCAAACACGAGTACGACACAACTTCTAAACACTCTAAATATACTTTGAGAGTATATGTTACACATGAGTACACTTGGGACACATTTACTTATTACGAGTTTACTCTCGCACCAATTATTACTTATATGTGTAAGTATATAGATATGAGTTTACGCACACCCGAGATTATACTTACACTTAATTGGGATTACACCCACGCTACTACGAGCTTACACTCGAACCCCTTATTACATAAAGACGAGATTACACTCGCACGAGCTTGCACTCGCACGGACTTACATCCGAACTACGGTTACACGTCACAATACAAACGATTGACTGATGTATATACTTTACAAAGTATACAACACTGTGATTTACATAATAATAATAATAATATTTGAACTGTTATTACACCTCCATCACCAACGGGCCACCCTTACTTACAAAATGATTACAAACATACAAACAAATACTTGGACATTACCTAGTTGAGTGGACAACTAGCATGGGTGTTCTTTCGAGACGCCAACTTAATTACTTATTTACTTACAACCTTGTGCGTGTTGTACGCCAAAAGGTTGCAGGGTTCGGAGAACCACACTACGGAATTACATCCGACACATACTTACGGACTTACATCCGCTATACTCGTTCGCTTACACGAAAGTGTTGTACTTACTAGACTCAGATGAGTCTTACAGCACCACTTTTACTGTTTTCTACTTTGTGGTGAGATATTTGCTACCGTTTACGTATGAACACAACACTGAACTGTTTACACTACTTTTACATGCATTGCATGAGTTACTTTTATCCACTGAAAGCCTCCCATCATAAGTTGTTAGTTATGGACTTAAGCGCGATTACTAGTAGATGAATCCATTTGGGACTGACAATCCCTGCCTGGGGTAGTAGCGCTACCACGGATTACACTGTAGAAACATGCATATTAGTATTTGTTACATATGAGTGTTCGGATAGCACTCAAGGGGGTACGTGATACTGTACTTGATTGTACCATTCACACTACACTGTTAAGCTTCAACTTGTGAGCTCATGGTAACTGTGTCGACTTATTGTCTTACTGTGCTACTAAACTACTTACTTTGCTCGAGGGCATTACTGGTACTTACTTGTGGTTCATAAATGATTAACACTAAACCTGTAAGATTCACCAACCTTTTGGTTGACACTTTTTAGCATTTATCTCAGGTATACAGCAGTAGTAAGACTGCACACCCTCAGGACTGATAGCTCGAGTCAGCATACATACAAACTTGTGGAGATTCTTTTGCATTACTTTTTGTACATCAGTTATGTATTAGAATCTCTAGGAAACTATTTTCGAACTCGATGCTTGATTTTCTGATTTAACAATGTAATACTTTTGTACTATTGTACGACGTTGCATATAGAGGTCGTTTGCTTTACTTTGGTGCTTGATTATTGATTTGTAACACCCAAAGCTTGCTTCCGCTAAACAGTGAATTTGGGGGTGTTACACGGTATGTTGATTTGTAATTATTTATTATAATATAAATACGATTTTAATGAATATAATAAAGTTGTATCGTTTTATATGGAGTTAAAAAAGATATGCAGGTTGCTAAGTTAATTATTTTAGGTACTTATGATTCATGATATATTGATTACTGTTTTAAAATTTTAAATTAATTATTTCAAATCATGATCAAATTACAACTAATAGTTTAATTCACCCTTATTATAATTGAAGTTTACAATTTATTATTATTATTGATATTATTATTGTTATTATTGTTATTGTTATTTTAAAGTTAGGGGTTTTACTTTTAACTTGAGTAAAATAAAAGGACTAAATTAGTCAATTAAAAATTTTAATTAGATGATGACATCATTATTGAGTTTCCTATATCACTTAATATATAAAAGAAACCAATATATATGTAGTCATACCTAAAATAGATCAATTTAACTTAATCCTAACCTTGAAATGGTGGAGGCCATTTAATAATCACCATTGATATTCCATTTTAATAGTGTCTACCTAAATAGTAAATCGGGATTAGGCTAAATGACGATAATACTCCTAATATTTAAACTTAATCCATGTATAGTATGTCCATTAGTATTTTCTATTCAATTAATTTAGCTTAAATGATAATTAATAACTACATTAATTAATAGCTAATTTAGATATTTAGTTATTAATAATAATCTATTTTAAATAGTTGATAGTAGATATACAAAGGATACAATTAATCCTCATGTAATTTTAATGGTACTGACCATTCAACTTATTTCTTGATTTCAATATATATATATATATATATATATATATATATATATATATATATATATATATATATATATTCCAAAAATTGATATCTTAATTTTATAACTAGAATACTATTTAAAACTAATATGTTTTACTTCCATATCAAAAATAAAATAATGCCACATCCAAATCGGGTTTTATATTCTTATCATATACAACATTAAACCAAATAGCTTGGGGGAATCTCAACCCTTAATTGTTTTTTTCCATTTTGATCCAACGATTAAGATTAATTTAATAATTGTTACACTTAACACCCTTTTATATAATAAAATTAAAAAATCAATAAATATAAATATATTTAGTTAATAAAACGAATTTTTGTACAAAATATTCGGACTCTCTCAATTAATTCGGGCTTCAATTTTATTGAACCACAAATTATGAATTATGAATATATATATAAAAATTCTGTCATATATTTCAGAAATCTTAACGTAAACCCATAGTCAACAAAGCTTTAGGATTTCTAAATCTTCTTCTTCCGCTATCAAATCACAAAAATCATCGTATATTGATGAACAAATTCACCATCTAAAAAAACCTAAACCCTATTCATCCTTTCTTCAAGGCCTTCTTGCCCAAATCTCAACTTACAATCAAAACCTTGAATCCGACATTCAAGAGATTGAAGATGATAGTGATAAAAACTGGAAATCGGAGTTGATTAAGCCGTATGATCATGATAAAGAAGAATGGCTATTCGAACTTCCGTTGTCATAATAGATAATCCTGCCCCTCAAATCACCGTCATATTTGATATATTCCACCAAAACCCTTAGAAAACCCCCAAATCATCATCGATGGACCAGTCTCGCGTGATCGATCCCAAGGTCTGTAAAGTCGGCTTCTTCACTTCCTGTCCACCTCCAGGCAAAGTATGGCGATCGAAAAAGATGGCCATCACTATTGTGTACCGAATGGAACGTAAAAACTGTACGTTTTTATTTTTATATCTTTAACTTAAATATTTCAGGGTTTCAACAACCAAAATCATATTTTTTTTTATTTGAATTTGATCTTTTGGTCTTGAAGCATTTAATAGAAATTGGTACATACTTAACTATTCATTTGATTATTTCTATTATCTAATTTTGTCTGTTAATTTCTTTCGATTAACGTTTGTGTTTGTGGTTTAGTGTTTAAGATTTTTGTAGGTTTGTATCAGAGGTCAATGGTTAGATTTTAGCTTAGATTTGTGCACGTTTGAATACCAAGTGTTATTGTAATGTTGTTATTTTCCAGCTTTAAATAAATGATTGTTTTGGTAATGTTGTGATGTATTTGTGGTGTTATTTTGCAGGTTTGAACAACCTGATGCCATGTAAAATGCAACACCAGCATAACATGAAACGCCCTGAAAATCTGAACATTTTTTCTTTTCTTTTTTTTACACTGAAACATATTTCTATTGGTCCCACTATCTGTATTATCGTATTTGTATTCTATTCTTATGATCTGTATTACTTTTAAAACTTCAAAATAAAAATCTGCTGAAATCAACATATACCCGTCGGGTAGAATGGTTACCCTCCGGGTACCCATGTCTAGTCGTCGGGCTTCCCCCTTAAACCGCCGGGTAAATTAGATTTTCAGTAACAGAACTTAAATTCCGTTTAAAAGCTACAGAGGCCGCCGGTTGGGCTTGGAAAGCCGCCGGCTTGTTCTTGGTTTTGGTTTACCCGCCGGGTACTCCGGCTGCCCGCCGGGTACTCTGGCGTTTACAGTACCTGCAGCCAGCTTTCAAACTATATACCATTTCCCGAACTTTGAACTCGCATATCTTTCAAACGACAAAGAATTTAAACATGAAATTTTGCAGGCACTTTACTATAGTCAAAATGAAACTTTCTATTTTCACACTTTCTCAAAATTCTCAATATTCCGGGTTTTGAACGTATGGGTCATTTTCGACTAAAATGATCAATTTTGCTATCATCCTAAATCTCAAACCATCGAGACTTAGGAGCTGAGATTTTAAACACACATTTCTATCATCACACCAAAGTTATGAGGCTATTCACTATACTTCAAATCTTTATCTAATTCATATTGGTTGATAGATGTCATCAAGACCCGTTTTGACCCATTTCGACCCACTAATCTCAAAAGAGCTAATTTGACCCATTCAATGGCTAAACGCCCTTCAAAATTGACTAATAACATCATTGACTTTATTTGAAACTTTCAAATATGTACATAACCAAAATATCACTTCTACTACAACTTACAACTTAACACATTCTAAACCATATCTACTAGTCATTCACCAATTTATACTATTACACATAATCTATCTAATTATTGCTTTCATAACCAAAACATGTCAAAACATTGTTTGGGCGATCTTTCAAGGTTTCACAACGATAATTTAAAGAGAAGCTTGTGTAACTTACAACAAGCTAGCACTCCACTTCTACCCTTTCGTAATATCTTTTCCCCTTCCACTTTCACTTGTACCTACAACATAACTAAACTAATTAAGCAATTTGCTTAGTGAGAATATGAAAACTAATCATAACAATGCATTATTAAACAAAAACAATTAATAAGCAAAGTAAAGAGATTACTTCCCTTTTCTTGCAACTCCACTTTCACAAATCTAATCATATGTGCACATTTCTAATCAATAATTTAGCTAACATAAGTTAGCTACTAATCGAAACAAAGCTAACCTTGGTTAGCTAATCTAATTAAATATGGCTAATTTCTATTAGCCATTCTAATCATAACCTTTCATCATAATCATGTTATAATCACAACTAATCACAATCATTCACATAATTATGATCTATTCATTTCATAACTCACCTTGGTTTGTAGCACAATTTGAAACAAGATGATCAAATGATGATAATTCTTCTTTAGCACCTAACACATATACACGTAGCACATAATCAATAACTAATCCACACTTTCAATTACTAATCATCTATTTCTTTCTCTCCCACTTGAGATTTACTAATTTCACTTTAACCAAACTAACTAATTTACTTATCGTGATCATAATCATAGCTTTATTATAAATTTAACTACTTTCTAATCACTACTTGATTCTACTAATATATTAAAATCATGCTATAAACTAAAACATATGATTCATGAAAATTTTCATAAACCTCATGAACATCAATCATAACCTATCACTTCTAACATGAAATTAGGATTCTAATCATTGTTTATATGTTATACTAACACTAACTAATCAATTACCAATCCTAATTTCGGATTAAATCATACCAATTTACTGAAACCCATGAAAACCCAATTTCTAGGGTTTTTGGAGAAGGAAAACTACTTACAAAGGTTGAAGAAGATGGAGAAGATGATGACTTGAAGCTTAGAACACTTGATTCTTGAAGTATTGATGATTAATTTGTAATTTGGTTAGTTGGTTTGCTCCAGCGATTTTACTCTGTCTCTAGCTAAGATTTTCTGGAATGTTTGGAGATCACAGGAACAAAACACGTATCTGTGCTTATATCTTTTATTTATTTACTATGCTACACAGTCTGGAACTGAACAACTAGTTTGCGTTTTCTATTATATCTCATTATTTAGAGATCTATAATTAAAAAGATGTATATATTATTATACACTAAAATAATACCTTGAAAACTGGGGTGTTACATAACAGTAGCAACAACGCAGAGATGGAGCCCACCTTCTGAATGTAACGTCAAATATGTTTGTTGGAAACTATACTCTTATGAGGAAAAATCTTGGAGGTAATGCTACAAAATGTATGAGGAGAAACTGAAAGTGCCATTTCTAAGGGATTCTTTAGATGATTAAGCTATAAAGGTAAGATTAACTGTTGACTGCTCAAAATTTTAAATTACCGACCTATATGTGCCACATTCAAGTTTTTTAATTGTAAATTCTTAGCAGAGATAAGGTGAAAATCCTGATCAGCTTCTGGATCCGAAGCAGGCATCGATATTAGAATTGATAAGTCACAACTAAAAGATCAGTGAGCTCGGTAAGATATTCCTTACGCTTCACAACCCGACCATAAAGAAAAAACGCTGCTATATAGGTTCAAAGTCAGCCCCTTTCAGAATAAAGAACCTTCACAACTTAACCCTTTTAAAATCAAAACATCAAGTCTTTTCTTATCTGAACATTATAGGGCTATTGATCTTATTTTTTGGTTTGGTATGAAGTATGAAATTGGTTTCACAAATTCAGGATGTTATGTTTGTATTTAAAAGGTTTGTGATTTTTTGAGGAATTATGATTTAAGGCATTATAATCATTAGCTAATGCTCTAACTTTGAATCTCTCGGTGTTTTTTACATGCTTGGCATGTTCAACCATTAGACCTCTTACCTCAACCATGCTTCTTTTCTTATTACCTATAAGATACTAATATATCATTTTTAAAACAAATTTCTACGTATGCTTATATTCAGATGGCAATATGAGTGGCCTTCCGACTTTTTGAAGGCCTTTGTAGATACGGCTGCTGTTCATTCGTCTTTCCGTTTATGTATTTTTCTTGCCACAAGAATCCATGAGAACGAAGAAAAAAGAATGTAGCCAAACGACCATGCAAGTGTAAAAAAGTTTCCCAAATTGTATATCTCGTCTATGTAAGAGAGAGAGAGAGGGAGGTTCGAGTCGTGGTCCCAAATTGTCATTGATTGTAAACCCTGGTATTCTTTTAACTCACACCTCATGCAACTGACAACTACGTTTTCTATAGGATCAGATCAAGGAAGAAACAATCTGACATTGAAAGGGGGGCCTCTCAAGGTAAGTTTGTTAACCATCCCACATTTAGTTGTCTGCATGTTTAGACATATGGAATTATGTATTTATGGTACGTGTGATATGATGGTAAATAACAGGGATTAGATTAGTTGCAGTAGATTAGTTGCAGTCTGGTCTAATACAACAACAGAAGCCATTCATGCTATCCTCTCAAGCGTTTCATCAACTACAAATGATGTCACCACAACATCATCAACAACTTATGTTAGCTCAACAAAACATGACATCACAATCAGCCAATGATGAAAGTCGAAGACTAAAAATGCTTATTAATAATCGTAGCATGAGCATGGGCAAATATTTGAATTCTGTTGGTGATATTACAAATGTTGGATCTTCAATGCCCGTTTTACCTCATGGAGATCCTAATATGATGCTCAAGGTTACTTTTCATTCTTTAACCAACCATTTCTATGAACACGAGTTACGCTAACATTATTAATTTTACACTGTAAGTTAAAAAAGGCACATCAGCTACAACAGCAGCAACAACAACAGAACGGTAATCAGCAATAGCAACAGTAGCAGCAACAGCAGCGAAATTATCATTCTCTTTCGACCCCACCTCCCAAAAACTCAAACTGAAATATATAGCAAGAGAAGATTGTTGGTGCAAGTAGTGTCGGTGATGGGTTCATGTCAAATTCATTTAGAGGTTAGTGACTTGCTCTTTAATTTTTTTTTTTTTTTATGTGGATTGTTAGTCGTAAGTAGTGGCTAAATTTACTGGATATTATCATCCAAAGTCCTACATGGTTTCTCCAAGCAAAACTATTTGAGAAAGCAAAATCGAAGAAGTATTTTTAGATGGGCTGCAATGGTTTATGCAAGCTTGGTGTGGTTCTCTCAGTTTGGCATGTTTCTGGGTAGCTCTTCTCGATCATCAAGTTTTACAATGGGTTATTTTAAAATGCTTTCATTGGGTCTCATTTAATTTGTTATTGCAGGTAGACAACTTCGATATTGCATTTTGATGTATGTAATCATACAGATTCATAATTTTGTATGACATCATACATGTAATTTGGTATAAATCTTCTATGTCTTTGCAATTTATAAAACTTACCGTTAAAAAAATACATGTAAAATATGTGGACACCTTTTGGCCCAGTTGATCTACTTAATTATATGATAACAAAGTTCTTTTCTTTTTATGTCTTAGTTTTAATTTTTTGATACTCATGATATTGTTTATGGTTATGGTGCACCCAGCTGAAGAAACGAATAGTAGTTGAATGAGTAGGTTTTTAAGTTTTGATATTTTATTGTTGTGTGTTTGTATAGTACAGCAATACAGCATAAGACTATAATATGTAACTAAGTGTGTAGGTTTTCAAAGTTTTGATATTTAATAAGCAGTTGACTACTTGTGTAGTATATTGAAGTTTTTAATTGCTACTAATAGATTAATCTTGTGACATTAATCAAACATATGGCAAAAACAATTTTTTTATATAATATCTTAAATAATCTTACATATCTAAATTTATTTAAAACTTTTTTTTTTTTTTAAAAAAACAAAAAAAAAACACAAATTTAAATAAACTAACAATGCTAGACAAATTAACATATTTGAATATAAATAAGTAAATAACAAAAACACTTAACAATTGTCCGTGTTGTCGCGGGTCTTATATCTATTACAACATTAAACCAAAAAAAATATCATGCTCATAATTTTAGAGAAGAACTAAATTTTACACAATTAAAAAGTAATAACAAAAACATATCCATGCAATAATACATACAACTAGGTAAAAGATACGCGAAATACGGGCTGCGAAATTTGAGTTTGTACTTTTAATCAATATATTTGAATAAGAATTAGTTGGAAAATGTTTTGGAAATTTTTTTTTTATTTAAATGTCGACGGAATATCTCTTTATTATATATAAAAGAAAATCAAAATTATGTAACCTTTTTAAAATAGATCACTATAAATCAATCTTGACCATCCAATGCATACGGGCAATTATTTGGGCTTATTGATTTCCTTTTTCCAAACTACACTACCTAATTAGCAAAATGACTCAACACCAAAAGACATAATTGCCCTTGAAGTATGCATAACTACCCATTATTAGTAGTAGCAGTTAAATATAAATAAATTGTAGATACTCTCGCTTTTCCATGATTAAGGTTCTGTAATGTATGGGTTAGTTTTGCTCGATTCTATGATCCGATATATTTAATTTGAAGTTGCAATTAACTTTTAGAAAAGTTATATTTAAATTATAGTATTAACTTAAATAGTCAAACTCAATTGCTAATACAATTTATAAATTTTGATGTTTACATATAATAATTCATAATTTCATAATCAATGCGTATAAGGAAATACATATCTCATATTTACACATATAAATATTAACTCAGTTACAAATACAATACAAAATATAATTTTTACTAAAGGTGTTTTTAGTTTAACGAGTTACATAATCATAACTCAATGTGAAAATGAAATACATATATTATAGTTATATGTATAGTTAATATTTTCTAGACATGTATATTAATATATGCACAAGTGTTATTTATTATTGTCGTACTCCCTTCATCACAAAATAAATGTCACATTTCCATTTTAGTTTGTCAAAAAAAATCCAATTTCCAAAATTAGCATATATATTAACTTTACCATTTAAACTTCAATAATTTTTTTTTCAAAACTGATACATGATAGTCTGTACAAAAAGTAAAGGTAAAAGTGTCATATTTATTTCAGACAATGTAATTTCTTAAACTTAATGAAAACTGATAGTGGGCACTTAATTTGAGACATATGGAGTACTAATTAGTGTTAAGACAATTTTCCCCAAGCACGTTATAGCTTATGATAATAGAGACTATCTTGCCATTATGAAACTAATTAAGTTTAGGTCTCATACACCTTAACTTTTTTTTTTTATTAAATTGATCACCAAAATGTCATCACACTTAATAAGATGTTAAGAATTACATATTTCCCCATCTTAAACCATATGTATATCAAATATACCTCAGTACCTAAGTTAACTTAAAATTTATATATATACCCAAAATCTCTTACTTTATATCAACTCTAAAATCAATACTAATTACCGATAAAAAAAATATCAATGAATATTATACCCATATCATATTTATCTCAAATTCTCCATAATCACCCAAAGTCAAATATAAATGATTGTGAGTGGATGTGTGGATCAACAAGGTTTGAATAAGGCTTGAGTTTTAGAGTTCTAATTAGGAGAAATAAATAAAGTAAAGAATTCTCTCTAAAATGTGGGTAAAATAGTAATTAATGGATTTATTGGTAATTAATATTGATTTTTAGAGTTTTAATCACATTTCATCCTCCAAACCTCTTTTATTGAAAAAAGTGACATACCATGTAGCATCTATTTCATAAATGAAATGCAACAAGAAACCCCTCTTAATACGAATACTATGTATGTGATTCATCATTGATGGTTTTTCACAGTTAATGATCTTTATTTTGTGTCGCTTAACGTCAATTCTTCAGGAGATGGTAATGAGACCGAGTTTTATATTCTCTCATCCAAATTCCTTTTTTTAATAGTTTACTACAATACATTGGTATTATTACATATATATTGTACACAACTCCATCAAACTAAAAAATAGTTTGTAAATTTATAGTTTTTAATAAATAAATAAATAATCATGAACTACCCCACGAATTCGCGGGTTATAAACTAGTATATAATTTAAGATATGCTAAAATGACAATAGTATTGTACTCCGTACTAATTGTCAATTTTACCTTCATATTAATCACTTGCACATAGACGCGCACTATCTTTTTGCACTCCTATATAGAAGTGAGTGTATTAATAAGTGTAGATGTTACGGCCATCTATCCGTTTATCACATTAAGTCTTATATTTTTTATCAAAGATTAACTTTTGCTAAATAATTTTTGTTCTAGCATGTCTTATTGTTTAAATCTATTTGCTAGAGAGCTCAATAAAATGTCGATACGTAAAATTGTTGACAATTATCTAACAACTATATTTCTCTTTATTTTGTTCTTTTAGCAATGAGGTAGATACATATTATTTGAGCCCTTTTCTTTCTATGATGAAAGTTAATTCGTTCGCACTTCATGAAGGATGAAATTATCATTTATTCTTTTAGACTAATAAATACATTTATCTTTTTTGTTCTTCTTCCTGTTTTGTTGTGTATTAATGATTCATAATTATATTTAGTATATTTAAACTTTTATTTGTATTATTTTGAGTTTTAATTCATTATTATTATTATTTAAGCTACAATATTGTTGCTTTAATATATGTAATGCGAAAGATTATGATTTTCTTGAAATGATGAAATTCGATATATCCTTAATCAATCTCTTAAGTCAAAAATACATATCACGAAATATTGATCTTGACGTACAGTATATCGCGTGTTTAAAAAATGATAACTTAAGATATCACGAGAATGAGGAGATTTTGATTATTTGTTTATTGAGTATATATGTATAAGTGTTTTTTCTAATTATCTTTTTTAAGAAAGTCAAACCTATGACTACCTTACGCATCTTTTATATACAACACATATATTTCCACATTTCTCTCACGAGAATTGAATTCACAACCTTTTGATTGATAGTAACTCAAATAGTGCGTGTCTTTGATTTGTATAAGTGATGTTAATTAGCGCCATGTTCAAAATTAAATTAAACGGAGCAGTATTTTTTGAATGTAAGTTTCTAATTCTAATATCATATATCTTGGAATGATAAACAATCATTGACTTTTGAACTCTGTAATTATCTTAATTACATAATTTGAGTGCAATTCAAACATACATTATAGACCAAAAATTTTACTACCCCCGTTCCATAATTATTGTCCAGTTTTGACTTTCTGAAGTCTTTATTTTTCAACTTTGATCTTAAATATTTTTGTTTGTGTTATATAATAACCGATGCAAAATATATGAATGGATTGGGTTTTAAATGTATTTTCATTGGTATAATTTTCATCAAGTACTATATAACACAAACAAAAATATTTAAGGTCAAAGTTGGAAAAGAAAGATTTCAGAAAGTCAAAACTAGACAATAAATTTGGAACGGGGGTAGTAATATATATTTCTTATCGTATGATGTCGGGAAAAAAACTTTCCTTCAAAAAAAAACATTCTGGAAAAATCTATCTTTGACCATAAAAATACACAATATAATGTTGATAAGGAAAACCATTCAAATTCCATTTTATATAGAAATAAATAAATTTACATTTGAAATATCAAAATTCATAGAAGGGAAAACATTTAGTGACCTTTATTATGTTATCTAAACTCATGGTGTCATTTCTCAGACGAGATCAACATTTTAAATATCCTTAAGTTTTTTTTAACACCAAAGGAAGGCTAGCTACTTTCATTGTTATACGTCAAATTTTTTTTCATTCCCTCCACTATGATCCCTAAAAAAAGCAAAGGTCGCCAAAAGATCCAAATGAAAAGAATGGAGAAAGAAAGCAACTTACTGGTTACCTTCTCCAAACGCCGTTCGGGCCTTTTCAAAAAAGCGAGTGAGTTAAGCATCTTGTGCAATGTGGAAATCGCGATCATTATTTTCTCTCCAGGGAAAAAAATATTTTCCTTTGGTCATCCATCTGTGGAGATGATTGTTGAGCGTTTCCTCGCACAAAATCCCCCACCAAATTCAAGCACATCTGAACTTCTGGCAGCGCATCGCAATACCAAAATCGAAGAACTCAATAATGAGCTCACATATTTAAATAGTCATCTGGAAGATAAGAAGAACAAAAATGAACAACTTAATAACATCAGGAAAGCGGGTCAAGATAATAATTGGTGGGAGGCTCCTATAGAGAGCCTACAGTTAGAAGAGCTCGAGCAATTAAAGGTAGCGATGGGGAAGCTTAAAAACAACATTGAAGAACATAAAAAGCGCTATCTGGTGGAATCGGTTAACTCAATGTCAATGGTCCCCAACTCTGGTTCCATGGGATCTGGACTTGGACTATCCATGACTCCTCGTGGATATGTGCTGGGATATGGCCATTTCAATCGTTAAATCAGGATACGTATATTAAATCTCTTAGGTCCATTGAAATCCTTATATGTGTTTTTGTACAATCTGCTATTTACTCAAAACTCTTTAAACGTAATTTTTGGAGCTATCTTATATACTTATAGATACTAAAAAAATCCAAACTGTTCATTTGACCAGGCTTCTAATTCAAGAATGGCTGAAGACAGATTGAAGGAATTCGTGCTATCTTTGAAAGGTTACTCGTATTTGGTTGTTTGAATATCTAAGAACAAAATTATGTCATGCTTCTAAGTGATGTAGCTACTTATATGTATCATTTTTGATATATCACTTATAATTTGTATTACGCACTTTCCTATAGTTTCCCTGGTAACGCAAGTACTATTTTGAGGACTAATGTCTATATGCTATTTTCTTATAGTCAATTTTGTAAACCATCAATTCTAAATCAGTATTTATATATGAACCATTTGATTGCCAAATAAACACTCCGCTACTGAAATAGCACATCTGACGGATTATACATGTATACTAGATTAATTAAGATGGATTATGGCCATAAACATCAACAAAAATGATAGAAGAAATTTTTATTATCAAGCTAGAAACTAAGTAACCAGTAAATCAGATTGCATATGGGTATCTGATCGACGGATTATAATACATGTACAATTTGCCTTGATGTCATTATTTGTAAATATTGATAATATGTCTCCTATATTAAAACTATGTTTTGGCCAGTCATCATCTATTTGGCATCTTAAATCACACGGTCGATTTCTCATACTTTGCATTTAAAAAAGTAGATGCGCGCATGAAGTTTAATCTTGGGCTGGTCATATATATAGAGTTGTAGCACATATGATGCATTTATATCGGATGAAAAAATCACCATCAAAAAGGAATTTATTTTTCTTAAAATGGTTATACTGAAAACTGAATGCGTGTTGTTATTAAAGAACATGACCAATATAATCCTCTATCGTTTCATTGCTTAAATTTTACAGTGCTATATCAAACATATATAGAATCAAATAATCACATAATTAATTTTCTATTCTTTTCATGTAGAATATCTGAAATTTATTCAATTTCCTAAGTCATAGCTTCTTGCAAATCTTAGATCCAAGACTATTGGAAAAACAATCAATCAATTACCATAGAGCATTTAATTGTATAATTTTCATAAAAGAAGAATTAAAGGAAAAAGTAGCCAACTAAAAAGGATAATTAAATGTTTAGTCATAGATAAGATAGTCTGGATTATATTCTGATTTTCTTTTCAGAAATCAAGTCTTGGGCAATAAAAGCTTTTTGGGTGGCATTAATGCAAGGATTAATATTAAAAATATTTAAATTACTTCCTAAAAACAAGTTATGCACATGAACCTTAAGATAAAACATTAAATAGAGTCATATCATATATGTTCATGAACATCGCAATAGCCTAATGTCACATTTGTTTCATGAACCTTTGCTAATAAATCTCAATTCATGGCTGTCATAGACTAATGCTGAGGCTGTAAATATTTATTATATCATCTACTTTAATTATTACAATTAAGCAAGACCATCATATATCATATATCATATATCAAAGTATAAAACTGAATTTAAGTGATACTTATCCATAAAAAAAAAAAACCCTTTAATGCATTATCAATGTACCCAGCCATTGAATTCAAGGCACGATTAGCCCTTTATATAGTCATTAGTTTTCTGAGAACAAACCACAAAAAGTTTACTTCTAAATAGACTTACATTTGTTACCCACTACCTTACTGCATCTTTCGAATTAAAGATGCCTCAAATCGGTAAAGGGCGGAAAAGGCTTGCCATGGTAAGAATAGCAAACGAAAAAAGTTTGCGTGTTAGATTTTCCAAACGTCATGTCAGTATTTTCAATAAGGCAAGGGAGCTTTGCACCTTTTGTGATGTTGAAATGGCTGTCCTTATATTATCTCCCACCAACAAGCCATACGCGTTTGGGGATCCATGTGTTGATGAGATTGTGAAGCGCTTCTTGGGACTAAGTCCTGATCCTGCTCTACACCCAAGTGTTGCTAAAATAATGAAGGACCTTCGTAAAGACAGAATTGCAAAACTCAACACTGAGCTCGCCAACAGGGTTGATCAACTGGATTCTTTGAAAAAGGCTGGTAAAAAACTTAAAAAGATACGGAAGGAGAACCAAGAAAATTTCTGGTGGGATGTTCCTCTAGAGAATCTTGGAAGACAAGATCTTGAACACTTGAAGGTGGCAATGTTGCAACTGAAAGAGACAGCAGAAAAGCAAGCCAAGAGGCTTGATGAAGAGGCGATGAACCCTACACCAACGTTTCTGTCCCCTTGTTCGAGCTGGGTATGGATCTAGAGAATCCTGGATTCCTCATGGGTTTTATGTTGTGATAAGTTTGATTGTACTATGGTTAAGGCTATATGTATGTCTTTTTTGTCTTTTATTTTAATCTTCAATATAATGTCAGTTAATGTTCTAATGAAATTTTCATCATTTTTCTTGTTGCTTTTAAGCACTAGTGATATGAGAAAAGTTTTTATTATATTGGATTTAAGATGTGTTTTAATGGTAATCTTTTCTTAGTTACCTAAAGGATCATGTTTGGATGCGGTTTTTAGACATTTTTATGGACAACTATGTAGAAAGTGTTATTGTAATCAAAAAGTTTGTAGAGGTGAAAATAATGACTTGTTTGGATTTTAACCATGTTATATTAATAGCCTTTCAATGAATTAAAGATAGGGGTAATAATATGACAAGTGATTGGTTTATAAGAGATATAATTTTATATTGTTGTTTAGTATAGTTAATTAGCCCAACCCAATTTTATAGATCAACTATGTTTTGCACGTATACAATCAGGTTTGACCTACTAGCTACACTAAACTGCAATATGATATATTATTTCTGCAGAAAAAACAACAGTGAAGTCGAACAGTGGTTTTAAAAAGGTTTTATCATTTTGCATAGTGGGAATTTGGGCATATTTTCCTATATAGTCTTAAGCGATAGGGGCTATGCAATATTCCATTTGATGAAAATCCAAATGAAATGAACAATGTACATAGCATTCACAACTGGGTTGAGTTTTAGATGAATAATCATTTTAGGATTTTGGCACATTATTATTATTGAGAAATATTTTAATGTGATGTATCAACAGAAAATGCCCAAATTTATACATGTTTAGCATGACAGTTATCGGGTTTGATATGCTTTTTGATCAACTGTTGTATGTATTTTTAGCGATCATGTTTGACATGCGCTTTCAATTCTGTGTTGTATATGTCTTTAGCCTCTCGCTAGTTTGCTGTTCAGAAGAAAAGGTTACTTTCGGATTAGTTTTTCCTGTCCAACTCTAGTAAACAATTTTACTTTTTGCCATAATATTAAAGTAATACTACTTCAGTAATTATTATATAAGATTTTTTCTGATCTTATTGTGATCAAATGAGTCATATGATACATTTCTATGTATAGTATGCGTGTTATAGTATATGAGCTATATCTTAACTATGTGTGTTATAGTATATAATCTAAATCTTAACCACTTATGGCCTTAGCATATATATCGATACGCAAGTACTGGAATGATGGCGTGATAGCTTGTGTCAATTCATGACGTCCCTATTTGTGTTTTGATGAAAAGTGGCGATCTTAAAATAAATGTCTAAGATCTGGGAGGCATATGACTATATGATTTGATCAAACCTTATATGATTTATTTATTAATGGATGCGCGGTAGTGTAGTGCCCCAACGCCATATTTCATATTATGTAGGGATATTTAGATCTGAATTGTATACATGTGGCGTGTATATATAAGGAATGTGTTAAAAAAATACAATATGCATATTTGTAGTCTCTACATAATAAAAAAATATTCATGTCACACTTATAAGGGTGTGATGGGTAGGAATAAGCATAACTTGACACTTATAAGCACATTGAAACAATAAAAAGTGTGTTAAATAATTATATGAATGGAGATCGGATAAAAAGTTCATTGCAAAAGGTGCAGTTTAGGAATTTGAGTGTTCTCAGTTCGATGTCTGTTCTGGACAAAGTTGTGACTCAGGAAATCAAGACTTTGCTGCAAACGAACATTTTTTGAACGGGAGCTACTATGTATACATGATTTATTTTCCTTCTAATCATTATTAAATGTTGGTAATTGTGTTTTTGTGTACTAATTACCGTGTACAATCTTGAAGCAAGAGAAATGGAGCGATGGGACCTCAATGACATGTATTGGCTGTTTGACTTTCTCCCCAACTTTTTAAACTTTCTTTTTCTTTTTGTTACCATTTTCAAAATATTATTGTACTTAAAAAAAAGGATTTCTATGTTATTTTGAAAATGCCTTTTTAAAAATAGAAGTGGTAATTTATAGGAATCGTACCTTTGGAAAAAGACCTCATATATAAGATGGCAAGCATCAGGAACACCAATGGCCTCCGCAACATCTTTACTAAGTCTTTTCGCAAATGTATATTGACCTAGGGTGAGACAGAAGTTATGCAGGTGTCCTACATAAGTAATATCGAAGTCGATGTCGCCACCTATAATAGTAACAACAGACGTATTAGTTACTTCCTATTCACATTTAAACGAAGAGTATTAATAGAGTATAAACAACGCAAAAAAGGGGGCTTGACTGGTCATCGACTTAACTATACATTATATTTTCAATTTTTCTTATAAACGAGTTCATTATGAATTCAAGTATAATATGTAAACTTTCCTTTATCACCATCAAAAATGACTTTCGCACAAATCACGACATCCTGAGGCTTCAAGTCACCATGAACGTTATTATGTTTATGCCAATGGCGAACTCCATTAGCGATATCCCTGCATTTTAAATTTTCAAAACGAAATCGTGGGATCAAATCTAACAAGCTTCTCAACCTTGAGCTATGTTTAACGAGCAAAGTTTTATTTAAAAATAAAATTATGCATAACCAACCTCATAGTATTGGTGTCGGATAACCGGAGTCCATTAATTTAATGCTTTCGATGGTCGAAGCTGCATAACTGGATATGTTATTTTTGAGCCTGTATCAAGTCTTCCAACGTGCATAAGTATGTCTCGTGCCTACCAAGAATGTTGGGGTGAGAGGCTCTCTCCACAACAGTACAATTTTTCTCAAATTTTGCAACGATCAACGACAGGGCCGTCTCTAAACTTTTAGAGGCCCTGGGCAAAGTTGTCGTGTTACGGAAATGAGACCATATAACTAATTGTCAAGTAATTTAAAGGTTCGATGAAAATGATTCTTAACGATTCAATTTTCAAATAATTTATTTATTTCTCTGATACTTATTATTTATCTGATACTTATTGTCCCGAATCTCAGTTGTTAGTTCTTAACTCTTTTAGTCAAATTCTAATACGTCAATTCAGTTTTTCAATTTTGGACCATTCGATCGACCTATATATTTGTTTAAATATATATTTAGTATGTCATTAAGTAGATTAATGGTTTGATCATCATTCTTGATCCTCATCTAATGGTTCTTGTTCTTCCATGATTCTTCTTTTAATTAATAAGATAGATTTTATTTTAGGATTTTAAATAAATAAAAAGTAATAGATATTAGTTAAATAATGTTTTATAAAATAAAAACAAAGGACGAATTTAAACATTCTTTCTATATTTCCTATAATAATAGTCTAATATTAACTAATATTTATGTAAAATATTGACGCAAAAGAAAGTAAGTTAATAAGTGAAGTGGAACGTGTTTTTTTTAAAACGAGATAAAATATAAATAAATAACTTTAAAACAAACTCAACTAAAATAATTGTTTTTTATCCGAAGCAAAGGCATCGTTAATACGAGTACAAATTTAGTTTAATTTAATTGATTTAACTTTAATTAATATAATAAAAGTCATAGTTGTAAAACTCTTACGATTCACGAGTCGACTCTTACGAGTCGGCTCAGAAATTCAAAAAACGAGGCGACTCGGACCCCGACTCATAAATGTCTTTGACTCTTACGAGTCATTTATTGACTCTTCCGAGTCGTGGGCGACTCTTACGAGTCAGAAACCGGACACACAAAATATAAAATGACAAAATATGATAGGAATGACTAATAATCCATTATAAATTAAACATTTGTGTTATTTAATGACTTTCATCATGTTTTACTTCAATTAAGGATAGAAATCTAAATAATAATATACATATAGATATAAATATATGTATTTATTGTAGAATTATGACTCTTACGAGTCGAGCCGAGTCACGAGTCACGAGTTAAAAATCAATACTCCGATTCACGAGTCGAGTCACGAGTTAACAACTATGATAAAAGCTACAAAATGTTTTGGGTGTACAATACGCCGTTAAATATTTTATGATTATTTTTACAAGTACGTATTACCAAATTTTTTTACATAAAGCCATTTTTTTTATTTAACTATTTTAACTATACTAGCTTAAGACCCGCGGATTCGCAGAATGCCACATGTCTTTTATACAAATATGATAAAAATAATAATTTGATTCATTTGCTCTACAATTATCATTGTCTAATTAAAGTACACAACATAAAATTGCACGTAGTAGTAAATTTTGCAAGTGATCTAAGCAAACATTGTATGACTCTTTTTAACGGTGTAATTATTGAAAACTACCCTTATCATTGTAAACCTTTTTAAAGTGTGTTTTTAACTCTATGTTTTTTTATTTCACTCCTCATTTTCTTTTGTAAATTTAAGTACTTTTTTAGAACTACTTAGAATAATGACATAATGAATCTGGCTATAGCAAATGAAGTATTGTGATTAAGGATCAAAACATATACAAAAGTTGTAATATAAAAGTTTAAGATAATAGTCAAACTTATTTAAATAAAATAGTTTTAAACGAAAGGTAAATTCCATATTTAAGCAAATTAGGAACAAATGTAGAAAGGTTCAGCTATGTTAAAATCCTAAATAATTGTCTATATGAAAAATTAGCCATTTCAACCAATTCAGAAATTGGTACCACCTCACTTTGTTTTTTCTACAGGAAATAAAGCAGCTACCGGCTCATGCAAAACACCATGCATCTATATACCTACAGTTATATATGATATCACTAACAATCAAACATTACTACACACACATAAAAAAAATCACAAAGTAACTTACATTTCTGATGATATTTCAAGGGCTTTTTAGATATGTTATATAAGATTTCATGATATATAGAGTTTGTCGGTATCTCAATACAACTTTTTTTTCAAAATCATGTAGTAATCAACTGACATAGTAACTCTGCATTTTCTCATGATATTTTAAAGGCTTCTTGAACTTTTTACATAAGATTTTCATGATATATAGAGTTTGCTAAAAAGCGATTACTATCATCACCATAACAGAACCAGGTTCGACATTGACCTTAATTTTTACCTACTACCATATTGTATAAACATGTGCATCAGTGCATCTCAATGTCGTGATTTTACGACTACTGCTGATTTTGATTCACTTTAGCGAGTTGAATACCACCCGCAATGCAGTCGGGATAGTTGGGCCATCATGGCTTGAGTCATTGCCCATTGTTGGTTCCCACATTATATGCTTTTTTGGCGTGTTGAGCCAAACCTTCATACGGAGTATGATGCTTGACTATGGCCATCAAATATTGACTTTGTGAAATTCGTTCCCAAACAAAATTTGAAAATGAACACATATAAGATTTGATGGTTGTGTAAAGAAACGAAAAATAAAAAAGATCAAATCTTGACAAAAGTACCTGCAGGCTGCGACACGAGAGCATAAAGTGGTAAAGTGTCGTAACTGCACATAACCTGAACGAACACCATGTAATAAATAATACCTTCAGTAAGTTTACGAACACTATAAAATTTGTATAACATTGATGGTTAACTACATGTTTATCTATGCTAATCCGGTTCACATGTTATAGTTGATTAAGGTAGCAAAATGGATAGTTTAGGTTACGGGTAAAAATTCTGGTTGGAGCAAGTAAATTTTGTTATATTGTTAAATATGATAATAAAAACTAAATTATCACAATAATAATCTCCATTAATGCGAAGGAACACTATGGGCATCTTCTGACCTTGACCTGCTCTACAAATTTGACCTGCTCTCATTTTAGCTAACTGGTTTTTTACCCACTTGACCCCATGGAACATAATCGGCGTCCCAATTATTACCAAATGGGTCAATATCGCCACGTCCATGCTCGATATATGATTAAAGCAGAACAATAAAGTCAATAGTTCTAATAACAAGTGCAACAAATACCTGGTAATAGAGAAGTGGACAATATGATATAGATGGACTCAAACTTTAATACTCTCATTATGATTTGTAAAAACTCTGGATCTCATTTTCTATGTTGTATATGCTTATCAACTTAATCTTGAAAGCTACAACAAACCACAAACGGAAGTTTATAACCTCCTACGCCATTAAAGTGAGCATATTGGCATTTTGAAGTAGCCATAAAATATTCTTCCAAATGACCCATAACTATTTCGATTTCAGATCACCAATAATCTGACACTCAGCGTTCCAAACGCCATTTTGAATAATAAAGAAGGGAGAAGCCACTTGATTCTTCTGAAGAACCGGAAACGAAGCGCTATGCCGAGGCAGATCCTTAAAAAGATAAACCAAGATTACAAAATAGGAGTACATGTTAACAGAAGCATTTATAGAAAATCAATTCTTAATTTTGTAGTATCGTGTGTCTGAGATAATCAACAAAAAACAAAGTTTTTCTAGTTTCTCAAAAGATTTGGCTCTAAGTAACCATGAATAGCTAGACCATCAACATCACTAAGCCAAGCAGGCCAACCAACAACGACTTTTTCAGATTCCACCTATTTATGCAAATTACCCAAAACTAAAACTCATCGACTCACCGCCTCCAAGTTGATCAAACTCGCTCTACTTGACTCGCGCAACTCATTTCCACTCATACTCAATCCTGACTCAATTCTTTAGTTCTTCTTATTACTAATATTACACTTTAGTTGAACTTGGAGCATATCTTCGAATAATAAATACACATGAGAACATTGAATTAATCATGGACAAACACACAAGAATTGGTAGATTAAATCCACATATATATGTCTACTTACGGGTACTGAATCAAAATCATTAATTTTAAAATTTACAAATATGATAGTTCGCCATTAAATCTTGATATGATAATTTGATACCAATACGAAAAATCAAAGCCAAATAAAACTTACCAAACCAAGATGAAGATGATGAACATGAATACATAATCAAAAGTCTAAATACCTGCAAAAATTAAACCATTCGACAAATATAAGTTAAATCAGCCGAATGACAAAAAGAAGACATCAATACATACTTGAAATAACATACCGACTGAGGGATTGGGGAGCATGAACCGAGACCCGTTAATTATATTAGATCGAACCTGAATCACCACCAACACCAAAAATATTATAGAATTATATAATAGGCTGGAAAATTGACCTCAATGGCTCAATGAACCAGTCAATTAGTATATCATCTTCTCATTGAAGTAGCCATGTGTTATATAGTCTCGAGAGACCAAGCTACATGTGTGCATGGAAATCAATAATCAATGCATTTAATTTGTTTGTATACTTTTTAAATAAAAGGACGAATTACATTCTAACTCGAAAGTCATACTAAAAAAATTAAAACTTCCCTTTCATTTTCAGCATCAAGAAAATCAGGGGAAAATGCACAAAAATACACTAAATTAATTACATATACGAACACATGAATTCAAAAACTTCCCAATTTTGCATGGATACCCTAACACTGTTAATCAAATTGGTTAAACTGTATTCATTTGAAGATATCACTCTGGCGTTCCATCAAACACATAATTTGCATGTTAAACAACTGACTTGCTCAAAATTTTAATTATACGAAAATGTATCTTATTTAAGTTTAAATGGAGCTTCAAAAATGAATACTTCATAGAAAGAAATTTGTTGAAAGAAATATCATACCTTCGACTTGAATAAACCCGTGATAGAATAAAATTTTCAACAAAACAAACCAAAAATCGTGTTGTATGTTAAATATATATGAGCAATTGAGCATTTGAACAGGGTTGGATGATGTTGATAAAACCTAAAAATACAAATCGCCTTATGCTTACGATGGACACAAGATTTTAACTAATAAGAAAAGTGGAAGGAAAGCGTGATTCTTACCAAGTAGCAACCATAAATTCAGATTTTGAATGTAAGCAAGAAAAAAGAAACCTTTACATATATATGTGATGATGATGGTGATGATCGATGTTTTTTTGAAGATACGTGATAATAAGAATCGGATGATAATGAGTCAATGATTATTTACTTAAATACAGGCTGAGAACTCGACGTGTTTGATATGGTAACAGGATATGGATATAATTTTCAATAATACTGACTAACTAAAGTATTTTCAATATTTTGAATTTTGAATTTGAATCTTTATTTGATAATCGTGTATTTTTGTTAACTTTTTATAATATAAGGGTGTATTATGTAAAATATTAGGTTATATTGTAATTACGTAGATTTAAGGGTTAATAAAGTCTTTTTAAGTAAAAAAAAAAAAAAAGGTTATTGGAGGGAACCTTTAACCCCGGATCCATAGATCCACGGAGCCCCACCCGCAAGAGGCAACCCGTCCGGCTAAACACCTGGCCCCAGTGACCCCACATACGGAGCATAAGATTTTTTGTACTCCCAGAGGCTTGAACCCGGTTGGGCCTGGGGATTTGCGGCGGCGGTACCACTGAGGCAAAGCCCCATTGGTCTTTTTAAGTAGATTTCAAAAGATTATGACATCAGCAATTGAACGGATGGGTAGATTTTAATGTTGACTTTCTCATTGGATGGTTATGATTTTTTTCATAGAGAATAAAGTCAAAGAATCTTCATAAATACTCCGTATGACTTTGTTATTATAGTAATGTAGATGTAGATGTAGATAATTTAGATGTAGATATGACTAAAACTAAAATAACTAGTAGTTAATTAAACAAATTTAATTATTATTAAAAAAAATATGTAAGATAGGATAACTAATTAACTACTTGCGCGCCTATCTGAATTAGTTCCGGTGTGTACTACACGCAAATATTCTTTACTATATATACGTACAACACTTGCTGTACACAACACAATACATTACACAAGAAAACCCTAGTTAACCTCTTCAAATTCCTTCAAATACTCAATTCCCTAGTAATCTTTTACGTATTACGTTGAAAAAGTTCTGCATACTTTGTGTTTTGATTTGATCATGTTAGTTGCATCGCGAGATCAGAAGATGGTTGCCGAAGCAACCGAGAAGGTGATGATGATGACGAGCGAACAAAACAACAGTTTATGCTCCATAAAACTTGATACAACTGAAAATTTGGTAAGTTGTTCATCCTTTCTATTCGTTTAATTATTCGTTGTTTCCGTGCATGTGTTTGTATGTTGATTAGGGTTTAATTCCACTTATGTTTACGTATATATGCATGTTTAATCTTCTTGTTGTGTTATACTTTTGTGTGTATTTATGTACGTATTAACGTACGTACGTTCGATTTATCAGTAGTGAATAAAAAGATATCATCAACTTTATTAATATCCATCATGATGATATGTGTATGGTAATTTGAATATTACAAAACTTTTTGGTGAAACTTTTAATACAAGTAAACAGATTTGGAACTAAAATTTTAATTTACGTATGTACGACGTTATAACTTGTCGACGTTCATTGTTGAATTAATTTTCAAGGTTATCAATGAATACGTGGATAATTTAATATGTTATATGCATGGTATATATATATTGATGAATCTACAAATTTGTTCATGGACTGATGTCCTAACCTTTACTTATTTTTGAATGTATAGGCCATGAATTCGGCTAGCATCAAACGTAGCGTTGTGGGGCCGGGCTTCAGCCCAAGCATACGTTCAGGAAGTCACACAGACATTGGAGGACGCAGATTGAATGAAGACGAACACATCCAAATTGATGACCTATCTAAGCATCTTGGTGATAAATACAAGTTGCCTCTTTCGAGTTCCTTTTATGCTATTTTTGATGGTCATGGAGGGTCAGAAGCAGCATCATATGTCAAAGATCATGTCATGAGTTTATTGGTTGAGGAGTCAGATTTACCGCAAGCAGACGTAGTAGATGAATTGCTATTAAAAGAATTACAAGATTATCATCACAAAGCATTTTTGCAAGCTGACCAAGCTCTAGCCAACGAATGTAGTATCAACGAGTATTGTGGGACTACAGCTTTAACTGTTTTAATACTCGAGCGACATTTAATAATAGCAAATGCTGGTGATTCTCGTGTGGTTGTTTCTAGAAAAGGTGTTGCAGTGCAAATGTCTAACGACCATAGGCCGTCTTATTTACAAGAAAAGGAAAGAGTGGAGAAACTAGGCGGTTACTTTGAGGACGGATACTTAAATGGTGAACTTGGAGTAACACGAGCGCTTGGAGATTGGTATATGAAGTAACTAAAGGTTTAGGCTCGGTTTTGATTGCTGAACCGGAGATGAGACACATGGAGTTGAATGAGGATGATGAGTTTATGATACTTGGATGTGATGGGATTTGGGATGTGATGTCGAATGAAGAAGCTGTTGGGATTGTACGACGTCAACTACTGAAAAACAATGACCCTCAACGGTGTGCTATGGAGATAATAAATGAAGCGTTAGGGCGTCATGCGATTGATAATCTCACTGCGATTGTCGTTTGTTTTACTACTCACATTGAACCTCCTAAGCCTTGGCGTCCAAAATTTAGATGCGCACAGTAGTTGTTCTGAAGAAGAAGCGCGAGATAGATGCATAAGCCCGGCCTGATACACTAAGGCAATGTCGTTAACACTGTGTATTTCGTTATTATGTATATATAGTTTTTGCTTTGCAGCATCGATTTGTGAGATAGAAAAACTAGCTAGTCTACAAATTTGTACTACATTTATACAATGCATGAGTTGCAATTAGTTTTCTAAAATAGCATCACTAATTTACTTTATATGGTCTAGACATCACTATTTCTCTGTTTCTCAATAAAAATTTAAGTATCATGCATCTCCATTCAATTCTGAAGGAGTGTTTGTTGATCGATCTTTAACATAATAAATTCTTACCATTTTATCAAAGGTATATCATATGTGGACAAACATGGAAGCAAGAAGCTACTAGCTAGTGCAGTTAAAAATGACCCATTATGATCTTAAGAGATCGAAATATATGGATCTTAACCGTATCTGGTGAAATGGTCGTTTATGGTTGATGAACATAATATGAGAAGATCGATCTCTCTAGCTCACTTGAAAACACTCGTTGGATATCTAAATGGTCACATGATAACTTGATTAATAAACAACATTCACAATTTAAGGTATCTTTCAAGTTGATCAATGGTTTAACCAAATCGGTAAGAACACGTTTTTTACAACAACGTCGTTTATCTTTGTAGGTGTACGACAATTTTTTACGTGTTCCATAAACTTGAAGATAATACGATGATTCTCAGGCTCCTGGTATGTGGATATGATTTGATATATACTATTAACGACAACAATCATTTTCGTACAACAAATGTACACTTGTATAGTTATATCATTCACGTTTAGACTTTAGAAATAATTCAAGATCAAGATCAAGATCAAGATCGTCCCTTCATCAGTTTCTTTTTTTTTTTGTACATATAGGTGTTATTAACAATGCCCATCAATTTTCTTATGAATTATCGTTTGTTCACATCCACAAATTTACAAAAATTCTACTACCAATCTAAGTTAGGATATACTGTATATCAATTCGAACCATTCAAATTCTCTTTAACAAGCGATTCAAACAACTCAAAACAACATGACATGTTTTAACGTCCACAATGATCTCGCTCCTCGGACATATCATAATACCACAACTACGATAGGACATACTCCTTCAACTTTCCTCGTAATCATTTTAACTTATCGAGTCGAAAGTTTGAGAACTTTGTAATTATGTTAAGTATTACTCCATCCGTCCCAAATTTATAGTCCACCTTTCCATTTTGGGATGTCCCAAATTTATAATACACTTGTACTTTTCAACCAATCAAAACATTTGAATGTGGTGAGAGATTAAATCTTATTGGTTGTAGAGTACAACTAGTTTACTTTTCTTAAACCGCGTATTTTTAATCTGTGGACAATAAAATTGGGATGGAGGGAGTATTAGTTACAGGAGTAATAAGATTAAAGAAAAGGAATACTAGTAACTTTAACAGTTTTACCTACCTATTTTACCTTGTAACTTGATTTTTAGTGTTAACTACAAATTGCTCTAAATTGCTACTACTTGGCTACTTGCTACTTCGCTAGTATGAGTTTGTGAACCAATCTTATTGGGAAAAGGGTAAAAGAGTTCTAAATTGTAAAATTGATGAATAGCACACCCAAAAAATATTTAATTGAAAGTATCCCAAAAAACCAAGGATCATGTTGGGCCCAAAACCAATCACCTTCATTCAAACATTTCCAATTTCCCCTAAATTCAACCTCAAATCTGCCCACCTTAATCAATACATATCACCACCAAATCATGGCTTCAGCCATCTTTAAAGCCCCATATTTATCATCATCATCATCATTACCCGGAATTGCTAAGAAAATCCCAATTTTTGCTTCTCAAATTTCATGTTCTAAAACCCTAACTATTCATTCTTTAGAGTGGGTTCCTCATCTGGGTTTAACTCCATATCCTAATTGGAATGGACTCAGGAAACATGGGTTATCAATTACACAACAATCTTTTAAATTAGGTATATTTATTATTGAATCATTTTCACATGTCAAATTTAGTTATTTCAAATGTAAAGTTGTTAATAGATTTTGCTGCTATCAACATTGTGTTATATGTAGGATTTGTTGTGATAGAAAGCATAGGTAGGTTGCTTTACTGAGCAAAAAGTTTGAAACTTTGGCATCAGTTTTGAAGCTGAGTGTAACCTGTTTGACTTTATAAGTCAAACCTAGTTTATTTCAAAGGCAAAGGTGTTTAGAGTATTGCATTCTAATCATTTACAAACATTGTTGTACGTAGTATCTATTTGATTGTTTTGTATAATACCAAAGTTAATTTTTAACAAGTGAAATTTTAGTAATAATGCTTTTGAAGTTGAAATGTAACCTGTTTGACTCCCCAAATCAAAGTGTCTCTGCTATTAAGGCTTGAAATTTTATTTTATTTTCAGCACTTGAATTGTTGCTTTGATTTTGTGGTTGCAGAAAAGAGAAAGAAATGTAAAGGGAAGGGTGGTGTGTTTGCATCTTTATTTGGAGTTGGAGCTCCTGAAGCTTTAGTGATTGGAGTGGTAGCGTTGTTGGTTTTCGGCCCTAAAGGTCTTGCAGATGTGAGTACAATTTTATATCTGTTTTGCATTATAAGCTTTTAAGGGTGTGGTTGGATGTGTGTTTTCTATCGGATTATCATGAAAAACAAAACCCATAGTTGGTTGCGAAGGATTAATTAAAGCTCTCTCATGGATTTTAGTAAGATATTACTTGTACTTGCTATGTGCTTGTGTGAAATGTCACAGAGAAAGATTCTCATAATATATGTTTGATTTTGCATGATACCTTTTTGTGCTGATGGGTTAGCATTTATAAATTGCAGGTTGCCAAAAATTTGGGAAAAACTCTGAGAGCATTTCAACCAACAATCAGGGAACTTCAGGTAATGCGAACAAATATAACCTACACTAGCTTCAGGGTAATTAGATGTGTGTTTTCAAAATTTTTATTGCGACTTTAGGAATCATAATCAGATAACCACTTGCTTTATTTCGATTGCTCATGTGCTAAGTCAAACATTGCAATTACATTAACTATAGGAAGTTTCACGGGAATTCAAGAGCACCCTTGAAAAAGAGATTGGTCTCGATGAGCTTAAGAATCCCCTACAAGAAAATAACACTTCCAACACAGTGAGACCGCCCCCGAGCCAGCAGGTTCCTGCTGATACCCTTGAGAATTCTCAGCCAACGATACCACCGCCTGCTACCACCACGGATGATTCTCAGGCAACCACAACTCCACCTGCTGGTAGCCAGGAGGATCCACAGGCCACAACAACAACAACGCCTGCTGTGAGTCCAGAAGATTCCCAGGAAACAACAGTTACTGCGGCCACCATCGAGGATTCGCAGCCTACAGATGACACTAGTAAGTACTCTTAAAACTCATTTAAATTTCAACTATCATTCGGTATGAAAAGTTGCATTTATATTATGTCCTGTCCATACTCCATATTCAAGTGCTTTTGTAACATTCGATTATATCATCATGGTTTCCTTGCTTTGTCATTACTAAAGGAGATTTTAGACATTTGAGTATCATCAAACACGCTACTTAGTATGTAGTTATTTACTGTCCAGACATATTAGACTGAACAATTTACTCTCAAGAGTCAAGACAATAATCCAAGATACGTTAACATTTTATATTCACTTTGTTCACTTCTGTTATCAATTTATTGCCATCTTAGTTTATTACTCTCCAGATACCTTAGTGACCGTCTAAAAAAAATTATTTATTTTTGAATTTAGGGAACAAATAGTCTTTGTTTGAGAATGTATTGTTTGTTGAATGAATGCATTATGTTCAGTTACTTGTGGTAATGTGAATGCTATGTTGTTTGTTCTAGCAAACGGGTCAAGATTTTATTCGAGCGAAGACCTCTTGAAGATCACAGAAGAGCAGCTGAAAGCAGTTACCTCCGAACAGCAGAAAGAGCAACCCTCATCTTCTACGCCTTCCGAAAATAGCAAAAATGATGTCTGAAACTTTAAGGAAATGCCAGTTTTGATCGGAAGAGGAATTTCACATTGTAGCACAAATCGAACTTTACAATATCTTAGGCTACAAGTGTATCATTTTTTTTTGCTCTTCAGAAGACGTGGTAGAAAATTGTTAGGTTAAAAACATCATAAGAAGATTTGGTGTGGTGTGAAACCAACAATATGTTGTATAATTAGCCAATTCTTTATGGGGTGTGGTTTAGGGGAAGGGAGGAAACATTGTTTCAAAACTGGCGCGCCACAGAAACTTAAAATATTTGTCTTAAGGGGTCGTGGGCAAAATCGTCAAAAACACTTCTATTATTTTTGCAAGATAACCCCCATCAAATATCAATAATGGTTAGACCGATCAGCAAAAATACTCTCTAACTCAATAATGGTTAGACAGATCAATCCAAAACCCTAGCATCACATAAAGTAATTCTGCGTTCACCTTCATTTTAGGTGAACTCATTACAAAACGACGGAACAAGCTTCATCAAGATCATCATAATCTTCATAATCCATAATGATGAAATATTCTTTTAAATCTTCAAAATTGGCAAAATCACTGGATGATTCAGAAATTTCAAAGAAAAGAAACCATATGTCGACTCGTAGATTATTATTATTTATTATTTATTATTATTATTATAGTAATAAATAAATAGTAATATTACAATGACTAGTGGCAGATCAAAGATTTAAAATGACCTATAGAGTGATATATCAAATTTTATGAATCCGTAGCACAAAAATTTCAACTAAGTTACATTTTATATAGCGAATATATCCGTAGTTATTGTTACCCCGTCTTAGATGTGACTTCGTCCATGAAAATGACTTAAATGAGTACTTTTAGACAATTTATTATTCATAATATTAAAATTGATTTAATAATAGTTAATTAATAATTAATATTCATTAATTTATATACTCGTTAGAATAGATTAGTTTAGATTAGATTGCTAAACTATATATATATATATATATATATATATATATATATATATATATATATCAATCCATTTACGCTTGTAATAATGGGGTAATAATTGGTGCTGTCAACAACAGTACTGTTTGGGGCTGTTGACCAATAAGGAATAAAGAAAATATTCACATTTTACCCTTTTAACCCTTTAACTTTTTTAGATATACATATTCAGTCCTCGAGTAACTACACGGTTGAATTCGTCCAGTTTAACTAATAATATGCCTCCAATAATTGGGCTACTACTCCAGTAAAATAAAAGTAAGATAGTGAATACAAAATGGGTTGAGATTTGAGAAGAGCCTGCCGTTTCCAGTTGGGCTAGGCCGAAAAATGACAAATAAGAGGCCCAAAACCACATGCTGGCAGTCCATAAAATTTCACTCACGGTAAAAGAAAACTCCTAAACCCTAGCTCTATAAAACCCTCAATTCACTATCATCTCATAAACCCTAGTAATTTCAACTTTTTTGTGCTAATTAGGAAACATGAGACCACCAATGAGAGGAGGTAATTAAACATTCATTCAATTCATCATCTCAGTTCTATAATTTTAGCATTTACAGTAACATAATTTGTCATTTAATTCGTAACAATTATTAATTATCTCATTCTTTCAATTTCAATTTTTTTTTAAATAACCTAATAATTTGTAATTCAATTCGTAACAGGACGTGCTACTGGAAGCAACCGAGGAGGAAGGAACGGCGGAAGAGATGGATTCGGTAGCGGCAGAAGAAGTGGTGGTGAGATGACACGTGGCACTGGCAGAGGACGACCTGGCAGAGGTCGACCTGGCGGTGGTAGAGGACCTGGCAGAAGTAATAATAAGCCTGGATTAAAAAAAGGGAATAAGGTAATAGTGGAGAAGCATAGACATGAAGGTGTGTTTATTGCTAAAGGTAAAGAAGACGTTCTTTGTACTAAGAATATGGTCCCTGGTGAAGCTGTTTATAATGAAAAAAGGATCTCTGTTCAGGTATTATTTTAATTTTTACTTATATCGTATTGATTATGTTAAATGTATATATATATTTATTTCGTGCAATGTGTAACTTGTTTTGTATGTTTGCATGTATGTATTGTTGGTTGAATAAAAGTTAATTGTTTTATTTTTGTATGTATTGTTAGCTTTATAGGGTTTTTCTTGGTTGTGTTGTATGTGGTTTATATATGTGGTGTAACATAAATATTTACAACAATCAATTGTTTTATACGCTTGGTTGAGCTGTAAATTTGCATTCTGTTTAGAAGGGTGATTGGAATGGCTTATTTGTATCATTGTATGAGCTTTATGCATTGAAAATAAGCACCATTTTAGGTGTTTGGGAATTCATTTGTTAAATGCATATATTGCTTAATAAGTGTGTTCTCATTAAACACCACTTAACCAGGTTAATATTTTGTTTTAAATTTAGTTAAAACATAGATTTATCTGAACACTCTCGACGAGTCAACGTGTATATTGTGTTTAGAAAATGTCATAAGCTATATAAGCAAATAGTGTATGCACTCCCAAACACCATTTTAATGTTTTCTCACCTATTGAATAAGAAAAGTATGCTGAGAATTTTCAATAACATGGAATATAAGATTGATCATTTTTTTAATTTGCAAGTGATTCTGCTTTTGATGGTTTTTTATGTCCAACAGTTTCATGATTTATTAAGGCACTTGTTTTTACATGATTATGACCTTATATGCTCTAGTATTGATGTTTTTTTTATCTTTGGTTTTTCAGAATGAAGATGGCATAAAGGTTGAATATAGAGTATGGAATCCATTTAGATCAAAGTTGGCTGCTGCTGTTCTTGGTGGAGTTGATAATATTTGGATGGTTAGTATATAACTCTACATACCAACTATAGCTCATTTGTTTTTGAAAAAATAGGGTTCCTGACCTTTTTCTTTGGTTTAGAAACCTGGATCACATGTGCTGTATTTAGGAGCTGCTTCTGGAACCACTGTTTCTCATGTATCTGATCTTGTTGGTCCTGTAAGTAGTTCCTAAGAAATTGTGATTACTTTTGATAGTTTTAACAAGACTTAAGCTGTTACTTGTGAAAACTTATCTTAAAATACTACTCACTTATTTCTTACTCTTTCTGTTAGACTGGAATTGTGTATGCTGTTGAATTTTCTCCAAGGAGTGGTAGAGATTTGGTTAACATGGCTAAAAAGCGTACAAATGTTATCCCTATCATCGAGGATGCTAGACATCCAGCCAAGTACAGGATGCTTGTTGGTATGGTTGATGTTATATTTTCAGATGTTGCTCAACCTGATCAGGTTTGTTTTGTATCTATAGGTGCCTCGTGCTAGTTAAATTTCGATTTATTTTCTGGCATTCTGTTTTTGTGGCATTCCATATGTGTATATGTATATTTAACACTGTTTTAAAATGTTGCACATCCTGTTTTTTCAAATGCATTGTCATTTTTATCTTTGTGTTTAACATGTTCACAAAGGTTTTAACTTTCATGTCATTATTTTATCTGTTTTATCAGAACCTTTACCATTTTTGTGTTCATTTTTGGCATTTTTCTGTATTTAAAATATCTTACTTTTTTGCATTTTTATTTGACAATCCTTATGTGGTTTCACTCATTACAAAGTTCATTTTCACATCCCTTCAAAGTTTAATCTAGCATAGTTTGTTATCGGCACTATAATATGTCTTTTCGTTTGATTTACGTCGCATATGATGAACATACTCGGATTCCCCTTCAGGACATCTTGGATGATGCAAAACCGAGTTTCTGATGCATTTTGTTTTTAGTTGCCATGTTCTGTTTTACTGGTACCTTCATTATTTTTTATTATATTCCAGTTTTTGGTGTATTTTTAGTTTTTTTTTAATTTTTTTACCAAGTAGTTTTGTGTCTATCTCACAATTTTTTTTTAGATCTAAAATTTCTTATCATTATAAAGTTCAGTTTCCACTTCCTATTAGCTTAGCTTGTTTTTGATGTTTTGTCTTTTGGTTTGAAAATCTGAATGACACAACTATGTAGCATATGTTACTCGGATTCCCCTTCAGGACATCTTGGATGATGCAAAACCGAGTTTCTGATGCATGTTTCGTCTTTGGTTGCTTTCAATTATGTGAAATGTTGTTTATTTAAGTATTAATTTATGGATTTACTTGATGATACTTCTATAAACCAGTTGTTTATGTTGTTAGTTTGTTCTTCTATTAAGTTATCAAAGGGTAAGTTGAGCATCACACTATCAGTTCAAGTGCATGACGAATTAACTCGGATTCCCCTTCAAGACGTCATGAGTGATGCAAAAATCGAGTTTCTGATGCTACAATGAACAAGTTTAAACTGATTGTAGTCGTGTTTTTGCTTTACTTAATTTAGTGGTTTTAAATTTTTATTGTGGCCAAAAAGTTATTTAACTGTAATTAATATGATGTGTCATTGGCTTTATTCACCGATCACTACTTTAATCATATTTTATTTTGCTATGCAGGCTAGAATTCTAGGACTCAATGCATCTTATTTTCTGAAATGTGGAGGCTATTTTGTTATATCCATCAAGGTTTGTATTCCTTGTTGAATGTCATCCACATGAGATCTTCCATTATACTTTCGACTTCCCATTAACCCTATTTAAACTTCCGCTGTTTAATTATTTTTTGCTTTTGGCACCTATGCAGGCTAACTGCATTGACTCAACTGTTGCTGCTGAGGCTGTATTTGCTTCAGAAGTAAAAAAGCTTCAGGCTGAGCAATTCAAACCCATGGAGCAGGTGACTCTTGAACCTTTTGAGCGAGACCATGCATGTGTTGTTGGAGCATACCGGGTGCCAAAGAAAAAGAAACCTGCATCATAGATGCTACCACTTATGTTTCTCAGCAAATATCCTGAATATATGGTTTTGTGAATTGGGTTGGTTATTTTCGTAGGTTTGAGAGTTTATTCTGCGTAAACAGATTTTGTTATTAGGTTGATTTTGGTGTTGCACACGGTTCTTTTGGCAAATATCATGATAGCAAATAAATTGTTTAGCAAGTAAATGATTTTGTGCCTGCATGATTCTCTTCTGTGATGCATCTAAATTTCCATTACAAGGTTGATGGTATCTTTGCTTACTTTGTGAATGAAGCTCTACTGGTTGGAACCTGAAACTACAAGAGGATTGGTATGAATGTATGATGGGTAATGGCCCTCATTGGTATTAACCGTGTTAGTTGGGCATGTTAAGAAGAAAAATGGTATAGGGTTAAACAAATACTGTGAATGTTTTGTAGATATCTGTCCGTTCAGAGACATAAGACCTAATTAGAATGGGAGTTGATAAATACAACACAACTTCATTCATACACCAAGATTGTGCAATTGTATATTTGCTTTAACTGTTGTACATTGTGTTGTATGAATCAATTTGAATGTTGCATTTATCACCTCCCAATTAGAATACTGTAATGGACATGAGACATAATTAGAATACCATAATTCACTCCGTGGGTAAATCAAAAGCAGTCTTTTCAGAAATTATAGCAAAATTCAAGGATATCATTCATTTGAAGAATTCGTCTAAACCAGTCTATGACAAAGAAGAAAGGAAAATGATTGGTAGGCTTAAATTTGTAAGAATAAATATGGACCTAGATTACTCAAAAAACAAACACCACCTAAGTGAATCTAGGTATGCTCTTGGTTGATGCATATAAAGTATAGCTTTGTGCCTAAATGTAACCCACTTTCCTTTAGTAGAAGAAAAGCCGAAAAACCATATACTATGGCTTAATGCAGTATAAGTAGGTGCTAACTTAATAACGGCAAGTCAACGTCTTCAGTGATTTGGGATTAACATATAGAAAACCTGATCTTGAAAACTAAGTCTACTATCTAGTACTGATTTACACCAACCAACCATATTTATATACAATTTGATCAAATCTCTTCGTCGACCTTTTGTCCTCCCCATTTCTGCATCCTCTCTTTTGCCTGCTCTACCTGCAGTTTCCGAAATACATCATAACAAACTTACCATGTGCTTATGACAAATGATGTTTTTACAACAATGTAATAACTATAATTACTGTTACAATATTTCACCAACCTCTTTGCTCCAATTGGTTCTATAAAGCACAAGTAGCAGGAGCAAAGTTTGGAGAAAAGTACCACATATCATGCCTCCCCACAGTCCCTGCAGCAATAGTTTAGCCAATTAGGACAAGCTATCGAGTAAGAGTTAATAGAATTCATGCTGCAAAATCAAACGTCTACGGTCTTTATATGTTTTAAAGTTGTACCTGCACTCCCAACTTGATTGTGTAACCGAGAAAAATGCCCAGAGGGATTCCAAATAAGTAGTAACAACCCAAATTTATGTAAGCAACTAGGCCTTGCCACCCCCCTCCTACTGCAACACCTGCATCAACACATTCGTTGTTACTAATGAGTTCACTTAATGAAATTAATCAAGGGTAAATAAATTAATCTAATACCTGATATTACAGGCTGAATGCTATTAAGTATCATTGTCACACCTAGTAGGTATGCAAGTTTAGAAACCGCTTTTTGCATCGTTATGCTGTTGGTGAAAATAATGCCAAAATCGTCCTTTGTCATGACTACAAGGACCATACAAAGAAGCCCAATTGCAAATGACTGAACAACCGTTACGTAGACAGAGTACTTGGTTGCTCTTGGATGTCCCATGCCAAGTTCATTCGATACCCGAACACTGAACATTAACATAAATACTTATAATAAAGATCAAGGGCTCGAATCGAGGTTCGTATAATCGTATTCAAGCAATTTGTTCACCTTATTGCAGCATTGATTCCAAAGAATACCATAGCTTCCCATCCATTAACATTCATGCTGAAAGACATTTATCACAAGATTAGACAACAAAACTAAAAAGGGCAGTTTTGGCCCGAATGGACAAAACCCAGTCGGTTTCGGCCCTTGTGGCTAGTTATGTGGTTTGTTTGGGCAACACAACGTATCTAAACACCTGGTTTTTATTAAATTAATTAGCGGGCCAAACAAAACTGGCCCCTACCAGTTTGAGTCGTTATTCAGTTTGCTACAAGCTACCTCTATCAAAAGCCAACAAGATGAACTACTCTAGGAATCATATGAGCTCACCAGATCGAGAGAGACCCGACTGCAATCACTGCATTATCAAGATGGCCCGTGAGAATAATGATACTCATCATATACCATAGCTCCAAGCACAACATCACAGCAGATGAAATGGAAAGCTTAACAAACCCCCAAATGTCCTTAAATGCATCCCACGAGAACCCATTCCAACTATCTTGACACCAATAAACAATATAAACAAACTGACCCACAACATTACCCCAACTCGAAAGATTCAGAGCACAGGCTGCACCTGTTGTACCCCACCCAAATACGCATACAAACAGCCACGTGAGCACAATATGCATGACTAATGCCATTAACCCTATCCACGCAACTGCATTGACCTTGGTTTGGGCTTGAAGGAACTTTTGTATTGGGAAATTGAAGCTGAGTGAGAATAATTGTGGGATGGTTTGGATGCAGAAAGCTCCTGCAAGATTAGCAATTTCGTTGTTTTGACCAAGGAGTTTGAGGATTGGTGTAGCGTAGACGTATATTGGGGTGATTATGATGCATGATACTGATAATATGATCCACGAACGCTGCATGTAGACACCGAGCAAATGAACTTGCCCGGCACCAAAGGCTTGACCGCATAGAGTCTCGAGTGCACTACCCATGCCCAACTGCATACATGGTTACATAATTGAGAAAAATGGGCAACCATTTTATACTTCTTTACTTAAAATGTAGAAAAAACTACATAACTTAAACTTTACATATATCGGGGATATCATCGGTGCTGTTAACCATACGTAAGTTAGGTGTAGCATTGATTAATATACATATCGTATATGATATCGAAGCAAAACTTTTGATTGTGTAACTTTCCCTGTTTTTTGAGTTTCGAAATCACCTAGTCATGCATATCTAACCACGGAACCACCCACAAATTAGGTCACACACAAACCTTGTGTATCGGTTAATTGGTATTTTCATCTAAAATCTAGCATCATGTGTATCAACTACAGATAAATGAGTTAACAAGTATGTTATCTAAGGATAACTGATCGAAGTCATCGAACGCAATAGCAACACAAATTGCAACATAATATGCAAATCGTTTGATTGATCCAGATAATTCTTCATTTTAATAAATTTCTCATGTTTAATAGAATCATTAATATTTTCAATAAATAAACATATTTTTTAGTTCGATGACTTTTTTATATACAAAAATACTACGGAGTATAAATAAGAAGGAAAAAAAAAGACATTTGTAAAGGTACGTTACTGTTACATGTCATGTCAGTATTATGTTATACTAACCAAAAAACCGAAGGAGAAAGTGCCGATAACTGATGTCGCGATCGTGACAGCCGATAACTCAATGTCTCCAAGATGACCAACAAAGATGTTAGTAACAGAACTAACTCCAAACTGGCATATCAACGTTAGAATTATCGGCAATCCTATAATCCACAGATTGAATGTTTCGAGCCAAAACACCGAGTTCCATTGACGTAAGCCTTTAACCGGAAGGTAATCGAAATCATCACCAAGTAGATGAACTTTACCAGCAAATTTATTTAGCAACAAGGGTGTCGTTGCATCCATGGTAACCTTTATTTAAGGATGTGTTTTACGTCTGTAGGTGGAACTTATTATAAAGATAGTTTGTTACGATTTTTTTGATTTTTCATTTGTATTTTGTAGGAGTTGTTATTGTTATATTTGGTATTGACTGAGTGAGTCTAAAGCAGTAAATCGCACGTGGGAAATGGATAAAAATCATAAAATATTGAACATTACAGAAACACAGTTTTAATTAGTTTCTTGAAACACAGTTCGAAGATTATAGTACTAGGGCTGAGCAAGAAACAGAATTAACCGAACCATGATCAAATTAATCGCTAAAACCGAATCGAATTAATAAAAAAAACGAATAATCAGTGGTTCGGTTTGTAAATTTCGATTAACCGAAATAAACGGTTCGGTTATGGTTTATATGTCAACCATAACCGAATTCATATGTAAGTTATATAAAATATTTTTGATCACGTGTTTTGTCATATGTGAGAACAATTGTTTAAATGTTGGTCATTCATAACAAGTACACTAGCTTTTGTTGCTGAAAGTGAAAATCCATTTATACACACTCGATTCCTTTCATGTAAGTGCCATGTCACTATTAAGTATCAAACTTAAGTGGTGGTAACTTTCAATTGAATGAAACTGCAATACTCAACAAGGCGGATTAATTCGAAATGATGGAGACCAAAAATAGTACGACTTAATTTTTGACTATGGAATTCGAAAACGCTTGATAATAGTACATTTGGAAATTGAATTTGTTCTTCTTTGGTTATTAATCGTGTTAACCAAAAACCGAACCGAATCACTTACTTTAATCGTTAACCAAATCTCTATTTAACCATGATCAAACGGTTAAAATTCTCAATTAACCAAAAAATTGGTTATGGGTCGGATTTGGGCCACAACAGCCTCCAACCGCCAAATGCTCAGCTCTAGATTATACCATTGCATTTAGGGGTGTGCAAAACACGGTGAGAACCGGCAAACCGTACCGGAACCGTACCGAACCGCTTCTCTACGGTACGGTTCTCGGTTCTAATATTTGTAATTTCACGGTTCGCGGTTCGGTTCGGGGCGGTTCTACACTTAGGGGTGTGCAAAACACGGTTCGAACCGTGAGAACCTGCAAACCGTACCATCCCGTACCGTACCGCTTCTCTACGGTACGGTTCTCGGTTCTAATATTTGTAGATTCACATATCGCGGTTCGGTTCGGTTCAGGCCGGTTCAGGCCGGTTTTAGCACTTTGGACAGGCCTGCATTACTACTTTTTTTTAACAATTAATTAAAAAAACCTTAAGCATGGGCTCCAAATTGGGCTTCAAGTTGGGCCACAAGTGGGTTTACTCCATAATCCACACAAACCTTTAGCCAGATAAGGTACTGACTCTCTCTATCTTAATCCCCTTCTTCTTCTTCCCCATTTTCCATTTTCAAAATCTTAGAAAAAAAAAAATTAATAAAAAAAACAATGGCATCTTCGTTATCCACATATCACCCAATTTCCTCTAACCTTTCCAAACAAAATTACACCCCCAATCTCTCATCATCATTCCTATCATCACCTTCATCAATCCCATTATCTTCCAATTCCAACATATCTCATCAATTCCACTTCAAAAACAAACAATCATGTCCTGCAATTTTAAGGCCTCTTACCATCAAAGCCATGGCACCACCTAAACCTGGTGGCAAAGCCAAAAAAGGTACTATCTTTATCTACTTATTACTACATCAAACCCTCTAAATTATACATATTATGTTGTTTGTTGTAATGGGTGTATGTTTTTGTTTGTAAACAGTTACCGGAATAATAAAATTGGCGCTAGAAGCAGGGAAGGCAACACCGGCGCCACCGGTTGGACCGGCGTTGGGGTCGAAGGGAGTTAATATAATGGCATTTTGTAAGGATTATAATGCCAGAACTGCTGATAAAGCTGGTTATATTATCCCAGTTGAAATTACTGTTTATGATGTTAGTTCTTTTTCTTTCTTATGGATTTTTGGTTTATTATAATTATAGATATTAAATATTATATTTGTTTTCTTAAGTATAATGAAATTGATTGAATTTGCAGGATAAAAGTTTTACATTCGTGTTGAAGACGCCTCCTGCTTCAGTTTTGCTACTTAAAGCTGCAGGTATTATATTTTTAAACTAGCTAACTGACCCGTTTTATCATAAATACTTTACAAGGTTAATTTATGGTATATTGTGTATCTATAATAGTTATACAAATAAGTTTTATGTAGAAAATTTTGTATTATTGAGTTTCGTATGTGATTTAGTAATGCATATATGTAATCACCTATAAAAGCTAAGAAGTAAAGCTAACAATGTATAGAAAAGACTTAAGAATTGTAATACGATACACAAGACTAAATTTCCTCACGTGAAACTTTTTTTAAAAACTTTTAGCTTCTTTTGCCCTCCGATACAATCAAAACCACTTGTTTCTAAAAAGGATATCCACACAATATGCAATGCAAAGTTTTATGCCAAAAATAATAAGTAAACCTCAATTAAACACAATGAATATGATGCCCAAAAATATATACATCTTACAACCATATTATTAGCATTTCAAACTAATGATAAACAATTTCACAGATCACCAACAAAACACTTCAGTTGACAGTATTCCGGTCTGCAAACAGTAATGTAAACAGTGTGTTAAACACAACTAAGATAACAATACAATACGTGAATGTTTTGATCTTGCTTGTGAAGACTATTTTCCACACCACTTTCCCCTTATTAAATATTTATTTCTTGCTTGTGAAGATCAATATACATGTGCTAGAAACAAAAAGAGAAATAAGTACCTCATAAACATAATCATCTCTCCTCAGCACCCCGGCCACCCACCATCAGTTTAGGTGTTTCTGTAAGGAGGCTTTAAGTGATGAGCACTACAATGGGCATCAATAAGCTATTACACTTAAAATTAAGTACATTGATAATAGAATTAGAAAAATAAATCCATTTAAGTTAGAGGCATTTTTCAACATTTTATGACTTTTTTACAGGTTTTCTGTTAAAGTATAAACGAAACCAAATTATTACTTGGATTAAATGCTTCCAAAGTTGTTTTTCAATACTTCATTGTTCAAATTATTTTATTAATTATATAATAATGATAGTTATGCAATTAAACCGGAGGAACATCAGTGGGCTGATTGAGCTCTCCAGAATTGATTTCAACAGGAGCTTGATCTTTGTTCAACTTTACATACTGCTATGGATTATCACCGTCTGCCATCTAATTCAGATCCACCAGCAAGTCAAATAACATAAACATACAAACACACACACAAGTGTAAAGTAATCAAATATATATAGGTGAATATAATATTAAGACATTGGTGGTCGGGGATCCAGCAGATTGTACATACCATTGACTGAATGGTCAAACCCACAAAATCTTATGTGAGATTGATTTAAAAATATCACATTATTTTGGTAACCCATATCAATTTATCCTGCATTAGTGCATTATTCATATAAAAATAAAAGAACTGATAATAAGAAAGTACTATTCACTGTAAACATCAATTCATTAGTGCATTATTCACAACATTCATGTATAAATAAAGTGAATTGATGCTTATTTGTAAGTCTATGAATGTTGTGATGAAAATTCTGATGACTTGTTTATTGGATTATGATAATAATTATAAATTTTTTAAACATCTAAACTCAAGATCCTAAGTTTGGAGAAACATGGACGAAAATGATAGGCGTCTGAAAACTGATATTTGAGCTAAACTGTAATACCTGTGTGTCTTTGGCTTTAATTAACTGATAATGTGATTCAGATTTATAGAGGTTGCAATAATCATTCTGAAAACGCATACCCAAACTCCCCCTAATTGGCAGTAGTCGTGGATTCAGTTTGTTATTAGGTGGTTGGGTGTGCACCTTGTAATGCGTATGTATATTTTATTTGTTTACTACTTTACTTATCTTAGAGATTTGGGTAGCTAAACTTTAGATTTTACTTATCATAGAGATTTGGGTAGCTAAACTTTAGATTTTACTTGAAATGGGAGACACAAGCTCGAAACTTTTGAGAAATTAGCTTTAAATGTTAGTCCATAAGTTTGTGTTGGTTGAACAAATAAAACACTAGCTTTAGTTAGTTGATGATGAATAAGATTGTAAATACTATTAAGGATATGAGATTACATTCAAAACTTTCAAGTAATCAGGATTACATATATTTAGTGGTTTCCATCTTCATTTATCCTCAAATAGTCAGATTAAGTAAACAAGGCCTACAACCTCATCATCATTTTATCTTTACATCATACAAATATGACCCATTATACTATAATGTCGAATTGTCAATTTGTCATAATGAATGGGTCTCTTATTGCAAATTGAGTTAGAGTGAAGAAGTTATACGTGGCAAAATAGAATTAGTTACGGGTAAACTGGCCAAAATGGTAAAGTTAAATTTTGACTATTTGAGCTAGAGTGAAATCTGGCCGGAAGTCGCTCAAAATGTAAGTAAGTAGCATAAGCCTTGTTAATCATTTATCCCAAAAAAATAAAATAAAATAAAAACGTGATAAGAACCAAAACGAAATACTTAATAATAAAAACCAAATCAAAGATACCCATGTCTAAATCGGGTCTTATCAAAACGCTATTGATCTGTGAAAAAAAACACTATCTATATAGGAAAAAAAAAAAAGACGGAAGGTATTTTTCTGGTCAGCCTACCCCGACCCAACCAGACAGACAAACACTAAAGTTACCCATTTTGACCCATCACCCAACCCGGCCTTTTTGTCACTTATACTTTACACTTACGTGTTCTACTGTATGGGATGCATAACAAGAAATATCACATCTGCGTTTAATCTAACTGATTGTAAATTTCTTCATTTTGCTTCACAACTATGATCGTTTGTCCATATTGTGTTCATATTATGATTCATGAGCAACTACTTTGATTATATATGTTGCAATCTGTATCTTTCAGGAGTGGATAAAGGTTCCAAGGATCCACAAAGGGAAAAAGTGGGGAAAGTTACAATCGAGCAGTTACGTGGAATTGCAACAGAAAAATTGCCAGATTTGAACTGCACGACTATTGAATCAGCAATGAGAATCATAGCAGGAACTGCTGCTAATATGGGCATAGATGTTGATCCTCCACTCCTTGAAAAAAAAGTCAAGCAACTCCTCTAAATTGTACTTTCATTATGCCTTGGTTTTAAGGCTGGGTTTTTGTAAAGTATTAGCATGCCAAATATCATGATATGACTCGTCTTTAGTACTAACGTTGCAATTATCAGTTGATAATGAGATCAAAAACTCAGATCTATATAACCATGTAGAATTTCCTCATTGAGTTGAGTCATTCTATCATTCTATCGTTTTGTTCATAATAAGGTACGATCGATTATGGTTCATGTGCAACATTTCAACAGATATGAAGATGTACAACTTGGTTGCTAACATATAACGTATTTGGTACATTTCTTGTTGGCATCCATCTGTCTATGATTTTATGTGTATATGATGTGATTACATGCTTAGATACTGGATGTCTGACGGTCTATGACCATAGTCTATACTGCAGTTTATATGATTAATCTATTAGACCATTCGTAACCCATAACACCAGAACGCCCATTTTTCAGGCGCCACGTTAGCATAACCTCAGAACGCCACTTTCACCTTCCTAACCCATAAGACCGGTTGCAACGTTGGCGTTCTCGCCGAGGTGGAGCCTCAGAACGCCCTAGAACGCCGGCAACGGGGCGTTCTGGGGGGCGTTCTCGGGGCGTTGAGCGGAGAAGCACGAGCAAGCGTTCGGGCGTTTTTGTGGGGCCCACGATTATTTAATTGTTTTTTGCTTTGGACCGTTTGAAAATTTGAATATAAAAATATACATATATATATATATTTAAAAATCATGCTGTTGAACGGCTCCTTTTTTGGGGGAAATATTTTTTTTTTTTTTTTTTTAAATAATACATATTCTACATCTATATATATCCACCATTCCTCACTCAATTTTCACACCACCATTCTTCTCTCAATATCCACACATAGTCGTGCACAAAAACCGGTTCGGGGCCAACCCGACCCGACCCGAAAACCGAACCGGTTTTTGACTAAAAAAGTCAAAACCGGGTTTGACCAAACCAAACCGGGTTCAAACCGGTTTTTGACCGGGTTTGACCGGTTTTTTTGACCGGTTTTTTGACCGGTTTTCGGGTTTTGACCGGTTTTTTGATCGGGTTTGACCGGGTTTTGACCGGTTTTAGGGTTCAAAACCGGTTTCAAAACCGGTTTCTAAACCCTAAAGTCCAAACCGGTTTGGACCCGTCGGGTTCTAGAAAACCCGAACCGGTTTTGGTCAAAACCGGTTTTGACCGGGTTGGAATCGGGTTGAAATCGGGTCGGGTTCTAGAAACCGGTTTTTTTGTACACCTCTATCCACACACATCAAAAAACTAACTTCAAAATAATCATGTCTTCACCAAATGAATCCCCAAACCAAAACCCGAACCCTCACTCTAATCCCGAGCAAATGTCATACACTAACCTTATGATGTTTGGGCTTCCAAACACTCCCGGTGCGGCTAGTTCACAACCAACTCGTCACCCACATCCACCATACCACCCACAACAACCATACTTTCCACAACAACCACCATACTTTCAACAACAACCATACGATTACTCTCAACAACAACCATACTACCACCCACAACAACCATACTTTCAACAACAATCACCATTCTTTCCCCCCCAACAAACCCAACAACCCGAACAACAACCCGAGCAACCCACCCAACGAGCCGGAAAACAAATCCAAGAAAGTCCCCGGAAAAGAAGTCACAAAAAACGAGCGGAACCGGGTCCCAAATCGTGTCCGAAAAAGAATTGGGCGGGAGCGGAAGAAGCGTGGTTGGCGACGTGTTGGTGTGACACGTCGGAGGATCCCATCACCGGGACCAACCAAAAAAAGGGTACGTTGTGGACCACCGTTGAAGAAAAGTTTAACTCTAACGATCACGGTTGGGTTCGCTACGCCGACGCACTATCCTCAAAGTGGCGATATATAAATAAGTATTGCAAAGATTTCAACAACATATACGAAGAACACAGCAAGATGTCATATAACACCCCTTGTTTCTAAAAACAATTATAATAATAATAATATATGTCTCGGAAGCGTAGATTTCAAACATACAATCCATGTCTTTACAATGTCAATAAACTTTTTCAAATTTACTACATGACATTTCAACAAACTCGGTGTTATATAATTCAAAACATTTCTATAGTTATCAAAATAACATCAGAGTAAAAGTCTGTCAAACATTCCTTCAATTCCAAACACTTCCTGCCCTGCCTAATATGTCCCATCTATTTTATCCTGCAGGAAGAACTGTGGTGGGGTTAGCATAAAGCTAAGTGAATGAAACTATAAACAACAGTCCAACTTAGCATAATAATCTGTTTACATCAAATAACAATAAACAGAAAATCAATCAGCCAATCATTTAATCAAGCAACTTCCAATCAAGCGTTATCAATCGTCATGAGGACCGGTGGCTCCTGAGACACCCTAATACCGGTTTGGTACTCAAGGAACTCTTATCAATCATCTGTATTGGCCTATACAGAATTACCGATGACCAGTTGTTAATCACACACGACCTAGATCTTTGAACCAACTTTTCAAGTTCCAAGATCTCCTGTCGTCTACAATAACAACCAAGTCCAACCATCAAGTCAAGTTGACATCAGAATCTTACATACTAGCTCAAACAGCCAAGTAAGCAAACAACCAAACTAACATGGCAAAATATCTCAAATAAAACATTCTATCAAAGTAATACTATAATTACTTGTTGTAACCAAATCATTACAACTAAATCACACTGAGGTTACAGATCCACTCACCGAATACCTCAGGCCTCCACTCAGTAGTCTAATATCACTGAGTCCTCTGTGTATCTGAAAACACAACAGAATATCACAAGTTAGTAACTTGTCATCACTGGATAATACTTATGTAATTTACAACACTACACAAGTAATCACCTCATGAGTACAACTAAATCATATAATTGTTGAAAGTCTAACATACTTCAGACATATTACAGTACAATACCACAAGTACCATTTAAGTAATTAGCTTAATTTGACAAACACTGAAACAACCATTGACAGCCAGGGGAATCCGTCGGATTCCCTTTGAATCCGCCGGATTCAATGGTGTTTCAGCTTCAACTCATGATCAGCACATTATTAACCAATCCGGTTCCCAATCCGCCGGATTCCTATTCAATCCGTCGGATTCCTATTCAATCCGCCGGATTCCCATAACCCACCCGAATCCGTCGGATTCAATTGAATCCGCCGGATTCAACCTTCGTCCCAGCCCTGTGCGATCTGCTCAAACCCTAATCCACGGGTTTAATACCCAAATCACTCAAAACTCGATTTCAAACGACTTTATACTACTAAAAACTTCAGGTAATCATCATGAAACATTTACAACATGTTTTTAACATCTAATTCTTCCAAATCATCAATTAACCCAAATTTAAATAAATATCAAACTTCAAGAACACTTACACTTGATTAAGAACATGATGATGATGATGTAATCTGATGATGATGAGACTAGAATTAAGATCGCAGCTTAAAATTTCAGTTTCTAGTTTGGGGTTTTGGTTTTCAAAGGAATTTGAATATGGTTAACTTTCCAAATGAGGAAAGTGAAATTATATAAGTCGGCTCCTCAAACCGACTTCAATTATACGGGTATAATTTAATACCCCATCTCAATCTATTGTCTGGATCCCGAAAACCATTTACGAGTCCAAACATTTTATTTTACCGTCAACTATATTAATCTACAACAATTAATAATTTATTTGTCACATTGGAATATTTAACTCCTATTCCAATTATTTCAACTTATTCAGACAATATTATTTCCAAACACATTTAAATAATAATTTAAATCAATAAATAATATAAAACGACTAAGTCCATTTCGAGGATGTTACATGTCAAGGAGGGGCAGCGGCAACGACGACAATATGGTGTTTGAAAGATCGGTTGCGGAGTACTTCCGGTTGTTCAAAAAAAGATTTAACATGAAAGAAGCTTGGAATGTTGTAAGGACCCATCCAAAATGGCGTAAAATTCAAGGGGTTCAACACGAAGATGACGACTACTACACGGACTCGGTTGACCTCTCCGACGACAACCCGACTGGAGTACTTCCGAATGAGCTTTTCGAGGATGACCCGTTGCCACGGCCCATTGGCCGAAACAAAGCCAAAAGGATTGCTAGGAGTTCTGGTTCTTCGGACGCAGGTAGTGCTTCACGTACAAGTACCCCCGAATCAAAGCTTCAAGAAATCGCGGAGTGTATGACCAACAAGAGCACGGAAATGTTTCAAGCCAAGAAAAAAGCGGTTGAAACATTCACCCGTAATGAAAACCTCCGGACCGCGATGCAAGGTGTTCAATTCCTTTCAATCGACTCCTCCCACATGGATGCAAAAACCCTACGAGCGCATAACAAGATGTGCAAAAAGATTATGAAACAGTTTTCACACTGGTATGAATCGGACGACGAAGCGGAAGGCGGTGATGAAGATTCCGATGACGAGTAGTTTAGTTTATGTTAGTTATTATCATTGTCGTTTTTAATTTCTAGGACTAGTAATCGCAAGTTTAAATTATTGTATTTTTATTTTCTAGGAACGTAAACGTTTTATTATTGTAATTTTAAATTTTTAGGATCGTAACTTTATTTTTAATAAAAATGTAACGTTTTGGTTTTATTTTTAATGAATTAGTTTTTAATTATTAAATTGTAGTTTAGTTTAATTAAAAAGAAAATTTAGTTTCTTTTTAAAAAAAAATCAAAATTAAAAGAAAATGGTAGGGCCAAAGGGGGATGATGGGCGTTCTGGGCGTTCTGGGTTTACCACTGCACGTGCTGACTAGGAGTCGACGCTGATGTGGCACCCAGAACGCCCCAGAATACCCTGCACCATTGCAAATGGTCTAAGACCACTTGCAGTCGTGCAGCCCATTCTGGGGCATTCTCAGCTCCACGTCAGCGTCAACTCCACATCAGCGCTTGCAGTAGTAAACTCAGAACGCTCAGAACGCCCATCACCTTCCTTAATTCTACTAAATTATATTTAAAAACTTTTTTTTTTTTATAAATCTGATCAAAAAAGAAAAAGTAATTAAATAGTGATGGGACCTACCAAAACGCCCCAAACTTCCCCGTGCTTTGTTGCAGAACGCCCCCGAGAACGCCCTCCAGAACGCCCCATTGCGCCCGTTGAGGGGCGTTCTGGGTCCAAAAATATGCCCAGAACGCTGCATTGCAGAAGGTCTAACACCAGAACGCCCCTTTTCCCCCCTCTGGGACCCACCCACCCACTAACTAAATTTAATTTTCATTTATTTAACAAAACAAATACAATTTAATTAAAATACAATACAATAATTATATAAATAGAGGTAAATTAAAATAGATTACGATAGAAAAAAAAAAGTACGAAAATTAAAATTTGCGATTACTTCATAGAAACAAAAACGTTACAATCCTAAAAATAAAAACGTTACAATCCTTTTTTTTTTTTTCTTCTAAAAAAACCGTTTAAAACCGGTCGATTTTTCAAAACAAAAAACGTTTGTTTGTTGAATCGGATTAAAAGGGCGAAAGAAAAGAGAAAAGAAAAAGAAAAAAGGGGTGGGTCTCACCTAAACGCTCGTTTCTCGCCCGTTTTTGCCCGCACGACGCCTCGAGAACGCCCCACCAGAACGCCGCACTAGGGGCGTTCTGGTGGTTGAGAACGCCTGCCACGTTTGCGCGTTACGAGTGATCTTATATAAACTTTATCTACTACCTAACATTTTGTAACAATATCTGTACATGTTCATGCTTACAATAATATCATTACGTCAAAACATGTAGGTCAATGATAGTAAGCTTAAAACGTAGTTGGAGAGAATCAAAATGTGGAGAAAATATAGCATATAAGTAATGAAAGTAAATAAAATAGTAGTACTAGTTAAGATGAAAAACTTAAGTTATTGTTCTCTTTATCTGATAACTTTGATACACAATACTCACATTTATTTATTTTAAAATAAGGGGAAGTTATCCTTGTAGCAAATTGCACGGATTGTTATGTACATCAAGGTATATTTCAAAAACTTTAGAGAGTAAATATGTAAATTTCATTTTGGTACAAAGAGTACAACAGCATATATAATATCCTTGAAATATAATGAGATTTTATTTATTCATACACAACCATCATACCAAGCAACTAAATTTCCTATCCAACGATCACACCAAGCAACTTAAAAAAAAAAAAAAAAACTCTCTCCGTCTCAATATTATTATACATCTTTCTATTTTTGTATATTCTAAAATAATTATTCACTTCCAACATCAACTAATTAGAATGCTTCAAAATAGTAAAGATAAAATTTTATTTGTAATTAACCGTAATAAATTTACTTTTTCACAAAAATATGTTTTTTTAGTAGTGTAACAATAATTCATTACCATTCCCTGTCGTATCAAATTCCCATACCCCGATCCCCACAACTAGGCCTGTAAGCGAACTGAACGTTCGGCGAACTATTCGCGAACCGTTCGGCGGGAAGTTCGTTTATGTTCGTTCGTTTCGTTATATGAACGAACATGAACAAATTTGTACGTTCGTTTAATTATATGAACGAACATGAACACAGGTCTCGTTCGTTCATTTACGTTCGTGAACGTTCGATAACATATTCGTGAACGTTCAGTTAGATGTTCGTTTATTAACTAATAGTTTAATTATATTAATACATATTTGTATATGTTATTTTGATAAAGGTAAATATCAAATAGAATATTATTAACATTTTGATATTTTCATTTGATAATATCAAACATCTAGATATTTTTACCTTATATTTCCATATCACATTTCCCTCCACTCCAAAAACACATCCACACTCTCCCTCCACTAGTTCCAGATGTGCTGCTCTTTCCAACGATCGGACCAAGTAAATGAATTTATCTTCATATTGTGATCGTTTTGTAATGTTAAATATGCATCGCAAAGTTTCAAGTTATATAATATATATATATGTGTAGATGTGTGTGTGTGTTTGTGTGTGTGTGTGTGTATATATATATATATATATATATATATATATATATATATATATATATATATATATATATATATATAAGTTCGGTTATGTTTGTTGATGTTCGTTTAAGGTATTAATGAAGAAATGCATTAAATTATGTGTTTGTTCGTGTACGTTCGTTTGTGTTCGCGAACAAACAAATTTTCTTAATGAACGAACATGAACAACAAAATCCGTTCGCCTATCCGTTCGTGTTCGTTCGCTTGTTCGTCAAAACTTTAATGAACGAACACGAACAGACTCCGTTCGTGTTCGTTCGATTCGTTTACAGACCTACCCACAACAACCAAACAGACCCTAAAATAAAGCTAATGCAAGGGCAAAACGGTAAAAAAGCTTACAGAAATATGACCGTTGCTAGATAGTCATCCCAACCCTTTATATACCGAACGATTTCATAAACCATTTTTAAATTAAAAATAATTCCAATTCCAATCGTTTACTGAAAGCACAAAACCTTCATCCAAAATCAATCGATAATAATACATTTGTTTGTAAGTATTCTTTCTTCTTCTTCTTTTATGTAACCCTAATTTTCATCTGTTAATATTTGTTAGTATTTGAATTACATAAATCGATGAATAAATTTGTTTGTATGTGTTCTTCTTCCGTGAAACCCTAACTTACCAGTTCGTATGTTAGTATCTGAATTACCGAAATCGGTTCTTTAAATTTTGGTTTTCAGTTTTAGATTTCATACGTTTCGATTAAAATATTGGTTTGCGGTTTATCATCGATACTTTAGTGTTGAATAATTGATGCAGTGTTAAGTCGATGACAAAACCCTAGGACATTAGGGTTTTCAAATTGGTAGAAGTAGCATTTGTTGTGTGTCCTGTAATTGAAGAAATTGAATCTTGATTTTGTAATTAGTAGTTTGTTTCCTTGATTAACCCCTAATTTATCTACAATTTTGCTTGTAATTCATAAACCGATTTCTTGCATTGTGAAGACTGCAGAGATTTTATACAAATTGCATAATATGGCGTTGCACTCTAGTCGTTTGACTCAAGACCAAAATTTCAGTGTTCACTTTGATGGTATGTTCACTGTTTTTACCTCTTTTTTATCTTAATTTTTCTTGAGAAAAACGTTTGAATATTTTCTTGTTTGTATTATTTGTTTTGGACTTAACGGCTGTACACTATATAGGAATTAAAATGAATATGTCAACTGTTCAAAAGAAAAAAAGTGGTCTTGGAGGAAGGAAAGCACTTAACGACATATCGAACTCTGAGAAGCCGTCTGCTCTTCAGCCATCAAAAAAACACAATACAAATAATGTGATTCCAATTGGGGAAGATCTTGGTGTCACCAAGAAGACGAATGTTTCTGTTGGTGGAAAAGCCAAAGTTAGTGGGAGGAAAGCTCTTGGTGATCTTACGAACTCTGTGAAACAACCGTTTAATCAGCAGCAGGGTTTAAAGAAAAAGAGCCTGGTAAAGCAGGCAATAGCTGTTGTTGAAGATGAAAACGTTCCTTACTCAATAGCAGAAGAAGGGTTCCTTCACAATCATGAAAAATGTATTAAATCACAGAACAAAGCAATGGATATGGATCAGTTCTTGAAGATCATTGGGTTGGATGAAGGTATGTTAATTATATCCGTTTGAGTTAATTATGCATCTTGCTGTTTAATTACAAGTAACTTACCTTATGTTATTGTTTAACCGCAGATGCTTGTTTTCAATCTGCTTCTGCACACAATCCCCTACCAAAAAAGTCAGAGGTGAGCTTGCTGATTTGAAAGCAATGGATTTGGATCGGTTTACAATTTTCTTTAAATTGTATCATGCGGAATAAATTAACTTGTTTGTCTATAATTTTTCAGGATGAAAATTCCATCATGCTGTTTGATATCGAGGAGATATGTGAGCCTGTGATTAAAGATCGTTCTCGTGGTGGGCAATGTTCTCCAGTTTGTGGAAGCCCAAATTCTCCCAGGCTTTCATATATGAACATGAGGGATTATGACAACTTTACTAGCTTCATATTGGCCGAGTCTCCTAAAAGGTCAAAGTAATGTGATTCTCTGCTGTTTTAGTTTCTGCGAGAAACTATATGGTTTCTTTGTTAATGCATTTTTGGAAAACAAAGATCTAGCTCTGGTATGTTAGCTGATATTGACAGTAGTTCCTGGTTGTTGTGCAGTCAAACTATTGACTGCTGTAAGTCTTGTGGATTTTGGTGATGTTGAAATGGTTTTAATAGTAGACTAAAATGTCAGTCAAATATCTTGTTTTCTCCAACTTTTTAGCAGTTGGTGAGCTTTTTTTTTTTCAAGTGTATTGACTGTTTTCGGATTGTGTCGTGTGCTTTTCCTCTCTTTGGTGTTCAACTGAAAGTCAAATATTCGTAGTTATTGTAGATATAATATGTGTGTTAGATCAGCTTTAAAAAGAAAAGAAGTTATATTAGTCCATAACGGACAAATTTGTGGCGTTTTATATGGAAATTCACCTCATCGAATTATTATTTTCGGTGCAAGGCAAATACTTATGCTATCTTACACTAATGTCTCCAGTTTACATAATAATTTTCTTTTATTATACTCTAATGTAATATAATATTAGGTTGATTGAATCTTTGATTTATCAAAAAATTGTGGTGAAAACCAAATGGAAGTAGTATTTGTCTATTTGATGCAAGATATCTGAATGGAAGTTATATTTGATAATTGATATGTACCTTTTTTTCTATCTCAAAGTTATGATGAACTTTTGATGCATACATTAGATATGCCTTATAGCTATATCAACAAACGCAACACTGATAAACTTAGTCATCGTTTAAGTTACATGTAGGTTGTCGCTAACGATCGGTTGCGCTAAGTTGTAGGTGAATTGACAAAGGCATCTGACTGTATGAGTCTATATATTTGTGGCGACTATGTAACATATGTGCTAGATTTTAAGGTTGACTTTTTAAAGAAGAATGGTGCAAGTGAAATAGTACTATTTTTCCTTAAGTGTGTATATTGGTTAATGAGACCAACAATCACACACACATTAAAGAATGATCGAGTTAAAACTCAAATGAAATATTTTCATTGATAAATAAATAAATAATGCTTTTACCTTACCATTATAGTGTTGATAAATTCTTGTCTACCGTAGTAGACATATTAACGTTATCCATACTATCTATAAAGCATTTCTATGTTATCTTAAAAATGTACTCAACACAATTAAATGACTCTATTACCCTCAGAATAATCAGTTACTAATAATTAGCTATTTGCCATATATAATCAATATTACCTTTATTACCTTGTGTTATTAATCATATATTCAAATTAAACATATAGGGTAGGGTTCAAATGAGAATGGGAATTTGTGTGACAATGAGGGAACCAATGATATCAAGCCATGTGTACAAAGAGAATGTTCCACATGTACAAAACCCATTTACCCCCAACATCAATTATCTCACAAACGACAAATCGAAAAATTATGAAAATTGCACCATTAAATTCGTCGTTTTCTCCTCTTCGATTTGCCGTCCCTCAAGACATACTTTCGAAAAGTTTTTTTATTTTCATTTTTTTGGTGGGTTTCACATTTACTAACACATGTGTTAAAGTGTTGTGTTTAGGGTTTAGGGTTTAGGGGTTAGGGTTTAGGGTTTGAGGTTTGGGGTTTCTCCCCGAAACCCCAAACCTCAAACCCTAAACCCTAACCCCTAAACCCCAAACCCTAAACCCTAAACGCTTTACAAAACGCTAAACCCTAAATCTTTTTAAACCCTAAACCTTGAACCCCTTCTAAACCCTAAACCCTTATAAACCCTAAACCATAAACACTACTAAACCCTAAACCTAACCCTAAACTCTAACCTTAACCACAAATTAAATGTACAACTAATCACTAACACATGTGTTACTAATTTGTGAAACCCACCAAAAAATGAGAAAAAAAAAAGTTGTCAAAAGTATGCCTTGAGGGACGGCAAATCGAAGAGGAGAAAACGCTGAATTTTATGGTGCAATTTTCATGATTTTTCGACTTACCGTTTGTGAGATATTTAATTTTTAAAAATGTGGAGGAGAGAGAATAAAGTGTGGAGGAGAGAGAATAAAGTGACACATGGCAGAAATCTGTTGGTTCCCTCATTCTCACTCAAAATTGATGTACTCATTTGAACCTTACTCTAAACGTATATAACAACTTTAAATATACATAGACTATCATATATTTGTTAATTAATAAATCAGTCATATTGTCCTATTTAGAAGAGGTAAACGGATGTTACCGGTGTCACTAAATTTACCGTAGCATTGCACGGGTATTTTGCTAGTAATATATAGAAGGTCTGACCGTATGACTGTATGAGTATTGATTTGTTTATACGGGTTTGTAAGAAATTTAGTTATTTTGTCATTAGCAATTTGTTTTATCTTTATTTTTATTTTGTTTGATTGTGTTACTCATGTTTAATCGGAATCTTCAGCCTTCATTCTTTTATACTGGCGTTGTTAATACTTTAAAAAAAAAAAAAAAAAAAGGTTGATGTCGTTAATTCATATCTTACAACTCCATATTTTTGCAAGATGTGTGATTCAAACTTGTGTGTATATAGTATGTAGATGAAGTTTACTGATTTAAATAAAGTTAATTATTGATTTTGTGATAATAATATGAAATTCTTGAGAAAATAAAATTTATCTGAAACTATCATAATCAACGAATTTGTAAATAAGTAATAATCGTGTTTATTGTGTTTCTTATTTGTGTCAAGTCGAGCACTCAAGGATGAAAGAGATGTGAAAAAAGTGAATAAGTGGATTAATTAAAAATATATATATGCATAATGAATAGGGTTTTGATAACAAGTCCTAAGATTTCAGACATGCATAAAAGATTTGTACCTTTATTAAAATTCAGGGGTCAAAATAAATTCAAAGGGGACAAAAAGTTGGTTATGGTTGTGATACAATATTTGATACATGTCTGAAACTCTTAACGAAGCCTTAAGGGCTTCCGTTATCAAAACCCTAATGAATATAATAAAAGTTAAAAATAAAATGTTAAAACTTTAAGGTTACTAAATATAGAAAGGACACGTGCTTTATAGTATACACCACATATATTTGTTTGGTTATCAAAATGTCATGAGAAGATAAATTTTCATGATACATTGTAAATTTACTGAAAAGCCCCTTAAAATATCATGATAATGCAACATACTACCTTGTAAATAGGATATATATTTTTTCTTTTTTAAGATTTAAATGATGGTTAATTAGAATCTTGAATCACCCGTTTTACATATTTGTTTAATCCTCAAAATGTTACCGATGTAGACTTACTAAGAGTAAAACGGGTGATTCAAGATTATAATTTTAATCCTCAAAATGATGAAGCCAATGAACTGGATCCACCTCGATTCGATAAATAATGGGATTCTTGACTAGAGGAAGGTTTTGTGACATGGACTCCTAACCCATCTCGATCGGTCGGTTGTCTCAATCTATAAGCCTCATAAAATCTCGTTAAAGTTTAGCATATTACTCATGTTCAAATAAGGTTTAGCAAATTATAATAAAATATAAAAATAATTGATAATATAAATAAGGGTAAATTATTTAAATCGTCCCCGTGGTTTTCAATTTTATCCATACGTCGTCCCTCACTTCCAAAAATTATTTAAATCGTCCCTGTGGTTTTCAATTTTGTTCAACGATAGTCCAAAATGGACTATTTAAATAATTTATTTTCGAAAAGTTTTGTTCGCCAGTAGTCCATTTTGGACTATCGTTGAACAAAATTTAAATAATTTTTGGAAGTGAGGGACGACGTATGGATAAAATTGAAAACCACATGGACGATTTAAATAAGGGAAATTAAAAAAAATACCATTTTATTTTTAAGTATATATGGATTTGCCATCCCCGAAAAAAAATTGACGATATACCACACGAAATCGCAAATCGCAAATTTGCGATTTGCGATCCAGCGTCTTGCTTTTGCGACCCGTTCACCGAGCGAGTCGTGGCCGGGATGTACGTGCGGAGGTAAATCGCAAAGGGCAAGCTTGTGATTTGCGATTTTCCTATGCCCGAGTCGTGAACCAATTCCTGAGTCGTGAACGAGCCGTGCACAAGTCGTGTGTGGAGGTAAATTGCAAAGGGCAAGCTTGCGATTTGCCTATGCCCGAGTCGTGAACCAATTCCTGAGTCGTGAACGAGCCGTGCACTAGTCGTGTGCGGAGGTAAATCGCAAAGGGCAAGCTTGCGATTTGCGATTTGCCTATGCCCGAGTCGTGAACCAATTCCTGAGTCGTGAACGAGCCGTGCACTAGTCGTGTGCGGAGGTAAATCGCAAAGGGCAAGCTTGCGATTTGCGATTTGCCTATGCCCGAGTCGTGAACGAGCCGTTCACCAAACGGCTCGCTCGGTGAACGGGTCGCAAAAGCAAGACGCGGGGTCGCAAATCACAAATTTGCGATTTGCGATTTCGTGTGGTATATCGTCAACTTTTTTTCCGGGATGGCAAATCCATATATACTTCAAAAAAAAGTGGTATTTTTTTTAATTTCCCTTTAAATAATTTACTCTATAAATAATAATATTCTTTCCATAACCTCAAGCAATGCATAATAATTATATAAATAGTTGGGAAATTAGGGGTGTTCATCAGTTCGGTTTAAGGTTTTCTCGGTGTAATCGGTTCGGTGTATTCGGTTTTGAAATTATTTGGAACAAAACCGAAAACCGAATTCAAATTGAAAACCGAACCGAAAACTGAATTCGAATTCGATTCGGTTTCGGTTAAAACCGAAAAACCGAATTTTTTTTCATCTTTTCAAAAACACGAAAAACCGATTTTTTCCCCATTTTTTCGAAAACACCATTCAGCATACAAAACTAAGAAATATGCACGATTATACGATACAAATTATATATATATATATATCTAACTATTAATAATTGTTATGTGTTAGCCAAATTCAAGTTTAGAAAGTGTAAAACTGTCTATGTGCGTGAATTTTAGTATCCAAACAAGACATTTATTTTTCACAAACATATAGTAGTTAAAAAATGTAAGTTTTCAAAATGTTAAACTCTTCAAGTCTTCAGTCGAATTCGAAAAATCACATATATATATATATATATATAAATAATAATATATATATTAAATTGAATTCGATTTTCAGTTTAACCGAATTCGAAAAATTCAAAACCGAAACCGAATTCGAATTCTGTTTTCGGTTTAACCAAATTCGAAAAATAAAAAACCAAAAATCGAATTCAAATTTGGTTTATTTTTTAAACCATTGAACACCCCTATGAAAAATTTCAATTAAAAATCAAATGTTTACTAAAATTATAAGAACGATGTTAATATTGGAATTTTAGGCATATATATTGAAAATATATGCAAGTTACATGTATCTAATCTTAATTTAAGTGTTCGTTAGACTCCTCTCAATGGGCGTCGGTTTGCAGCGTCGGTTTTTTGTTGGCACGTCGGCGTCGGTTGGTGGTGTCATTTTTTCGACGGGAAAAGAGAGAAGCGTCGGTGAAGGGGAGTGGAGCCCAACAACTTTTCTTATTGTTTTTCTCACGTTTTTTTCACAAAAAATGTATTTTCTCTTTTTTTTTTTAGTTGTAAGGAGGCCAGTGGAACGATGAGACAAAGAAGATAATGACGATGAATGGGGAATCTTAGGGATATTTAATCATTGGGCTTTAAATTAGTTGTTTTATAATAAATGAGCCCAATCTTTTTAGCATTTTAATGTGTTTTTTATTATATTATATAATAAATAATAAATAAATGGACTTTAAATCATAGGATTTTTGTTTTAATTTTTTAATTATTTGAATGTTTTTATTTTTAATTCATGTATTTTTTTTTAATTTTAATGAAATTATTTTATTTATTTAGTGTTTTAAATAAATAAAATAATAATGTGTGGGTCCTAAAAAAATGAAGTGATATTTACTGTTGGCAGTGTAGTGTTAATTTTGTGTCAGTGCTGACGTGACATTGATTTGACACAAACTGATGCGTTAATTTGTGTCACTGTCGGGAGTGGTCTTACAATATTAAATTATCATTCACCGAAGAAAATTGATAATTTTGTAGATTCAAATGCATTTTAAATGTAGTCTTCATCTAGATACATTTTTTTAACAAACATCTTGATACATTTATTGAAAGGGTCTGGCCTAAAATTCAGATAAAAATTATACATTTTTATAATTGTATGAAATAAAAATATACATTTATCTCTTCATACTATTTTCGCGTTCATTTAGATAACTAAACTTTCAAAACATGATATTTCAATCATTAAACCTTTTCAAAACAGCTATTCAAAAATATTATTGTACGCTTCGTGCAACTATGTATTAATTATGGTTGTGTATAAATATTTTTCAACTCTAAATCTAGTAATTAAAATACTGGTGGTGGATAAATATTTGAACATTATGCGGGTGCGTAGTTGTATACAAAACAAACAAACTCAAATGAGATGTTTGAATAAATTATACTTGTTCGCTTCCATTTGTTCATTTTTGCTTGTCGTCTTAATATACGCACATCAACGAATTCATTTTTCCATGAAGGAACAGGAACAAAATTATACTTTTAATTGTAAGCGTTTATGATCGTTTATTTATTCCATTAAATTTAAATGAATAAAGAAAAGCAAGCATCATTTGGGTTCATTTGGTTCGTTTACAAGTGAGCACATGCAATAATGTCCAAATATTTTTCAACCACAATTAATCAAAGGTAAAATTTCATATATATTTTTAGAAATTCTTGAAATTACATATATATCCGACCAAACTTCATAATTACATATATATCCTTACAAACTATTTAAACTCTCATATATATCCAATCCTCTAATTAAATAAAAAAAATTAAATCCTTAGAAACTACTCAACTGATACGGGTCGCTTTGGTGAGCTTTCTTTAGATATAGAATTACAAATGTATTGATGTCATTTGGGTGTAATTATATTCGTGTAGCTATTTTTAGTAGTTAGAGCACAAGGAGCGCTCGATGCTGTTTCAGTGTTCAGTTCAGTGTTCTCGAAAACACTGAACTTGAACACTGAAACAGAAAAGTGGGGTACTGGTTAACATTGAGTTTCAGTGTTCTCATCTGTGTTTTCGTAATTATTTTATTATTATTTTTTTTTGAAAAATCAATTTAAATACAAAAAAAAAAGAACAATAACTAAAACAAATACAGTAACATTTAATTAAAACACACTTCATTACGTTAATTAAACTTCCTAAAAATACATAATAGAAATAGATAATTAAAATAAAAAGTCCTAAAAGGCAATAATATTAAAAACAATACAATAAAATAGAACTATACTAATCTCCATCTAGTCTTCATCCGAGTCCGACCCATCAACATCCTCCGAACCCGATCCACCCTCACCCGCTTTCTTCCACCCGAGCCTTTCCCGAATCTTCTCTTTCTCCATGTTCAAAAACTGTCACACCCCCAAATTCCATAATCGTGTTTATTTAAATGTTTAGCGGAAGCAAGTTATAATTAGCGGAAGCATCATGTGTAAACAGTTTAACAGCGGGGGTGATGACTTTACAATTGTGCATTCATCGTATCAGAGCATATGATCATACAGAACATAATATATAAAGGATGCCAATTTAAAGTAGTTATTACAAAAGTAATACGACTATGTAAGTCGTACAGTAGTAATAAAGTTTAAAACATTTAGGTTTTTCAATACATATGTTAAGATAATATTTCATGAGTATAACTGCAATGTCTGCAGTAATACAGAGGAAATCCTCAAAAGCTGTCCCAAAATATATGGCATCCTAAGTAGTCCAGGGTTGTCCATCCTGAATGCATGCGATTCTTACTTACGTAGCTAATTTCCTGTAAAACATAGAAAGAAAGTCGTCAACAAATATGTTGAGTGAATTCACAGGTTTTGTATAAATGTGTGGTATGTTAAACCATTTATGTTTAAGTTATTGAAATGATATTCAATAAATAAATGTTGCAGGTTTTGCAATTTATAAGATGTTAGGGATAGTTACCCTAAAATATAGTTTTATGTGGGTTGTTACCCCAAATGTATGTCTGGTTGTTTACCAGAATATAAATATAATCAGTACGTATACTGAAATAAAACAGTTGTAGGATATGTTCATCCTATATAATAATTGTGGGAAATTCTTAGACTATAATCCCCTGAAAGGTGAGCTAAACCACGCAGGTTAAAGTAACGCGACCTAACCCTATAACCAAACCACAACCAAAACTTATGTTGTTTGCCTGAAGGACAATTAAGTATACGCTCCATCCACGGGAGGCTCGTCATGGCAATAGTACTATTCGTATACTCAGTGGCTAGAGTCACCTAGCTAATGGTTATAGTCTGCATGACATGAGGTCTTTCATGCACACATCTCAAGTCTGGTCCGTACTAGGATTTGTTGTCTAATTCCCAAAACAGTTGTGAAATAATATTTCATATCAAACAGTTGTATAAAGCAATAAAGCATTTATATAATTTGTTGCATGTGTTTAGCATGCAGTTTCTATGTTTACACCCCTATGTTTAAAAACATAAAACATTTGTAAAGTAGGGGCTGTGAACTCACTGTAGTTTGCTCGGTGTGAATGCTAGCAGCTGACAGATTTGCCCAAGGTGTGTTAACCTATATACAAAATGTATTAACATAAGTATGTTTGATTTGTTTTAGTCACTTATGTTGACAGTTTGTTTGTTTGAAGAAATGGTTGATTTCTTATTAATGTAAGTTGTTAACTTTGCTAGTGACATTGTGTGGAAATAACATTATTATTTCTCAGTCGTACACTTGTAAGTGTACAAACCAATATGTAATTGTCTATTTAACGGAAGGTCATTTTGTTGTCCTTTGCACATATACTTTGTTTACTGTTGTACGTATAATTAGAATGTTATTCCAATATCGTCGTGTGTGTACATATATTTGTTCTATATATGTATACTTAAGTAATATACTTGCCGTATATTATTAGGTCATACGTTTGTTAAACGTGAAATTCATTGTATATATATATTTGTGAATATATATTCTTAAGTGTCGTATGTATATATGTTTAATAGGTACATTGTTTACATATGCTAAAATATATATAAGTTTCCATTTGTTTAAGAAAACATATACGTTTGTGTCTATATATATTGTGTGTTCTCGAATATATATATATATATATATATATATATATATATATATATATATATATATATATATATATATATATATTGTAATACGTCGTTTCGTATTTTAAAAAGGTTGCAAGTTTTATTTGTTTTAAAACTTAGATTGTTTTTATAAAACGAATGTCATTTGTTTTTAATATCCCTACGTTTGTTTAGTAAGTCTTGAATATCCCGATAATATAATCGTATTCAAATTGTATAGTTCATAAAGTTCATATATATATAGGTCATATATCGTTTGTTCGTATGAATTAAATAAGTCCAATGTCCGTATTCATAGTTTGTCTCGGTTTATAGTGTCATTTAACAATTTATCAAGTCTCGTATACGTCTTGCACAAATAATATCGTTAACGGAAACGTTTTGTGTTTTAAAATAAAAGTCAAGTGTTTTATAGTTTGTTGGGCTCGGCCCGATTCGTTGGCCCACTAATAATAATGTAACTCGTTTGGTCCGTTAACTCCTTTATATAACCCATTTATTTAACCTTTGGTTTAACCCATTACATTGGCCCAAAAGACCACCGGCCCAGCCTGAAGCCCAGCCCAGTATGTGAATCCGCCGGATTCTATTTGAATCCGCCGGATTCTCGTTAATGGATAAGGTGTTGCCGGATCTTCGGTTCAAGCCGCCGGGTCGGGTCAAGATTAAGTGAATCCGCCGGATTTAGTTGAATCCACCGGATTCTTTTGTGTTCACAAAACGTTCATGTGAAGCTTTGGGAATCCGCCGGATTTAGGTGAATCCGCCGGATTCGAGCGTGTCTTTTACTCGTTCACCGTTTTAGCCGAAGATTTGTGTGCGAGTTTCATAGGGGAATCCGCCGGATTCTACATGAATCCGCCGGATTCATGTTACTTCCAGGTCCTGTTCGAACAGAGCCATAATGATGCTCGATTATTTTGGTTCCAAATTCTTTGTACATCAAACCCAAACGTTTATACAATCAATATATCATCTTTTATCAACTTGGTAACACATTTTAACAAGATTACACATGTTAATTTTGGATTTATAGTTTTGGTTTTCAAAACCCATTTGAAGAATCAATCATGAAATCATCAAATTTATGTGTTAGATATATAGATTATGTTATGTTATCATCATATATAACGAAATTTAAGCAAATAAAACAAAGATGGGAAAGTTCCTTACTAAATGAGAAATGATGAGAATGATGATCTGTGACACTCCTCCAAATTAGGTATATAATTATACTTAATTACATGCATTTCTTACGCTAATTCCCTGCGTTTGTGTTAAGCTAAACTTTTGATGTGATGTGAGTCTAGCGAGCCCAAAACAATAATACATGAAGTATTACATAAATTGTAATTTATAAAATTACGCGATTTTTAGCTGAAAAGTTACCGAATACGCGTCCGAATAAATGCGACAAAATAAATAACGAAAGTTGGTGACAAAATATATAATTAATAATTCGATTATTAATTACGAGTACTTATATATCTATAACGAATAGACAAAAGGGTTTAAATATACGTTTAACATAAAACGTATTATAACACGAACAGAAACAATTCTAAAACGCGCATACGACGTCGAATCATAAAAATACAAATTTTCTCGTTCATTTGGAAGAAGTTAGAACATTACTTCAAAATATGAAATCCTAAATTTACTGAAAATTGGCGCTCAATTAACTACGCGCAGTAAAATGTACAAAAATGTACAACTATCAAAAATAATGATAACCTCATTATTCTGAAAACATATTACGAACCAGTAGAGCATCTACAAAATAAAAATATAAAATGTTAACTTTTATATTGCTATAATTATACCCGTACTCGAAATTGAGGTGCCAAAATTTGGCACCTACCGTCAATAATTGAGGAGACCGATTCATTTTAAACCATACTCCCTCCCTCACTTCGATCATTCTGCAAAACACACAACCATTATTCATTTTCTTTCTCTCAAAAATTTTAACAAGATCAAAGGCAGCAGAAGTAGTAGAACACAAGGCCAGAAGCTTCATCATCATCATCATCATCATCATCATCGATCATCACCACCTTCACATTTCTCATTGTAAGGAAACTTTCATTTCCTTGATTTCTTTGCTAAAATTTCGTTATACAACTAGTTTATACATCATAATCTAGCTACATAACATCACAAACTCGAAGATTGATGAGTGATTCTTGAAAATGGTTTTAAAACCCAAAACTTCAAATGCAAAATCGATGCATGAAAACATGTTATAATGATGTAATAAGTTGTTAAAATGCTAAATATTGATAGTATAAACGTTTGGGTTTGATGTACAAATGATTTGAAACCCAAAACATTCGAGCTTATTATTGCTCTGCACGAACCAGAACCTGCAAAACCTTTGAATCCGGCGGATTCAAGCGAATCCGGCGGATTCCCAGACCGAAGCTCAGATGAATCCGGCGTATTCACGGGAATACGGCGGATTCCCATTACTAAACAAGTCGAATATGGCGTATTCCTTCGAATACGGCGTATTCCCACCTCTGACCGCACACAAACCTTCGGCTAAAACGATGAACGAGTAAAAGACACGGGTGAATACGGCGGATTCAAATGAATCCGGCATATTCCAAAGCTTCACACGAACTATCTGATGAACACACACGAATCCGGCGTATTCGATTCAATCCGGCGGATTCCCCCGAACTTGATTGAATACGGCGGATTCACTCGAATCCGGCGTATTCCGATCTTTGACTTAAATCCGGCGGATTCTTTTAAATCCGGCGGATTCCCGTGTCTGGTCAACAACTTGACTTTTAACTTAAAACACAAAGCAATTCCGTTAACGACTACAATTGTACAAGACATATACGAGACATGATAAATTGTTGAATGACACTATAAAACGAGACAAACTATGATTACGGACATTGGACTTATTTAATGCGTACGAACAATAATATATATATGCGAGAATATATATATACAACTATATAAGTATATATGTATATATGCTTACACATTTTGGGACGATTCGACAAACAAACATAACTTGGGAAAATATTATTTATTTTCAAACAACAATCATCAACGACATACACAAACTTAAGAAATTGATAATTTCTTTAAACAAACAAATTATTAACGTAAGTAAATAAAGTACTTATAGTTAATACATTATTGTGTATAGGTTGACTACGTTTGGGCTACGCTATCTTATCTCGCTAGCATTCACATCCGAGCACCTACAGTGAGTTCACAAACCCCTTTTAAATGTTTTAATGTTTTAAAACCTCGGGGTGGAAAACATAGAAATCGTATGTATATTTACATGCGACAACTGATTTAAATACTAGATGTATTTACTTAAACTATTGATGAAATGTGATTTCATACTGTAATTGATTAAATACTGTATGTATTTGCTGAAATTGTTTATGAAGAGGTACTTCATACTTGAACTGTTTGTGAAAGGGTATTTCACACGACAATTTGAACTGTGTTTTATGAAGGGGTACTTCATACTTGAACTATTTGTGAAAGGGTATTTCACACAACTATTTGAACTATGTTTTATGAAATGTTTTTCATAACTATTTTGGAAATTTAGGCAACGAATCTTGGTACGGATCTAGGCTGAACGATGTAGTGCATAAAAGACCTTATGGCTACAGACTATAACCATTAGCTAGGTGACTCTAGCCACTGAGTATACGGATAGTACTATCGCCGTGACGACCCTCCTACGGATTTGGGAGCGTATACTTAATTGTCCAGCATGGCAAACAACAACAGATTAGGGTTGTGGTTTGGTTATAGGGTTAGATCGGGTTACCTTACTTGACAGGTTTAGCTCACCTTTCAAGGGATCACCGTCTAAATATTCCCACATACAAAACTATTGTTTAGGAAGTGATTTCCTACGTACACTGATTTGGAAATGTTAATCTTTATCTAGGTTAACCTGTGTTTCCTACTAATGACTGAATTAGGAAATGTTATCTCTTGATTGAAATAACCTGTGTTTCCTATTACAACTACAACTGATTTGGGAAATGTTATTTATTAATAACTTGTGTTTCCTACTTGATAAACAACACTTATTGGAAATGTTATTCTTAAATGTTTAACTTGTGTTTCCTACATAACGAACAAACTTGTGAATTCACTCAACAATTTTGTTGACGTTTTACTCTATGTTTTTCAGGGAATTAGCAGCGTAAGTAAGATCTGCATGCATTATCAGGACGGACTACCCTGGACTTGTTAGGATGCCACTACTTTTGGGACACTTGGATTTCCTCTGTATAACTGCAATTATTGCAGTCATACCTATGAAATCTACTTTTGATATTATGTATTCTATGAAATACTGATTTCAACTACTACTATTACTGTTATCACTTCTCAAGTGGTAATCATTTGTAAAACTTTAACTAATGGCATCTTAATCTATTTCGTTCTGCGATAATCATATGCTCTGAGTATGTATGTAACTGTTGGTTGTTTTACTGCTCACACCCCCGCCACGTCACTAAGCTTCCGCAAACCACTCTACGTAATTGAAATTACCGTTTGGCGGGGTGTGACAGACTTGGTATCAGAGCCATTGGTTATAGCGAACTAGAAGTCTTTAGGTGACTGAAAACCTTAGAGACCTAGACTATAGCCTTGGCTAGAAAATTTGTGCATTCATGCATACATACTTTGCATACAACTAACATACGACTGACACGCCACACTCCATTTCTTTTGTCACAGTATGTCTAGTCAATCACATTACCATGTTTACGCTTCGGATGAAGAGCCGACCGAGGCTACTTTTGAGGGTCCCGCGATTACAGTAGGGGATGAGTCATCAGTTCATGTGAGAGCTATGTCTGATGACACTAGTGATGCTTACTTAGTACCACCTCGGACCGCACCTGTGGTCACTCCTACCCCTACTCCACCTGTTACGGGTACCTCTCGTGTGCCTGTACCTAGGATGACAGCTAGGATCTGTGTTCGGGATTTTCCCAGGGGACCACTCGCGCCGCGCGATAAGGCGCCAGTGACTGAGTCTGAGGTTCCAGTTGTTGAGCCGCCACAGAAGAGGCTCCGACCTTCTCATCTGGACTGGATGCCTCGAGTATTGAGAGAGTGGAGATCACTAGAGGATATTCCCTCGACCTTTGAGTTTGGAGAGTCCTCCCACTCACCACCATCTGCATATCTCACTGGTGAGCCTCTGGAGCTCACTGTGCCTACCCTTGTGGCTGTGGTCCACACCATGTTTAGGATATCATCTAGCAGGAGCAGAGATTTGATGGAGCTACTGAGTGATGCCTCCCGCACTGACATGGATATGGCTATGCTCCATCAGAGGATGGATTTTGTGGAGACTCACCGTCTGACAGACTGGCAGAGTCTAGCATCCACCCGTGCACGCGTTGCAGCTTTAGAGAGGCGTGCTAGGGTGTCAGAGATTGTAGCTAGTGTTTGTGTGATGGCTGCAGCAGTGATGGTTGCGGTTAGGATGTATTTACCATGGTTCCGTTAGGCCTGTGTATGGCGGTTGTGCCTACACCATATTAGACTATTACTTTTGGGGAAATATATGTATGTATTAATTATGGACTAGCTGTATGTTGGATGGAACTTTGTTAGTAGAATGGGTATATGTATAGGAAACCCATCATCTTTTGTATAACGCTAACCATCGATGGGTATATTAGAAATCCCATCTCATTTTGTACTAAACTCATGTAACAGCGTTTTGATCTCTAATATATAATGTATGCTTGGTTTACATCTCGTGTTCATTATGCTTATTATCAACCATGTTATTTCCTCTTACAACTGTCGACTTGTGATTAAACCTATACTTTATCGACACTTTGTGACCAACTCTTGTAAACCCTGAAACATTTTACAGCTTGATGATTGATTATTCTTGAGAACCTCTGAAATTTACAGTGTTAAACGACAATGAAAAGAAATATGTATTGGACATTATATAATGACGCCTGGCCAACGTGATTATATTATGCTAGATACATGTGGGCGTTTCAAAGTTGTAAGGCACTTGTTGTAAAACTCTATTCATTCATCTTTTCATGTCATTCATTTCTATCAAATGTGAATCTTTGATCTATTCACATTCAATATCTCAACATTAACACTCTGCATTTTATTCATCGCAGAGCTGAATCATGCCTCCCAAACGACGAGCTACTAGAAACAGTCAAAAGACGACTACGCCTCCACCACCACCCACTGAAACCACCGAACAAATGATCGCACGAAGAATAGCTGAAGGTATTGCTGAATATGAGGCAAGCCGTAATCGCGAACCCGTAGTTAACAACAGTGGATCTACCCCTGTTAATACTGAGACAACCGTGAATGCTGGCCGAGGGTGTTCATACAAAACATTTCAGGCTTGTAAGCCGATTTCTTTCCGTGGCACCGAGGGTGCAATTAGTATGATTCACTGGATAGAGAAAACTGAGTCGGTATTGGATATTAGTGACTGTTCACCTGACTGTATGGTGAAGTATGCTGCTTGCACTTTGGCTGACAAAGCGCTCACTTGGTGGAACAGTCAGATCCAATCACTTGGTAGACCAGCTGCTTATTCAATGTCATGGGGAACATTTAAGAATCTGATATTGGAGGAATTCTGCCCTCGCAGTGAGATGCAGAAAATAGAAACAGAGTTGTGGAACATCACCATGATTGGTGCTGATATTGCTGGGTACACCACTAAGTTTCAAGAACTTGCACGTCTAGTGCCACATATGGTGACACCTGAGTATAAGCGTATTGAGCGCTACATATTTGGTCTAGTACCACAAATCCGCAGTCTAGTGACATCATCTAAACCAGACACTTTCAGGAGTGCTGTTACTCTAGCACAAAGTTTGACCGATGAGGCAGTCAGGATGGGAAATCTGACTAAGAAAACTGTGTCGGGAAAAAGTGACCGAACAGTACTGATGTTAGTAGTTCTGGTGGTGCAAAGCGAAAGTGGAACGGTAGTGGTACTGATCGTCAGGGTCAGCAGAACAAGAAATCTTCTGGAAATGCGAAAGCATACGTTGCCACTACCACCGAATCGAAACCATACCTGGGTAACAAACCCAAATGTGGTAAGTGTAACCGACACCACGAAGGTGGGTGTGGGTATTGTGGAAACTGTAGGGCATAGGGACATAGAACCCGAGAATGCAAAACTAACCCTCCCCTACGAGCAAACACTGAGCGTCAAAACCAGGGATGTTTTGAATGTGGTGAGCAAGGACACTACCGTAACCGATGCCCTAAGCTCAACAACAACAACCGCGGTAACAACAATAACCGAGCCAACAACATCAACAACCAACCGGCTCAAGGAAGGGCATTCGTGATCGGGGCACAAGAGGCACGCCAGGACCCTAACACCGTCACTGGTACGTTTCTTGTAAACAATCATTATGCCTCTGTGTTAATTGATTCGGGTGCTGATTTAAGTTTTGTGTCTACTGAATTTCGACCACTATTAGAACTTGAATCCCGTAAGTTAGACAACAAGTATACCATAGAATTAGCCGATGGTGAGTTAATCGAATCAGGAGAAATAGTACCGGGATGTACCTTGGAGTTAGAAGGTCATCTCTTCGAAATAGACTTACTACCGGTTAAGTTGGGAAGTTTTGACGTTGTAGTCGGTATGGATTGGTTATCTAAGAACTGCGCTGAGATCATATGTCATGATAAACTGGTACGATTTCCACTGTCAACAGGAGAAACACTTGTGGTTCAAGGTGAGAAACGAAAAAGTACCACAAAAATGATTTCGTGCTTGAAGGCCAGTAAGTATCTCCGAAAGGGGTACCAAGCATTTTTGGCACACATTGTAGAAAAGAAAACTGAGGAGCGAAGTATAGACGATGTGCCCATTGTACGCGACTATCCAGGAGTATTTCCTGATGAGTTACCGGGATTGCCACCCCCACGACAAATTGAGTTTCACATTGACCTGGTGCCAGGAGCCGCACCTATCGCACGAGCACCTTATCGTCTAGCTCCCTCTGAAATGCAAGAGCTGTCTACGCAACTACAAGAACTTCTAGACTTGGGATTCATTCGACCGAGCTTTTCCCCTTGGGGAGCTCCGGTTTTGTTTGTTAAGAAAAAGGATGGATCTATGCGGATGTGCATCGATTATCGAGAACTGAACAAGGTAACTATCAAGAACAGATACCCGTTACCACGCATTGACGATCTGTTTGATCAATTGCAAGGGTCGAGTTATTATTCAAAGATTGACCTACGATCTGGTTACCATCAACTTAAGGTACGAGAAGAGGATGTACCGAAAACTGCTTTTAGGACTCGTTACGGTCACTACGAGTTTCTAGTCATGCCTTTTGGGCTGACCAACGCACCAGCAGTATTCATGGATTTGATGAACAGAGTGTGCAAACCCTATTTGGATAAATTCGTCATTGTGTTTATTGACGACATCTTGGTATACTCACGATCGAAAGAGGATCACGAGCAACATCTGAAGCTTGTTCTCGAACTACTACAAAAAGAGAAGCTTTATGCAAAGTTCTCTAAATGCGAATTTTGGATACGAGAGGTCCAATTCCTTGGTCATGTGATAAATGACAAGAGAATTCACGTAGACCCATCCAAAATTAAGGCAATCAACAACTGGGAAGCACCGAAAACCCCAACTGAAGTACGACAATTTCTTGGTCTAGCTGGCTATTACAGGCGATTCATCGCAAACTTTTCAAAGATAGCCCAACCACTTACCACATTAACTCAAAAGGACAAGAAATTTGAGTGGAATGAGAAGCAAGAGAATGCATTCCAAATATTGAAACAGAAACTGAGCAGCGCACCCATACTATCCCTACCTGAAGGAGTAGACAACTTTGTTGTTTACTGTGATGCTTCGCATCAGGGATTAGGTTGCGTACTGATGCAAAATGAAAAGGCCATTGCTTATGCATCACGACAACTAAAAGTGCATGAGAAAAACTATACGACTCATGATTTGGAATTGGGAGCCGTTGTTTTTGCACTGAAGATCTGGAGACACTACCTATACGGTACAAAGTGTACGATCTTCACTGATCATAAGAGCCTACAACATATATTCGACCAGAAAGAACTTAACATGAGACAACGACGTTGGGTCGAATTACTTAACGATTACGACTGTGAAATAAAATATCACCCGGGTAAGGCTAACGTAGTAGCAGATGCCCTGAGTCGTAAGGAACGAATCAAACCTCGAAGAGTTCGAGCCTTGGGATTAACAATCCACTCTAATCTTATTACTCAAATTCGTGAAACTCAAGAAATTGATTTCACTTCTGAACGCCTTAAGGATGAATCCTTGAAAGGGATGGAAAAACAACTCGAGAAAAAGGACAACGGAGTGTTGTACTTCATGAACCGAATTTGGGTACCATGCGTAGATGAGTTACGCAAGCTGATTTTGGACGAGGCACACAAGTCCAACTACTCGATACATCCTGGTGCAGACAAAATGTACCATGACTTGAAAGGCTTTTACTGGTGGCCTGGAATGAAACGTGACATTGCCACCTACGTTAGCAAATGCTTAACTTGCTCGAAGGTAAAGGTGGAATACCAAAAGCCGTCTGGGCTTTTGCAACAGCCTGAGTTGCCCAAATGGAAATGGGAGCAAATAACAATGGACTTCATTACGAAGTTACCTAGAACGGCATCGGGAGCAAATGCCATATGGGTGATTGTCGATCGATTGACGAAATCAGCCCACTTCCTCGCTATCAAGGAAACGGATGGAATGGAGAAACTAGCTAAAATCTATATTAAAGAGATTGTTTCTCGGCATGGTGTGCCACTATCCATCATCTCTGATAGAGATGCACGATTCACTTCTCGCTTTTGGCAAACATTACAACAGGCATTGGGTACTCGACTCGATATGAGTACTGCTTACCACCCTCAGACTGACGGCCAAAGTGAGCGAACGATACAGACGCTCGAAGACTTGTTACGAGCATGTGTGATAGACTTTGGAGGTAACTGGGATACTCACCTACCTCTAGCTGAATTCTCTTACAACAATAATTATCACACGAGTATACAGATGGCACCATTTGAGGCGTTATATGGACGCAAGTGCCGATCACCACTCTGTTGGGCAGAGTTGGACGACAGACAACTATCTGGACCCGAACTTGTCCAGGAAACCACTGACAAAATAACTCAAGTATTGAGCCGACTGAAAGCGGCACGAGATCGACAAAAGAGTTACGCTGATAACCGCCGTAAACCTCTTGAGTTTCAAGTAGGAGACAAGGTCCTACTCAAAGTATCTCCCTGGAAAGGAGTAGCACGATTTGGCAAACGAGGAAAGCTGAACCCACGATACATCGGACCATTTGAAATCCTTGCTAGGATTGGTCCTGTAGCTTATAAGCTCAAACTACCACAAGAGCTTAGTAGCATACACGATACTTTCCACGTTAGCAACCTCAAAAAGTGTCTTTCTGACGAAACACTTATCCTTCCTCGTGACGAAGTCTTCATTGACTCAAAACTTAACTTTGTGGAGGAACCTGTTGAAGTTATGGATTCTAAAACTCAGAAACTTCGACACAAACGAATCAAACTGGTTAAAGTTCGTTGGAACTCGAAACATGGCCCAGAGTTTACCTGGGAACGAGAGGATGAAATGCGAAAGAAATACCCTAACCTATTTGAGAGCGTGACCGAGACTCACGGCTCGACTTAAATCTCGGGACGAGATTTCACTAACGGGGGGAGAATGTGACACTCCTCCAAATTAGGTATATAATTATACTTAATTACATGCATTTCTTACGCTAATTCCCCGCGTTTGTGTTAAGCTAAACTTTTGATGTGATGTGAGTCTAGCGAGCCCAAAACAATAATACATGAAGTATTACATAAATTGTAATTTATAAAATTACGCGATTTTTAGCTGAAAAGTTACCGAATACGCGTCCGAATAAATGCGACAAAATAAATAACGAAAGTTGGTGACAAAATATATAATTAATAATTCGATTATTAATTACGAGTACTTATATATCTATAACGAATAGACAAAAGGGTTTAAATATACGTTTAACATAAAACGTATTATAACACGAACAGAAACAATTCTAAAACGCGCATACGACGTCGAATCATAAAAATACAAATTTTCTCGTTCATTTGGAAGAAGTTAGAACATTACTTCAAAATATGAAATCCTAAATTTACTGAAAATTGGCGCTCAATTAACTACGCGCAGTAAAATGTACAAAAATGTACAACTATCAAAAATAATGATAACCTCATTATTCTGAAAACATATTACGAACCAGTAGAGCATCTACAAAATAAAAATATAAAATGTTAACTTTTATATTGCTATAATTATACCCGTACTCGAAATTGAGGTGCCAAAATTTGGCACCTACCGTCAATAATTGAGGAGACCGATTCATTTTAAACCATACTCCCTCCCTCACTTCGATCATTCTGCAAAACACACAACCATTATTCATTTTCTTTCTCTCAAAAATTTTAACAAGATCAAAGGCAGCAGAAGTAGTAGAACACAAGGCCAGAAGCTTCATCATCATCATCATCATCATCATCATCATCGATCATCACCACCTTCACATTTCTCATTGTAAGGAAACTTTCATTTCCTTGATTTCTTTGCTAAAATTTCGTTATACAACTTGTTTATACATCATAATCTAGCTACATAACATCACAAACTCGAAGATTGATGAGTGATTCTTGAAAATGGTTTTAAAACCCAAAACTTCAAATGCAAAATCGATGCATGAAAACATGTTATAATGATGTAATAAGTTGTTAAAATGCTAAATATTGATAGTATAAACGTTTGGGTTTGATGTACAAATGATTTGAAACCCAAAACATTCGAGCTTATTATTGCTCTGCACGAACCAGAACCTGCAAAACCTTTGAATCCGGCGGATTCAAGCGAATCCGGCGGATTCCCAGACCGAAGCTCAGATGAATCCGGCGTATTCACGGGAATACGGCGGATTCCCATTACTAAACAAGTCGAATATGGCGTATTCCTTCGAATACGGCGTATTCCCACCTCTGACCGCACACAAACCTTCGGCTAAAACGATGAACGAGTAAAAGACACGGGTGAATACGGCGGATTCAAATGAATCCGGCGTATTCCAAAGCTTCACACGAACTATCTGATGAACACACACGAATCCGGCGTATTCGATTCAATCCGGCGGATTCCCCCGAACTTGATTGAATACGGCGGATTCACTCGAATCCGGCGTATTCCGATCTTTGACTTAAATCCGGCGGATTCTTTTAAATCCGGCGGATTCCCGTGTCTGGTCAACAACTTGACTTTTAACTTAAAACACAAAGCAATTCCGTTAACGACTACAATTGTACAAGACATATACGAGACATGATAAATTGTTGAATGACACTATAAAACGAGACAAACTATGATTACGGACATTGGACTTATTTAATGCGTACGAACAATAATATATATATGCGAGAATATATATATATACAACTATATAAGTATATATGTATATATGCTTACACATTTTGGGACGATTCGACAAACAAACATAACTTGGGAAAATATTATTTATTTTCAAACAACAATCATCAACGACATACACAAACTTAAGAAATTGATAATTTCTTTAAACAAACAAATTATTAACGTAAGTAAATAAAGTACTTATGGTTAATACATTATTGTGTATAGGTTGACTACGTTTGGGCTACGCTATCTTATCTCGCTAGCATTCACATCCGAGCACCTACAGTGAGTTCACAAACCCCTTTTAAATGTTTTAATGTTTTAAAACCTCGGGGTGGAAAACATAGAAATCGTATGTATATTTACATGCGACAACTGATTTAAATACTAGATGTATTTACTTAAACTATTGATGAAATGTGATTTCATACTGTAATTGATTAAATACTGTATGTATTTGCTGAAATTGTTTATGAAGAGGTACTTCATACTTGAACTGTTTGTGAAAGGGTATTTCACACGACAATTTGAACTGTGTTTTATGAAGGGGTACTTCATACTTGAACTATTTGTGAAAGGGTATTTCACACAACTATTTGAACTATGTTTTATGAAATGTTTTTCATAACTATTTTGGAAATTTAGGCAACGAATCTTGGTACGGATCTAGGCTGAACGATGTAGTGCATAAAAGACCTTATGGCTACAGACTATAACCATTAGCTAGGTGACTCTAGCCACTGAGTATACGGATAGTACTATCGCCGTGACGACCCTCCTACGGATTTGGGAGCGTATACTTAATTGTCCAGCATGGCAAACAACAACAGATTAGGGTTGTGGTTTGGTTATAGGGTTAGATCGGGTTACCTTACTTGACAGGTTTAGCTCACCTTTCAAGGGATCACCGTCTAAATATTCCCACATACAAAACTATTGTTTAGGAAGTGATTTCCTACGTACACTGATTTGGAAATGTTAATCTTTATCTAGGTTAACCTGTGTTTCCTACTAATGACTGAATTAGGAAATGTTATCTCTTGATTGAAATAACCTGTGTTTCCTATTACAACTACAACTGATTTGGGAAATGTTATTTATTAATAACTTGTGTTTCCTACTTGATAAACAACACTTATTGGAAATGTTATTCTTAAATGTTTAACTTGTGTTTCCTACATAACGAACAAACTTGTGAATTCACTCAACAATTTTGTTGACGTTTTACTCTATGTTTTTCAGGGAATTAGCAGCGTAAGTAAGATCTGCATGCATTATCAGGACGGACTACCCTGGACTTGTTAGGATGCCACTACTTTTGGGACACTTGGATTTCCTCTGTATAACTGCAATTATTGCAGTCATACCTATGAAATCTACTTTTGATATTATGTATTCTATGAAATACTGATTTCAACTACTACTATTACTGTTATCACTTCTCAAGTGGTAATCATTTGTAAAACTTTAACTAATGGCATCTTAATCTATTTCGTTCTGCGATAATCATATGCTCTGAGTATGTATGTAACTGTTGGTTGTTTTACTGCTCACACCCCCGCCATGTCACTAAGCTTCCGCAAACCACTCTACGTAATTGAAATTACCGTTTGGCGGGGTGTGACATGATCGATGATGATGATGATCGTATGATGATGAAGATGATTAAGATGTTGTTGCTCCTGCTTGTTGTTGTCTCTGATCTTGTTAATGCCTTTGTGTTTTCTTAGTGAGATAGAGAAAGAGATTTGATGATGATGTTTGATGAGAATGAAATGATCAGGAAGAAATGAGAGGGAACAAAGAGATCAACGAGTATGGTTTCAAAAACAGTGGCGGTCTCCTCAATTATTGAGGTTTGGTGCCAATTTTTGGTACCTCAATTTCGAGTACGGGTATAATTATAGCAATATAAAAATAAACATTTTATATTTTTATTTTGTAGGTGTTCTCCTGGTTCGTTATTTATAATCAGTATAATGATGTTATCATTATTTTAAATAGATGTACAATTTTGTACATTTTACTGCGTTCAACTATTTGAGCGCCAAATTTCAGTTAATTTAGGATTTCATATTTTGAGGTAATGTTCTAACTTCCTCCAAACGAACGAGAAAATTTGCACTTTTATGATTTGACCTTTTATGTGCGTTTTAAAATTATTTCTGTTCGTGTTATAATACGTTTTATGTTAAACGTATATTTAGACCTTTATATCTACATGTTATAGATATGTAAATACTCGTAATTAATAATTATATTATTAATTATTTTTGTATCACGAAACTTTTGTCATTTATTTTTGTCGGGTTCGTTCTGATATATTTGTACGTAATTAATAATTACTTACGTATTACATTTTACTTTTTGTTTAAAAGTACGGGCTTGCTAGGCTTACATCATAACAAAAAGTTTTGTTAAAACTTAACCAGGAAATTAGCGTAAGAATGCACATGCTTAAATGTTAATTAATACCAAATTTGGAGAGTTGTCACAAAAACCACGCGTCACTTTCCGACAAACCATCTGTTGTCATCTTCAAAACCCGCATTGCTTCCATGAGATCTCGGGTCCGATACACACTCGCCTTGGTTTGAGTCAAATGTTGAAAGTTTTGAGTGATTGACTCATCAAACGAAGGCGTGCTACTTTTGGTAGAAGTGTCGGACGATGTTTTGGCACTTTTAGCCCGCCTTGACTTTCCGGGTGGCCGCGGGTGTACATCATCACCAAAAAGGGCGGCGTTCGGGTTAACTTCATCTTCCTCATCATCCCCCAAATCCACGGCTATGTTCTCAAAGTCAACCGTCTCCCTCCGCTTGTTCCTACGGCCGACTACAACCGGGTCGGGCACCAACCACTTTTGTTTATCTTTCAAACAATTCCAAGCGAGCTCGTGGTGAAAAGTCGATTTTGCCTCATACCGGAAAGTCTCCAAACACCGCATCCGAAAATCTTCGTCTTTCTCACCACTATGCCTTTCTCTACCCAACCTACACCAAATACCTTGAAACTTTTGACAACGGGTGTTCAAATATGACCACTTAGACGACAACGCGTCTTTTCCCCGTTGGACCACTTCTTCAATATCCGCACGCTTGTTGTACTCGTCCATCAACAAGTACCAAAAAGAGTCGTTTTTAATGTCGATGCCTCGGTTTGAGTCTTCCAAAATAGCAATCCAACATTGAGCTAAAAGTAGCTCTTCTTTGGATGACCAAAAGTTGCGAACGGGATATGTTTTCTTTTTTTTTTTGACGAGTCGACCGCTTCGGATTTTGATTTTTTGGGATGAGAAGGCGTCGGTGTTTCGCCCTCAACCGAATGCTCCAAAGGTGCTTGTTCTTGACTTTGCTTCCATAACAAAAATTCTTGATAACTTTCGGGTGTGATTTGCGGTGTTTGGGTGGATGGTGTTTGTGGTGGCGGGTTGTAAGTTTGAGTGTGTGGTGGATACGAGTTGTATGAAGATGATTGTGGTGTTTGTGAGTTGTAGCTTTAGCTTTGTGGGTTGTAGCTTTGTGTAAATGGGCTCCAAGTAGAATGGAGGTTGTATGGGTTGTTTAGGTCGTTCGGGTTTGGGTTTTGAGACATTTTGGAAGTTAAGAATTGTATATAGATAGAAAAAGATGAAGAAGAAGGATGTTTTGGTGTGAAAAAATGGTGGAAGTAGTATGTGTATTTATAGTGTAAAAAAGAAATATTTTTGAAAAAAAAAAGTCAAAAAAACGCTCCTAAAAACGGCTATATTTTTAAAAAATTTCATTTTTTTTTAAAAAACTGATCTTTGGCAACCAAAAAAAATAAGAAAAATAGGAAAAAGCCGTTTGGCACGGCGTTTTGTTCCAAACACTGAACGAGAACGCCGGCCCTGAACGCCGGCGGGGAGTGCCGAACGCCGGGCTCCGGCGTTCTCGTGGCGAAAACGGCGAGAATATGGGGGCGCTCTGTGTGCTCTTATGGGTCTGCTTTTTTTTTTATGTTGGATTAAACATGTCGATTTTGATTAACTTTTTTCAACACGGAATTACAAATGTTGATGTCACTTTGAGTTTAATCACATTTGTGTAGCTACTTTTAGTAATTACGGGTATGCTTTTTTTTTTTGTGTTGGATTATAAGGGTCGAATTTGGTGAGCTTGTTTAAGAATAGAATTACAAACATGTTGATATCACTTTGAGTTTAATAAGATCAATATAGCTACTTTTATATGTTTACGAGTCTTTGCATGAAAACTATTTGGTGATGGTAGTGTTGCTTTTTGTAATGTTAAAAGATTTCAAATGGTGAAAGCCATAACTGAGAAAATTAATTCTCGTCAAAGAAACAAGTAGGAACATATATATAGTAGAGATAATGTATATGAAGGTGGGAGTTTTAGTACCTATAATGTTAGATTCATGTGAATAAAATTACAAACTAACAATTATCGATTTGAATCGGTTAATTTAGGTGGATTATTTGATTATGAGTTGGATTCCGATTGTTTGTTGATCACCCCCAATTTAAATGATGAAGCTGATAACGAATAGGGTAAGTTGAAGACAGCAGAAGGGCAGCTGGAATAATGATGGGGAAGTGCGTTGCGTATGTATGAAACAGAGAAAAGTGAGATCAGAAGAAGATAAAACAAGAAAATGAAGGCCAAACATAAAGAAATATAAAGCAAGGCATCTTTGACTTTGCTATGTAAGTATACAAGACAAACGCGTTTTTATTTTTTCTTCATATTATATTATAATAATCTTATAAATCTCCATATAAATTATAGATATAGATTGAAAAGTTAACGTATTTATATTGAAACGAAAGTTTTAATAAGATGTAATGTTTCAAAATTCAAACTTTTAGAATAAACAAAAGGGTTTATGGACCAGATCGCCAACGTACTTTACTTTTTGTCCAAATGTCACCAATTAACCGGTTTTATTACCAAGGTCGACATCAAACTTTTTACTTTTGTCTCAATGTCACCAACGAACTAATTTTATTACCAATGTCGACAACGAACTTGTTAAATATGTTTTGAGGTCACCAAAATACTTTTTTTAATTAGCTACGTTTTGAATTTGTTGATGTGGTGTTGCCATGCATTTCATTTATGTGACCAGACTTCCATGTAAGCTAAACATGTACACGTATGGTTAATTTCACCTTCTCCGACCGACTAACATGTAATTTTGGGTTACGTTTTTTATAAAAAAAAAGGAGTAATTGCGTTTAGATTCACTGGAAAAGTGGTGATTATCGTAAAGCAATAAAAAATTACATGTTATTCGATAGGAGAAGAAGAATTAACCATACATGTACAAGTTTAACTTACGTGGAAGCCTGGTCACATAAATGAAATGCATGGCAACACCACATCAACAAATTCAAAACGTAGCTCGTTAAAAAAAAGGTATTTTGGTGACCTCAAAACATATTTAACAAGTTCGTTGTCGACATTGGTAATAAAATTAGTTCGTTGGTGACATTGAGACACAAGTAAAAAGTTTGGTATCGACCTTGGTAATAAAACCAGTTCATTTGTGACATTGGGACAAAAAGTAAAGTACATTGGCGATCTGGTCCATAAACCCTAAACAAAATTAGAATTCCTTAAATAAAATTGTACTCCATATTATAACTAGTAAAAGGACCTACCTTATGCAATGAATTAGTTTTTTTTTATCAATTATAAAATAAAATAAAATGTTGTGATGGAGTAATTGTTATATAGTTGATATAAAAAATTGAATAGTATGTCTTTTTGTTAGCTTCATCTACTATTAAAGTTTTAACTCTATAATGATAACACTTAAAATGGGACTATTGTTGCTATCTAACTGTTTTAAAAATCGAAGATCTAGAACACCAGTTACATTTGCTGTTTGATGTTATACAAGTTTAACTTAATCGTATAACTACTGGTTAGCTTCTTTTATTTTTATTTTTTAAAAAATTAAATATTTCATGAATTTATCTATAACTATGTATAAAGTATCTTGGTGTTTTATTTTTATAAACTATTAAGAACTAAGACTTAACATTTCTAAATTTAAACTTTTATAATTTTCAAATTGTAGCAACTTATCTTTTTTATTTTTCCACTTTTAACCCACATTTCGTATTCCTGATCTTCAACTCTACAAATCAAGCTATTGTTGTTGATTCAACATCAAAAGCAATATATCAGTGAATAATTACGAATTACAATATAATATTATTTCCGTTGCATAGCGGGTATTATGCTAGTTTTATAATAATTATTCTCTATTTCTGAGACTCACTGCTTATTAATTTAATTTTTAAAAAATAAATTAAATTAAAACTCTTTCATTAAATATTTAAAAACATTACATTAATGAAAAAAAAACATCACAATAACTTAAATAAAACATTACAATAATTTTTTTAAAAAAACATTACATTAATTTATTTTTTTTTACATTTATTAAAAACAATAAAATAAACTAAGCACGGTTTTGATGACGGAAGCCACGTGGGAGATGTCAAATGTGTTCGATAAGAACATTGTGAAATTAATGATGAACACTTTGGTCGCGTAGTTCCTTATCCATGCACAATTGTGTTGCAACTCTCTCGTCCCACGAACGTCTTCGTCTGTTTCTCGGGTTCGACAGATAGTCTTCCTCAAGTTCACATATATTGAATCCGTTATCCTCGGTGATCATGTTGTGTAAGACAACGCAAGTGTACATGATTCGTTTAATTTTGTTGACGCTATATGGCCTTGTAGGATTTTTAATAATTGCCCGACGTCCTTGAAGCACTCCGAATGCGCGTTCTACATCTTTTCGTGCCGCTTCTTGGTAGGCCTTGAAGTTCATATTCTTTTCCTCGATCGGACATTTAAATGACTTAACAAGAGTCGCCTATTCTGGATAAATTCCGTGGGCGAGATAATATCTTTTCGTAAAGGTTTGGCCCGTAATAGGTAAACAGTTTTACGGGCGCTCTATCTTGTAGTAGATCATGAAACAAATCCAATTTATTAAGGACATTGATGTCGTTGTTTGAATCGACCGGATCAAAATAAGTGTGTCACATCCACAAATCATAAGAGGCAACCGCTTCGAGCATGATGGTTGGATACCCATGATTACCTCCTATGTATTGTCCTTTCCATGCTACCGGACATTTTTTCCACGGCCAATGTATACAATCGATGCTTCCGAGTATACCCGAAAAACCATGCAACTCTTGATGTTTGGCTTGTAAATGTTGAACATTTTCGAGTAGATGAAGTATACACTTGCAAAAGTTATACAAACAATCGTATGTTTTCTAAGGTATTCGGTCGATGTATACAATCGATGTTTTCTAAGGTATTCGGTCAAGAGTAGATGAAGTATACACTTGCAAAAGTTATACAAACAATCGTATGATGTATGTTGACCCATGTGTAAACATTCATCAAAAGCATTGGTCGCGATACCGTACGCCAATTGGCATATGGCGGTCGTTATCTCTTGGTAAACGTTGAAACCAAGTTTACCGATAGCGTCATAGCCTTGATGGAAATAAGTAAAATAAGGAGGTAAGGGTAGTTGAGCGTAAGATGTTATACCTTTACATAAATGGAGAAACAATGGACGACTCATCCGAAATCAGCTTCGAAAGTAATCAGGCTGGAATGTGGGGTTTGGGGCAAAGTAATCTTCATACAACCGTTCGCCGATTGCTTGACGATTTCTAGGTAAGTATCTTCTTGGTGCTCTTGGCGGTCGACTAGAAGTTTCAGCAACATCTTCTTCATGTTGTTGATCCAACATATCAACAATATCGAGCTTCTCAACCGGACCAAAACATCGCGTGACCGCTAAATATTGTTTCATATGATCGTCTTCGGACGAACTTGAAGAGGAGCTTAAATCCATTTTTAGGATTTGATAAAAGAAAAGTGTTGAATTGTATATAATAATTGAGAGAATGGAAAAGAAAAGTGTGTGAATTAAAGTTAAGTTGTGTGTTTATTTATTGTAACACCCCAAAATCCAAAGTATCAAGTGAAATTAATTGTTTTAAGTTATTATTATTTTAAGTGGTATAAAATAATAATAACTGTGAATGGTTTTTAAGTTCCAGACAATAATAATTACGGGGAGTAAAATTTAAAGAAAACACATACATATCCATATATATGTACGTACGTTTACATACATATCCATATTTCATTCCAACTTATTCCAGAGAGCTAGAGAAAGAACGAGAACACGCGGGAACCAAAATCCTTAACCAAAATCAGTTTTAAAACACCAAATTGAAGCTAGAGAACTTGAATTCATCATCGATTAATCATTTCTAACTAGAGGTAATTACAATTCTTGATTAATTATAATCTAGAAATGGGTTTTAAGGGGATTTGAGTGATCAATGATTTCTAAGACGAAATTAAGAGGTATTATGATTGAATTGTAGTGTAAAATTATAGAAATCAATGTTAGTAACTCTAATTCAATCTAAAGGTGGATAATTCGAAATACTGTGTGTATAGTAATTAATGTGGGTTTTATCCAATTTTTTGATGGATGCTGTTAACTCACTTTGATTACTAGTTAAAAAGATTATTATGATGTCTAGTGATGTTAAAGTGGTTATACAAGTGATCAAATCATATGAGTGGTAAAACATAACTAATGAAATGGTGTTAATTATGCTTAATTCACCATAGTTATTAGTTTAGAAGAGTTGTTAGTATAATGATATAGTGATGTTTAATCATAATCAAAGTGGTAGTTCAAGTGATTAGATACTGGAGCTAAATATGATCATGAAAGATAAAATAGTGATTAGTTTGACTAAAAGCCAAACTTGATCAATCCAATGGGTGGTGGATTGATGATTATGATTAGTTGATTATGATGATTGTTAGTGGCTAAATGTGTTGTTGTATTGATGTGTTATATGCTAGGTGATCAAAAGACGTGACATCCTTAATCAAGTGTTAAACCGTGTATTTACCTAAAAAGCAAAGGTGAGTGATATGGGGGTTAAATGGGTAATGATTGTGTGATTCCGGATTGCTTCCGAGCAAAAGGTTCATACAATCAAGTGGAGTATTATCTTGTTACTAATTGTTGATTAATTATGTTGTTGTTATGGCACGTTATGTTGAATACGTGCTAAGATGATTAATGTTGACAAAACTTGTTGATATATGGAAGATTACGTGAAAATTATGTGGAATGAGCATTTGTAGAGATTTGTTGTTGATCAGATCGCTAATTGAGGTTAGCACAGAGTTGTTTCAGAATATGTGCGTTGCACATGCTTGTTTCAGAATATGTGCGTTGCACATGAGCTTGTTTCAGTATGCATACTATTGGTCGCGGAACCACAGAGAGATTAGCTAACTACGGCTAGCATAGAGTTGTTGCTAGCATACATGTTGAAGTGATATGGTGTTAAGTGATATTGGTCGTAGATCCGCATAGAGAACAAAGTAGTCTCTACAATTGCTCAGTAGTTATCTACCTAACCAAATACGTGTTGATAATATTTGCTATATGTTGTTGTATTATGGATTATTCATTTAATTGCATGTATGCTCACTAAGCGTTTTGATTACCCCTTCAGTTGTTTTATGTTGTAGGTGTTGGAATAGTGTCCAATATCATAACAAATTGGTGAGACTATCATTAATGGTAAAGTCCTTTTTGGGTTGCCCTCATGAACAGTCAAGAGAAAGATGAAGGGATAACATTAATTGGTATTAATGTTATATTTAATTAGTTGATTTATTAATTTATGGATTAAATTAATTAGAAATTAAAAGTAATTAAATTGGCGGAAGATATGAGAAACAGGATCCAACCGCCGGTTGGGATTAGGGTTTCAAAGGCGGTGGAAGTCGCAGACTTGGAGTCCAAGACTGACAGCTCCAACCGCCGGTTGGAAGGTCCAACCGCCGGTTGGGAGTCGAATTCAGGGTTTCTTCCACAACTATAAATAGGGGCATCCTATACCTTCATTATGTATCAAGTCAGCTACGAATTTTCAAGTATTCCGAAAATTCGACTTTCTCTTGGGTTTTTGGGTGTGAAGCATTAGAGGTATTCTACTTTGGGTACTTGCCTCCAAGTAACGAAACTCTGCTCGTTGGTCTGCGCGCGAGAAATATGTTTTCTCTAAGGTTAGTGTTTTCCTTATTTTCTTTATCCAATTTCCTTATTGTACTATGTTGTTAAAGTTAAAGATCCCTTAGGGTTTTAGTTTCCTAATTGCCTTAGATTATTTAAAGTTTTGTTATTCCGTTGCGTATGTAATAATCTAGTTAGGGAATAGAAAACCCAACAGTGGTATCATAGCCATAGCTTAACAAATAGTAGCATGCAATTATCTGCAATAGTATGTAGGTATAGATAAATTGAAAAGAAAATTATCTAAATAGGTAATATGCATTTACAGTTTAGATACTGATAATTTTAAATTGTTTAAAATAGACCACTCAATTTTAAAAGGTTTAAAATAGAACCCTAAACTTCAAGAGATATTATATGTATAATATGATTTATATATATGTATAATTAATGTCTAAATACATCGTCAGTCAATTGATAAATCGGCTCACCCATGAGGAACAGACTATAAGAGAGGTATAAGGCGGGTCGCTTTGCTTCCCTAAAGAAGTCAAGTTTTTAATAGGCTTCGCGCAGACCTGCTTCTCCGCTTCTTTGTGCGTTCGATGGAGCTACCGAGGACTTTTGATAGGATGATGTCAAGATTAAAGTAGACTTAAAATAATAAAACAAAATCCCGTTTTAGCTATAGGAAATGATGAATAGTATGCTAACCCATGAAATCCGCACATCTCTCGTATGAACTGTTAATGGAGCGTGTGTGGTTTACCGGCACATTATTATGAGGACATAATGAGAGGTGATTGAGACTCGCGATTCTCAAGCGTACTCGATCCGGGGATCACGCGGGGTTTGCATGGTTAATTCACCATCTTGTTTATGATCCTCGGCATACCAGTCATGAATAGTAGATGAGCATAACTGAGATTAACATGCCATTGATAGAAATCAATGAATCTCAAAGATCTAGGAGTTTCGTAGAAATGAAATAGACAAAAGTATTTTAGTTATATGATTACGGCGACCCTTTCCATAAAACTGAAAATATAGATCCTAGCCTTAATTTAGAAAATTGGGTAAATAATTAAGGAATATTCAAACTAACTAAAACTGTTTTATCTCATAGATGGCTAATTTAAATGGTGCAAATCCTCCCGTCTCCAATCCCGCAAATAACTCAAACTTCTCACTACTCTCAGTTCTTGGGAAGGAAAGACTAACCGGTCCAAACTATATGGACTGAATGCGTAACCTAAGGTTTACCTTGAGGTACGAGAACAAGGAATATGTTCTCGATGAGCAGATTCCCATAATTGATGAAGAATCAACCCAAGAGGAGATTGAGGCACACAGGAAACATTAAGATGATGCGAATAAAGTGTCTTGCATCATGGCATCTTGCATGAGCCCTGAACTGCAAAAGACGTTTAAAAACACTTGGGCTTATGAAATGAACCAACAGCTGAAAGACATGTTTCAGGCAAAGGCAAGCAAGGAACGCCTTGATGTGGTAAAATCCCTCATAGCTTGCAAACCTAAACCTGGAGTTTCTATCTGTGATTTCGTCTTAGAGATGAAAGGGTACTTTGATAGGTTGGAGTCATTGAACATGATATTTGACATAAAGTTTTCTATCACCATAATTCTATCCAGTTTGCCAGCTATCTACAATCAGTTTGTAATGTCATATCAGATGAATATGAATGAGAGAGAAGGCTCAATAATGGTGTTGGAAATAGTGTCCAAGGTCATAACTAATTGGTAAGACTATTCTAAAGGTAGAGTCCTTTTTGGGTTGCCCTCGATGAATAGTAAGAGAAACAATAAGAGAGATAATATTAATTGGAATTAATATCATAGTTAATTAATTAGTTTGTTAATTTATCATAGTTGATAAATTAATTATAAGCTAAAAGTAATTAATAGAAACTATAAAGAATATTTAGTTATTTTATTAATTGGATGTTAATTGGAAACTAAAAGGAATATTCTGGAAGCGAGTTCCAACCGGCGGTTGGAAGGTTCAACCAGCGGTTGGAGGTTAGGGTTTATAAGGCGGTGTATAACTTGTGCAGGAATCAAGTCCAACCGACGGTTGGAGGACGAATTCAGTTGTCCCACATCGGCCAGAGGATGAAACCATGGGGTTTCCTTTCCCCTATAAATAGAGGCCTAGCCTAAGCTTTCTAATCATCCTAGATTCGAATTGTATTCGTTTCTTTCTCTCTTTCTAATTCCTAATCCTTGTAAGAGTCTTTACGACTTAGAGTCGGGACCCTAGGATTTGGAGTTTCTCTTAGTTCACGGGTGTGAAGCATTAGAGGTGTTCTATTTTGGGCACTTGCCATCCAAAACATGGAAGGTCGAGCAAGGAGTCTGCGTGAAGGTTCTGCAAGGTGGTCTGCGCGTGAGAAATTTGTTTTCTCAAAGGTTAGTAATTTCTCATTTATCTATTCATTTTGTATTATCACTTTTGTTTATTAAGTCAAGGTCCTTAGGGTTTATTTCCTAGTTGCTCTAGATTAATTGTTATTTTTCCGATGCATAAGTTAATCTAGTTAGGGAATAGCAAACCCAACAGTGGTATCAGAGCCATAGCTTAATATTGTTAGCAATACAAAATGTAGATAAAATGTATTTGGAAATAGAATTGTTTTTATTTTGTCCAAATAACTAAATTAAGTATATATGTATAATAGATTTGTATATGTATACAATTAATTTATTTACTAATCAGACCTTAGTATTTTAATGGTTTAAAATATACGTTCAATTTTAAAATGTATTAAAATAGAACCCTGAATCTTAAATGTTTAAGAGCGACCTTATATATAATATGATTTATATATATGTATCAATTAAGTCTAAACACATCGTCAGTCAATTGATAAATCGGCTCACCCATAGTGAACAAACTATAAGAGAGGTATAAGGCGGGTCGCTTTGCTTCCCTAAAGGAGTAGGTTTTTAATAAGCTTCACGCTGACCTACTTCTCCGCTTCTTTGTGCGTTTAATGGAGCTACCGAGAATTTTTGATAGGATGATGTCAAGATTAAAAGTAGATTTAAAATAGTAAAACAAAATCCCGTTTTAGCTACAGAAAAATGTGAAAAGTATGCTAATCCATGAAAACCGCACATTTCTCGTATGGACTGTTAATGGAGCGTGTGTGGTTAACCGACACATTAATATGAGGACATATTGAGGGGTGATGTGGGACTCGCGATTCTCGAGCGTACTCGAGCCGGGCACCACGCGGGGTTTGTATGGTTAGTTCACCATCTAGTTCATGATCCTCGGCATACCAGTCATGAATGGTAGATGAGCATAACCGAGATTAACATGCCATTGATAGGTATCAATGAATCTCAAAGATCTAGGAGTTTCTTAGAAATGAAATAGACAAAGGTATTTTGTTATATGATTACGGTGACCCTTTTCATAAAACTGAAAATATAGATCCTAGCCTTAATTAGAGATTGGGTAATTAATTAAGGAATATTCAGACTAACTAAAATAGTTTTTATCTCAAAAATATCTGTTGAAAATGGTAATAATCCTCTCGTTCCCAATTCCGCAAATAACCTAAACTTCTCACCACTCTCAGTTCTTGGGAGGGAAAGGCTTACCAGTCCAAAGTATATGGACTGGATGTAAAACCTCAGGGTCCAACTCTAAGGTACGAGAGCAATGAGTATGTTCTCGACGAGAATAAGGAGTATGTACTCGATGAACAAATTCTCACTAATGATAATGAATCAACCCAAGAGGAGATTGATGGTCACCGGAAAAATTGTGATGGTTGATACTAAGTATTAGTCAACATAATTCTGTCCGGTCAGCCAGCTGCCTACAAACAGTTTATAATCTCATGTCAAATAGTTTTGAATGAGAAAGAGACCTCTATAATGGAACTCCCAAAAGTAGCTGACCAAGGGATCAATAAGATTGATGTGACCTCTAGCTCAGCAGCTCCTATGTTGTCAATTGGTCATGATGCAGAGGAAAGGAAGAGATCTGGAATAGCTACGAATGGAAAGTCCAATCGTGGGGGTAAGAGAAATATTGATTCTGAAAATTCACCAGCAATGATCCAAATGAAGCAGTATGATTTACTGCAACACAGAGGGGCACTAGAAGCGTTGCAGCCCAAAATATCTGAAGGACCTAAAAGACAGTTAGGTCAAAAAGGATTCAGGTATATAAATGACCGAACTCTACGACTTCTAATTCGTAGGTCTTGAATACAGGGTGTGGTACTCACCAAGGTTGAAAAAGTCGGAAGTCGGGGGCGAGTCGGTCGGGACCTCGGAAGGACTAGTCGGGACTAGTCGGGGACTAGTCGGGTTTTGACTTTTGTTGACTTTTTATACATTTGAATGATAAATTTTAAAATTATGTGTAAAAATAAATATAGTTTAAAGATGAGGGATCAAAATGTAAATTTTGTTTAACTTTTTCTAAAAGACCAGAGCTTTCTCTCTCCCCTATTCATTTTATGTCCAGATCTAAAACTAAAAAGCAGATCTAAAAACTCATCTTCTAAATGTCCATCATCTTCTTCATCATTTCTCACTCTTATATCACATTTTCTTCTATTTTCTTTCATACGTAGTAACAAAAAGATAAATAGAAACACATCCAAGCAAAAAACGACTGATTCTGACCGTTGACCGGCGTTGACCGACCCAATTGACCGACTTGACCCTGGTCGAGTCGGCACCTTCGCCTGAGCCGACTAGTCGGCCGACTTTTACAACCATGGTACTCACATTTGCACTGTATTGCAAGGCCTAAAGGAAAGAAGAAGTTTAAAGCATGTAGAGCTCAACTTAGTCATGGGAGACAAGGGAGTCACTCCCATTGGAAAGTTTGAGATCATGCTAGAATCCGGAGTTAGGATACATTTAAATAATTGTTGTTATTCATCAGAAATGACAAGTAACATAGATTCATTTCATGCTTGTTTGAAGAGAATTATCAGTTTTTATTTGGAAATGAAAATAGTGATAAAGTGTCTACTTGCAAAGGTATATATGAGAATGTTGAATATGTCAGCAAAGGAATTTAAATGATGGTTCGTCTAAAGAGCTTGATCCAAATTATGGCAATATCATCTAAGGCACGTAAACAAGAAAGAATATCGCCCAAACTTCAAAATTATGGAGTGTTGGAATCCTTCGACCTTAAATCGGATGATGTAAGCAAATCTTGTTTATTGAGCAAGATGACTAAGTCACTATTCACATGTTATGTGAAAGAAGTGATGGATTGTTCGACTTGGTATACATGGATGTATGTCGACCATTCTGATGCGCCATAAAGGATGGAAATAGCTATTATGTTGCTGATTACTTCAGTAGATATGGATATGTTTATCTGATTAAACATAAGTCAGACACTTTTGAAAGTTCAAAAGGTGTTAGGATGAAATAGAAAATCAAACGGGCCGAAAGATAAAGGTACTCTGATCCGAAAGGGGAGGAGAAGACCTTAGTATCGAGTTTCTTGATCATCATAGACATTGTGGAATAGTTTCACAAAATTAACTCCTCCTAGAACACCATAACTGAATGGTGTAGCTGAGAGGAGAAGTATAATCCTGTTAGACAAGGTTCAATCAATGATGAGTCAGGTAACACTTCTAATAGGCTTATGGGGTTAGGCATTATAGACAGTCGCACATATCTTAAATCTAATACACCAAGAAAGTTTCAAAGATGACTTATGAGATGTGGAAGATAAAAGGTTCTTCTCTTGGGCACATCCAGATCTGAGGTTGTGAAGTTATCATTGGACGAGAAACTTAACACAGACTAGAAGCTAGATCTGAAAGGTATCTTTTCATCGGTTATCCATAGAAGTCGTTTAGATATTTGTTTCTCAAAATGGAACGTTTCTTGAGAGAGAAATAATATCTAAAGAGGACAGTGGGAGTACAATTGATCTTGAAAAGATTCAAGGATCGACCGATGACGAAACTATGGTAAACACTGACACTCAACAAGAGGTGGTAACACCTGTTGAATCTGATGACATATCCTTTCCCGCTCGCAGTTGTATAGTTAGCAAACCTCCTCGGTTCTATTATGGTTTCCATAAAGAAGAACATGATAAGATTAGTGACGGTACACTAATTGAATTAGATGAGTCTGCTAACTACAAGGAAGCGATGGCAGGCCCTAAGGCTGCTAAGTGGAAGGAAGCTGTGAAAAGTAAGATTCAGTCTATGTCTGACAACCAAGTTTGAAATTTGGTTGGCACTACACTCAGTCTCAAGACGGTGAGTTGTAGGTGTATCTTTAAGAGGAAGATAGACATGGATAGGAAGTACACACTTATAAAGCTAGGATAGTAGCGAAGGGCTATACTCAAACCTTCGGGATTGATTATGAGGAAACCTTCTCACCAATAGCTGAAACAAAGTCAATTAGGATATTGCTTACAATAGTTGCATTTCATGGTTATGAAATTTGGCAGATGAATATCAAAACCACTTTCCTTAATAGGAAACTGACAGAGGATGTGTTTAAGGCACAACCGGAAGGTTTTGAAAATGCAAAGTATCCTAATAGAGTGTGTAAGCTTCAGAAGGGCATTTATGGACTTAAATAGGCTTCTTGTAGCTGGAATCTCTGCTTCCATGAGAAGGTCAAACAGTTTAGATTTTCAAGAAGCAAAGATGAGTCCAACATATGTGTCAAAGTCAGTGGGAGCATTGTAGTCTTCCTGGTATTATATGTGAATGATATAATACTCATAGGAAATGTAATCCCAACATTACAAGGTGTAAAGAGTTGATTGGGAGAATATCTCGCTGTGAAAAATTTGGAAGATACAATATATTCTTGGTACAAAGATTTACAGAGATATGTTGAAAACGTCTCAAAGGACTTAACTAGGACATGTACTTAGAATGAAATTTTGAAAAGTTTTTAAAATGGAGAATTCTAAGAAAGGGAATCTACCCTTACATCATGGCATAAAGATTACTAAAAGATTAGTATCCAAAGACTGCAGAAGATTAGACTAAATGAGTGGAGTCCTATAGGATTTGGCTATAGGATCGATCATACATGTCATGAAGTATATAGAATCCGATGTCTCATTTGCTTGGAGCATAGTGAGTCGACATCAGCAGAGTCCTGGTAAAGGTCATAAAACATATGTAAAGAATATTCTTGGTTATTTGAGAACTACTGAAGACAGGTTCTTAAATTATGGTGGATAAGAGAAACTTAGAGTAACAGTTTATATTGATGTAACTTTACGAACAGACAGAGATGATAGTCATTCACAGTCTGGTTGGATACTCTTACTAAATGGAGGAACGATAAGTTTGAAAAGTTCAAAGCAAGATACAATAACAGATGGGAATCTGAGTGTATTGAAACTTGCGAGACTTCAAAAAGAAGTCATCTGGATGAGGAATTTCATTGGTGATCTTGGAGGTGTTCCAATAGTACGAATCCCATTGAAATGTTATGTGATAGTGGAAAGTCCAAAGCACATTGAAATAAAATACCATTTTGTTCAAAAGAATGTAGAAAAGAGACACGTGATTGTGATGGACACATGATCAGTAAATAAGCTAGGAGCATAGGTTTATGAGATAAAGTTTTAATTGTTAGTTTGATTTTGAAACATTACAAACAATGATTGGAACTAGAATAGATTTGGTGATAAATAATGGAGATTTATTTATTGGAAGGAGTTCTACCATTTACTATCGTTTATCATTGTGTTTCAGTTTAGCATGTTTAGACACCACTTCCAGAGTAATAAGTTCTTACTTAAACATCCTCAGTCGATCACACTATAGGAAGTATGTGGTGAATTAAGACTGTCATAGAGTGTTAGTAGATTGTCTATGGAGATTAGACATTGCATGGAGATTGCTGCAACACTCATGGGTACTTAATGGGGATTTAAGTATAGGAGAAACCCGCACTCATGGAAGTTACTTCATGGATTGAAATCACGAGTAACTCTAAGATGATAATATCTTATATTCTTAAAATGGAGATACATGGAGTTTCTAGTTTTCAAGTCTGTTGTACTTTAGTTTATTCAAACGATGTGCGTAAATGCCAGTCATAAAGGATACACTAAGTATGACATGATGAGTTGACTAGTGCTATGTATGCGAAATTTATTTGTTCCTTTTTCCTAAGAGGAAAAGTGATATCCATGGGCCCTCTGATGATTAAATATTGACTCATAAAGTGCTTGGCCAAGCCAGGACTGAATTGATATGTACAATTCTGTAGTCCCATATAGTCAAATTGATCGGAAATCAGAAAACATAATCTTGAATCTGGAGATTGATTAAATCATTGTCCCAGTTTCATACGATATCTGAAACAAATGAATATATGATCACTTATCTAAAAGGACTGTCACTGGATGTGATCAGAGTTCGGCAGATGCATTGGATGGCACCTCTACTTAGGATAGAGACGGGCCAATAGTAGTTGATGATGTAACACCCGCCAAATTAGGACTAGTAATTAGTGCCTAATCCTATGTTAATACATGTAATTAGTTCTGTGTTAGGCTAATTAATGTATCAAAATATATTGATGAATATATACAAATTATACGATTTGATTAAATCGTACAAGTTTAAATCGAATGTAATTCGATTCAGTAAATACGGACGTTGGTGAAACATTTTATATTAAAGCTCGAAACATGAGTTAAAAACGTTACCAAACCCGAACTGATGTTTAAAACAATATTTCCAAAGTTGTCTCGTCTCGTACAATTAAAACTTACGTAATTAAAAAAACAAAATACGCGAGTTTATCTAAATTACATTATAAAACTTAAAATATTAAGTAATTGAATTATTTAACAAAAATTCGTATTTTAAAATAAATATTTAAACGCTTAAATGACGGAGAAAACGAACACCGCACAGAGCAGCGGTGCGGAGACTGCGAGGTGGAGGCTCCACCTACACCCCCACCTCCTCTCTTTTCCTTTTTCATTTCCACCATCTTATCTCTCTCTCTCTCTTTCCTTTTCTCTCTAAAAACTCCATCCACCACCACCACACTAATTCACAAAATGACACCACAATACGCACTCGGATCATACCCCTCGTTTGGAAGAAAAGCACCACCGCGACACGATCTACCTTCCTACCTTTTCGGATTTTCGATTCGACACTTTGTAAGTTTTCCGACAAAAGTCGAAACCTCTCGATTCTTAGTATTTTTACTTGTTTGTTGTTTATAATAACTTAAAATGTCCAAAAATGGGTTGGGTAAAAGATTTGGACCGAACGGTGGTCGGAAAACTCGTTTTCGCCTCAAATTCCGGCCATCAGACCGTAACGTCGCTTTTGGACTCAGATTTATGCGACGTCAGCTACAACGTCGCGAAACCCTTCATGATGTCGCAGGTGCGACATTAGCCTCAACGTCGCATTAAATTGCGACGTCGCATATAGCGACATCAGCCTTAACGTCGCAAACCGAACCCTCGTCGCATTGAATTGCGAAGGTCGCATAATGCGATGTACATGCCCACGTCGCACCTTACGTCGCATGCTACGTCGCATAAAATAGAACCCTGAAAACTCAGATTTTTACTAAGTGTCGGAACCAAGATTTTACCACCTAATTTTACTCCAAATTCAAATTTCGGATACGTTTTCACTAAAGGAAGTAGTAGGAATAAAAATTTTTCAAGCTGACTTGGCAGCTCGACCCCAACCAGGGGCTCTGCCCCTTGGACCCCGCTACCAGGGGCGCTGCCCCCGGACCCCCATCACTTAGAGTTTGTAAATACATTTCACACCAAGTGTCGAACTTAAACAACTTTAAACCTTATTACGATACGACATTATAAACAACTTGAGACATATTTTTCAAGAGTAACACTTTGGAATCACTAATACAAACCGTCACCAACGGGCCAACCATGTTTTTCTAAGAACAAACGATAACGAACCAACATTGGACATAACGAGTTGTGTAGACAACTAGCCTAGATGGTCTTGTGGGACATCTACTTACTTAACTTTATATGTTTAGGCATTTAAAGGTTACGGGTTCGGAGAACCTACACACTACCCACTGTTTACTACTGCTTACTACTCGACTCAGGTGAGTCTTACAGCCCCACTTTTACTTTTTTACATACGGGGTGAGATACATTGCTTACTTTTTCTTGAACACAAGTACGAACTATTCATTTTACTATACGGGATTGCATGAGTTACTTACTTTCTATTGAAGTCTTTCCATCATATATCGTTATTTATGGACTTAAGCGCGAACACTAGTTAATGGATCCATTAGGGAAATGACCCTCCCCGCCCGGGGTAGTAGCGCTACCACGAACCGTACTGTATAAACGGGTGACTATTATTCATTACTTATGCTTGCTCAGTTACGAGCATGTCACGGGAGCAACTTATCACTTACGGGTTAAGCTTCGATTATGAGCCTCATGGCAACGGTATAATTTACATATTTTACATTTGTAGGATTGCAAATACTTGATTTACGCCTGCGGGCACAACTGATGAAATCTTGTGTTCAAAAAATGATATTACTTACAAACCTGTGAGATTCACCAACATTCGTGTTGACCTTTTAGCATGTATTCTCATGTACCCAGACGGAGTAGGATTACTCCAGGACATAGCTAGAGTCGCATGATTTCAAGTAAATTGCATTAACGGAGATTCTCATCATTATCTTTTGTACATTTTGATTATGTAATAGAATCTCCCGCTACACGCGTGGACTCTAGGGAACTACATTTTGTATACGAAAACATTGAGTTTTCAAACATTTATTTCATATGAAATCGTGTTACAACGTCTCGTTTAGAGGTCGTTTGCTGTATATCTTGTGCTTTGTATATTGATTAGTAACACCCAAATCGTGCTTCCGTTAAACAGTAAATTTAGGGGTCTTACAGATGACTTGTCCAAGTGGGATACTGTTGGAAATAGTGTCCAAGGTCATAACTAATTGGTAAGACTATTCTAAAGGTAGAGTCATTTTTGGGTTGCCCTAGGTGAACAGTAAGAGAAACAATTAAAGAGATATTATTAATTGGAATTAATATCATAGTTAATTAATTAGTTTGTTAATTTTTCGTAGTTGATAAATTAATTAGAAACTAAAAGTAATTAACAGAAACTATAAAGAATATTTAGTTAGTTTATTAATTGATTATTAATTGGAAACTAAAAGGAATATTCTAGAAGCGAGTTCCAACAAGCGGTTGGAAGGTTCAACCGGCGGTTGGAGGTTAGGGTTTATAAGGCGGTGTAGACGTGTCATAACTTGGGCAGGAATCAAGTCCAACCGGCGGTTGGAAGCTCCAACCGGCGGTTGGAGGACGAATTCAGTTGTCCCACATCGGCCAGAGGATGAAACCATGGGGTTTCCTTTTCCCTATAAATAGAGGCCTAACCTAAGCTTTCTAATCATCCCAGATTCGAATTGTATTCGTTTCTTTCTCTCTTTCTAATTCCTAATCCTTGTAAGAGTCTTTACGACTTAGAGCCGGGACCCTAGGATTTGGACTTTCTCTTCGTTCACGGGTGTGAAGCATTAGAGGTGTTCTATTTTGGGCACTTGCCATCCAAAGCATGGAAGGTCGAGCAAGAAGTCTGCGTGAAGGTTCTGCAAGGTGGTCTGCACGTGAGAAATTGGTTTTCTCAAAGGTTAGTAATTTCTCATTTATCTATTCATTTTGTATTATCGCTTTCGTTTATTAAGTCAAGGTCCTTAGGGTTTAGTTTCCTAGTTGCTCTAGATTAATTGTTATTATTCCGCTGCATAAGTTAATCTAGTTAGGGAATAGCAAATCCAACAAATGGAACTCCACAATTTACTGCAAACTGCTGAGCAAGGAATCAAGAAAGATGATGTGTCATCTAGCTCAGCAGCTCCTATGTTATGATATCGCTCATTTTGTACATGTCTATCTTTCGCAATATCATTTATTTTGCATTTGTTTCGAGTAAATATGGTGAACTTTTGGTACTTAATATTGCTTGAATTGAATTATTGGTGTCAACCTGGATGAATCGTTGTTTGGACTGCATTTTGGTTAAGATTCGAGCAATGTATGAAAAGTGTTGGAGTCTTGAGCTAAAAAGGGGTTGTGCTGCTGGAAAGGAGTTGAAGCCGCCGGATTTTCTGGAGAAGCCGCCGGGTTGAGATGATGCGTTGAAGCCGCCGGCTATTCTGGAGAAGCCGCCGTCTTGTTTGAATTTTGTGAAGCCGCTGGCTTGGTGGGCGGCAGAACACTTTTGCTTAGAAAAGTACCCTTTTTCACTTTTGATCTCACCAACTTTCTCATCCAATTTCACACACACGAAAAAACCAGTCATTCTTAGGCGATTTTGAGGCATTGGAAGATTTCTTTCACATTTTTGAAAATTTCCTTTCATTTAGCACCTCTCGGTTACAAACATTCATCATTCCGACATTGTAATCACTTGGTTTGCACTTTTCGTTTTAATACAATCATGTTTTCTCTTATTTCTTTGATGATATGTGTTTGTGATGATGTTAGTATGATTGTTGGCTAGGGTTTTGTTATACTTGCTTGGATGAACTAGTTAGTGATTAGGGGTGTTACATTTTGTTGTTAGTTTTATGCTTAGAGTTTAAGATTCATCCACAAATTTGTATGAAACTAGTTGATTTGTTAAACTTGTCGGTATTTTGGCTAAACAACTATAGCGAATGTTTGTTGTTTAATAAAAATACTTGTTATTCGTACGAAATATATGAATGAATCTTCTTCCGCGAACGTGGATGATTTTACAAGTAAAACTAGATAGCTAGCATGATATGAGTTAGCAAATTGGCGAACGCTTTTGTGTGGATGAATAATAAACTCTTGTAGCTTGAACTTATGTTTAATCTTCAACTTGTGTATTTGAGCTTGATGTCAATTAATTAACTTGTTTGATAATTTGCTAATAGATATAGCGAATGTTTTCTATCTAGTGAATTGTTGTCAACTTTTTGTCTATAAATTGTTGAACTTGATTGCGGATGTGGTTTTGGAATGGGTTAACAAGTTAAGCTCAAATATGCAAGTAGGTAGCTATGGCGAATGTCCGTTATTTGATTAAATCATGGGTTTGTAAATTGAAGTTGAATCATTAGGTGATGGCGAATGTTAAGCCTAGGTTTGATGGAAAATTGTTTGCATAGAATAACCGGTTTTAACTTTACACCCCGAAATCACTAACGGTCTAATCCAAGCAAGTATAGTTTTTAATATTTGAAAGTTCCAAATCAATCACTTTGACTCTTAAGAGTCCACTTGCCTAGTTTAAGTTAAAAATTGTAGTTTTAAGCATTGTGACAATTCGGTCACACAACCAACCACATTTTACTTTCTCTCTTTAAATTGCTCACACTTACATTGATCATCCAATCTAGTTCCCTGTGTTCGAACCCGAACTTGCCATACTTTACTACCACTCGACAGGGTCCACTGCCCGGTTGTGTTTTGGTCTAGCTTGGTACTTTTTGGTTTACTTATCAACGATAAATTTTATAACTAGATTCAACACATCAAGTTTTTGGCGCCGCTGCCGGGGAATCTTGATTTGTGATATTGATTTAAGTGTGATTAATTGATCCTTTCTAGAATTTATTTTGGAAGGTTATATTTTGTTTGTATTGCGCCGGTGCGTTGATGGTTTTATCTTTTGTGATCCTTCAGGTTTGATTTAGTAGTGGATGAACACAAGGAGCTCCGGTAAAGAGCTTCTAAGTCCCTTGTCCAATCCAGAAAAGACCAAAAGGAGCAAACGAAGGAGGAAGCCAAAGCAAAGATCATCGGAATCATCTAGTAGTCAAACGGATACTGATACATCTTCGGGAAACACCGTTGAGGTGGAAGAGACTTTTGTGGAGGAATTTCCATCACCCGAAGAAGATCCTTCAACACCTTCCGAAGGTGAAGAAGAGATGGCGGATGAGGATGATACTCCTATTTTATCACGGGAAAGAACCGTGGCGCCTACACCGGGGTCGACTATACGGGTTCAAGATAATGAAAATGATAATTTTTCCTTGAAGGGTCATCATATGCAACTCATCCGAGATACCCAATTTGATGGAAGGGTGCGGGCCGATCCACACAAACATATTGCTAGTTTTCTTGAGATAGGGAGTTATTTCAAGTATGGTCAAAACATGGATGAGGGTATTAGACTAAGGACTTTTCCGATGTCCTTATGTGGTGAAGCTAAGATTTGGTACCAAGAATTGGAGCCAAATACCATTAGATCATGGAACGAGATGAGAGAAGCTTTTGTGAGGCGGTTTTATCCTCCGGCATTGGCCGAGCGTTTGTTGAATGAGATTAGAGCCTTCAAACAACAAGAAGGCGTAACCTTAGTAGAAGCTTGGTGTCGATTAAAGGAAATGTTGAGAAATTGTCACGGACATGGGCTATCGAAGGCGGAGATAATACATTTTGTTACAATGGACTTGGCATTGAATCGGCTAATGTTCTTGATGCCTCCGGAGGAGGTCTATTTCTTTACAAGACACCTAATGAAGCTTGGAAGGTGTTGGAAGATAAAGTCACACAAAGCTTGAATTGGGCGAAAGACAAAGGAGGAAAGCCGGTGAGAAAGCATGTTGCATTTGCCGAGGGTACTAGTAGTGGAGGCGGAAGCTCCAATGACTCGGCCATGATGAAAGAAATCAAGGCTTTATCTTCTAAGTTTGATGCACAATTCAAGACAATCAAAGGTGAAATCAAAGAGCTTAGAGATGGTTGCGGTAATTGTGGCGGTAATCATGCCACGGTGAATTGTGCACAAGACAATTTGCCAATGGTAGGAGATGAGGAAGGTGTTAACTTTCTTCAACAAGGTAATTATCAAGGCGGAAACTACCAACGAGGTGGTTATCAAAACCGAAATTTGGGAGGTTACCAATGAGGAGGCTATAACCAAAACCAAAACCAAATCCGATTTTCTAGACCTTACCAACCTTACAACCAAAACTCCAATCAATCTCAAAACCAATCATACAATCAAAACCAATCCCAAAGCCAAAATTACAACCAAAATCGACACCAAAGCCCATCTAGAGAACAACAACCACCACCGGTTCAAAAACAAGAACCAACCTTGACTCCAATGGAACAAATGATGAAGGAGTTTATGGCAAAGCAAGAAACCGCCACCGAGAGGATGAAAACTCAAATGACAAATATTCGGTTGAGCATGGAACAAGGGCAAAAGAATCAACAAGCTTCAATTCAAGATTTGGAGCGAAAAATGGAGAGGTTGTCCGAGGGGCAAAGTAGTAGGCCAACCGGTGGCTTACCGAGTAATACAAAACAAAACCCAAGACAACAACCTTCACCCTCTAGCGGTTTCAAACCTTACCAACCACCACCCGCGAGAAATGAGCATGTGAATGCTATAACCACAAAAAGCGGAAAGGAGCTTCCACCACCTCAAGCCAAAGACAAAAATGTTTCTAACTCTTTTGTGCAGGAAATTGAGGAGGATGACAATGAAGAGAGTGTTGATGCTCCTACACCAACGGTCACACCGGTGTCACCTACTCCGGTTGTGAAAGCTTACAAGCCGAAGATTCATTATCCCCAAAGGCTAAGGAAAGAAAAGATTGCGACTCAATATGGAAAGTTTGTGGACATGATCAAGGGCATTCGAATCAATGTGCCTTTGGTTGATGTATTAGCCGGGATGCCGAATTATGCCAAATTCATCAAGGATTTGGTGAGCAACAAAGAAAAATTATCGGAGGCTTCGGCAATGTTTTTGAATGAGGAATGCTCGGCACTTGTCCAAAACAAAATTCCACCCAAGCTTGGAGATCCCGGGAGTTTCATCATTTCTTGTACATTGGGTAAAATCATTACTTGTGATGCACTTGCGGACCTAGGTGCTAGTATAAACTTAATGCCATATTCACTTTATGCTAAATTGGCCCTAGGATCCCTAACCCCCACTCACATGAGCATCCGTCTTGCCGATAGATCTTTCCAATATCCCGTTGGGATTGCGGAGAACATGCTAATAGAGGTAGGGAAATTTACCTTCCCGGTTGACTTTGTTATCCTCGAAATGGAGGAGGATAGTAAAGTGCCCTTGATTTTAGGACGACCCTTCCTACACACCGCGGATGCCATAATTGGGGTTAAAGATAAGAAATTGACCTTGGGGTGGGGGATGAAAGGATCGCGTTCACGGTCGATAAGGCCATGAAGCATCCTTATTCTAATGATGATTCGTGTTTTAGAATTGATGTGATAGATGATGCGGTGGAGGAAGAATTGGAAAGCTTGCTTGGATTGGAATCGGAGCTTGTTGACTTGCTAGAGTCAAATGTTGAAGGAATGACCGAGGAGGAGTTGGTCATGAGCATGGAAGAGACAAATGATGAAGAAGAGCTCGATGGTGAAGTCGCTTTTGAGGAACTCATAAAGGATGACAATATGAGGATCAAGACATCATTGGAGGATCCACCACGTGATTTGGAGTTGAAAGAACTTCCAAGCCATTTGGGGTATGCTTACCTCCATGAGGAAAATCTCCTACCCGTAATCATTTCCTCCTCCCTTGTGAATGATGAAAAAATTAAATTATTGAATGTACTCAAGGTTCACAAAAGAGCTTTCTCTTGGCGGACATCCGACATACCGGGAATAAGCCCATCCTTTTGTAAACACAAAATCAATTTTGTTGATGATTTTAAACCCGTTGTCCAAAGACAACAGAGGCTTAATCCCAATATGGTGGATGTGGTCAAGAAATGAAGTAATTAAGCTTCTTGATACGGGTATCATTTACCCTATTGCGGATAGTTCTTGGGTGAGCCCGGTACATTGTGTGCCGAAAAAGGGGGGTATGACGGTTGTGGCCAATGATAAAAATGAAATGATTCCCACAAGGACCGTGACCGGGTGGCGTGTGTGCATTGACTATAGAAAGCTAAATGACGCCACTAGGAAAGATCACTTCCCTTTGCCCTTCATTGACCAAATGCTTGAAAGGCTTGCGGGCAATGAATTCTATTGCTTTTTAGATGGGTTCTCGGGATACTTTCAAATCCCCATAGACCACGAAGACCAAGAAAAGACCACATTCACTTGACCTTTCGGTACTTATGCCTATAGGAGGATGCCTTTCGGTCTTTGCAATGCTCCCGCCACATTCCAACGTTGTATGATTGCCATTTTTCACGATATGGTTGAAACCTCCATGGAAGTCTTCATGGATGATTTTTCAGTTTTTGGCAACTCATTTGAGTCTTGTTTAAACAATTTGGATAAAATGTTGGAGAGATGTGAGAAAGCCCACCTAGTGTTGAATTGGGAAAAGTGCCATTTTATGGTACGTGAGGGTATTGTGTTGGGACATAAAGTGTTGGGGTTGGGTATTGAAGTTGATAGAGCTAAGATTGATGTTATTGCCAAATTACCTCCACCGACCAATGTTAAGGGCATTAGAAGTTTTCTTGGTCATGCCGGTTTTTACCGTAGATTCATTAAGGATTTTTCAAAGATCACCCATCCAATGACTAAGCTACTTGAAAAGGATGCCCGTTTTGTGTTTGATGGACCATGTTTGAGTGCATTTTCGACCCTTAAAGACCATTTGACCAATGCACCCATAATTGTCTCACCCGATTGGTCCAAGCCCTTTGAGTTGATGTGTGACGCTAGCGACTTTACCTTAGGAGCCGTCCTAGGACAAAGAGAGGACAAACATTTCAAGCCTATCTACTTTGCTAGCAAAACATTAAATAGGGCCCAACAAAACTACACCACGACTGAAAAAGAGTTGCTTGCGGTTGTGTTTGCCTTTGACAAGTTTAGGCAATATCTTGTGCTTTCTAAAACCGTTGTATTTACCGATCATTCGGCCTTCAAATATCTTTTTGCAAAACAAGATGCAAAACCGCGTGTTATTCGTTGGATTCTTCTCTTGCAAGAATTCGACATTGAAATTAAAGATAAGAGGGGTGCCGAAAATCTTGCCGCCGATCACTTGTCGAGATTGGAGAATCCAAATCTTGACAAGCAAGGCGATACTAACATTGATGAGTCTTTCCCGGAGGAATTTTTGTTTCATGTAGGTACAAGCGAGGAGGACATGGATGAAGCACCTTGGTATGCCGACTTGGCAAATTATTTGGTTGGTGGTGTGTTGAGGAAAGGGATGAGCCATCAAGAAAAGAACAAATTCTTCTCCAACCTCAAATACTATTTTTGGGAAGAACCTTATTTGTTCCAGGTTTGTGCGGATGGCATGGTGAGGAGGTGTGTTTCGGGTGGTGAAACAAGGAAGATTTTGGATGAATGTCACTATGGGCCCACCGGTGGAAATTATGGTCCATCGGTCACCGCCAAGAAAGTGTTTGATGCGGGGTTCTATTGGCCAACAATATTCAAGGAAGCAAACACTTTGTGCCAAACATGTTATGCATGTCAAAGAGTGGGAAGTATATCAAAGAGGGATGAGATGCCACAAACTAGCATCCAAGTGTGTGAAGTGTTTGATATTTGGGGCATCGACTTCATGGGTCCATTTCCTCCATCTTTCAAGAACGAATACATTTTGGTGGCGATAGATTATGTGTCCAAATGGGCGGAAGCCAAGGCTTTGCCCAAGAATGATGCTCGGGTGGTGATTGACTTCTTGAAAAGCCTATTTAGTTGGTTTGGGATGCCCAAGGCATTAATTAGTGACTGGGGAAGTCACTTTGCAAATGCCCAACTCGAAAAAGTCTTAAAGAAATATGGGGTGACTCACCGTTTCTCTACCTCCTACCACCCGCAAACAAGTGGACAAGTGGAGAACACCAACCGGGCGTTGAAACGAATCCTCGAGAAGACGGTAAAGGATAATAGGGCAATTTGGTCTAAGAAGCTAGAGGATGCATTGTGGGCGTTTAGAACCGCCTACAAGACACCTATTGGTACGACACCCTACCGGTTACTTTATGGCAAAACTTGTCATTTGCCTCTTGAAGTTGAACATAAGGCCTATTAGGCTTTGAAAAATTGCAATATGGATTTACTTGAGGTGGGAGAGAGGAGAATGTTGCAACTTCACGAGTTGGATGAGCTTCGGTTGCAAGCTTATGAAAATTCTCGTCTCTACAAAGAACGCACCAAAGTGTTGCACGATCGTAAGCTAAAAATGAAAAAAGAATTCAAAGCCGGCGACAAAGTTCTTCTTTTTCAATCACGTTTCAAGCTAAAACAACCAAAGTTCAAGCCTCGTTAGACCGGTCCATATGTGGTCAAACATGGCTACCCATCCGGATATGTGGAACTTTTCGGTTCGGATGGTGGGACCTTTATTGTGAATGGGAATTGTTTGAAACTATACCATGAGGAAGAAAAGGAGAGCGAGTGGGAGGAGCTCGCGGCCTACCCCAAGGACAGATGAATTCGGGGTCGAGTCAAGCTTTCGACTCGTTAATAAACAAAGTGTCCAAACGGGTCAAAGAAAACCCGTTTCGTATCCTTTTAGTTATAATGTGTATTATAATTATTATTATTGATAGTATTATTATTGTTATTATCCTTTGATAAAAAAAAAATCGTTTTTTGGACTGAAGGTGGAGCAGCCGGCTAAGTTAACCAAGACGGCGGCTTGGATTAGCCAGCCGTCGGCTTCAAACCACAAGACGGCGGTTAATAGGGGTATTTCATCAACAGAAAAAAACGGCCTCATTAAGCTATTTCTAGCCGCCGGGTTTCCCTCCTCAGCCGTCGGGTCAACTATCCAAGCCGACGTCTTTAATTTACAAGCCGGCGGGTCTAAGTGATTTGCTCGACCCGAATACTGATGCGACCCGGGACCAACCCGCGCCCAACCCGGCCAAGCCGGCGGGTTGAACCCCCAAACCGGCGGCTTTGCGTCTGTATCTGCAGTTTTTAAAGTCGATTTTTACTCTTTATTTCTCACAAACCTACCTTATTCTCTCAACCGGCTGCTACACCTCCGACACCCACACCCAAATTCGAAAATCTTCACCTCTTTTCATCCACTAATTCTTGTTTCAATGGCACCTAAGGTATAGATTAACCACTTTTTACCTTTTAAATTGCGATTTTCATACCCACATTCATATGAAATTGGGGTTTTGCGATTTTCAAGTGTGGGGATAATTAATCTTGTGCTTTTTGTGTTATTGATGATGTATACATGCTAGTTGACCTATTTTGCTCATGAAATTGTGTTTATTTGCATAGATTGATGAATTTGTATGATTAGGGTTTATGTGCATAATGGGTATTCCGAATTTTGATGATGATCGGAGTTTGTAGTTGTTAAATTGACATGATATTTTTGTCACACTGCTTATGATTGCTCAATCTTGTGTTTATTTGCTTGATTTGAGGAAATTTGGGAATTAGGGTTCATGTCAATTTGGGGGTTTGAATTTGTATGATGATTGTTGTTGGTAGTCGTTAGAAATACATGATTTAAATGTTACCATGCTTTTCATTGCTTCATTTGTGAGTTAATTCACGCCTTGGGCTTAATTGTGTAACTAAAATTCATGTCAACTTTAGGTGGATGATGTTGTTGATTGTTCTTGTCATTTTATTTTCCTAGATATAATCATTGCTTGTCAGACATTGCTTGAAATAGTTTATATGTTTGATACTATGATTATTGAAAGTTGAATGAAATGATGAACTTGCTTGAAATGTAGGTACATTGTATGAATTACTATGTATCCGTGATTGTAAGACTAGCTTGACTAGGATGATATTGATTGGACATTATGTTAAGTTTGTTTTAGTTTAATATTGGGCTACATATTGTTTGTACATTGGTCGAGTTTAAATTGTGGTTTCAAACGTGTTGGGCATGCTTGGTTATGGTGTTTTGGTGAATTGCTTTATTGCTACACTTGTTTGGGAAAAGATTATTTGTTTGGGGGAGGTTATGATTTTGACATATTATCGCTCATTTTGCATGCGAGACATGTCAATGATTAGGACTAACGCTAACCATTGTTTTGTGCAATATTGTGTTTCTCTATTGATTTTTCGCAGCCAAGAAAGGGGCGCAAAACCAATACTTCAAAACGTGCTGCTGAAACCTCAACTTCAGCTCTACAAGACGAGGAGGAATTGGTCCGACCTGACCCGGACAGTGTTGAAGCCGTTTTAATTCCGGAAAATATTCACCCTTGGCTTCGGTTTGATCGCAATTGGGTACTCTTTAACCAATACTCCCGAAATCTGTATTTTGTGATGCAAAAGCAATTTGAATTGGCACGCTATGTGGATTGGGAGCCACTTGAGACTATTGGTTTAGCCGGTCAGATTCGGGAGCTTCTCACCCAACATTTTGAGCATCAAGGACACCTATATCATTTCACCGACTGGGAGAGACTGTTTGCTATCCGGGTGCCCGTCTACAAGGAGTTATGCTACGAGTTTCACGCTACTCTTGGGTTTAAACATAATCCAGAATCAGTTAATGACCGTACTTTCATGAGGTTTAGATTGGGTGGACAGCCGAGGTCTATGTCAATGAAGGAGTTGGCTACCTGTTTGGGGATCTATACACCGGAAGAACTTTCATACGATTGCTTTGATTATTATCTATGATCCGGTGCTCGGGTTCTTGAAACCCACACATTTTTAGAAGATGATTTCTGGGAGGAGCTTAGTGAGAAAGACTATTCGCCTAGTGGGGTATCACACAAGGACATGCACGATGTTCGGATTCGGATCATTCATCGGTTTATAGCACATACCCTCCAGAATCGCAGGGAGAACAGAGAAAAGATTACCCAAGCAGACCTTTGGTACTTGAGACAAATCAGAGAACGGAATAATGTGAACATTCCTTACGGTGTTGGGTCCTATTTGAGTGTTTCTTCTGCTGGGGTTAAAGGAAAAAGCCCGATTTCTGGTGGGCATTTCGTCACATTGATTGCACGATCTTTTGATATTAACTTTGGGCCTAATTCGGGGTTGACTTTGATCGATGTGCCACAAAAGAGCCTGGGCTACTTGATGTATAACGCGACCGAGGCGGTGGCCAAGGATAAGAAAGGACGCTATATTCCATATCCTGAGCAGCCGGCACCAGAGGAGCAACAACAATCTCCTCGCCAAGAAGATGAACCGGTGCAAGGGAATGTTCAAGCCCAACCATCTCTTTTTGATCTTATGCAGGGCATTGGAAGAATTGAAGTGGGTCATAATGCGTTTCGGGATGATTTCAACGACTTTAGGCATGAGATGGGTTACCAGATGGGAAACCTCGAGTACCGCACTGATTGGACTGTTGGTAATCTCAACTGGATGGCCGAGCAACAAGGCTATCAAACTACTTATGCTGAGCCCTTATACCAATGGGGTACACCTGAGTCCCGCGGCCACCCACCCCCTGTTTATGATCATGCTACTGCTTTGGCGGAGGCTCAACGTCAACACCAGGAGGAATATGAGCGGCAGTTGCAGCGAGAACGGATGTCTCATGATGCCTCTTCTGGATATCAGAGCTGGGATCCATGGCCCCAGCCCGGCGACCATCAGGATGGGTCTCAGGGACCGAGCTTCGGGGGTTGGGGATGGCCCTATTAGTTCGCTCTTTGGCCCATTTTCGGATATTATCATCACTATCTTTATGTTTTCAATTAAGAGTGCCTACGTGCCTCAGTTGTTAGACATTTTTATTTCATGACTTGCTACTTATTTTAGTTCGTATTTGGCACTATTTGACTCGTGTGACATTCGGGTGCTGTTTTGTACAATGTCACTCGAGTCAACCCCCTATGTTTGGTTTTATTTCTATTTAGGTAATGGATAAAGTTCTTGCTTATTGGATTTGGAACTCGTGCGCCGGCTGGCAATAAGTTCAGAAAATGCACTCGCCCCGCAAACAAAACCCCGGGGAAGTTCTCGTTCCCTTTGCCCCTTCGCACTCGTACTTTTATACTGTTTTTGCATTGAGGGCAATGCAAATCTCAAGTGTGGGGAAGTATTCACTTGAATTCCATTCCTAGTAAATTGTTGTTTCTCACCTTTTATTGGGTTTAGGAAGTCTATTGGCTCTCCAATCGAACTTTACGAATCCCATTAACGGGCTATTGGTCACTTATTGGGTCTGTTATTGATCTTGGATCCGATAGATTTTTGCAAATTCCAATGAAAGGCCGGGAAATGATAATTTGCTAGGGGTGTGCTTGTCCTTAAAAGATTGATTGCTTTGGAAATCTTAAACTTTGGAAATTAATTAGAAGTGATTTAATCTTCCCTCTTGCAACTAAACCTTTTGAGATGTGTCATAAAAAGCAACCTAATAGGGTGAATTGCATGACTAGCACACTTGTAGCCTCCACTATGAAAAATTGTGAGAAATTTGAGCCTTATTGAGAAAAACACTTGCCTTTAGTGTTTATATTGTTTGATTGCTATGAGTGTGCCGGTGATTATAGTTTGTTCTAGAACTTGCCTTAGTGATGCATTTTGAGACCGCTGTGGGATCACAGAAATGTGATATAGGTGGGGTCAAAGACGGGGAGGTATTCTTAGGATTTTTGATCTTATTTTGCTTTAAAACCACTTATATCCAGTTTACACAGGTCGTTAGCACTCATTTTTAGTGCTAAGAAACCCCTAGAAAACTTCCACATTCAATCCACTAAATATTAGCCTTATTTTTTGTGTAGTCAATTCCCGAACCATTTACTTTTATAAGATGTTGCCTAGTTGGAACTTATGATGAATTTTACCAAAATGTGACTTAAATCGTTTTGAATTGGGATTCTAGTGTTAAATTCTATGATTGAGGTTGGAAACAATTAAATGAATAGAAGTTAACTATTGAGCTTAAAGTTTATAGTTGGATGATTGTAGTCAACTAAATGGCCTTTGCATTCCTGAGCAAGTAGTTCCCGAGGGGTGTTCTACACCTAGCCACCGAAGGCCTTTATCCGGTCTAGGATTGTTGGTTCGAAAGTTCGTTACACAGGATTCATAGAAAGTCATAGAATGCAATTATTCCAATAAAATGTGAAAAATCAATTTGAGTTATCTGTGTGCAATTGTTGAAGTATGAGTTATAAATGAGAACAAATAATAATTTGAATTGATTTAGCACGAGAATCCTAAGTTTCATTACTGTCACGTGTTTAAACCAATAGGTAACATTTCCGCATTTTTCACGGGTCTTGACTACCACTTTTCACCAATTATTGTGTCTATCATACCCCTATTCCATAATTAGCCTACATTTGTTACAACACATGCTAGAATACCTCCTTTGAGATCTCACTTGGTGCTCACGCCAAGTCGGTGGAGATTTGATCCTTTTGCAAGCCTATGGTAACAATGCATCACGACTTGGCTTGATTGAGTGTTACATTACTTACTTCCTTACCTTGTAGTCTTATAGGTTGAGAGTGAGTGACTAAACACTTATCCTTATGTGAGGTGCTAGGTCGTGCATTCGAGCTTGACAAACTCATCATCTCAAGTTTTATTGATTATACACATGATTACTAGCCTAATTGCCTCGGTAGTTAGTGTTAGCATTATTTTGGTAAACTTGATCTTCACTTCAACATGTTGCAAGAGTGGGTAATGAAATGATGAATAACGGTTTGCTTGAGGACAAGCAAAGTTCAAGTGTGGGGATATTTGATATCGCTCATTTTGTACATGTCTATCTTTCGCAATATCATTTATTTTGCATTTGTTTTGAGTAAATATGGTGAACTTTTGGTACTTAATATTGCTTGATTTGAATTATAGGTGTCAACCTGGATGAATCGTTGTTTGGACTGCATTTTGGTTAAGATTCGAGCAATGTATGAAAAGTGTTGGAGTCTTGAGCTAAAAAGGGGTTGTGCTGCTGGAAAGGAGTTGAAGCCGCCGGATTGTCTGGAGAAGCCGCCGGGTTGAGATGATGCGTTGAAGCCGCCGGCTATTCTGGAGAAGCCGCCGGCTATTCTGGAGAAGCCGCCGTCTTGTTTGAATTTTGTGAAGCAGCCGGCTTCACATACTGAGCCACCGGCTTGGTGGGCGGCTAAACACTTTTGCTTAGAAAAGTACGCTTTTTCACTTTTGATCTCACCAACTTTCTCATCCAATTTCACACACACGAAAAAACCAGTCATTTTTAGGCGATTTTGAGGCATTGGAAGATTTCTTTCACATTTTTGAAGATTTCCTTTCATTTAGCACCTCTCGGTTACAAACATTCATCATTCCGATATTGTAATCACTTGGTTTGCACTTTTCGTTTTAATACAATCATGTTTTCTCTTATTTCTTTGATGATATGTGTTTGTGATGATGTTAGTATGATTGTTGGCTAGGGTTTTGTTATACTTGCTTGGATGAACTAGTTAGTGATTAGGGGTGTTACATTTTGTTGTTAGTTTTATGCTTAGAGTTTAAGATTCATCCACAAATTTGTATGAAACTAGTTGATTTGTTAAACTTGTCGGTATTTTGGCTAAACAACTATAGCGAATGTTTGTTGTTTAATAAAAATACTTGTTATTCGTACGAAATATATGAATGAATCTTCTTCCGCGAACGTGGATGATTTTACAAGTAAAACTAGATAGCTAGCATGATATGAGTTAGCAAATTGGCGAACGCTTTTGTGTGGATGAATAATAAACTCTTGTAGCTTGAACTTATGTTTAATCTCCAACTTGTGTATTTGAGCTTGATGTCAATTAATTAACTTGTTTGATAATTTGCTAATAGATATAGCGAATGTTTTCTATCTAGTGAATTGTTGTCAACTTTTTGTCTATAAATTGTTGAACTTGATTGCGGATGTGGTTTTGGAATGGGTTAACAAGTTAAGCTCAAATATGCAAGTAGGTAGCTATGGCGAATGTCCGTTATTTGATTAAATCATGGGTTTGTAAATTGAAGTTGAATCATTAGGTGATGGCGAATGTTAAGCCTAGGTTTGATGGAAAAGTGTTTGCATAGAATAACCTGTAACACCTGGTCAAAAATTCAACTTGCGCGTCTAATTTAAACTTTTTATAATTGTATTATTATATACAATTATAACTCAGCGAGCGAAAACTTTACATTTTATATAATGAATAGTGATTATGTAATAATCACAAATAAAACCATTTGAAGTCACATTAGATTTTAAATTGAATAAAACTATTTTTAATTTAATTAATTACTAATCGAAAGAACGGAAATATAAATCTAAAAATATTAAATTTATATATATTATTCGGGTACAAAATACGGGTATTTTACACTGCAAAATAGTAACGAAGTGGGGGAAAACTCCTCCCCACCCCTTTGGATCAGCCACCCAACCCCCAAACCCCTCCCATTTCATTTCATTTCTTTCTATCTCATTTTCTTTTCACACACAAACACTCTCCACCCAATTACCACAAATTTTCGGAACTACGAATCGACACACGAAATTTACATTTTCGGAATCACCAACAAGAGAGGAGCAACATTAACAAAGGCCACACCTTCGTTTTCTTCCTCGTTTGGCCTCGATTCGCAATTGTAAGAAATTTCTAAATCTTTAGATCTAATCATTTTGGTGTAATATTTGGGTGTAATAATGCTTACACAACTTAGTTATAACCTAAACAACAAAGAAAACATGATTTTACAGCTTGAAAATACGTTAGATTTGCGATTTTGATCGGAAAAACGCGACAGCCGCGAGTTTCTGGGCTGGTGTTCATCCATGCGACACAACGCTTGTGTCGCATGTTGTGTCGCATAATTCCATTTGTGTCGTATCTTATGTCGCATAAACTACCCATGCGACACAACGCTTGTGTCGTACTCTATGTCGCACCTTGTGTCGTATTTCCATACGACACAACCCTTATGTCGCTATTGATTTAGCATCGCAAGCTTTTGCGACACAACCACTGTGTCGCAGAGCTCTTATGTCGCACTCCATGCGACACAACCCTTGTGTCGCATGACACGTTTTTGTGTCGCATGTTATGTCGCAGAAAACAGAAAGTTTAAAAACTCACATTTCCACTAAGTGTCGAGACCCAAAATTTTATCACTTGATTTCACCCAATTTCAAGTCCAGATGCGTTTTTCCTTAAAGCAATATAGTAGAAATAAAAATTTTCCAAGCTGACCTGGCAGCTCGACCCCAGCCAGGGGCTCTGCCCCTTGGACACCGCCAGGGGCTGCCGCCCCTTGGACCCCGCTAACCAGGGGCGCTGCCCCCGGACCCCCGTACACCATTCCCAGACTTCAACAACAAATGCATACATGAACAACTCGCTTAGACAAACTGATTTGTCTCATACTTATATAACCTCACGTGTTTAGGACACTAGAAGGTTACCATTCGGACGTCGCGCGTATCATCGTATCGCTAACAACTCACAGGTGAGTTTCATAGCCCCACTCTTTCAACTGTTTTACTGTTTTTGGGGTGAAACACATGCACAACAACTGTTTTCGAATTATATTAATAATCTTTTATAATTCACAATCAATTATATTACTGTATGTAATACAAATGTGTAATACTTAGGAATTACACCCAACACGTCGTTTTGGAACAATATCAAGACCTAATCTAGATAGGTCACAATCGTACACTATCAGATTGTTGGAAAACAATTACCTAGACATAACTTGATATAGTTAGTACTATTCATTGGCCATATTGTCGCGGGACAATATTATCCAATACATTAGGACTAGTTAGTTCTACCTACACTAGATGATATAGATACAATTACAGGATTAGATGCTCTTTTAGGAACTAATATTTTCAATACAATTCAGGAACCTCAATATACTTGCTAGGCTTTAGGCTAGAAGTATACGATAACATAATATGTTAGTATAGATTCTTCATACTAATACAATTCAACTAGGTAATGAGCATTCATACCTAGGACCAACGTACTACTTAATATCTAAATATTTGCTTATACGTATTTAGATAAAATCAATTATTTTCATGCGTGTCATGATTGTTACTTACGTTTGCTCATTCGACAAACATATATATATATTTATATATATATATATATATATATATATATATATATATATATATATATATATCTACATGTTTAGATATTATCATTAGCCCTTGGTGCTAACTTTAATAGTATTTATGTATATTAGTATACATACAATCATACACACATTCAAGCCTGACGCGTCGTTGTACGGTCGGCTCTTATTTGCAATAGCTAGTATGTCGTTGTACTGCTGGCTCTACATTTCAACTATGCTCTCGAGCACTTCATAAACGATGCCGCGGTATTGCAGCGGGCACAAACGATACCACGGTAAAGTGGGTACAAAACGATGCCACGGTATTGCAGTGGGCACAACTTCAATCAAACAAGTCGTTGTAACTTGTATCAGTATTCAATCAAACAAGTCGTTGTAACTTGTATAACTTCAATCAAACAAGTCGTTGTAACTTGTATAACTTCAATCAAACAAGTCGTTGTAACTTGTATAAATTCAATCAAACAAGTCGTTGTAACTTGTATCAATTTAAGACAAACAAGTCTAAGTAACTTGTAACAGTGCAAGCAACCAAAATCGGGGTATTTTGGACATTAAGTTAGACTTTTACACATTGGTGTTATAAACTTCAACGTATTACATATCAAAAATCACCGATTTTGGAAACAACTTTACAAAACATAAATTGTTTTATTACTTTATGTTTTCAACTAACCTTCCTATGAACTCACCAGCTTTATAGCTGACCTGTTTTAGCATGTGTTCTCAGGTTGCCCAGCAGGATTAGGATTGCTTCAAGGCTTAATTAGCCCGAGTCGCATATTTTCAAACCATTGGGACTGCTCTGCATCTACTTTAGCATTTTCAAATTTTGTACTTGGAAATCACTGTTAAACTTATAACGTTGTAAACGTTCTATTTTGGAAATGTATAATTATTTTCAAACGTCTCATTTAGAGTCGTTCATTATGTATCTTATGCTGTGATATTTGATTTAGTGACACCCGACCCGACAGCTTCCGCAAACCGAAATTTGAGGGTGTTACAGATTGGTATCAGAGCCTAAGGTTATAGTGAACTAGGTTGCATTTAGTGGGCCTAGACTATGACCGTTAGGCAGTATTCCTTATTAGGTATAACTAGTTCAGGGATTACATCATACGAACTTAATTTAACATAGCGTAGCTAACTATGTACAATTAAGCAAAGATGATGTAAGATTTGAAAGGGGTTATACTGAGTTGGGAATGCACTAGTTGACTCTGATTATTTTGTGCTAGATATCCTAGGCTATTATATGTACTATAGGTATATATTAATAGGCCTTACATGTATACTACTTCTACGTATCAAATATATACTGGGTATATACGACTCAATTCCGCTGTACTATCATTTACTCGTGAAGAGGCACATCGCCGTCTTCCTAACTATTACGACTCGACACTTTCTCCTTATGTACGCATAGGAGGATATCACATATATCACTGAACCTCGGGAAGGAGGTACAACCGTATTTAATGGGAATGGAAACCCACACATGCTAAACGTCCACGAAACTTAAAACAGATTTAAAACTTTTCAACCATAACCGTATGGATTGCAATTGGATTAGTGTTGACTAAGTCCACGATAAATTAATTATTTCAATCATTACTTGATCATTTAGATCAATTGATTCAACACCTCAGTGCGTTGGGCACTCACATTCTAGCCTCTGTGCTACATTTGGGAAAACACATAACTTCAACACACATTTGGCCTTAGGGCTACAATCAAACAACACACGGCACGTGGTGCTGCAATCACACGGTATGTTGATACCGCCATTTGGGCACGTTAGTGCAATCCTCATAGTAGGTCGATACTACAAATTATAGCATGTTGATGCTACACTCATAGTACATGGGTACTACAATTTCAATGCCGCGGGCACTTCATTACAGCACGTGGTGCTGCGTTTCATGGTACTTTGGTACTACAATTACAAAACACTAGTATCTCAATTACTGTGCTGATAGCACTGCATTATAGCACTAGGTGCTACTTCAATTATACATGTAGACTTGTTATAGTTGCATGTACGACTTACATATATACATATACACTTACTTAACTGGGCACGAGGTGCCACACCTGACTTTTATTATGAACGTATACTGGTATAGTTACGTGTACACCATATATGTATATACGACCAATTAAGCATGTAATGCTTTAATCAATAAATACACAATGATGTCACCACACACATGGGTTGTGTTGGTGGACCCTGCTTCAACACCACCGAGGACACTGTAGTTGTCACATACACAGGCATGAATGGCCGTACGATATTCTAGTACTACGATATAGTCCATTGGACTACTCACAACAACATAATCTTGGATTGACTACATAGAAAACACAATTCGATCATGGTACGACCGCAACTAGAAACTACAACTCAACTGGTCACAACACTCGAAAAACATGAGATTCATGATAACTTAACTAAAGAAAACTAAACAACGGTTACTTAAACTGTTGTACCAACAATACAAAAGGGCAGTGATGCGCCTGCCACCTACAATATCAAAAACTTCAACGTCAAGGATCGTAGGATCCCGTGTATCATAAATTCCAACTCAAGTTAGCTACTTATGTCATTGTAATAATCATCATCTTTGATTAAAGATCTCACACTTTGTCATTTCATTCTTGTTCAAGAATCATGCCTCCTAAACGACCAACTTTCACTCGAGCTGAGCAAGATCAAATCATTAATCAAGCAGTGACTGCGACCCTAGCTGCTCAGAACCAAGTAAAGCCTTGCACTTTTAGGGATTTCTTGAGGTGCGAACCCCCAAACTTCGTCGGGACTGAAGGAGCTGTCGGATTAATTCGATGGTTCGGGAGAATGGAATCTATTTTCCACATGTGCAACTGCCCCGACGACTGCAAAGTCTTGTACGCCACATATACCCTCCAGGATGATGCCTCTACCTGGTGGAATTTTCACGCCCGAACTGTAGGAATCGACACTGCTCACGAACTTTCGTGGGAAGACCTGAAACAAATCATGAAGGACAAGTATTGCCCCGTCGAAGTACTTCACAAACTCGAGGACGAACTTTGGTTTCTCACCGTAAAAGACAACGACATCGAAACATATACCAATCGTTTCCAACAACTAGCATCCCTTTGTCCAAACATAGTAAACCCTGAAAACAAACGAATCGGGAGGTACATTGGTGGACTCCCATTGCTAATTGAGGGAATGGTCACCGCCTCTAAACCCACTACTATTGAAGAGGCTATTCGCATGGCCCACAGACTCATGGCACAGGTGGTTCGACGCGGGCCACCTGCAACGGAAAACAATCAAGAAAAAGGGAATGGAAGTTCCAGCTCTAGCCAAAATCCAACGAATCAACCTGAACCCTTGAGGTCCTACGCTGCTGAACCCAACGACCGACAAGGCTATGCGGGTAACAAACCATTTTGTCACGGCTGCAAACGTCATCATGACGGAATTTGCGGATTACCCTGCGAAAGATGCCAACGATATGGACATGTAATCCGGGACTGCAGAGTTCCCGCCAATCCCGACTCTCGAAGGATATGCTTCAAATGTAAGGAACCTGGTCATTACAAGAAGGACTGCCCAAAAAGACGCAAAATTCACCTTATCGACTCCGAGTAAATCAAATAAATCTCCAACAATAATGTAAGTACAATCTCTCCTCAAAAACATGGCTCTTCAATTATAGGTCCGTTCAACACGTACTTATTATCCCCGATATCATTTTATTGACTTTATGTCGATTACATCATAGGGCTAGTGACCTAGACCCAAGTAAAACTTAAAAGTTTGCTTCCAGCAGACTAACCGACTGAACATTCACCAACTACTTAGTCCTGATAGGACTATTCACTAAACGGTCACTATGTGACAAATATTTAGTCCCGAATGGACTACGACGTAAACGGTTATCTAGCAATCACAAAATAATCATACACCTGACAAACAATATGGTCAGAATATGACTACAACGATAAACCGCGACTCAGTCAGGGATTGACTGCCATTCAACTCCATTATAAGGCATGATATGTCTGCAATCTTTTCGACAAATACCTCGTACGTGCATTGCTCCCCAGACCACGCGCGACCCCGACCTCATTTTAAATTTCGGGACGAAATTTTCTTAACAGGGGGAGAATGTAACACCTGGTCAAAAAGTCAACTTGCGCGTCTAATTTAAACTTTTTATAATTGTATTATTATATACAATTATAACTCAGCGAGCGAAAACTTTACATTTTATATAATGAATAGTGATTATGTAATAATCACAAATAAAACCATTTGAAGTCACATTAGATTTTAAATTGAATAAAACTATTTTTAATTTAATTAATTACTAATCGAAAGAACGGAAATATAAATCTAAAAATATTAAATTTATATATATTATTCGGGTACAAAATACGGGTATTTTACACTGCAAAATAGTAACGAAGTGGGGGAAAACTCCTCCCCACCCCTTTGGATCAGCCACCCAACCCCCAAACCCCTCCCATTTCATTTCATTTCTTTCTATCTCATTTTCTTTTCACACACAAACACTCTCCACCCAATTACCACAAATTTTCGGAACTACGAATCGACACACAAAATTTACATTTTCGGAATCACCAACAAGAGAGGAGCAACATTAACAAAGGCCACACCTTCGTTTTCTTCCTCGTTTGGCCTCGATTCGCAATTGTAAGAAATTTCTAAATCTTTAGATCTAATCATTTTGGTGTAATATTTGGGTGTAATAATGCTTACACAACTTAGTTATAACCTAAACAACAAAGAAAACATGATTTTACAGCTTGAAAATACGTTAGATTTGCGATTTTGATCGGAAAAACGCGACAGCCGCGAGTTTCTGGGCTGGTGTTCATCCATGCGACACAACGCTTGTGTCGCATGTTGTGTCGCATAATTCCATTTGTGTCGTATCTTATGTCGCATAAACTACCCATGCGACACAACGCTTGTGTCGTACTCTATGTCGCACCTTGTGTCGTATTTCCATACGACACAACCCTTATGTCGCTATTGATTTAGCATCGCAAGCTTTTGCGACACAACCACTGTGTCGCAGAGCTCTTATGTCGCACTCCATGCGACACAACCCTTGTGTCGCATGACACGTTTTTGTGTCGCATGTTATGTCGCAGAAAACAGAAAGTTTAAAAACTCACATTTCCACTAAGTGTCGAGACCCAAAATTTTATCACTTGATTTCACCCAATTTCAAGTCCAGATGCGTTTTTCCTTAAAGCAATATAGTAGAAATAAAAATTTTCCAAGCTGACCTGGCAGCTCGACCCCAGCCAGGGGCTCTGCCCCTTGGACACCGCCAGGGGCTGCCGCCCCTTGGACCCCGCTAACCAGGGGCGCTGCCCCCGGACCCCCGTACACCATTCCCAGACTTCAACAACAAATGCATACATGAACAACTCGCTTAGACAAACTGATTTGTCTCATACTTATATAACCTCACGTGTTTAGGACACTAGAAGGTTACCATTCGGACGTCGCGCGTATCATCGTATCGCTAACAACTCACAGGTGAGTTTCATAGCCCCACTCTTTCAACTGTTTTACTGTTTTTGGGGTGAAACACATGCACAACAACTGTTTTCGAATTATATTAATAATCTTTTATAATTCACAATCAATTATATTACTGTATGTAATACAAATGTGTAATACTTAGGAATTACACCCAACACGTCGTTTTGGAACAATATCAAGACCTAATCTAGATAGGTCACAATCTTACACTATCAGATTGTTGGAAAACAATTACCTAGACATAACTTGATATAGTTAGTACTATTCATTGGCCATATTGTCGCGGGACAATATCATCCAATACATTAGGACTAGTTAGTTCTACCTACACTAGATGATATAGATACAATTACAGGATTAGATGCTCTTTTAGGAACTAATATTTTCAATACAATTCAGGAACCTCAATATACTTGCTAGGCTTTAGGCTAGAAGTATACGATAACATAATATGTTAGTATAGATTCTTCATACTAATACAATTCAACTAGGTAATGAGCATTCATACCTAGGACCAACGTACTACTTAATATCTAAATATTTGCTTATACGTATTTAGATAAAATCAATTATTTTCATGCGTGTCATGATTGTTACTTACGTTTGCTCATTCGACAAACATATATATATATTTATATTTATATATATATATATATATATATATATCTACATGTTTAGATATTATCATTAGCCCTTGGTGCTAACTTCAATAGTATTTATGTATATTAGTATACATACAATCATACACACATTCAAGCCTGACGCGTCGTTGTACGGTCGGCTCTTATTTGCAATAGCTAGTATGTCGTTGTACTGCTGGCTCTACATTTCAACTATGCTCTCGAGCACTTCATAAACGATGCCGCGGTATTGCAGCGGGCACAAAACGATACCACGGTAAAGTGGGTACAAAACGATGCCACGGTATTGCAGTGGGCACAACTTCAATCAAACAAGTCGTTGTAACTTGTATCAGTATTCAATCAAACAAGTCGTTGTAACTTGTATAACTTCAATCAAACAAGTCGTTGTAACTTGTATAACTTCAATCAAACAAGTCGTTGTAACTTGTATAAATTCAATCAAACAAGTCGTTGTAACTTGTATCAATTTAAGACAAACAAGTCTAAGTAACTTGTAACAGTGCAAGCAACCAAAATCGGGGTATTTTGGACATTAAGTTAGACTTTTACACATTGGTGTTATAAACTTCAACGTATTACATATCAAAAATCACCGATTTTGGAAACAACTTTACAAAACATAAATTGTTTTATTACTTTATGTTTTCAACTAACCTTCCTATGAACTCACCAGCTTTATAGCTGACCTGTTTTAGCATGTGTTCTCAGGTTGCCCAGCAGGATTAGGATTGCTTCAAGGCTTAATTAGCCCGAGTCGCATATTTTCAAACCATTGGGACTGCTCTGCATCTACTTTAGCATTTTCAAATTTTGTACTTGGAAATCACTGTTAAACTTATAACGTTGTAAACGTTCTATTTTGGAAATGTATAATTATTTTCAAACGTCTCATTTAGAGTCGTTCATTATGTATCTTATGCTGTGATATTTGATTTAGTGACACCCGACCCGACAGCTTCCGCAAACCGAAATTTGAGGGTGTTACATAACCGGTTTTAACTTTACACCCCGAAATCACTAACGATCTAATCCAAGCAAGTATAGTTTTTAATATTTGAAAGTTCCAAATCAATCACTTTGACTCTTAAGAGTCCACTTGCCTAGTTTAACTTAAAAATTGTAGTTTTAAGCATTGTGACAATTCGGTCACACAACCAACCACATTTTACTTTCTCTCTTTAAATTGCTCACACTTACATTGATCATCCAATCTAGTTCCCTATGTTCGAACCAGAACTTGCCATACTTTACTACCACTCGACAGTGTCCACTGCCCGGTTGTGTTTTGGTCTAGCTTGGTACTTTTTGGTTTACTTATCAACGATAAATTTTATAACTAGATTCAACACATCATGTTAACTGTTGGTCAAAGTGCAAAGAAAAGGAAAAGGTCAAATTCAAATTGGAAAAGGAAGACTGCTGATGGAAAGTCCATTCGCAGGTCTAAGAAAGGGACCGATTCTGAGATTGCACCTGTTAGTGACCCAAAGGAAGCAGTGTGCTTCTACTGCAACACAAAGGGGCATTGGAAGCGTAACTGCCCAAAATACCTGAAAGACCTTGAAGATGGAAAGGTCGAGAAGAGTATTCAGTCAGGTATGTTTATAATCGAACTCCATAATACCACAACTTTAATTCGTGGGTTCTGGATACATGGTGTGGTAATCACATATGCACTGTATTGCAGGGGCTAAAGGAAAGTAGAAGTGTGAAGCATGGAGAACTCAACTTGGTTATGGGAAACAAAGGAATTGTACTTGTAATGAAGATTGGAAGATTTGAGCTCATGCTGAATTCTGGAGTTATGATAGATTTAAATAATTGCTATTATTCGTCAGAAATGACTAGAAACATTATTTCATTTTATGCTTTTTTAAAGATGGTTATCATTTTACTTTTGATAATGGAAATGGAGATATTTTGGTTTATTTAAATGATTGTTTTATTTTTAAAGCTTCTCCTTACAAAGGCATATATGAAAATGTTGAATGTGTTAGCAATGTTATTTTAAATGTTGATTCGTCTAATGAGCTTGATAAATCCAAGTTGTGGCATTATCGTCTTGGGCACATAAATAAGAAACGTATCGCCCAACTCCAAAAGGATGGAGTGTTGGAATCATTCGACCTCAAGTTGGATGATGTATGCGAATCTTGTTTATTAGGCAAGATGAATAAATCACTATTCACATGATCGTGTGAAAGAGGTGAAGGACTATTGGACTTGGTACATACAGATGTATGTGGACCATTTCGTTGTACCACAAAAGATGGAAATAGATACTATGTTACATTTACTGATGACTTCTAGTGAGATTTGGACATGTTTATCTGATCAAACATAAGTCGGATACCTTTAAGGTGTTCAAAAGATATCAAAACAAAGTAGAGAATCAACTGGGCAGAAAGATAAAGGTTCTCCGATCCGATAGGGGAGGAGAGTACCTTAGTATCGAATTTCTCGATCATCTTAGAGACTGTGGAATAGTTTCACAATTGATTCCTCCTAGAACACCATAGCTTAATGGTGTTGCTGAGAGGAGAAACAGAACTTTGTTAGACATGGTTCGATCTATGATGAGTCGAGCGACACTTCCGATAAGTTTCTGGGGTTATGCATTAGAAGCGGCCGCACATATCTTAAATCAAATACCCACTGATAAGCATCAAATAGATAGTATATTTTATAGTAATTTATCCCTATTTTTATATACATTTTAATGCATTTATATGATTTTAGATACTTATTTTGTTAATATTTGCATAAATATATTTTAATTGAAGATTGAAGAAAAGGGAGCAAAAACTATTCAAAACTGAAAGAAACTGAAGAAAATGAAAAAAGGAGCTTAAACCTTGAAGAAATGAAGACCAAAAGAGTTAAAATGAAGAATTGGGCCAAAAAGACAATAAAGTCCGGATATGAAGATTGAGAATCCAAAAGTCAAGCCCAAACCCGAAAATAGAATATTCTAGAAATTACATTTAACCGGCGGTTGAGCTTTAGGGTTTGAAGGCGGTGCAGACACGTGGAGTTGGACCCGGATGCAAATAACTCCAACCGGCGGTTGGAGAACCCAACCGGCGGTTGGGAGGTTGGTTTTTAAAACTATAAATAGAGGCTCAAATTAGCTTAAACCATATACGATTCAAGAATACTAAAACCGAAAGTTAGGGTTTTAGGTCGACTTTAGGTGCGATTTTGGAGGCTAAAGAGCTAGGGTTTGAAGGTTTTTAACCCTAGGAAAAGCTAGTTCGTCAATTGGTTCGATTTCTTTATCCTTGTAACTTTAATAACCTTATTAAGTTATTTATAATATTGTTTATTTGATTTAATTGTGAATTAGGTTTTCATTATATTTGTTTGAATGAATGTTTATTGAGTTTATTATTTGAATTATATGTTTATGTTGGAACGATATTATTGAATGTTTACTATACAAGTGTTGTCTTTATTATGATATATTAATGAAAGTTCTTGACATAATTAGACTGATTTATATTAAACTAGGATGACCATAAACTGTTTATATAAATTAAGTGATTGTGTTTCTGTTTTGATCTTAACCTTATGCGATAAACTAATAATAAATCATTAGTATAAAGTAATACTGCGATTCAAGCCTAACCGTAGAAATTGTATAATAAATTGATGATAGATCGTATTAATTAGTAACACTTTGCGTAACCTTATGATTGTGTTGCTATGATGAGGATTTGACTTAACCCTAAGTGATCTTCTACATTAGTAAATCACCAATAATAATAGCCAACAAAGCAAATAGACATAAGTACATATAATAAGTTTAATAAATAATAGTTTGAATAATTATAATCTTTTATCCAATTGAGTATACCTAAGTTGTTCCTTAAAACTTATCTATTAGAATCTGTATCAAAAATATAAATATAAATATAAATATATTCGTTCGGAACTAAAACGTCCCCCTTATCTTGTAGATTATTGTAAACTGGATCCTTTGTATTTATTTGTATTATAATTGTAAATATCTGTAATTAGAATAAATAGATAATTAGTTATAAATAAGAATCACGTTTTCTTGTGTTCCTTGTGTTCGAATTTGGACTTACTTATTAAGCTATATTACATGAACGGGTCAATCTTGCCTGAATTGTGTGATAGTATTATTTAGTATTTCCTTAATTTAAACTTGTTATTATAATCGTATATACTTAGCACACATCACCCACTAAGAAAGTTTCAAAGACACCGTATGAGATGTGGAAGGGAAAAAGACCTTCTCTTGGTCACATCAAAATCTGGGGTTGTGAAGTTTACGCTAGACGGGAAACTCAGGACAAACTAGACTCCAGATCTGAAAAGTGTCTTTTCGTCGGTTATCCACAAGAGTCGTTTGGATATTTATTCTATAGACCAAAGGATAATGTGGTCTTTGTAGCTCGAAGAGGAGTGTTCCTTTAGAGAGAAATGATATCTAAAGAGGACAGTGGGAGTAAAATTGATCTTGAAGAAATTTAAGAATCTACCGATGAAGAACCTATAATAAACACTGACGGTCAACAAGAGGTAAATACACCTGTTGAACCTGAAGACATATCCTTACCCGTTCGCAGATCTAGTAGAATTAGCAATCCTCTTGAGTTCTATTATGGTTACCAAATAGAAAGAGATGATAAGATAAGTGATAGTACATTGGGCGAATTAGATGAGCCTGCTAACTACAAGGAAGCGATGGCAGGCCCTGAGGCTGCTAAATGGAAGGAAGCTATGAAAAGTGAAATTCAGTCTATGTATGACAACCAAGTTTGGAATTTGGTTGACACTATACCCGGTCTTAAGACGGTGGGTTGTAAGTGGATCTTCAAGAAGAAGACAGACATGGATGGGAAAGTACACACTTATAAAGCTAGGTTGGTAGCGAAAGGCTATACTCAGACCTATGGGATTGATTATGAGGAAACCTTCTCACCGGTAGCTAAGATTAAGTCAATTAGGATTATGCTAGCCATAGCTGCATTTCATGATTATGAAATTTGGCAGATGGATGTCAAAACCGCTTTCCTTAACGAGAAACTGACAGAGGATGTGTTCATGACACAACCGGAAGGTTTTAAAAATGCAAAGTATCCTAATAGAGTGTGCAAGCTTGAAAAGGCTATTTATGGATTTAAACAAGCCTCTCGTAGCTGGAATCTCTGCGAAAAGGTAACAGAGTTTGGAATTTCAAGAAGTGAAGATGAGTCCTGTATATATGTCAAGTTCAGTGGGAGTATTGTAGTATTCTTAGTATTATATGTGGATGATATACTGCTCATAGGAAATGATATCCCAACTTTACAAGGTGTAAAGGAATAGTTGAGAAAGTGTTTCGCTATGAAAGATCTTGGAGATGCAGCATATATCCTTGGTATAAAGATTTATAGAGATAGGTCAAAACGTCTCATAGGACTCAGCCAGGATACATACATAGATAAAATATTGAAAAGATTCAATATGGAAAATTCTAAGAAATGGAACTTACCCTTGAATCATGGCATTAAGATCAGTAAGGATCTGTGTCCAAAGTCTGAGCAAGAATTGGACAGAATGAGTCGAATCCCATATGCTTCAGCTATAGGATCGATCATGTATGACATGACATGTACAAGGCCTGATGTATCATTTGCTTTGAGCTTAGTGAGTCAACATCAGCAGAATCCTGGTGAAGGTTATTGGACAGTTGGAAAGAATATTCTTAAGTATTTGAGAAATACTAAAGACAGGTTCTTGGTTTATGGTGGAGAAGAAGAACTCAGAGTAACGGGTTATAGTGACGCTAGTTTCCAAACAGACAGAGATGATTGTCGATCACAGTCCGGTTGGGTATTCCTACTAAATGTGGGAGCGGTGACATGGAAAAGTTCTAAGCAAGATACAGTAGCAGACTCTACATGCGAGTCTGAGTACATTGCAGCTAGTGAAGCAGCAAAGGAAGCTATTTGGATGAGGAATTTCATTGGAGATCTTGGAGTTGTTCCAACAGTACAAGATCCTATTGCTATATTCTGTGATAATGAAAGTGCAGTAGCCTTGAGTAGAAAACCCAAGGATCACGGAAAGTCAAAGCACATTGAAAGGAAATATCATTTTGTTCGAAGGAAAGTCGAAGAAGGACATGTAATTGTGAAGAGTATAAGATTAGAGGATAATCCAGCTGATCCGTTCACAAAGCCTCTAGGAAAGTCCAAGCACGATGAACATGCTAGGAGCATAGGTTTAAGAGATAATGTAAAGTTTTAGTTGTTAGTTTGAATTTGAAACGTTATAAACAATGATGGAAACTGTAATAGACTTGGTGATTAATAATGGAGATTTTTAATGGGAAGGAGTTCTACCATTTACTATTGTTTGTCATTGTGTTTCAGTTTTGCATGTTTAGACACCACTTCCAGAGTAATAAGTTCTTACTCAAACCTCCTCAGTCGATCACACTATAGGAAGTATGTGGTGAATCAAGACTGTCATGGAGTGTTAGTAGATGTCTATGGAGATTAGACATGGCATGGAGATTGCTGCAACACTCATGGGTACTTAATGGGGATTTAAGTATAGGAGAAACCCGCACTTAAAGAGATCACTTCATGGATTAAATCACAAGTGATTTTAAGATGATAATATATTCTATTCTTAAATTGGAGATACATGAGTATCTAGTTCTTCGAGTCTGTTATGCTTTAGTCTATTCAAACGCTGTGCATAAATGCTAGTTATAAAGGGTATGCTAGGTATAATATGATGAGTTGACTAGTGCTATGTAGTCGACATTTATTTGTTCCTTTTGCCTAAAAGGAAAAGAGATATCATGGGCCCTCTGATGATTAAAGTTTGACTAAAAGTGCTAGGCCTGGCCGAGACTAAGTTGATAGTTCAGTAGTCTCATATAGTCAATATAATCGGAAATCAGAAAACTTATATGAATCTTGAGATTGATTATAATCCATATCTCGGTTCATAAGATATCGTGAAACAAAGAAATGGTTGATCACTTATCTAAAGGACTGACTCTAAGAATGAGATTCAGAGTTCGGCAGTTGCTTGGATGGCACACTTTACAAAGTTAATAGGATAGAGAATTAGACCAATAGTAGTTGATGATTTGTCCAAATGGGAGACTGTTGGAATAGTGTCCAATATCATAACTAATTGGTGAGACTATCATTAATGGTAAAGTCCTTTTTGGGTTGCCTACATGAACAGTCAAGAGAAAGATGAAGGGATAACATTAATTGGTATTAATGTTATATTTAATTAGTTGATTTATTAATTTATGGATTAAATTAATTAGAAATTAAAAGTAATTAAATTGGCGGAAGATTCCAGAAACAGGATCCAACCGCCGGTTGGATAGTCTAACCGCCGATTGGGATCAGGGTTTCAAAGGCAGTGGAAGTTGCAGACTTGAAGTCCAAGACTGACAGCTCCCACCGCCGGTTGGAAGGTCCAACCGCCGGTTGGGAGTCGAATTCATGGTTTCTTCCACAACTATAAATAGGGGCATCCTATACCTTCATTATGTATCAAGTCAGCTACGAATTTTCAAGTATTCCAAAAATTCGACTTTCTCTTGGGTTTTTGGGTGTGAAGCATTAGAGGTATTATACTTTGGGTACTTGCCTCCAAGTAACGAAACTCTGCTCGTTGGTCTGCGCGCGAGAAATAGGTTTTCTCTAAGGTTAGTGTTTTCCTTATTTTCTTTATCCAATTTCCTTATTGTACTATGTTGTTAAAGTTAAAGATCCCTTAGGGTTTTAGTTTCCTAATTGCCTTAGATTATTTAAAGTTTTGTTATTCCGCTGCGTATGTAATAATCTAGTTAGGGAATAAAAAACCCAATAGTATGTGCATGGTTCAGTTGAATCAAATGGATAGAATGAGTAGATTATGGTTGCAAGAAAGTGATGTGGATTGGAGCTTGCATTATGGTTAGATAAGCTCTTCCTTCTTTTGAATTGTCGTGTCTGATTGCCATTATGTAAATCGCCCAAAACAATACTTTAATGACACATGTGGATTAAGATGAAAAGGATTTAGTGAAATGTGGAGTATGCTTTTGACATGGTAAAGTCAAAGTGGATAGTGGTCAAGTCAAAGTTGAATGTTGTAGTGTCAAAATGGGTAAAGAATATGTTGTAAAGTTGTATGATTAATTAGATGTGAAAGGGTGTAGTTTTGGTCATGATTTTGGTGGAAAAGTGATCAAAACACTAAATGTTGAATTTTGGTTGATTCGTGTGGTAATGAATCTTTGGTCATATTTAGTTGTTGAAAAGAAATATTGAAATCTGGTGTGGAATAGTTGAATCGTTGTTAGTTTGGGAAACGGGCCATAAAGGTGTCTAAATGGGTTATACATGAGTTAAATTGCTAAAATGAGCTGAAGTGTACATGGTCGTTATTGGTTATTGTCGTTGGAGTCAAATGGTATTAGAAATGTGTTGGTGAAAAGTCCAAGTCTGAAAACAAGTGGTTTGTGTTTTGACTTAGTCATAAAAAGGGTCGAAATGACCATATTTTGGATTAACGTTCGAATTATTCGTTATTGTGAATTTTGAAAAAGTGTAAAAAGGAAAACTTTTATTTTGACATAGTGGAGGTGCCTGCAAAATTTCAAGTCCTAACTATATACGAGTCAACAGTTATGCGCGTCCGAAATTTGCTTTAAAACTAAGTTTGGTGCAGGCCTGGATTTTTGATGAACTACCCGGCTGCTTGGATCCGTACCCGGCTGGTAAACGGGTTTACCTGGCAGGTAACTAGCTTACCCGGCTGGTTCCTAGTGCTTTAAAAGTAGTCCATGTTCTGTTGTTGAAAATCGAATTACACCCGGTTGGAGCGGGTGGTACCCGGCTGGTACCCTGATTTACCTGGCGGGTACCCGGCCAGATTTGGTGTTTTTGTTATAAAGCTTTTGTCAAATCGTAAAACATTAGTAACAATCAGACATACATACGTAGGAGTTGTGGGACATTGTTAAGAGTGTTTTAACACTTAAAAAAAATTGAGGCGTTTCATTTATAGTGTGTTTGAAGTTGGATAAAAAAGGTTAAAAATATTTAAAAAATATTTTTTTTTGTCAAAATAATGGATATATTACCGTTTTATTATATATATATATATATATATATATATATATATATATATATATATATATATATATATATATATATATATAATGTTATCGACTATATTTAAAAAAATAGGAAGTGGCCCACCCGACCCCCTTCTCCTTTCGTCGCCCAGCCGAAGGGATGAAACCGAAGAAGCGATCGACGAAACTGTGCCAACTTATAACACCCCTCATTTATACTCAATTTAATATAGTAAATCGGAAGCGTAAGTCCAAATAACTAGAGATAGTTTACACCATTTTATCAACATATAAAATTCCACCTTTTAAAAACATAACTTCTCGACATAGGTGTTATATAAAAACATGTTAAAACATTATTTTATACAATTCCACTATCAGAGTAATGCCTCAAGGTCAAACATTCCTTCTATTCCAACTTCTTGCCCACCCAATATAATAGCCAAAACCTGCAAGAAGGGGTAATGTGGGGGATTAGCATAACGCTAAGTGAGCAGATAACTAATCAACAACCTAACTTAGCTCAACAACTTTGTGTACAACAATTAGCACTAAACAAACAAGTACACAATACAACACATCAACAATGCATCAGTTCAACAATGCAACAATTCAACTAATCAACAACACCATAATGAGGATCGGCGGCTCTGGGGATAACCATAACCCGGGTGGCTCCCCAAGAACACTTACCCAACCATATCCGTATGGCCATACGGACGAGACCGATAGCTAGTGATTATCTTCAACCAACACAGGAGATGTGTTAAACTTTGGATAACCAACTAGCCCAACCAACAGTTCAACAACTCGTTGCCTCATTAACAACTGATGCCCGAAGGCCAATTAATTCAAGTGATCACGTAATCAACAAGTCACATATTCAACTAGTCAACATATCAACAGTATTATTACTATCAACATAATCATCAATACAACTAATAAAGTAATAATACGTTACTTGTTGTAACCAAACTTGTTACAACCAAGTTACGCTGAGGATTAGAGATCCACTCACCGACCACCTCAGGCATCCACTCAGTAGTCTAATATCACTGAGCCTTCTGCACATCTGACAATACAGTAGAATAATACAAGTTAGTTACTTGTCTCAAAATATATATAACATTATTCCAATATTACAAGCAACATCTTAACGACATAATTCACACTTACTTATCAAGTTTATGCTCATTAAAATCACAACCACATTTAATCAACTTTTACCATCCCATTTAACATGATTACACCTTCAACAAGGTTATTATCATTATCATCAAATATCATTAGTTCATTCAAATCCCCAACACAATGTTTCATAAACTCTTATCCACATAAATGCTAACTTTTCCCTTTGATTATTAACTAAGTGTTCTTAATCACAATTAATATCAATTTCCATCATATAATCCATCATGGTTATAATAATCCTCAAATTCTCAAGAACACCCAAACAATTTCACAACCCTTAGTATAATCTATGTAAATCATCATCTTTAATCAATCATAAAATGATCATTAACAACACTTAATTATTTATACATCATTAACTCAAGCTTAAAAGCTTTGATTATAACATAATCAACTAAACCCTTAAACTTTCTACAAAATCATACACTAATTCTCTCATTTCTAAGTTAGGATTTAGGTTATAATTATGATTTAAACATCAAATAACAATTATATAATCCTTTCATGCCTTAAATTCATCTCAATCATCACAAACCTCAAGAACACCAAACAAAAATAACTTTTAGCTTGAATCTTGCTACTTATCATCATTAGTGAGTTTATCTCACATCAATTTCACCAATCTAAACCCTTAATTCGAATTATAATCAAGAACATCAAAGAACCCAAATTCTAGGGTTCATAAATTTCAAGAAATTGAGACTTACATGTTGATTAGAATGATTAGAGGATGATAACCTTTGATCTTGAAGCTTGAATTCGAATTTGGCATCATTAATTTGATGGAAGGAAGTGATTTTAAGAGTTAATCTAGGGTTTAAATGATTTATGCATATATGTATAATACGTACGTATGTATATAGATAAGGAGTCTTCAACCGACTCAAATATGAGGCTATCATATAATTGTTTAAATTTCATTCCCCGTACTTATCGTTGTCTGGAACTTAAAAACCATTTGCGGGGAAACATTATTTTATTTTACCGTCAACTAAATAAAATTAAAACACTCAATAATTTATTAGTCACAATAAATTATTCGACTATTATCACTATTTATTTCAAATAATACAACACGCCTATTTTCTGACACACTTAATAATAATTCACAGTCAGAAAATATTAAATACTACTAGACCCGAGAACTGGGTGTTACAAATCTCTCCCCCTTAAAGAGATTTCGTCCTCGAAATCTGATCACACTTAATCAACCTAGTGAAATAGAATCACACATTACATTTCACTAATACTATACTTTTCATACAACTTATACGTCACATGAACACAAAATGTATCTATATATCAACATATACTTATATAGGTATATATTATTTCATCAACCAACACACTACTAGTGTGTATTTCAACTGAATTTCTATAAACACACAAGTTGTGTTTTATACACCACTTAATTCAACTATCATCTAATACATATATCATACCACATTCACATATCCAATTGTAAATGTTTCTATTAATTTAATTGACCACTTACATGACCGTTCATACTTAGTCATGCAAACAATTAAAACACATAATTACTGTTTACAAATGTAACACATATCCATGTGAACATTTTAACTTTACAACTATAATATCCCCACTAACGACAACAACAACAACAACATCATCAATAAGTGGTACTGACTACTACAACATACACATTAACAACTAGCAACTTAGCTAACAACTATATATTTCTTTAGCTATCAATTTGCTGTGAATTTTCACTTTTGCAACCAGTTAATTACAACCTTACAACTTGTAATTATAAACACGACTAGGTTATATGAAACCCTTTACTTGACAGAAATCTACAATCATCTAACCATCAACAAGTAAGAAAATCAGTAAGCAATAGGTAGAGGTCAATTATTTTATTGTTACAACCAGTTTCATATAATCAACTAGCACCCTTTCACAACAACTTGGATGCTAACTCAACACCTGTTAATACCAAACATCATCATTGGTATCTCAACAACACAGGGTGCTGACATTAGTCATCTATTCAACAATATTATTCATATTCAACTTACCTCTACTTTGCTTAAATCAACTTTTAACTCTTACTATCGACAATGCATCACACATACACATCAAATGTGCCATAGATATCACATTAGCAACAACAACTTAGTGGTTTATTACTCTTTCATATTAGTCCATCATTGACTATTTATCAATTACAGGTCAACATATCTTACCTGATATTTTAAAACCACTTAACTTTATCTGGTACTTAGTAACCTCAACAACTCCATGTGAAATGGCATAATATAAATACGTTGGCCAGACGTCGTCATATTATGTCAGTCACACTTCATTCTCAGGCAACTTCATACCATTCCTCTTCAAGTCATTAATCTTTACTCTAACATATATCATAACACTGATATCAACAGTTTACACACTTTTACAACCTGTAATAGCAGGTATATCCCCAATTATTAACTTGCTATTATTTTCAACCTATCACTTTTAATATACATTACTTGTATCATTAGGTAGGTATCTTCAACATAGACATTCAACACCATTTTCAATATATATTATTAACATAGGGTAATGTCTAATACATGTACATCAGTCAACCTCTTTATTAACCGATTTCCAATTAAACTACTAGTATGACAATTAATACTTCTAGTACCTTCAGTACCAACATTTCATCAATACGAGGTGTAATATTTAACACATATTCATCAATCTTTAAACCTTTTGTTAATTTATAATTGAGCATTTCATATTCGATCATCATATAATTATAAGCTCATGCACTTATCATCTACTTCTTAAAATGCTCAATTTAATACATTTTTAATACTTTTGCATAATTCAGTTACTTCATCATGTTCAACTAATTCACATCTTATAGTCCACATAATTCTTATAATCAAGGTTTACTAATCCTGGTTAACCACAATCAACATTACCATTTACTGGTATATTTTTTTTTACAGTTACATAAACCGCCTACAAACAGCTCATACACTATAAAATGTGTGGACCTCTTAAAACAAATTTTCATATTGTTTATAGTCACAGAAAAGATCTCTGGGCTCAAAGAAACAAAAGCCCAATATAAAACGTAAGTCAAAAGTTTCAAATAAGGTCCGAAAAACAGTAAAACGCGATTTTTGGGCCCCAAAACGACCCCGAAGTGCCGAAAACTGACAGGGCTCATGGCAAGTCTATGAGCTTTGACCGTTGGGCCGTTTTTGAGTGGACATGTAAATTTCGTCTTAATCGGACACCGAAATTTTCTAGCGGAAATTTCTACGCCAAACGTAACTACGAACGTCGAAAAACTTAAAATTTTTATTTTTCACAAAAAAAAAACCACAAGCCGCCGGCTATAGGGTCAAGCCGCCGGCTTCAGACACCAAGCCGCCGGGTCCTACACCCTAACCGCCGGGTAAATTAAATTTTGGCCAAACAGAGACATTTTGCCGTATAAAAGCTATAGCAGCCGCCGGGTTGGGTGACCAGCCGCCGGTTTTGTACCACTAGCCGCCTGGTCCACCATCAGACCCGCCGGTTCCCTTGTCTGCACAGCAGCCTGCACAACTTAGTGCAAAAATGCGAATTTCAAACGCGCATATCTCACAAACCGTAAAGAATTAGGGTCTGAAATTTTGCAAGCACCTTTATATAGTCAAAATAAAACTTTCCCTTTTTACAATTTTTCAATTTTCACATTTTACGCGAAAACGGACGTGTAACTCATTTTAGGCCATTTCCGACCATTTAGTGGACACGCCATATTCCAAATGGCTTGGTTTCAGACTTCAACATTTTACCAACATATTTCTATATATATTTAAGACGTGTGGGCATATTCATCCCCCCATATACCCTTCCTATCGTATTTTCACTCGTTGACCCGTTTAGGGGTCCAATTGGGCAATTTCAACCAAACAACCACATTGACTACCCAAAACACTTTCAACGCACTTTGTTACTATACTTATGAATTAAAGTCACTTTAACGCTCATCATATACGAACCACAACTCTTTTCAACTATTATTGGCATACTATAACTCTAAAGCACCAATTCACATTAAAATCACTATATTTAGACCGATCACAATAAGTTTTCCAATTTCATGATCACTTTGACTTTTCACCACTTGTCAATACATATAAGTTTGGTTGACCACTTCGACTTCATTGCTTTTCTACCTTTAGTATATATATCATAATTCAACCACAATCATGATCATTATTAATCATATTAACACATAAACATCTTGCCACAATCATCACTTTATGACATAGTAAATTCCAAATTCGACTCTACTAATTTCAACCTTGACTTTTCTGTGTCAAACATACAATTCCCAATCAATGGACACTTTCTCATTTAAACAACAACAAGACTCCAAATTACTTCGATTGTGCCATTCTAACCATCTCATTTCACTACATGGAGTCGTATCAACTTTGTTATCAAAATTTACTACTACACTTAATTATATTACTTCCAAATTATTGTCTTACAATAGTAAGTAATCCCACATAACAATTCATACAACTTATTTCATATTTCAATTTCTTATTGTAGACACAATTAATTTCACATAATACAACTATTACAACTTATTCAATAATGTGTCTACTCAATTCAACAATATATTACACCTTTCTATGATGTTAAACATCTCATTTAGTATCTCCTCATCAGATTTACAAACAACTATTATCAAGGATTCATCACGGAGAAATCATAGCAGTTTGATCCAATTTACTCTACTAATAATCATATCATGCCAAATCAAACAATTCAAGCTTATTAAATACACCAAGCTTATTAGAAAATACCTGATATATCTAGGCCCACAAGTATTGAGGAATCATTGAGAATACCAGACGGTTCCTCATGTTCCTCCGTCTCTGCAACCAAAACAACAATCTTGCAACTAATTATAGGTTAGTACACATTCAATAACAATTTTCTCATACAACCACTAATCCCCACCCATGGAATGTTTGACTTGACACAATTCTAAGTTTGGGATTGAACATCTTAAAATATCCAATTCACCCAAACCACGCTTTGATACCAACTTATAACACCCCTCATTTATACTCAATTTAATATAGTAAATCGGAAGCGTAAGTCCAAATAACTAGAGATAGTTTACACCATTTTATCAACATATAAAATTCCACCTTTTAAAAACATAACTTCTCGACATAGGTGTTATATAAAAACATGTTAAAACATTATTTTATACAATTCCACTATCAGAGTAATGCCTCAAGGTCAAACATTCTTTCTAGTCCAACTTCTTGCCCACCCAATATAATAGCCAAAACCTGCAAGAAGGGGTAATGTGGGGGATTAGCATAACGCTAAGTGAGCAGATAACTAATCAACAACCTAACTTAGCTCAACAACTTTGTGTACAACAATTAGCACTAAACAAACAAGTACACAATACAACACATCAACAATGCATCAGTTCAACAATGCAACAATTCAACTAATCAACAACACCATAATGAGGATCGGCGGCTCTGGGGATAACCATAACCCGGGTGGCTCCCCAAGAACACTTACCCAACCATATCCGTATGGCCATACGGACGAGACCGATAGCTAGTGATTATCTTCAACCAACACAGGAGATGTGTTAAACTTTGGATAACCAACTAGCCCAACCAACAGTTCAACAACTCGTTGCCTCATTAACAGCTGATGCCCGAAGGCCAATTAATTCAAGTGATCACGTAATCAACAAGTCACATATTCAACTAGTCAACATATCAACAGTATTATTACTATCAACATAATCATCAATACAACTAATAAAGTAATAATACGTTACTTGTTGTAACCAAACTTGTTACAACCAAGTTACGCTGAGGATTAGAGATCCACTCACCGACCACCTCAGGCATCCACTCAGTAGTCTAATATCACTGAGCCTTCTGCACATCTGACAATACAGTAGAATAATACAAGTTAGTTACTTGTCTCAAAATATATATAACATTATTCCAATATTACAAGCAACATCTTAACGACATAATTCACACTTACTTATCAAGTTTATGCTCATTAAAATCACAACCACATTTAATCAACTTTTACCATCCCATTTAACATGATTACACCTTCAACAAGGTTATTATCATTATCATCAAATATCATTAGTTCATTCAAATCCCCAACACAATGTTTCATAAACTCTTATCCACATAAATGCTAACTTTTCCCTTTGATTATTAACTAAGTGTTCTTAATCACAATTAATATCAATTTCCATCATATAATCCATCATGGTTATAATAATCCTCAAATTCTCAAGAACACCCAAACAATTTCACAACCCTTAGTATAATCTATGTAAATCATCATCTTTAATCAATCATAAAATGATCATTAACAACACTTAATTATTTATACATCATTAACTCAAGCTTAAAAGCTTTGATTATAACATAATCAACTAAACCCTTAAACTTTCTACAAAATCATACACTAATTCTCTCATTTCTAAGTTAGGATTTAGGTTATAATTATGATTTAAACATCAAATAACAATTATATAATCCTTTCATGCCTTAAATTCATCTCAATCATCACAAACCTCAAGAACACCAAACAAAAATAACTTTTAGCTTGAATCTTGCTACTTATCATCATTAGTGAGTTTATCTCACATCAATTTCACCAATCTAAACCCTTAATTCGAATTATAATCAAGAACATCAAAGAACCCAAATTCTAGGGTTCATAAATTTCAAGAAATTGAGACTTACATGTTGATTAGAATGATTAGAGGATGATAACCTTTGATCTTGAAGCTTGAATTCGAATTTGGCATCATTAATTTGATGGAAGGAAGTGATTTTAAGAGTTAATCTAGGGTTTAAATGATTTATGCATATATGTATAATACGTACGTATGTATATAGATAAGGAGTCTTCAACCGACTCAAATATGAGGCTATCATATAATTGTTTAAATTTCATTCCCCGTACTTATCGTTGTCTGGAACTTAAAAACCATTTGCGGGGAAACATTATTTTATTTTACCGTCAACTAAATAAAATTAAAACACTCAATAATTTATTAGTCACAATAAATTATTCGACTATTATCACTATTTATTTCAAATAATACAACACGCCTATTTTCTGACACACTTAATAATAATTCACAGTCATAAAATATTAAATACTACTAGACCCGAGAACTGGGTGTTACACAACGGCGTCGGTCCAGCCTTCTTTAGTTGGCAACCGAAGAATCATGTTGGATGTGGTCTAAGTGTGATTTGAACCTTGAACCTTTGCAAATGTGAAAAAGATAATCGTTACTTCGTATTTCAAATTTACCACTTAGCTAACTCACTAATAAATATTTTTATTCTTTAGAGATTTCACGTGTCAGAGGTTTATGATCGACAATTTCTACTATTAAAAGAAAACATAACAAGGTTTAATATATCCTCTACGTGTATTAATCATAATTGTTTGGAGAATCAATTGAGCATAACTCAAATGATATCGTCACCGCAAACGCATAAACTCTACATGTGTGACCTATAAGTTAGGTGTTCGAATCCATTCCTCTGCACATGTGATTGATTCGTAGACATGTGATTTGCCAGTCGTTGATACTTCTTTCGAGTGGTATGATCATGTACCTTTGAAATATGGTATGGGACAGGGTTTCCCCAAATTACCTTGTTTTCCCTTCTGTCTAATTGTTTGGAGACAAATAAGATGTTTGAGACGTGAATAATAGAGCAAAAATGTATGATTAAGCTTTGATATATCTTCTATCTGCTATCTATAAAGTATTTTGGTATTTTATTTGTTTAAATTTTTAACTCATTAACTTACCATCTTCATTTGTTAATTTTTTTTAACTCATTAACTAATTTTATTTAATATATCTTAAATTTAACAACAAATGTCGAAGGACAATAAAGGAAAACGAATTGAGTACATGATGTAAATCAGGGTGGAAATTAACATCGCTTAAAAATCTATTTTTTTTTTTAATAAATATATTACCATGTTAGAAATGTATACGTATACAAATTGCAAAAAAGATAATTACCATATCCGATTTTATGCTTCTTTAGGTATATAATAAACAAAAATGTTAAAGATTTAACATTATCATCAAATTGATACTCCAAATTAACCGAGAAATGAAACAATTACTCCGTCAAATAAATGGACTATACAAATTGGAATATTGTAACGAGCCCTAAAAATAATGAATTATTTGTTCAATTTTCTCGATATATACGATAACTTCAAGGGCTATATATACACGTCGATTTCTTGGAATACAGCTTACCAATTATTACTCTCTTCACAAGTTTTCTTCTCAAAATTCGAATTCTTCAACTATTTAACCTAATCGCCGATTGAAAGATAACGACGTTGGATCGGCTCATTCCAGCGTTTAATTTAAGCAAAATCCAAACGATTAATCGATTGTTTGATTGAATTAAGATCGATATGCATCGTTCGTCTTCGCGAATTACTCCACGGATTTATACAATTGTTTGATCTAACATCTAGATAGATCGTGACTGAAGATCGACGGAAAGTTTTGTTTTTTTTATTGATCAAATCAGAAGAAAAAAGGAGACTTTAATTGATTTTGACTTTTCTTGATCTGCGGCAAATCAAAGATTGATTACAGGTACTGAAAGAACACACATCGGTTTATTTAATTGTTTAGTGTTTTTAGGTTTGATGATTCACGGCCGTCTAATCGCTTCATCAGATCTGATGCCCGAGTTTATGAATCGGAAAGCATGTATGATGCGGTTTAAATCTCGAGATCTTTGAAGGAAACCTTGTGTTCATAATTTATCATGGCACATATCAACTAAGAGCTACATAAAGTTTTGATTTTTCTCTCGAAATTGATGATCATGGTGACCGTGATTTTAAGTTTGACCGGTCGATTTATGTTCTGAGGACTGGATATAAGGAGAATTATACTCCGGTTGTTCGGAAGAATTATCATGTTGACTTTAGTCGAATTTTTTTTGTCTGACCTGAAAATATGGTTTTCTGAGATCTGATTACATAAAGATACTTATTTAAATCTTCTAATTGGGACATAATATGCCGATGATCAAATCAGATCAGATCTCTCGTGAACTCAATGAAGGATTTATTATAAAATTAATTTCTATTATCGAGTTGGAGTTGAATTCCGATAATGTTTGTGATGCATTCTCCAAGCCATCTATCTTAAGACATGATTGATTAAAGCTAAAGTAGTAATTTCATCACTTTGTGGGTCCTTGATGTTGGGTATAGGGTAGATTGCTTTGTGTACAATAATGTTGTGTGATTTTTAGTTCGGTTTGATGCTGTATAATAATTAGTGGTTTCCGTGTAACAGAATTGTGATTCGCTAGATAGAATGGATCTGGAACTTATGAAGTTCGTTAATTCAGACGTGACATGGGGTTCTATTAAAAAGGGCAAGAGGAGTATGATGACTCGTGGAAGGAAGCCTGGGGCGAGCTGTTCCCAGATAAGTGACTCAGTTGTTTACGAGTATGAAAAGGTATTTACTTGCCGGTTATATCTATGTATCTATGGTTTATACACTTAGAAAAGCATTAGGTTTACGCTTAATTGTCTTATGGCAGTCTGGTGTAGCCATTCTCGGTCAACACTTTGCTGAGGAAGTACTCGATGTCCCTATAAAGAAAAGAATACTTATGCTCCAACCTCAGACTCCCCCGCATGACGGGTCTGTGGCAGGAAGTAAACATGCTTCTGGGGAGCCCTTAAAGGAGAAAAAGAAAGAGGTTCCTGACCTGAATGACTTCTCTGGTATTGAACTTCTTGCTGCTGCTGCATGCCACAGCTCCAATTATGATAGCTCTGTTCACCTGGAGTCTACTGAAGTTGTCCACACCACAGCAAAAGTTAGTGAACACACTGATGGAATAAAAGAGAATATTGAGTCTACTGAAGTTGTGCACACAACAGCAAAAGTTAGTGAACACACTGATGGAATAAAAGAGAATATTGTCCCAATGGACTCAGATGAATCGTCTGTTCAGGATAGTACAATCCCCGTTCCACAAAATCTTTGTGATAATGGGAATGGTGAGGGTGATAAAAGCCCTGTTCTTTCAAAAGGTGTCCGGTTGCATTGGGACTTGAATGCTGCTCCGGATGAGTGGCAAGAACCTTGCGATATCCTTGCTGACCCTCAAACCGAGAAAGGTTACATATATAACGAATGTTTGCATAATGGTCAAACAACTTTAGAAGGTTATGATACTAGAATTTCGCAAATCGCAGAAGACGACAAGGGAAGCACATTACCTGATGTTGCAATCTCAGTTGTGCCTCTCAACAGATCACAGACTTTTGGTATTCATGGAAACGACGATGGTGCCGCTATGTGCAAGACATCAGATGCCGAGAGTTGTATGAGTAAATCAGATGTGGTTGATTTTGTAAATCCAGCTAAGTGTGAAAAAGTATCTACTTCTGCTGCCTCTGTTTCACTAGGACAAACAGTTATAAAGGTTGAGCCTTGTAATAAGTCTGACGATGGGCAGGCAGTTTCTGAAGTAGTACAAGGTGGATGTGTGTCTGTAAAAGGTGATGGTGACGATAAGCTTACTTCAGAAGATCGTCTCAGTGATTGCTGTGGCTCAAATGTTTCACATGATGAACGGGTTGAGGGTGATACAATAGACACACTTAAGGCAGGATATGATTCTCCAGTTGAAGATGGTGAGTTAAGAGAGCCAAGTATATACCACCCTTGGCAGAAGGAAGAAGTTGAGGAAAGAGAGTGTGTCGACTATGAGTCGGATAATATGTATGAAGATAACTTTGATACTGTTGAATCAGTTCAGACCGAAGTCCCATTTGATCACCACCAAACAATTGGAGTATTAGGTGTAGAAAGGATTAATGAAATTCAACAAGGCAATAATGCAGATGCCTTAGGGTCTAAAGACTCCAAGTATCAGCTGCAGGAGCATTCTAAATGTGCTATATTAGAAGAAAGGAATGGCAGTCCGGCAAGATTCCGTACTGAGAGGAGAAGTGGTGGGAATATGTTCTGTATAGATAGATCGACATCAACGTCCTTTGATGTACGCAACAACAGTGCCTGCTTACGTCGTAGCAGGTGATTTTGTGATTATTTTTTGCTTCATATCTAGTTATATATCATGTCTCCTGTATTCTAATATTTTTCTTGCATGCAGATCTGACAATATTGGAGATACATATTCACGAGCTGAGAGGGATTTTGGTCCTAAAAAGTTCATGGGACGGGACGGACCATCTTACAATGGTCGTGCTCCGAATGATGCTGGTGGTCAATGGGGTGGTCCCTTTTCAAGAAACAATCATGGGTACCCCAGCACAAAAAATGCTATTGGAGGATCAAGTAGCCATGACAACAATCAAGCTTTAAATTATAACCCGAGGGGTAATTATAGGACCTTCAACAGAAGGCCATTACCATCTGACCGAAATGAATCTTTCACTGGTGTTCACAGGGGAACACCACCAGCAAGGGGCATTAGCCATGATAGATCTAGGGGTGAATTCAGAAGAACCCCTCGAGAAGAATACTATGATTCAGAGCTGGGCTATGGAGAAAAGAAAACGCTTTCTTCCAATTTTGATCGAGGTGCACATCTATCACAGTCTCGAAGACGATCCAGGTCAAGATCTAGATCAGGGTCCCCCATTGCATGGCATTTTCAGAAAAAACGGAACGTAGATGCAAAAAGGCAAAGCCCAGATTATAGGTCTGATGCACGATTTCCCTTTTGGAAACCTGGTTCTTCTGGTGAAAACGAAGCTTCCAGAAGCTTTAATGATCGAAACGCTGTCAATGGGCAGTATAGAGACAGGAGATCATCACCAGTCGGAACATTTCAGCGGAACCATAGGTTTGATCCACCTGGTTACATTGGAAGATTGAAGTCGGATGATAATTTCCGCCCCATACCACGCCCTGGAAGATTTCCCCAGGGTTATAGCAACGATAGCACATTACATGATGAAAAATATGGAATGATGAACGAAAGGAAGCGTTTTAAGAACGATTTGGATGCGTCTTTCAAGGCTCGGTACCCTCGTAATAAAGATAATGGATTCAGATATGCTCGTAATGAGAATAGGTGCTTCAGAGATTCTGAGAATACAAGTGAGGAGAAAGGTTGTAGATACACCACTAACAAGATGTTCACTGGGGAAGGAGATTCTCGTAATGATAATTTGCAAAGGGAATGATGACTTTCTTTGCCTTACTTTAGGTCTGCGTTCTTTTAAGTCATTTGACAAGGGGTCAATTAGTTGGTATATATGAAATTTTTGAATTGTTGATCCCTTTGTTTCTAATTCTATTTTTTCTATTTACTACTTCCCTTTGTCACTTCTTTCAAGTTCTTTTTAGATCAACTTAGAGTACTGGTCAGCAGGGGTATCTAGGACCATTTTTTGTAAGTCTGACTCTTGTTCTTTATTGGGTTGGTACCATTTTGAGTGGTGTTCAAGAGAATAACGTTTGGAGTAGTCTCTCTGGTCATTTTATACTGTAATATGTGAAGTTGATCAAATCAATTATCAAGAAAGTTATATTTCTCATTGTCTTGCTCTCATTCATTGTTACTTTCAAGGCTCCAATATTTTGCGAACATAAGTTTCTAGGTGTATGTAGTGCTTGCTTGTTTTAGGATGACCTAAAATGGCTACCAGCATATGGGCTGGAGTTATGGGAGGTCCTCTGCTTTCGTCCTCAATGGTGAATTGTAAGATACTTAAGTACACACATAATGACATCCATCATGCTATGTTCATGTTGCAAAACCATTACTATATACATATATATGTTTGAGCTTATAGATCATAGTTCTATTTGGTTCACCAGCTGAAGCTGATTGATTCAAACTGCAAATCTTTTGACAACTCAGATGAGCAGATTGCTGCCACATCTTCCCTCATCTTCTTTGGACCACTCACTAAAACTCCGATGCTGGATCCATCAATTTCTACAAGTATTTCTGCAATCAGATGACATAAAAATATTTTTTACTTCATGTGTTTACGCATATATTTCAGATTATAAATGTAAATTCAGTCATAGTAAATACTAATTCAATAAGAAGCGAGTTTTCTTACTCTTGAAATCTGGTCTTTCTCCATAGCTAACCATGGTAGAACTGAGAACAGATATATTTGGAAGACTTTCCAACTCCCTATCTGCATTATAATACCAAGAGCTCATCCCTGGAGATGTCATTGGTGTGGGTACATCCGTCATTTGGACCTGCCTTGTTTCTGTCAAATTCCTTTTTTTGTTCCACAAGAAAGCTGTAGTTACAGTTACAACTATAGACACGCATATAGATAGCATGTTAAAAATTGACCTTGCAGTATATGGGTATATCACATTTGTATTTTGATCAATCGGGTATATGTAGAATCGTGTAATAAGAGCAACAAGTGTAACAGAAATGACAGAAGAACCGAGAATTATCGCACATAACCATAGCCAGCTGTTGACCCCTAAACTGGCAGAAATTGGTGCATCAAGAGGACTGGGTTTGAACCATATGGTTTGGTAAACCTTTTGGTCTTCTGTTGTGGGACTGTTCTCTTGTGTTACATATGCTCGTATTTGTAACTGTATCCGTGATATATCATGGCTAGTTCCTTTAACTGGAAGTAGAAGGTCTAAGATCCCGAGATCCACTGATTTCTTGAAGGCTGGGATAAGAATAATCTGCGGTGTTTTGTTGCTGGGGTTGTTAGCCATGTGCAGAAGTTCACGAATAATGGAGATAAATGGAGTAATTCCACTTCCACCACTGAACATCACAATCTTGTCATACCTGCATCAAGTAATTTTGGTATAAATATTCTTGACTGCTTATACTTGTTAGTTTAGTTATTATGCTCACTTTTGGAAATGAGTTGATGCAGGTCCGTAAGGTCCTTCAACCGAGACTTGTAAATGACCCATTAATGAAGGTGAGGAAAGTTTTTCATACAGTTTCTGTGACCATTTTCCTTCACTTTTGATAACTACACTTAGCTTCTCAGGATCCAAATTGCTGCTTGAGGTTATAGTAAATGGATGCCACTGTAGTTTTGAAATACTCGGTACATTTATAAAGATAGAGCTCAGTGGATTATACTGCACCCCTGCAAACCGAAAAGCCAATCGGTAAAAACATGTAGAGGCGGCAATATTGAACGCTTGAGTTACAAGTTTACAACTGGGTCAATTCGTGTTATGTTTATGTATAATGAATTAAGATATTGTAAAACACAATTAAGTAATGTGGAAATGGGTCAAGTGGGTTTCAAAGTCATCCAAAGTATATTTTCATTGCATAAATCCTCCTGTTCATATATTGTTTGTAAAAGTAATGAATATGTATTTGAACTCGACACTCTATTTACTATTTTACAAAATATTTTTTTTTGGACAAAGTGTTTTGGGCCAACCCAACTCCACCCATATCAACCCATACATATATACATGATTTGCAGCTTACCCAAGGTTTTGGAGAAATTCAATTCAACCGCTTGGCATGGTAAAACTCGTGCTGAAACTAGTCGAACCTTTTGCTGGGATTGCAGGAAACGTAATAGCCGATCTATCAGAAAGAGGTAGAATCCCGGGAGTGTGATCCAACAATAAGAAAATCCTACATGTAGTATAAAGAATACCGCAAAGAGAATGTATAGATGATGCGTGAAGTAAAAAAGCTCGAATTTTTTTCTTCTGATGGAAGGTATGCTGGTTATCCAGATTACAAGTCCTGTAAGCAAACTTAGTTCTCCTGCTATATTTGATATCCCAATTGTTTCCCATTGTAGCATCTGTTTTACTACAATGCATTAATTCTCAGTAATATTAAAATTTTATTATTGTAATATACTAGAGTCATATAGCATGTCTTACTTGCATGAGTTGGTGTGTTTTTCCCCAGAAAATGGTGTAACATAAACCATGAGCAGTGAACAAAACCATAGTAGTATGTCCTAGCCATATGTGGTACTTAATGCTAGATTCTGATGTAAGACCAATTAGCCGAAGCACCGAGGACCCTCTGGTCACTGGAAAGAACAAGAAAGCTAGGCATATGTTGCCAAGAAGTCCTAGCATTAACGACATGCTATCTAATTTCACTTCCCACCTGCCAAATATTTTGTAAGTTTACCTTTTAATAAACAGAGTTTACCAGTGTGTGTGGATCTTTCACACAGTAGAGGTGCCTAAAATAGACAAGTTGGTAAGGGTCAAAATATATACTTTTTGGTATGTGCCAGATTGATATGAAATACTTCTTGTCTAAAATATTGGAGTATGTTTTTTTGTAAATAAATAGACATGATTAACTGCAATAATTATCTAATTTTTGAACAAATTGAAGATAACATCTGTGCAGTCGCTGCATACATGTTATGTGCTGTTGAAAGCATTTTCCTAAAACATGTTACAGTTTCAGCCCTCCAAGTTCACTGATATATACAAAATTGGTCATTCCTTTTTCGTTTGGTGCATGCAGGATCCGTGAAATTTGCTGCGTGGATTATTGCCACCAAAATGATATACGAGTTTTTTTGCATTGAAAGTACATTTGGATAACTTTTGACTCATTTGAGCCGTTTCGTCATATGACAAATGTCTATTTATCTGTTTGACCCCTTAGATATAAAATGCTACTCATTTCGATCCATTCATATGTCAATTGTTTGAATGTCTATATCTACATAAGCATATATACTCTGTGAGATGGGTTTGCTTACACTTTTTCTCCTATCCTGGATGCAGATTGGGTAGTAATATTTGCAAACATTGCGTGTATGTAAGCTGAGGTGGACCAGACCAAAAGCCCCACAAACATGAAGAGAAACAATAATTCTGTCCAAGTAACAATACCAAGAGGACCTCTTGTAATCTCCGGTCGTCCCCATAAGGCCATTAGAGAGTTCTTGGAAATACTTGAACTAAAATCCAAGAAAAGTTTTAGTGACTCACTGTGCAAACATCTAATGCGCATTACAATTGCTACCGGGATTTGTTTAATGGCTACTAAAAGTAAGCTGTCATTGTTTTATTTACCTTATATTATCTGGGTGGTCCGAATGCTTGGTTTCAAGGTGAAGGTATATACATGCCAAAGCTGCAACGAGGAAGACGGGGGTTGTGTAAATTAGAATATTCCCTCCTGCAGATCATAAAGATATATTAGCAGAGTATTACATTAATTTTAAATTTCTAGTTTTTGTAGCATAGTTGTCTACTGCATTATCAAAACTAAGTTTACGAAATGAGCGAGTTGCAGGTAAATGTGTTAGTGGATTAATAATTATAGACACTGACCTTGTTGTTGGCCGAAATAAGTTGAATCGGTGGCACAACGAATACGAGGCAACCAATGTAACCAAAATGTATTTGTAGGCATCATCACCCAAATCATCATGTAACCCAAGAAAATTCCCAATGCCATTAGCCTTATTGCTAGTTGAATCATTTTGTTCATACTTGCATAATCTCAAGACTGAATTCTTGTATTCATTAGTTATATAGAGTTGGTGTAGAATGTTTGATAGATTAGTAGTCATTGAAAGGGATTTGCAGTACAAATTAGGAGCTAACAGTTTCACATTATGAGCAATATGACAATTCACATATGGTTCAAGATTGTCATCTTTATCTGTATATAATTATTTAAAACCTGGTATTTTAATTCCAGGAAAAACATTGATATTTACTATTGATATTGTGTGTGAATCAAAACTAAAATCAACCTGTAAATGCTGCTTTCATGGAGTATTTGGTTTGATTCACATGGTTGCTTGTTTCTGTATGTGGACCACAAACCCGTAGTATTTAGTTGTCGCTAATTTAATTGTTACCGGGGACGGCACAAACCAACTGGACGTGTGAAAACAAAATTCCAGGTAATTAACTTTACATGTTATTTATTTTCTTGTTATTATATATGATATGAATATTTTACATCCGTGTAGTTAACTATACGAAATTATATGCCCGCGCAATGCATCGGGTGGTTATTTAATGTAGATGTCTACCATTAAAGTTATAAATTTGGTCATTTGCGAATATTTGATTAAAACTATAGATAAATGTTTTATGTATTAGATTTGCACGATAAATAATTAGAACTATTTTGACAAAAGATTTTGGTCTATTTATGGTTACTTGTGGATAATTTTGTATTAATTAAATTGTAATTTGGTTTCCTTATGGTGTAGTCAACCAGCTCAAATGATTAAACAAAAATATGGTTACAGCATATTAAGAGGGGTAATTTTGGCATTTTAAATTTTTAAGAACTTTAAGATTCAACACAAGAAACTCTTTATGAGTAGTTATAGATACGAAATTATAACGAATAATTTTTTTTTCCTCGAAAAAATTAGACTTTCATCTTTTACTATGTTATCTACACGTGACTTTTTAGTCTAACAAGGTACAACTACGAATTGGTAGCTGCACGTGACATTATCATTATAATAAATTTGACCTAAATTTCTGTCCTAACTTAGTAATACTTATTTACCACGTTTAAAACGTATAGCTGCGCCAACTCTTGACATTTCAACACGACAAACTTGTGTTGATACTAATATCTATATCACTATGCGAAAGCAAATTTCAAACTTTCTGATCTGAAAGTTGGACAATAGTAGATTCAGTTACTTATCGTCACGTATAATTTAGAAGCTTTTAATATACGGGTGGGGTTCAAATGAGAATAGGAAATTGTGTGAGAACGAGGGAATCAATGATATTGTGCCATGTGTACAAATAGAATGCTCTACATGTACAAAACCCATTTACCCACAACATCAATGATCTCACAAACGACAAATCGAAAAATTATGAAAATTGCACCATTAAATTCAGCGTTTTCTTCTCTTCGATTTGACGTCCCTCAAGACATACTTTCGACAAGTTTTTTTTTCATCTTTTTTTGTGGGTTTCACATTTACGAACACATGTGTTAAAGTGTTGCATTTAAGGTTTAAAGGTTAGGCTTTAGGGTAACCCCAAACCCCCAACCCTAACCCCAAACCCTAAACCCTAAACACTTTACAAAACTTTAAACCCTAAATCATACTAAACCCTAAACCCTGCTAAACCCTAACCCAAAACCCTGCTAAACCCTAACCCCAAATCCTAAACCCTAAACCCTAGCCCTAACCCTAACTACAAATCTAATGTACAACCAATCACTAACACATGTGTTACAAATTTGTAAAACCCACCAAAAAATGAAGAAAAAAAAAGTTGTCGAAAGTATGCCTTGAGGGACGGCAAATCGAAGAGAAGAAAACGCATAATTTTATGGTGCAATTTTCATGATTTTTCGACTTACCGTTTGTGAGATCTTTGAGTTTCAAAAATGTGGGGAAATGGGTATTTGATGAAAATGAGTGATTGAGATTGATTCCCCTATTCTCACTAAAAAATGATGTACTCATTTGAACTCTACTCTTTAATACTTCCTCCGTCCCAAATCTATTGTCCCCTTGTTGACTTTGGAGTCTTTCTCTTCCAACTTTGACCTTCAATATTTTTGTTTGTGTTATACAATATTTGATGCAAAATATATGAATTGATTGGATTTTGAATGTATTTTCATTGGTATAATTTGCATCAAGTATTATATAACACAAACAAAAATATTGAGGGTCAAAGTTGGAAGAGAAAGACTCCAAAGTCAACAAGGGGACAATAGATTTGGGACGGAGGGAGTATATATTAGTAAGTATAGAAACAAAGATAATATACATTGATTTATCGAATCCGTTCTTTACCGAATAATCAAAATGCTAATGATTGTCTTTAGTAATCGACTATTTTCCAAATTACATGTAAAACTTCTAATGTGTTGTCACTTAAAATGACCTAATGGTCTTTTTTTTTTTTTTTTGAAAGGCTGACCTAATGGTCTTTTGATATTTAAGAAATGACATCAATAAAACTCCAAACTCAAATACTACGTATTAATGTAATCTAATTTTAACCCTATTTGATTTGATTTGATTTTGTCATGTAATAGTTAAATTTCATTTCACTCTATAAAATACACCAATTTTTATAAATATTTTCCGTTACTTTATTTTTATTAATAAATTAAAATTAAATTCACAAAATGAGTGAGACCCTAATTTATGAATAAGACTGCTACGGTCGCCATCCATCACTGAGCTGATTTCTATCCACCGCCGGAGCTATGACATCTCTCCGGTTACTAACGCAATCGCCTTCATTTCTACATTCATTCAACAACCCTTTTTCAAACAAAACCCTAAACCCTACTAAATCACCATCCCCAAAACCCTACCACAAATCACTACCACCAATTCACTCCGTTCTTCAGTACAATCGCAAACCACAACTCTCCGGCGACACTCCCCGCGTCGTCGTCATCACCTCCGGAAAAGGCGGCGTCGGTAAAACCACCACCACTGCCAACGTCGGCCTTTCCTTAGCTCGATTAGGTTTCTCTGTCGTTGCAATCGACGCCGACGTCGGTCTCCGTAACCTCGATCTCCTTCTCGGTCTCGAAAATCGCGTCAATTACACCGTCGTTGAAGTACTTAACGGCGATTGTCGGTTAGATCAAGCGCTAGTTCGTGATAAACGTTGGTCGAATTTTGAATTATTATGTATATCAAAACCTAGGTCTAAATTGCCCTTAGGGTTTGGTGGAAAAGCCCTTGTTTGGTTAGTCGATGCATTGAAAGATAGACCAGAAGGATGCCCAGATTTCATATTGATTGATTGTCCTGCAGGAATTGATGCCGGTTTTATAACCGCAATTACACCTGCGAACGAGGCGGTGTTAGTGACGACACCGGATATCACGGCATTACGTGATGCAGATAGGGTTACGGGGTTATTGGAGTGTGATGGAATCAGGGATATTAAAATGATCGTGAATAGGGTTAGGACTGATTTAATTAGGGGAGAGGATATGATGTCTGTTCTTGATGTTCAAGAAATGTTGGGATTAGCATTGTTGGGTGTGATTCCTGAGGATTCGGAGGTGATTCGGAGTACGAACCGTGGGTTTCCGCTTGTTTTGAATAAGCCTCCGACTTTAGCTGGCTTGGCGTTTGAACAAGCTGCTTGGAGGTTGGTTGAGCAAGATAGTATGAAAGCGGTTATGGTGGAGGAAGAGCCGAAAAAGAAGGGATTTTTCTCATTTTTCGGAGGGTAGAGATTGAATTATTTTGGGCTGGACTCGTTTTCGTAGTGAAATGAAAATGTGTCTTGGTGTAGGAGCTGCTGTTTGTCAATGGAGTAAAATGTTGTGTACAGTGAGGTGGTTAAGGTTTGTATTTCTTTAGTTTGTACCAGTGAATGATTGATTGATAGTTTGATTCACTTATGTAGGGAGAAAAAAAATAGATTTCTTGGTTCTTTTTTTAATGTGATCAATTGTATTTGACTATTTGTTTGGTTTAGCAATGAATTTTGTGACACCACCATTTGGTTGTTTGAAGGGAAGTAGCTTTCAATTGTTTGTTCTTGCCTTATTCAAATGGCTTATGAATGGTTTTGCGTTCTAGTTTTGATAATCAAACCTGTGTTCACACTGTTGATGATATGTTATAAGCATCTTACGATATTTAGGACCTGATACTGAAGCAAAATGTTCCGTTAAAATGTATTCAGGCATCTTTAAAATGCATCAAGTGATATATTACTGAGATATATTATACTTTATCCCTAACGTTACCTAGATGAAAACGATCATTACAGTTAAGTAGCTTTATATCCTTATTATGAAGGAATGTAAACTAAACTGCCTTAGAGAACAGAAGAACTGGCAATCATCACACCCATCTATAGGCAGCTATGTTTCTACTACTAAATTGCAGAGATTGGTGTACAAAAAGCACTGGGTTTGAAACTTTGAATCATATGGTTTCGTAAATCTTTTGGTCTTCTGTTGTGGTCCCACCCTCCTGTGTTCCATCTGCTCCGAATTGTATCTGTGACCAAGATGTATCATGGTTTGTTCCTGAAACAGTAAGTAGGTCTAATAAACCATTTGGAGTTGTATCTAGGACCGAGATCCACTGAATTCTTGAAGGCTGGGATTTCAATAGCCTATAGTGTCTTGTTGCTGGGTTGTTAGCTGTGTTTAGAAGGTTACGAATGATGGAGAAATGGAGTGAATCTTTTTCTGCCACTGAACATCACGTTCTTGTCATACCTTGCTTTATGTAAGTTGGGCGATATACTCTTTTGAAGGCCGGTTAAAGAATTTATTCGACTTATAGATGGGTCTATTGATGAAGACAAGGAGAGCTTCTCGTACAGTTTCTGTGATCATTTTCTATCTTTTAATGGCTAGACTTAGCATCGGAGATTTTCTTTTTGGACATGCATGAACTTTCATGTGTGAATACATGAAAACAAAGGGTATACACATGAAAACGACATGAAAATCATAGATGCGAATGCCTATAACTGAACATTCATACATATTCAAGTTGGCAACCTGTTTAGAGACGAATGACCTATGGGGCGTGTTCAGGTCAACCCATATCGGTTTGGGTTGTGCCAAAATGACCCCTATAATCTGTAGTTATGTCGGGGTTGATGGTTATTTTTCAGGTTTGGGTCAACTGCACCCCGCTGATGCTACTCCACCTGCTCCCACCCGATTTGTAGTCCTGTTGGCCTACCAGAAACTATTAAGAAATATAGACAAGTAATCAATTATTGGATTCACAGATCAATAATTCAGTTACAAATAACTTGAAATCTACAAATCGACTTCACATGCAGCCCCATAACTTCTTCAAGAAACAACATCGAAAGAGCACCAAGATGGTGATACAAACAAGACCCGAAAATATACACAAAAATACACTTTATTAATATCCATTACATCGAATATATTATTCAGATTTAGCTCCTCACCCTCTCACCATTCTATTATAAACATAAGCTTTGATATCTTCATCATCTGCAATCTGGAGACGAGAAACAGCCTGTGCAGCAAATTGTCCAGCTGCAGTCCCATCATCAGCATATGGTCCCTGAAGTCCCCTCACGAAAGACCCATTTTCGCCATATCCACTCCGTTGGCATCTGGATCCTCCACGAGCACTCATAATCCAACCAAATTCTTCATTTGGGCTACTGTAAGGTTGCTGACGATGCGGATGCTGAGAAATAATGGCCTCTGTATCATCTGAATCCTCACCAATTAGAACTTGCAATGCAACTGCTTCGGCTATGGCTGCACCCTCTTCATCCAGCCTCTGTTGCTCTTCTTTCTTCTTTTGTTTCTTCTTCTCCAGCTCCGAAATAATGGCTGCTGAGGTAGCGAGGGCTTTCTCCAATCGTCTTTTTTTCTTTTCAGCCTGTTTGATACGATCCAACTCGTCTTTCACTTGCTTCTTCTTCATCTTTTTCACACCGGATGGTGCTTTACCACAATCCATGTCTTTATCCTATATAAAAACAACACTCTCTCTAATACGTGCAAGTATTTACCACTATAACTGTTTGTTTCTTCGTTTTCTTTGCTATCTACTACTAATAACTTCAACACAAATACTAAAAGTAACGCCTGCTAGCTGACCCCTACACCCACTCAGATGTGAAGGAATACCGAATCTTACGAACAATACAATCCCAAACAGATATAGCAGGATCCAACATAAGTGAATATTGATAAGTGCTCGTTAGGATGTCTTTTGGCAACACCATTCTTCCTAATTTTCCACACCCTCTGCATTTGCTCATCTCTTGCAACAACAATGAAGTAAATTATTTATCTAGAAGCCACAAAATAGTGAAAATTTTGCTCCAGTTTAAACAACCCACATGGTACTGCCACCTGAAGAGAAATTTAAAGTACAGCACATGTAAGATGGAAAGTACAACCAACAGTTAGATAAAAAAAAAAACATAAGAGTAGCAACACTGAAAAAAATACAAATTGACACAAATGCTGAGAGTAGTAGCCACATTCCTAGACCCTGAAAGATTACATGAACTCAATACGAGTTACAGTACTATCTAATTACGAAATATCTTGGTAATCATACCCAAATGACAGCATCCAGCTTCGAAATTGGCCTAAAAAGGAACTTTCTTGGAATATTACTAAATAGATATGCTTATAGTGATTTGTACGCCATGAAGTAAATACTCAAAATTAAAGTACCAAACACTGTTTACAGGCACACTTCAGGACCAAATAGGCAAATAGTAGATGATCATTACGTTACTACTGCTCTAAACAATCAACCCTGATCTAAAAGATAAAATCATACACAATTACTTTAATTTACTCAAACCTAGCTTAAAATTCGAAGGTCAACAAACACAACCGCTATCGTAACTCTTAAGCAATCAAATTAGGTGAAAACTTAGGGTTTATAGAGATACCTAAATCTGTACCTAACTGTTACCAACCAAATGAATCAAGCACATGATCAATCATCAAAACACGTTACTGAAGACGTTCAAATCAGAAATCAATCAAACCGATTAAAATTAACTCAAACCTAACAGCAAAGTTAACACCCTGTTTACACTAATTCAAATTGAAACTGAAATTGAAAAAAGGAAGAAGAAATTGTACCTTGTGAGGATAATAATAATTAGGTTTGTGATCGCAAGAAATTGGATTTGAAGATGAAACCAATGATATATAGAGATAGTAGATAGATATAGAGACAGAAAGATAAAATAACTGATCAATTGATAAGAGAGTGCCGAACGTAAAGAAGCAAGGGTAAAGTTGTAATTTTAAAAGAGGTTGGACACGTGGCGAAAGATTAGAACGCAATCTAGAATGTTACGGCTTTTGCTTTTGGTTGTTCGACAGGCTTATGCTATCTGATCCGACAGCTAGTTAAGTGACACGTGTAAGTGACCGCTTCGATCACAGAGGATAATATGGTGAGTGGGGCCAAGACTGACATCTGGTGATACTTGGGTTTTAACGGCCCGGATTTTAATTCATATGGGGCGGGTATCCTAGATACTTATATTTGTTAGCGAATCTTTTAACTTGGACGAGGTTGTCAATGGGTGTGTTTGGTAAACTAGTTGGAGTTGGAGTTGGAGATGGAGATGGAGCTGGAGATGAAGATGGAAGTTTGAAGCTGGAGCTGGAGTTTTTGTTTTGGGCTGGAGCTGGAGATTATATTTTTCTAGAAGTGTTTGGCAAATTAGTTTGGGCTGGAGCTTATGAGTGTAAAATGACGTAAATGGACATGACATATTATTACTCTACATATTTAATAATTTAATAAAAGGGTAATATAGTAATTTAGTAAGGAGGGGATGAGGATTCTTAAGAGAAGCTAGTTTGAAGGGATTCTCATTTAAGGGATTATTTTTTGAAGAATCTCAACTCTACCTTTTGTACCAAACAAGGATTGTAGTTTTATAAGGGATTGAGCTTCTTAAAACTATAAGCTCAATCTCGTAGTATCCCCAATAATCCTTTAGAAAAAGGTTGCCAAACACACCCAATTTGGATTGGGTTGGGTTAGTGGATTCGAGTTAACGGGTTGGTTGGTTAGAAATGATCAATTTTGGAAGATTTTTTAAAATCGGGTTGAGTATTTCAACCCAATTCAAAATCCGATAACTCGAACCCAACCTGAATAACCCGATTTTTAATCTAGTCAGCATGTTTTCGGGTATTTTTGAGTTTTCAGGTTGATTTCGAGTCACTCGGGTCAAATGGATCACTCTTTTCAAACATAATAGCTAACTAATAAGTATAAAAATGCTTATAAAATTTTAAAGGTAATCATAATACATATTATATCCGTTTGGATTCAACACTATAACATCATTAATTAACAACTTCTACCGAAACATAAATGTATCGTAAAAAAGTCATAAATTAGTAAATGAAAAGATTCAAATTATGTGTCATATTTAAATTAAAACAATGTAACACCCCCGAAATTCACTGTTTTGCGGAAGCATAGTTTGGGGTGTTACTAATCAAATATCACAGCACAAAGATAAAGTAAACGACATCTATATGCAACGTTTGTAAATTAGTTACATTCCATAGATATATTGTTTGAAAACTTAGTGTTTTCGTATACAAAAATGTAGTTTCCCTAGAGTCCGCGCGTGTAGCGGGAGATTCTATTACATAATCAAAATATACAAAAGATAATGCTAAGAATCTCCGTTAATGCAGTTATGTTGAAATCATGCGACTCTAGCTAAAATTCTGGAGTAATCCTACTCCATCCGAGTACCTGAGAAAACATGCTAAAAAGTGTCAACCAAAAGGTTGGTGAATCTCACAGGTTTGTAAGTAATATCAGCTTTGAACACGAGATTTCATCAGTAATGCCCGCAGGCGTAAAATCAGCAATTTCAATCTAGAAATCGTAAACCAGTATTTGCAATCCCGCAAATGTAAGTAAGTAAGTTTATACCGTTGCCATGAGGCTCATAATCGAAGCTTAACCCGTAAGTAATAAGTTTGCTCCCGTGACATGCTCGTAAATGAGCAAGCATCAGTAACGAATATTTAGTCACCCGTTTCTACGTGTAAATCGGTACGTGGCAGCGCTACTGCCCCGGGCGGGGAGGGTCATTTCCCTAATGGATCCATTAACTAGTGTTCGCGCTTAAGTCCATAACTAACGATATATGATGGAGAGACTTCTGTAAATAGTAAACAACTCATGCAATTCCGTTTGGTATAGTAAGCAGTTTAGTACTTGTGTTCAAGAAAAATCAGTAGCATGTATCTCCCCCAATAAGATAAAACAGTAAAAGTGGGGCCGTAAGACTCACCTGAGTCTTGTAGTAATCAGTTGCAAATAGCAAGTAGTAAGTAAAGCAAGTAGGTTCTCTGAACCCGTAACCTTCAAATGCCTAATCATATGAAGTTATGTAAGTATGCGTCTCACGAGACGTTTCGTTTAGTTGTACACAACTAGTATATCCAGTGTTTGTCCGTATGTTTGTAATTGTTTGTTTGTTGGAAAACATGTTTGGCCCGTTGGTGACGGTTTGTAGCAAAAATTCTAAAATGTTGACTTTGCTACAGTAAATGTGCTACAGTGAATTGCTACAGTAAAATTTGACTTTTTGCTACAGTAACTTTGACTTTTCTATAGTGAAAATCCTTTAAAATTTCCAAGTTTTCTGTTTTCTACGACATAAGCTGCCACACAAGGATTTGTATGCGACACAAGGGTTGTGTCGCATGAAGGATGCGACACAAGAGCTCTGCGGCACAGTGGTTGTGTCGCAAAAAGCTTGCGATGCTAATTCAATAGCGACAGAAAGGTTGTGTCGTATAAAATACGACATAGTATGCGACATAGAGTGCGACACAATATTATGTCGCAAAGGTTACGTCACTAAAGGATTGGTACGACACAAGGTGCGACACAAACGGGTTTATGCGACACAAGGCTTGTGTCGCATGTATGAACACCAGCCCAGAAACTTTCGGGTTTCAAGAATTTCCGACCAAAAACGCAAATCTAACCCATCTTTGAGCTATAAAATCGTGTATTCTTCATGTATTAGGTTATATCTAAGTTGTGTACACATCAAAACATCAAAACATTACACCAAATTTGAATAGATCTAAGATTTTAGGAATTTCTTACTTTTGTAAATCGAGCCAAACGGAGGATGAAATGATGAAAACGGTCTTGATATTCTTGCTCCACTCGTGATGGTGATTCCGAATATGTAATTTTCGTGGGTCGGTTTGTATTGCGAAATTTTGGTGTGGTTTTTGGTTGAGAGTGTTTGTGGTTGATGTGTGTGTTTGGGATGATGAAAATGAAAGAGGAATTTAGGGTGGGGGTGGGGTTGATGGCTGATCCACCAAGAAAGGAGGGGGAAATACTCCCCAAAACATCGTGTTGACTCCGTGTCCTAATCGTTTAATCACTAGTTTTTAATATTTAACCAAACGTTTATATTTTTAAAACGTAACTGGAGTATTTAAATAAAAATACCTTGAAATTAATAATAAAAACATTTGTCGAAGTATTTAAATTATTAGTTCGCGTTTATTACGTTTTGTTGCATTATTTAAATGTCGTCGCAATAATATGTAAATAATGTTCGTTCAGTTGCGTATTTTATATAACAAAATACATTCTTATTATCTAAGTAAATTTCTGTCACCAACGTCCAAATAACTATGTCGGACTACGTCCGGTTAATTCGCACGATTCATCCGAATCGCGTAAGTACACACACATATATATATAAATCACCTTATATATATATACAAATAGAGTCTGCAATTAGTCCTATTACATACTAATTACATCTAGTTACAATTAATTATGCGTAATTAATTACCCTAATTTAGCAGGTGTTACAAACAATATTATGATGACATTTAAAAAAATCGGGTTGTTGGGTTCATCTCGAAGATTCAATTACTGACTCAGACCCGACCTGAAAAATATCAGGTTGGCGGGTTTCGGGTTAACGGGTTGGCGCCTCAAAATTCCGACTCAAACCTGATTATATTCGAGTCGGGTTCGTATCGGGTTTCGAGTCGAGTCAAAAATTACCGTCCCCGACTTGTACCAAGTAATTTTCTTTTGGAAATGATAATGAGACTTACAAGGCTTCCGTTACAACGTCAGAAGGAGATGCATAAAAGTATATACAAAATAATAAATCTTTTTATCTTCTGAATTTAAGCTAAGGTGCAATTATTTTATGATATATAAACTTATTCTTTTTAAAAAACTTAAGGTCTGTTTGTTAGAGAACATTTGTTATCTCAATTGAGAATACTTTTAATTGCGCCCATTATCTTTTTGGTTTATAGTAGTGTATTGGGCTTATTTGGTCTGGGTTGGTCATTTGTTCAATTGTTCATATACTGGTATATTGGGCCAGATAAATGAAAACTTGTTTGTTAGCTACTTGGGAAGATGCGAGAAATCTGTGATTGTTTTGGTGGGTCGTGTCGCAGGCATTATTAGTTTACTCAGTCAGGATGTCTGATTTTTCAATGTTAGAAGTAAAAACGTCGTTTTAAATACGACTAAAAGACAAATCATTAAAATATTAAAATAATAAATAAAATGATAATGTGAGTCCTAAAAACTGTTATTAAGGCAACCTTTTAGCAAATACCGTATGATTTAGGTATTTAACAGTTACCATGATAGAAAATCAAATCCTTAAAATAATTATTTATTTATGGAAAAAAATTCCGTGCAACAAACTGTACGGATTCAAATGTGCTGTTAGCATTAATTTAGGGACTGGTCATGTATATTTATTAAATATTGAGGGTAAATTATGTAAAATATAAATGTTTTCTTGCTTCCTATTGGTCAACAACACAAATGTATAGTGCTGTACTAAATAAATTTATAGTTATCTTAAGAATTTAATATAGAATGAAGATTAAACTCGTTTTAATCATCTAATACACGTGTATATAATATATAATATAATTTTAGGGGTGAGCCATCAAGACACTGAAAGCTTTACTCTAGCTTTAGTTTATCTACTCGTATCAGTTTACTTTAGAAATGATGAAATAGATTTTATTGTAATGAATTATTTCAGTGTAATTGAAATTCATAAATAGAGTAAGGTTCAAATGAGTACACCAATTTTGAGTGAGAATGAGGGAACCAACAGATTTCTGCCATGTGTCACTTTATTCTCTCTCCTTCACACTTTATTCTCTCTCCTCCACATTTTTAAAAATTAAATATCTCACAAACGGTAAGTCGAAAAATCATGAAAATTGCACCATAAAATTCAGCATTTTCTCCTCTTCGATTTGCCGTCCCTCAAAGCATACTTTTGAAAACTTTTTTTTTTCTCATTTTTTGGTGGGTTTCACAAATTAGTAACACATGTGTTAGTGATTAGTTGTACATTTAATTTGTGGTTAAGGTTAGGGTTAGGTTTAGAGTTTAGTAGGGTTTATGGTTTAGGGTTTATAAGGGTTTAGGGTTTAGAAGGGGTTCAAGGTTTAGGGTTTAGAAAGATTTAGGGTTTAGCGTTTTGTAAAGCGTTTAGGGTTTAGGGTTTGGGGTTTGGGGGTTAGGGTTTAGGGTTTAGGGTTTGAGGTTTGGGTTTTCTCCCCGAAACCCCAAACCTCAAACCCTAAACCCTAAACCCTAAACCCTAAATGCAACACTTTAACACATGTCTTAGTAAATGTAAAACCCACCAAAAAATGAAGAAAAAAAAAACTTTTCGAAAGTATGTCTTGAGGGACGGCAAATCGAAGAGGAGAAAACGACGAATTTAATGGTGCAATTTTCATAATTTTTCGATTTGTCGTTTGTGAGATAATTGATGTTGGGGGTAAATGGGTTTTGTACATGTGGAACATTCTCTTTGTACACATGGCTTGATATCATTGGTTCCCTCATTCTCACACAAATTTCTATTCTCATTTGAACCCTACCCTTCATAAATATTATGGGAGATTCAAGTTAAGTAATACACTAAAGTGTTACAATAGTTCAAACATGCATTGGTTGCAAAATTAACCGTCGTTAATGGACAAGCACACCCCTTCTCGAAATACAGTTAGAGATAGTTTCAGAAGACTGTCACTAAATTCGTCACTACCTCTTTGAAGGGGTATTGTGGTCGTTTACTAAATGTTATAAACATTGATTAATGGTTGTGACTTTTCACCAATAATCGATTTGTTTGTGTATAAGATTTTCTATGATGTACGATTCATGATAAAATTATTTTATAATGAATACAAAAATCAATTATATGTTTTGTTATAGATTTTTTAATGTCTAAAACTCTAGGGTGGACTTTGTCTTATTCAATTGTAAATTTGTGTAACCTGAAACAATAGCGAATCATAATATAACAACAATCTAATAATGTATTGCATAAGAAAAGTTTTAATGAAGTCAAAAGGACAATAATTGTGGAAAATATTTGTGGGCCGGGAAACAACCATTTTCCAGAAAGTATTCTACGGATTTTGCCGATAATGTTCATCTGGTTTTTAGTAGTTTCATTTAAACATAGTATGAATGAATATGAATGAATTAGCGGCATGTGATAAACCTATCAACCTAGTAGTTGGGGGTTCAAGCTGCGTTGGAGACAATTTGCAAATATTCGTGGTGATTGTATATATAACTTGTGGGATAGATAGTGTAGGGCTATTGTAACATCTTCGAATTGGACCTAGTTGTTTTATATTATTTCTTGATTTAAATAAGTATTTAAATGTGTTTGGAAATAATATTGTTTGAAATACTTGAAATAATTGGAATAGGAGTTAAATATTCCAATGTGATAAGTGAAATATTAATTGTTGTAAATTAATATAGTTGTCGGTACAATAAAATGTTTGGACTCGCAAATGGTTTTCGGGTTCCAGGCAATAGATTGAGATGGGATATTAAATTATACCCGTATATTGAAGGCGGTTCGTGAGGCCGACTTATATATATATCCTTTCATATTTAGGAAAGTTATTTATTTTCATTTAGAAACTCATAGAAACTCTCTGAAAACTTCCAAATCAATCCAGAAATCAAATCAGGAAGTTGTGATTCTCGTAAATCTTCATAATTATCAGATTACCATCGTTAGATTCTTCAATCAGTAAGTATTCTTGAGTATTTAAGAATTTGATTTTTTGATTTAATTTGGGTAAATTGATGATTTGAGAGATTTGGATGTTAGAAACAGGTTATAAGTGTTACATATTGATTATGTGATGATATTTGAGGTTTATAACCGTTTAAAAACGAGTTTTTGGTGTTTTAGGGATTAAACCCGCGAGTTAGGGTTTCTGCTGTTCGTGCTGGGCTGGGACGAGGCCAGAAGCCGGCGGCTTCTTTGGCCAAGCCGGCGGCTTGTTCTTGTTAGCCGAAGCCGGCGGCTTCATAAGCCAAGCCGGCGGCTTGTGATGTTTTGTAGGAAACCGGCGGGTAGTGTAAGCTTTAAAACGAAGTTTAGTTCTGTTACCACATTTGGTAATTGACCCGGCGGTTTGGAAGGTGAAGCCGGCGGGTGGTGGTTTGAAGCCGGCGGCTTCATAGAGAAGCCGGCGGCTTGATAGGCTGGTGTCACATTTCTTGTTTGATTTTTTATAAGTAATGTGATTGTTATTTGATATATGTTCAGGTTCATATATGATAATAGTTATGTTGTAATAACTAATATATGATTAGGAACTAGTAATATTCATATTATTATGTTAAGTTCCTAATAGTATGGATTGATATAAGTTATGTATTGATATGGATTACTAACTTATATTTGATTTTAAATTCTCAGATGTGGAGAAGACTCAGTGATATTAGACTACTGAGTGGAGGCCTGAGGTGTCGGTGAGTGGATCTGTAACCTCAGTGTGATTTAGTTGTAATGATTTGATTTACAACAAGTAATTTATAGCATTACTTTTATATGATGCATCTGTTGAAATGTTTGCCATGATAGTCTGGCATGTTGCATACTTAGCTAATTTGTGCTAATATGTAAGATTCAGAGGTCAACTTGATTTGATGGTTGGGCTTGTTGTTGTTGTTGTAGACGACAGGAGATCTCGAAAGCTTGAAATGTTGGCTTAGAGATCTAGGTCGTGTGTGATCAACAACAAGTTATCGGTAGTGCTGTATGGGCCAATACAGTTGAACTATAAGTGTTCTTGGGTGCCAAACCGGTATATGGTTGCTCAGGGACCACCGATCCTCTTGACGTAGCTTGAATGACATTGAGTGAATGTCGGCTAGTTAATTGATTGACTCAGTGATTTATATTCTGTTTATTGTGTTTTATGTAAACATATTGTTGTGCTGAGTTGGACTGTTGTTATAGTCCCATTCACTTAGCGTTGTGCTAACCCCACCACAGTTCTTCCTGCAGGTTGAAATAGATGGGACATATTGGGCAGGAGGTTGTTGGACTGGATGGAATGTTTGACAGGCTGTTACTCTGATGTTATTTTTATAACTGTAAAAGTGTTTTGAATCATATAACACCGAGTTTGTTGAAATGTCATGTAATAAGTTTGAAAAAGTTTATTGACATTTTGAGTACATTGGTAGTATGTTTTAAATATACGCTTCCGAGTCGCAATTATTATAATATTGTTTATGTTGAAACGAGGGGTGTTATAGCTATCTTTCTAAAAAAAATACTCCGTAATAAATAAATAAATAAGAAATTATACAATAACATTTCTAATCCTTCTGTCGTAATATAATTTTCTTTAGATTATTAAATTTTAAAAATAAAGGCTCTAGAAAATTCAAGCTTGGTGGTGGCCAAATTATTATTAATATAATCATCATTTTATATCTAGCTACGTACGTCTGTTGCAAGCGGAAAGTAGCTAGATCGATAATGACTAAAAGTAGTTGGTTCAAAAAAATAAAATATCATCAAATTTCAATAATTTAAAACATGAATCATCATTACTTATTCAATGATGAAATAACTTTCTTGAAATAGTTCTTTAAAAAAGTTTACATATAAAAAAATCTGAATCTAGACATGTGTAATATTATTCATCTAGGACTAGGACTAGGACTAGGACTAGGAGACTAATATATGGTGCATGCATAATTGAATAACAACAAGGGCCGTTAAGATTTTGTCAATCTTATAATTTATTTAACTATAACTATATTAAAACAGTTACAATTTTGGACTGCATTATTAAATCTATAATAACTTTTTTTTTATCACATTATACTTAAGTAAAATCAAAAGTATATCCTTAAAATGCTAAGCAAATTTTGTATATTAAGGTAATTATCCTTTTTCTTTAATGATAGGTAATATTAATACAAGATATAAGGGTACTTTTGCAAAATTCAAAGCCTAGCAAACTTTATGTGTTTGCTTGGTATACCAAAAAAAAAAAAGTGTTCTGATTAAAATACATATATCACATAAAATAATTTGTGCACATAAATATTTTTTGGGTGGTGATTCGTACACCACCAAAAATTAGCCATACACCATTTTTATACATCATTGTGTTGTATTGTACAACACTGTAAAGCAACTTTAGTGGTGTATGGCTAATTTTAGTGGTGTACGAATCACCATCCATATTTTTTTGATATATATACGTAAGACGAACAAGTAGTATGTTATTGTGTTAAGGGTGGTGATATCCACCATCAAAATTGATAGATCCACCAAATATATGCATTAACAGGTTGTACTATACAACCTGTTAATGCATATATTTGGTGGATCTACCAATTACAAGAGTGGATATATCATTAGCACTGTGTTAAGGACGTTAAATGGTGAGCTAATCATATAAAAAGTCAATGAACATTGAATATCTTTATCGAGTAAGAAGGAGAATTATAGATTTTTTTTTTTAATTTTTATGCCCTTTGATACATAACTTCGAGTTATAATATTTGTTGATGAACGTAATTATTTTTTGTAGATGTTGATGCACATACTATTTTTAAGTTGCTCTACTTTAAGGTGTATTCTATTTGATTAAAACCCATTGTATTAATACCGTAATGATTTATCATTACACATATACATATAGAGCATTTAATTTAATGGATGCAAATCAAACAAAAAAAAGAAAATATATAAAAATAAAACAATGACACCATTTTTTTTTTTGGTTTATTGTTTCGTTATGTATTAAACTTTACACTTTTTACAATTGTATGCGACGTATTTTCATTTGTTCTATTGTATGTACTATTTCTTTTTTGGGTAAGGCCAAAAAAGAAAATTTTCCTATTTGGGCCTTACCCAAAAAGGAAATAATACATACAATAGACCATATTTATAAGTTCAATACATACAATAGAAGTTTTTAAAGTTCAACTTATACAATAGTAAAAAATGTAAAATTTAATACGTAATGAAACAATAAACGTTTTTCTTTTTTTTTTTTTTTTTTTTTTTTTTTTATCGTGAGCATGTGAAGATAGCACCAAACGTATTGGGATTTGATAGATTGGTTTTTTATTGGAATAAATCTAATATATAAATAAAATAAATAAATATACGTTGGATAGGGAAGACATTATGGAATTCTGTTAGAACCCACTTATTCACACACTACATTATTTGTCAGGAGGACTTTCTATAATAATTTAATATAATTGGTGAAACTTGTACGTGTAAAAATCCTCAAGCCTGATTTGTCATTTGTGACAAAAGAAGTGGATCGATGTATATATGCAAAAATGCGACACGTATCCTTTTATTCAACCTCCCAATAATATTGCATTTGTATCTTGGTCGATGAATCATCTTCAAAAGTCTATAAAAGAGTCAAAAAGAAACCCACCTTTATAATTTATATAATTTTTAATATAACAATAAATAATTAATAAAGTATCATTTCATTTGCTACATTCTTTTTGCTGTACTTTGATATCATTCTTAATTCAAAAAGTGAACCATAACATGTTAATATGGATGTCTTTTCGATCTTATGTATATTTAGAAATCATTAATACTGGAATAGACGGTATAACGAATCATCGTTTTCTCCCACCGGAAGAGAAAAGAAAAGATTTTGATCAGTAATCAATAGTGCACATCGTTTTTGAATGGTCGGCTTAGAGCGAAAGCATATGAGTGGAGGCTGAACCACACCGTGCATGGTTCTTCTATACCAATCAACAGTGTTGTGGCCGTGAAAGGGTCGAAATGGACCGGTCAATGCGGGGTGAAATGAATCCCGTTGAGTTTGACGATTTGTTTATTATTAATTTTTCTTTCCTTTTAATCTTATTGGTCTGAAATTAAATCGTGATTTCATAATTTTGACTTCGTATTTCACATTTATCACTTCTAAAATAATTGTTTAATTAAAGTGTTATAGACGGTGTTGAATTTGACAATGGCTTAGTCGTAACGCTCTAAAATAATTAATGTAGTTCCTCACGAAAAACAAATGTTGTTGTCCCGTATGCATGTACTCCGTATTTCATTCAATCAAGATGTGAAATAAACGTGTTATGATGTCCCTCACGTTTAAAATCTAAACTTTTGCAATCACTAAACATTTGTGTGCTTTATTATATCAGTTTTTATTTAATATATTTGTAGCAGTAGATGTATATGCAAACGGGACAAAAGTATGATGAGTAATGGCTTCTAAATCCGTGTATATACACGGTTATATGATGTTAACATACCAAATTCAAATGGTTATATAAATTAAAAAATGATAATATTTTCTATTAGTATTAAATAAAATGACTAAATTGATACTCGTATTTATAGGTAAAAAGAAAAGATACCAAATTATTTAAATATAGTTAGCTTCTAATAAAATCAATTTTTTAAAACTACTAAGCCACACTAAAACAAAGTAGCTGGACTACATTAAAAATAAAAAAAACTGATGTTGAATAGAATATATGGTCCGTTGAAATTAGTTAGGCGCCGAATCGTAGTTGGGTGAGTTAGGAGCTGAGGTCGGTTATTCGGTTAAGTAAAAGTGGTCCCCTAAAACACTTGCAAAACCAATAATTTCATTGAGATTGATAAATAGTATTAAATACTAGCACATTTGAATTTTTTTTAATTTATTATTTATTTATATTTTATATTTATATGCGGGACACGGTTGAATTTTATTGGTTTTGAAGCTCAAATAATGCAAGTCAAGATCAAGATGAAGATGAATAACATACGCCTTATGATCATTGATCTTCTAGAATTCAAAATCACCACGTAACGACCTAGCTAGTTATCTTATCTTTGATCTTCTAAAATACGTATATTAGATGAAATACAAGTTCTCGGACGAGGTTTTTTAAACACAACTTTGATAGACGAGAGGTGTAAGGACCGCGAGGTGTGAAGCGATCTCGTACTAAACAAAAGAACTTCCTGTTATGCTACTTTAAGACTAAACCGAGTGAAAACGTCATCATCATGTATATATAACACGAGAGTTGGAACACTACGTCTTAATTTGTTTTAATAATTAGATGAATCGACAAAAATGCATTCCGTATCATCAAGTATGTCATTTCGTTCTTCCTTTTTCTACTTAATTTTATACATTTCTATACGTAACCAAAAGCCGAATAACACAATTAACAAACAGATTAAATTTTTAATTTGTATTTACGTTGATTTTTTATTTATTTGTTATACAACTTGATTCTTCTTTGGATCTCCTTCTCCAACTCCTCCTTTCCTCCCACTTCTTCAAGCTCCTACATAACCATCAACCAAAACTTAATTAAGCCGTCGCAAAAATAATTGATCGCCCAATTAATAGATAACTTTAGATCGTAAGAAAAATATTAGGTTAATTTCGACTCTTCTTACCTTAGGTCCCAAGAACAATCCGTAAGGAACACCGTTGAATTTTTCCGTGTGATGCAACTGAAAACATCCACCCGACCATACGTTATTATAGCTAAAGATTTAAAGTATGGTAAATACTTATATATGCATATATGTTAAAACGACCCAACACGTATAGAACTAAACATATACTCTGTATCGATCGATATATATATTTTAGTATACAATAATAGGGGACACAACTACACAAATGTATGAGTCTCATATCGACACTTTTAAGTTAATACTCCGTATAAGCTACTTATGGTAAACAACAATTATAGCACAACTTTAAGTTTCACACGACTAGCTCCCAAGTACTTCCTTATTCGATTCGTGCAAATGACCACCTCTTCCCATTTTGCAACAAACACACACTTGTGCGAACTGTAACAAAGTAGCTTAATTGCTTGCGTGTTGAACTGTAACAAACTTTCACGTTCTGTCTATTGTATACCATTTACCTTACTTTTTACTATTGTATGTAACAATGTACGTAGGGAGTAACATAGTAGTAGAAATGTATGTGGCACACATGTATTATAACATTCAATAGTATAAAGTAAAGTATGTTAACTCGTGACTCGACTTTTGAGTCGGAATCTCAATTTTTAACTCGTAACTCAAATTGCAAGAGTCGTTATTTTATACTCCGTAGTAAAGTAGGATTTTGTAAATCTTGTTTGGACCAGACGACAAAACTTGGAAAATATTAGAGATTTAAAGTAGGTAAATGAATGGTGTTCACATGTTATGTTTATGTACCTGATGAGCAGCTGCAACCTTTCGAAGGTAAGGTACATTTGCAATGGGACCTACTTGGAATCTCTTGTGTACGAGTCCATCGTGGACGAACATGTACGCCATTCCGAACACCGTTATCCCTAGCCCCTGCACCACAAAAATTAACATCTTTAACACACTTTTCCTTTTTATTTATTTATTTTTATTTTTATTCAAACAAAAACATTTTCACAATCTTAGGTTGGTAACGTTGTAATCAACAGTGACATTATACCTATTAATTATTATTATTATGTGTCCTTTTTTAATGCCCGACCAAATTTTTGTTTATTTATTATTATTACAGTATTATTTTTTAGCAACGCATAAAATTTGAGAACAATCTCGAAAGGAGAGTGACTTACGGCACCAAAGCATAGACCCGGAAATATGCCTTTGTGGAAGAAACCGTAGTTGAGTAACGCAATTGCAGGAACCGCGTTTATGATGGCGAACACGTCATTGAGTTCGAACGGACCTTCTCGTGGTTTATGGTGCGACTACAAAAACCAATTTTATCAAACAAATTAGCTAGTATAAATTAACTAAAAGGTTATGGGTTCAAGTAACGACACATATTAAATATTAATCAAAACGGCCAAGTACAAATTTTTTGGAATAACACCCATCATGACTAATAAAAATTAGGGACTTTGATTCCTTGATTAGGGGAAAAGGTTTATGGGAAGACTGGAATATGAACATATGGTTTGTTACATGGGAATCCAAATTATTATTAATTATTAATTAAATTAAGAAACAGTTAGGAACAAAATTATTAATTAGTTGAATATTCAACTGTAGAGATTTGGAGTCAAACACAAAATCTATTCTGTAGTTATTTAATTTGTTAATTACCTCATGCATGTGCCACAATGAAGCATGCCATAGCGCTTCATGCGCCCATCTAGCCCAATACTCCATTCCTACCTGCATAGAATTTGATTAAATTAAAAACATTTCACCCAAATTAAAAAAATCAAACCATTACTAAAATACCAAACATTATTTAATAATTATGTATGAAGCAAAGAGATGAATGTGTACCGCAGCACCAACAGAAAGAGCAAATGTGCCAAACATCTCCACATAAGGAACCTCTCCTCCCTGCACAAAATTCCCCCCAAAAAACATTTATAACTTAATTTTTCTAAAATGATAAATTAACTTTAGTTTAAAAGGATAAATGATTTATTTATGCAACATAAATTTCACATTTTTTTTTTGTAATCGATATAATTAATTAAGTCTAGTTATTATCAATTTATATAACCATATTATTTAACCCGACAAAGTAAAACTTAGTTTTACTATTGGTACCGGGTTAAATTATGGTTACTAAAATCGATAACAAAATTGACTTACTTGTATCATAGCGAAAAAAGATATAGATGCGTACCTCCATTTGCCAAGAAAAGCGGTAATAAACAGCCATAATAGCCATAGAAGTGATTCCAAAAGTAGACATAATAGCTGCAATCAGATAAGTAAATCTTTCCGATTTTTTTCTCGCCATTTTCTCGTCAACAACTTTTTGGTTACTACTAACAATCACCGGAATTATTTCCGGTACATCTTTATCTTCCGAATTACTATTGTTTTCAACAATCTGGGTCTCAAATTTTTTATCACCGGCGACAAAACAAATAGTCAAACTGGACCTACGTCTGACTTGAACAAGTGGGTCGAAATTCCGGATAGTGGTTTTGATGAATCTAGAGGTAATGGAAGTGGGTTTGTGAGTACCGAGAAATGGAATTCGGGTTAAACGGAAAGATCGAGAGCTGCTACAAGGGACGGCAATTGGGGCTGCCGCCATGGAAATGGAAATGTTGATTAGGGAGAAAATGTTGTAAAAGAAAGATGAAGGGGGCGGTGGAAATGAAGGAATGGGTGTATAGATGTAGACCACATGTTGGTTAGGGTGTGGCAATTGGGTCCTTTAAATACTCACTTCACCACCAACTTGATTGCACCATTACCTGTTTTTTGTTTGTGTGTGAGTATCTCTTCTATATTATTGGTCTTTTCTTGAATGCTATTTCATAGTATTTGATTAATACTCTATTAATTCAAGTATGTTTATTGGGCGATGATATTTTTACCTTCAATAAATTCATCAAAATTATGCATTATTAGCACTTTATACTGTAATTTAGGGGTGTTGTTCGGATATATTATTCGAGTTTCGGGTTGTTCGCGTAGGATTATTCGGATGAGAAATGTTACATCCACAAAAATTTTACAAAACAAGTTTCACAAAATGACATGGCACATGTTATTAACCAATCAAATTCATTTGTAACTTCTCTCTCATTATTCTCTTCCTTCAATTCATTGGTCCACATCATTTTGTGGATTAGTTTTTGTAAAATTTATGTGAACATAACATTTCTCTATTCGGATTTTTCAAGTTTATAATTTATATGTAAACCAAACCCAATAAGATTCGGTTTTGGATTATTCGGATTCGGTTTGGATTGGTTCGTATTCGGATATTGTGTTTCGGGTATATTTGGATTCGATTAACCAAATAATCCAATCCGTTTTACCCGAATCCGATTAAAGTCGGGTTGAATTTTCGAATTCGGACATTTTCCACACCCCTAACTATACATATATATTATGCATATTTGTGATGGATTTATCAAAAAACATAATAATGGATATATATCACCACCCTTCTTTATTTCATTTTACATATTGTGTTTGTCCTATTAAATCAATTTACGGCTATAAGTTTTGAAGTTACTTTGTAACACGATTATAAAAGATGGTATAAGATTCACCTTCTCAAAAAATAAGTTTCAACTATCGATTAGTTTATTAAGTTTATATAGCGTTACTCATATAATATCAACAATTTATTATGTTGTTTTGTAATAATTAGTTCTTTGTTTACCCAATTAATAATATTCCGTAATTTACTTTTTATAACTTACATCTTTTAGGTGAATAGAAAAAGAAAAAAAAAAAGACACGAAGAATATATTCGCATTATAAAAACAAAACCGTCAATTTCTCTTTTAGTTCTGTTTTTTAGTACAAACATTTCAATTGTTTAGATTATGGTTTAATTTTTGAGTAATTGTGCACACCGATTAAAAAAGATATAATTATTTAATGTAAATTTATGACGGTTATATCATTATTCGATATCATCTAGGGGATGAGATAATCTAGGAAAAAAATATCTATTTTAATTGTTATTACACACATACGGCATGTCATTTTGTAAGAATTTATATGTAAATTGTTTGGGATTTTGCTATTTGTAGCAGTAAGGACTATGTTTAAGAGTTAGATTCACTATAAAATAGTTGGTTGAGGGAAGTTATATTCAGGAGGTGGGTGGTTATTATTAAGGTACAAACATTTAATGCGTGTCTGAATTTCTTATTCATAGCCCTTAGGGTTATGTATAGCATTTTACAATTGTTTGTAGATGTAACATTTCTCATCTAGGAAATTATATACGTTGATTTTTGAATATAACCCGAGCTGAACCGATTATGATAGAATGATATATATGTAATCAATAATCATTTCTTTGCATTGTCATGTTAAATTTAGTACTCTAACAATTGATATACACTTTGGGTGTTTTTGTGTTAGGGATTGTAATAGAGAATTCTTAATTTTTAGAATGTGGTAAAAAAAATGTTTATTAAAAGGTGATTCTATGAGATTATTTTTTCAATAATCATTTCTTTCTGTTGAAAATTTTATTTTTGAGACGAAGATTATCAAACTAGAATCGCAATCCTCAAAAATCCTCTCAATCCTCAAAAATCCTCGAGCATTACTCAAATTTTTTTGCACCAAACACACCCGCGTATATATAGTTGTCCACGTTTTATACCGAATTTTAGATGAAGTTTGGGTCACCATTAAATGCAATTAGATATTACATGTTAGTGAAAAGAATGGATCACTAACCAAGTTTTGAGAATCAATGTATAACAAAATAAGTAAATAATGCAGAAACTCACTAGAATTAGTATCTAATTATTACTACTCCATATTAGTTATGATATGTAAATAATGAAGAAACAACTAAAAATAAAAGTTACAATAATAGAAGATAATAACGACCACATATATGTTCGATCAAGAGGACAGAATTTGGTAAGGGTGTGGCTCTTGCCTCTTGGTAGAATTTATGAAGCTAATAAGGAAGATGAGGTCGGTATCTGACTATATCATATCGTTTCTTAATTATATATATACCGGTTCGGTTCTTTTGGTCCCCTCTTTTGAACTTTCATTGTTGGACACCGAGATGGTTCGCTGGGGTGCGATTTTGGGGGTTGGTCTGTGTCTCTGTGATTCATGTGACACTGTTTGTCTCTTTTATGCAAGTGGCCAGTTTGAGAGTAGTATACATTTTAACTGGTTAAGATGTAGCTAGTGTGCAAAAGATAATTATCCCATCTCAAATTGTTCATGTAAGTTTGATCGGTAGCTTTAATTTTTGCTTGTTTTCACAAAGATTTTCGCATTTATGAAACTAGTTAACGTATGATTTAGCATTAATAAACTTCTACATCAATGTTTAATTAATTATGTACCAACTTTTTATTTCGTAAAGTCATATGTCACCACATTTTTCATGCAATATAGTATGTCTTAAATAATTAAAAACATTTAAAACAAGACCGGTGTTTAAATTGTATAAGCCGTGATGTAGTCGTGGGTGAATAGATATGTTGTAGGCGAAGAAAAAAAAACGTTAAAAGGGTCAATTTGACATTTCGCTATATGTAAATTCGACAACTACAAGTTATGAGTTCAATTCATCTAACTTTACATACATGATTTTGTTAATTTGATGTTCTAAAAAAGAAAATAGAAAATGTTAGAACATACATGCATGGGATGTTATATAATAAGTACATATGGATCGGAGAGCACTACGGTGAAAAAAAAAAAAAAAAAAAATGATATTCCTTGTAAAACGTTGATAATCGACCAGCTCAAGGAGATTGTCTGCTCGTAATGGAAAACAAGATTGTCGTTGTAAAGTACTACCCTCCGTAAACAACTAAGCTATGCGGACAAAAGTTAGCCCAAAGTTGCGGTTCCTGAAAATTGAACTTGAGGATCCACGTGAGATACTCAAGATTCAACCAATAGCTACCACCCTTGGGCCGATCATTGTTAAGCTGGTTTAATTTCATTTTATTACAGAGAAATGATATGTTCACATAAGTTTTACAAAAATTTGTCCACAAAATGATGTAGACCAATGAAATGAAGAAAGAGAATGATGAGTGGGAAGTTACAAATGAATTTGATTGGTTGATGACATGTGTCATGGCATTTTGTGAAACTTATTTTGTAAAAATTGTATGGATGTAGCATCTCTCTTTATTATACTGTTTATCTTTTATAATTTGAGATCTTAGCATGTTCAATTTAAACGTAAAATGTCATCCTCTCTCACGTTGTATGCTAATATGGAGTGTGTCTTCTTCTTCTTCTTCTTCTTCTTCTTCTTCTTCTTATTATTATTAGAATTATTAGAATTAGAATTATTATTATTAGAATTATTATTATTATTATTATTATTATTATTATTATTATTATTATTATTATTATTATTATTATTATTATTATTATTATTATTACTATTACTATTATTATTATTATTATTATTATTATTATTATTATTATTATTAGAATTATTATTATTAGAATTAGAATTATTATTATTATTATTGCTAATATGGAGTGTGTCTTGTTATTGTTATTGTTATTATTATTGTTATTATTATTATTATTATTATTATTATTATTATTATTATTATTATTATTATTATTTGTTTCAAAAAGATTGTTTACATACAGAAAATAACCGCTAAGTTTTATTAAAACCCTTATTTTACCTTCATTTATTACTCGTAATCATAATAATTTTTAAAATTTCCAAATAAATTTGCCGTCACCTAACTTATCACAATTCGAAAAGAAAAGATATATGTCTATGACAATAAAAATAGAACGGAGGTAATAGTAGTTTTGAAGATGCGTAAAGATCAATGTGAGTCCCGTAATAGTGAAATGTGGGTGAGCTGAGCATGTCAAGTTGAAAATACTGTAGCAGGTATTTCATCATGTCTTATTCGTTTTCCCCGTATACATGGACAATTGGACATATAGTAGACAAAAAAAATTCACAAGGAACGTACGTACTTACATACGTATTACATGACCAAAATAAGTGATACGGGAAACATGTTCCTTTTTCTAAGGGTTACGTTTACACATATCACGACACGTATAGTACAAACATAAAACATGGGCTTTAATAATGTAATTAAATCTCAAAGTAATAGGATGCCAATCTTCGAAATAAAATTCTTTAAACAGACGAATAATATCATCACTAGAAAACCCACCACGTACTAGCAAAGAAAAGGGGGTTACGATGCAGGTAGGAAATCTAAACAAAGAAATATGGTTACGAATTTACGATGACGAATATGAGGCACATGACATATATAATAACGTACGTAGAACTTACAACATATATGTAAATAGTGTATAACCCGTGCGACGGCATCAATATTTGTACCATACATTATATATTTACAAAATATATGTACTTATGCATCAGTAACCAATACATGTGTAACACATATTATATACATTGTATTGTAATCTTTTCGATCGAGTGTGATTTAACATACAATATATCTAACATGTAGCATATACCAGCTTTAAAAGTTATCAATAAATACTTTACATTAGACATTTACTAAGATTAATAATTTGACAACATATATACTATATTGAAAGGGGATGAGACATGTAAGTATTATAATAAACATATACGCCAAGTGATATCGCTCATTTTGGCTATATAAATATGTCGCGATATCATTGTTTTGCATATGTATTTGAGTAGATTTCGAGAACTTTCGATACCTATTTTGTTTGGAAATCTATTTCAGGTCAAAAGCTGGAATCGCATGCGAATGGGTGATGATTGGTTGAAGTTTGGAACAAAAATTGAGCTGGGCTGGAAATTACACTGAAGCCGAACGGCTAACACCATAAGCCGAACGGCTTCCCCTGTATAGCAGATCGGTTAACTATAGAAGATCGGCTTTTCTAGTTCAAATCCATGTCCACAGCTAACCCTTGTTGGAGCTAGTGTTCTTAAAGATCAGAAGCAGATCGGCTAGGCTTCTGTAAGCCGTTCGGCTATGATTCGTTTCTGCGCTTGAGCCTCGATGACTGGAGGTTTAATCTTGCGTGTGCTTCAGTGATTGGTTGACATTTAATGCCCAACCATTTCTTGTCTCATTTGCCCACCTTTTTACGTTTAAAAAGAAAGGAAAAAATGGAAGAAAAAATGACATGGAGTGGGCTGCAGCTTCATATAACATATCATCATCATCACCATGAAAAACACCTTCCAGATTTTACAACACACACTTCACCATTACAGTTCCACTTTTCTTGAGTTTTCTCTCAAGAACTCACTCACCACCATTTCATCTCATTTTAACTTCACAAAAAATCACCATTTCACTTGGGGATTTTGAGGAGAACATCAAGCAAGCAACAATCTCTCCAAGAACACTTATTTCATTTGTGTAATAACTTGGGTACAATTTCAATTTAATCTAAGTTAATTTCAAGTTCTTTATGATTTCCTTGAATATTTGTGATTGTTGTTTGATTATGGTTATTATGAGTGGCTAGTAGTTTTATGCTTGTTTGGATGAACTAACTAGTTGATTAGGGGTGTATCTTTTGGTGTTAATTTATGTTTTGAGTTTGTGATTCATCCATGAATTTGTATGAGTTTAGCTTGTTGTTGTTAGTAAACTTTTGGAATTTTAACTAAGCGATTATGGCGAATGTTTGTTGCTTATAAAAAAAATACCTAATTAGTTGTTTATCATTTGTGGAACAAAACATTTGGTGATTGTAACAACAATGAACTAGATACATATAAGTTAGCGATTGTAGCGAACGTTTGTCGTGTGGATGAATTGCAAACTCATAAGATCATAATTTATGTTTAATCGAAAAACCTTGTGTGTTTGAGCTTGATCCCAAGAGTTTAACCATTTGGTGATTTACTAGTTGATATAGCGAACGTTTTCAATCAAGTAAATTGCTATTGATTATTTGTCTATAAATGATTGAACAAAATTGCGAATGTGGTTTTGGAATGCGTCAAATGATTTAAGCTGAATTGTGCAAGTTGATAACCATGGCGAACGTCCGTTACTAGATTAAATCATAGGTTTGTTAATTGAAGTTGAACATTAGGTCTTAGCGAAGGTTGAGCTTATGTTTGATGAATGTTACTTCTGCATATATTTAACCGGTTATAACTTCACACCCCGAGATCACTAGTGAAATAGTCCAAGCAAGTATCGTTTTAAATATTTGAAAGTTTCAAATCAATCACTTTGACTCTTCAGAGTCTACCTGCCTAGATTAACTAAAATTGTAGTTTTAAGCGTCGTGACAATTCGGTCACACCAACCAAACTTTTATTTTCACTTTCTAAATTGTTTACACTTATCTTGATTATCTAAACTTAAGTTCCCCGTGTTCGAACCCGAACTTACCAAACTATACTACTACTCGACAGAGTCCACTGCCCGGTTGTGTTTTGGTCTAGCTCGGTACTTTCTTGGTTACTTTTCAACGATAATTATATAACTAGATTCCACACATCAAGTTTTTGACGCCGCTGCCGGGGAACTTGTGTTTAGATCTTGATTTAAGTGTGTTTGATTGATCCTTTCTTCGGATTTAATTCTTGGAAAGTTATATATTTTTTGTTGTATTGCGCCGGTGAGTTTGACGGTTTTATCTTTTGTGCTCTTATAGGTTGATTTGGTAGTGGATGAACACAAGGAGTTCGGGTAAAGAACTTCTTAGTCCTTTGTCCAATCCGGAGAAAACCACAAAGAGCAAACGGAGGAGGAAACCAAAGCAACACCCTACGGATTCAACAAGTAGTCAAACGGAAACCGAATCATCTTCGGGTAACAAACTTATCGAAGAGACTTTTGAGGACGAACTAGTATCACCCGAAGAAGATCCGGTAACACCTTCTCTAGAACAAGAAGAAATGGCGGATGAGGATGATACTCCTATATTCTCACGGACAAGGACCGGGGCACCGACACCCGAGTTGGCCATACGGGTTCAAGATATTGAGAATGATAACTTTTCTTTGAAGGGGCATCATATGCAACTTATAAGAGACACCCAATTTGATGGAAGGGTGCGGGCCGATCCGCACAAACATATTGCTAGTTTTCTTGAGATTGGAGGTTATTTCAAGTATGGGCCGAATATGGATGAGGCGATTCGACTAAAGACTTTCCCTATGTCTTTATGCGGAGAGGCCAAGATTTGGTACCAAGAGTTAGAGCCAAACACTATTAGAACATGGGATGAGATGAGGAAAGCGTTCGTTAGACGATATTATCCTCCGGCATTGGCCGAAAGGTTGTTAAATGAGATTCGAGCCTTCAAACAACAAGAAGGAGAGACTTTGGTAGAAGCGTGGTGTCGATTGAAGGATATGTTAAGGAATTGTCATGGCCACGGATTATCAAAAGCGGAGATTATCACATTGTTTTACAATGGACTTGGCATTGAATCGGCCAATGTTCTTGATGCGTCGCTAGGAGGCCTATTTCTCTACAAGACACCGAATGAAGCTTGGAAGGTGCTTGAAGACAAAGTGACCCAAAGTTTGAATTGGGCTAAAGATAAAGGAGGAAAGCCGGTAAGAAAGCATGTTGCATTTGCGGAGGGTAGTAGCGTAAGTGGAAGCTCTAGTGACTCGGCAATGATGAAGGAAATCAAGGCTTTATCTTCTAAGTTTGATGCACAATTCAAGACAATCAAGGGAGAAATCAAGGAGCTTAGAGAAGGTTTCGGTAATTGTGGTGGTAACCATGCCACGGCAAATTGTGCATAAGATGATTTGCCTATGGTTGGAGATGAGGAATATGTAAGTTTTCTTCAACAAGGGAATTATTAAAATGGAAACTACCAACGGGGTGGTTACCAAAATAGAAACTCGGGAGGTTATCAAGGAGGAAGCTACAACCAAAACAACCGATTTTCTAGACCTAACCAAGGTTACAACCAATCCTAAAACCAAACTTATAATCAAAACCAAAACCAACACCAAAGCTCTTCAAGAGACAACAATCACCCACCGGTTCAAAAACAAGAACCAACCCTATCACCAATGGAGCAAATGATGAAAGAGTTCATGGCAAAACAAGATGCTTGTACCGAAAGATTGAAGACCCAAATGACAAACATAAGGTTAAGCGTGGAGCAAGGCCAAAAGAACCAACAAGCTTCCATTCAAGACTTGGAACGGAAGATGGATTGTTTGTCGGAAGGGCAAAGTAGTAGGCGAACCGGTGGCTTACCAAGCAATACCCAACAAAACCCGAGACAACCATCTACTTCTAGTGGGGGATCCAAACCATACCAACCACCACCCTCAAGAAACGAGCATTTTAATGCTATCATCACACGGAGCGGGAAAGAACTACCACCGCCTCAAGCAAAGGACAAAAATGTTTTTAACTCTTTTGAGCAGGAAATTGAGGAGGAAGAAGTTGAAGAGCAAGTTGATGCTACCCCACCAACGGTTACACCGGTGTCACCTACACCGGTTGTCAAAGTTTACAAGCCGAAGATCCCTTATCCTCAAAGGCTAAGGAAAGAAAAGATTGCGGCTCAATATGGGAAATTTGTTGATATGATCAAGGCGATTAGAATCAATGTGCCTTTGGTGGATGTGCTAGCGGGAATGCCGAATTATGCCAAGTTCATCAAGGATTTGGTGAGCAACAAAGACAAGCTTTCGGAAGCATCGACAATGTTTTTGAATGAGGAATGCTCGACACTTATTCAAAACCAAATCCCACCAAAGCTTGGTGACCCGGGAAGTTTCATCATTTCGTGTAAATTGGGTAAAATCATTACTTGTGATGCGCTTGCGGATCTAGGTGCTAGTATAAATTTAATGCCATATTCTCTTTATGCTAAATTGGCCTTAGGATCCTTGACCCCCACCCGCATGAGCATTAGATTGGCCGATAGATCTTTCCAATATCCCCTTGGGATTGCGAAAAACATGTTGATTGAAGTTGGCCAATTCACCTTCCTGGTAGATTTTGTTATTTTAGAAATGGAGGAGGATAGTAAGGTACCATTGATTCTAGGAAGGCCATTTTTACATACCGCGGACGCTATCATCCAAGTCAAAAACAAGCAATTGACCCTAGGCGTAGGACAAGAAAGGATTGCTTTCACGGTCGATAAGGCCATGAAGCATCCTTATTCCACTAACGATTCTTGTTTTAGAATTGATGTTATAGATGATGCGGTTGATGAAGAATTTCAAGGCTTGCTTGACTTGGAATCGGAACTTGTTGACCTTTTGGAGTCAAACGAAGGAGGAATGACCGAGGAAGAATTAGTCATGAGCATGGAAGAGACCAATGATGAAGATGAGAAAATTGATGATGATAGCTATGAAGACTTGAAAGGAGAGGACTACATGAGGATAAAAACTTCATTGGAGGATCCACCAAAGGATTTGGAAATGAAGCCTCTACCGAGCCATTTGGAATATGCTTACCTTCATGAGGAAAATCTTCTACCCGTAATCATTTCCTCTTCTCTTTTAAATAATGAAAAAGTAAAATTGTTAAATGTACTTGGGGCTCACAAAAGAGCATTTGCTTGGCGTACATCCGACATTCCGGGAATAAGTCCATCATTTTGCAAACATAAAATCAATTTTCTTGATGATGTGAAACCCGTTGTCCAAAGACAACGGAGACTTAACCCAAACATGAAGGATGTATTCAAGAAAGAAGTAATTAAGCTTCTTGATGTGGGTATCATTTACCCCATCTCGGATAGCTCTTGGGTAAGCCCGGTACATTGTGTGCCGAAAAAGGGGGTGTGACGGTTGTGGAAAATGACAAAAACGAAATGATACCCACTAGAACCGTGACAGGGTGGCGTGTTTGTATTGATTATAGGAGGTTGAATGACGCCACTAGAAAAGACCACTTCCCCTTACCATTCATTGACCAAATGTTAGAGAGATTGGCGGGTAACGAGTACTATTGTTTCCTTGACGGATTCTCGGGTTATTTCCAAATACCCATAGATCCCGAGGATCAAGAAAAGACCACCTTCACTTGCCCCTTTGGGACCTATGCCTATAGGTGGATGCCCTTCGGTCATTGTAATGCCCCCGCTACTTTTCAACGTTGTATGATTGCCATATTCCAAGACATGATCGAAACCTCCATGGAAGTTTTCATGGGTGATTTTTCCGTTTTTGGCAATTCATTCGATTCTTGCTTGGCCAATTTGAATAAAATGCTTGAAAGGTGCGAAAAGGAACATTTAGTTTTGAATTGGGAGAAATGCCACTTCATGGTGAAGGAGGGTGTTGTGTTGGGACACAAAGTGTCGGGTGTGGGTATTGAAGTTGATAGAGCTAAAATCGATGTCATTGCTAAATTACCACCACCCACCAATGTAAAAGGGATTAGGAGTTTTCTTGGTCATGTCGGTTTTTACAGGAGATTTATAAAAGACTTCTCAAAAATCACAAGACCCATGACCAAGCTACTTGAAAAGGATGCCCCATTTGTATTTGATGGCCCATGTTTGAGTGCATTTTCGACTCTAAAAGACCAATTGACCAAGGCACCCATTATAGTATCTCCCGATTGGTCCAAACCATTCGAGCTCATGTGTGATGCTAGCGACTTTGCCTTAGGAGCCGTCCTAGGACAAAGAGTTGAAAACCATTTTAAACCAATTTACTTTGCTAGCAAAACCTTGAATGGAGCCCAACAAAACTACACCACCACCGAAAAAGAATTACTTGCCGTGGTATTTGCCTTTGACAAATTTAGGCAATACCTTATTCTTTCAAAGACTATTGTTTTCACCGATCACTCGGCTCTAACGTATCTTTTTGCAAAACAAGATGCTAAGCCCCGTCTCATCCGTTGGATTCTTCTCTTGCAAGAATTTGACATTGAGATAAAGGACAAAAGAGGAGCCGAGAACCTTGCTGCCGATCACTTGTTGAGATTGGAAAATCCAAATCTTGACAAGCAAGGTGATACTAATATTGATGATTCCTTTCCCGAGGAATTTCTTTTGCAGGTAGGTGATAATGCGGAAAAGGAGGATGAGGCACCATGGTATGCCGATTTGGCGAATTATTTGGTTGGGGGCATTTTAAGAAAGGGCATGAGTCACCAAGAGAAAAGTAAAATTTTCTCAAATTTGAAGAACTATTTTTGGGAGGAGCCTAATTTGTTCCGCGTTTGTGCGGATGGAATGATTAGAAGATGTGTCTCAGGTGGAGAGACAAGAGAGATTTTGGATGCTTACCATCATGGACCAACCGGTGGTCACTATGGTCCTTCGGTCACCGCCAAGAAAGTGTTTGATGCGGGATTCTATTGGCCGACCATTTTCAAGGAGGCAAATACCTTATTCCAAACATGTGATGCTTGCCAACGAACCGGAAACATCTCCAAAAGGGATGAAATGCCACAAACAAGCATCCAAGTTTGTGAAGTTTTCGATATTTGGGGCATTGACTTCATGGGACCATTCCCACCATCTTTCAAAAATGAATACATCCTTGTGGCGGTTGACTATGTGTCCAAGTGGGCGGAAGCTAAGGCTTTACCAAAAAATGACGCTCGTGTGGTCATTGATTTCTTGAAAAGCCTATTTTGCCGATTTGGGATGCCCAAAGCCTTGATTAGTGACCGGGGAAGTCACTTTGCAAATGCTCAACTTGAAAATGTCCTTAAAAAGTATGGGGTAAATCACCGATTTTCGACTTCTTACCACCCACAAACGAGTGGTCAAGTTGAGAACACAAACCGTGCCTTGAAGAGAATATTGGAGAAGACGGTGAAAGACAACCGGTCTATATGGTCAAAGAAGCTTGAAGATGCATTATGGGCATTTCGGACCGCCTACAAGAAACCTATTGGGACAACACCATATCGGTTGCTCTATGGCAAAACTTGCCATTTACCTCTTGAGATTGAGCACAAAGCCTACTGGGCTTTGAAGAATTACAATTTGGATTTGGTAGAAGCGGGCGAGAAAAGAATGATGCAACTCCATGAGTTGGATGAGCTTCGGTTGCAAGCTTATGAAAATTCCCGCCTTTACAAAGAAAGAACCAAAGTCCTACATGATCGAAAGTTGAAAACAAGAAAGGAATTCAAAGCCGGCGACAAAGTGCTCTTATTCCAATCTCGTTTCAAGTTGAAACAACCAAAGTTCAAACCTAGGTGGACCGGTCCATATACGGTCAAACACGATTACCCATCCGGATACGTGGAATTTTTCGGGTCGGATGGAGGAACTTTCATTGTGAATGGTCATAGATTAAAACTTTACCATGAGGAAGAAGTTGAGGGCGAGTGGGAGGAGTTTGCAACTTACCCCAAGGACAAATGAATTCGGGGTCGAGTCTAGCTTGGACTCGTTAATAAATGAAGTCCGGTCACGAGGAAACTCGTGTTTATATCCTTTTTGATAACTTAGATATTTTTTCCTGCATTTTTGTTAATTTTTGAACTGATTGCTGCTTTGTTTGCTGCGTAAATTGAGTGTTAAACTGCTTGTGTGTTTGCTGCTTGAAAATTGGATTTAACTGGGTTAGCCGTTCGGCTATGTATGAAGCCGTTCGGCTATGGAAACAAAGCAGATCGGCTAAAGATAGCCTATCGGCTTTCTCTTTGATTTTTCAATACCGCGCCTTACCCCCCTTGGCTGAAGTGAATTTTTGTGTGATAGAAGCCGTTCGGCTAAAAGGCAGCCGATCGGCTATGATGTATGAACCGATAGGCTTAGTTTAGCCGTTCGGCTTTATCTTTGCATTTTCATCACCGCGAGTGACCTTTAATCTGTGGGTGCATTTTTAGCTGATAAAGCCGTTCGATTAGGTGATACAGCAGATCGGCTAGAATTCTTTGACAGCCGTTCGGCTATAAAAGTGAAGCCGATCGGTTTTGGGCTAGGTCTGGACAATTTTTAAGAGATTAATCCATTATTTTTTTCACACACCACATACCACAAACTGCCGACACCTTCTCTTTATTATTATTTTCTCTCTATCAAGAAAACGAAAATCCTCACTAATCTTCACTAAAAATCATCTTTAATCCCATAATCTTTGAAGAAATCAACCAAAAATCATGTCTAGACCACTAAAGGTACCTAATAACATCCATTAAGCTTTCCATCTTTTGAAATTTGGGGAAGAACACTTGAATTCGGGTTTGGTTTAATTCAACTGTGGGGATGATTTTCTTTGTGAATTTGTTGATTATTATGCTACATTCATGCTTAATACTTAGTTTCCACCATGATTAATTGATTGAATTGCTTGATTTAGATGATTTGCAAGTTAGGGTTTGTATGCTAATTTGGGTAATCTTAATCTAGTGATTTGTAATTGGTATTTGGTGATAATTGTAGTGTAATTCATGTTTGCTAAGCATAATGTAGTTGAATGATTGATTAATTTCAATTTGTGGGTTGATTTAGAAATTAGGGTTCATGTAAATTGGGGAAGAAATAGTTGATTTTTTCTGGTCAAACTTTGACTTTGACTTTGACTGTTTTCATGTAACTTTTGATTGTAATACATGTCTAGAATCTAATTGAGTGATCCTTTTTGCTTAATTCAAGTTCATGTTGGATATTGGAGTTATGTGTTTATGAGATAGTCACTTGGTTTAGTATAAAATCTTGATTGTAAGGCTTGCTTGAGTTGAATTGTATATCATTGGCATGATTCAAGCATTGTTTGATATTAGATTGCATGCTACTCCTTGTAGAGTTTAAGTTTTGACTATGTGAATTGTCGATAATGATCGAATTGGATTATGCATAATGTGGTTATTTGTGTGCTATGTGACAATGTCATAGGCCAATGTGCTTTGTTTCTAGGGGATGTTGTTGTGTTTGGAATAAATCGCTCATTTTGTCATGGTTTTTGCTAACTCTAACACAATTTTGGAAATTTTGTATCTTGTTGTGTTGTGTTGTGTTGTGCAGAAGAACAAGAAGAACCAAGGGCAAACTTTTGAGCCCCAGTATCCTCTCAGTGTCTTTGCGGAATTGCTTCCAAGGGACCGCCATCCTAATTTGGTTTTTGAGCCACATCACTATCATTACATGGAATACATTGAAGCTTTGTTCAAGATCCATAAAAAGCAATGCGAGTATCCGCGGGCTATTGATTGGAACCCGTTGGATGTAGTCGGTTTCTCTCACAAAGTCAGGGATGTTTTGACTCAAACCATGTGTTTTGATAATGAAGTTTTTGATATACATGATTTTGAAAAGCTTATCTCAATCCAAGAGCCAATCTTTGAAGAACTAGTTATGGAATTCCTAGCTACTCTAGAAATGTTCATCGTTTCCTCTGTTGATGAGGCGTTCTTGAAGTTTAAGCTGGGTGGAGAATCTACAACCTTATCCTTCAGGCAAATCGCAGCTAGTCTAGGAATTTATACGGACGAGGAGTATGAATCAGATTGGTTCGCTAGGTACATCATGACTGGGGCGAGACTAGAGGAGGGGGAATGCAATGTTGAGGTTTGGGCAAAGTTCAGCAACACTCCATATCTAGGGGGACAGAATCTGGCCAAAACCCTTCAATTCCCACTGTACAACGTAATTCACAAGATGCTGTCTAACACTCTCACACTTAGGGGTAGCAATAGGGAAAAGGTGACTTTGATTGACTTGTGGTTTTTGGACAAGCTAAAGAGTAGGGATAGGATTAATCTTCAATTTCCTGTGGGAAAATTCCTTTATTCTTATGCTAGTGGGCATAAACCTACATCCAGGATCTGTGGCGGGCACTTCATCACTCGGTTCGCCAAAAGCTTTAAGGTTAACCTGAAGCCCTGAGGGCGCCCTTACACACTTGTTGAGAACACGACTCTCCCTGTTGGAGCTGAATTGTACTGCAGTGCTAAGGTTTTGAGGCTTCAAGGTGGGTCATATGTAGCTTTTGCTCCCACCCCTAGGGAGGCACTCACAGTGCTGCGGGCCAGGACTCGAGCAAAACGACCCGCCCACCCTCTCGCATCTGATGAGGAAGAAGAAGATGATGAAGAAAGTGAGGATAATGAACAAGAAGAAGAAGAGGATGCAGAAAATGTGCATGCTGGGGGCACACTTGGCCCGGGTCAGAGTTCTCAATATGGGGAGCCCGCATATTGGCAGAGTTTTATGTCAAACTTTGACAATATGCAACTTGAACACGATCGAAGATGGGGATAACAAGAAGAGTGGCATAGGGAGCATGCGACTTTCAGGGATGAGTCCCGGTATGAGTGGGGAGCCAATCGATACCAAAATGATTGGCTCATTCACGATCATGAGTGGATGGGCCACCATATTCCTGACCATGTGTCTGTCCCTTATCATCACCCACCTCGTTGGGGCGAACCGGGGGGTGTTCTCCCTGCCCCTGTCTATGATCGAGATGTGTTGGAACATAGTTTGTGACAACAGATCTAGCCTGAAATATGACTAGTGTAATTATTATCATGTTTGTACATTGGTTTAGATTTGTAAATGGATATTTGTTTTGTTAATAATATTCGTTAAATATATTAGCATGTTAAAGTGTTAGACGAATATCGTAAACGAAATAAATAAATACATTTGGTGCGAGTCGAGTTCTCAAGTCGCAGCGAGTTGAGCTGCAAGATGAGAACTGAACTCGCGGAACATTAGTCTGGCGAGCCGAGTCCTATAGTGGGCTTGGGCAGCGAGTTGGATCGAACTCGCCGGCCCCTGCGAGCCGAGCCGAGACAGAAACATATAAACGATTTTCTTTAGAAAATCGTTAACACTTTTGCATTATTCTTCATCTGCGAATTCAAGAAACCAGAGAAAACAAACCTAACGGCTAGGCTTTGATAATTCATCGTTTAAAGTTAAGCTTTATTAAAACGCAATTCGAACATATTCGTTGTTAGTAAGATAACATCGTATTGAGGGATTCCGCACCTTAATACTAAAGATGCACAAAGCCCGGGCCGGGCTTTTTCGGGCTTTTTTTTAATTTTAATTTTGTTTATTACTAATTATTTATTACATTTTTAGTACTATATAACTACTAATTTTGTATCTATTGGGGTAAAATGAGTTATTGTACGTTGTATTTTATAATATACAACTATAATGTATATAAGATATTATCGTAGTAGTTTAAGAATTTATCGATAAAATGAATATATACTCGTATACGTATGTACTTAATGAATTGAAAACTTTGCATATTCAAAAGGTATAAGTTACATAATATATGAAAGATAATTTTTTAAAAACAAAATTTATGTTATATACATATTATATAAGTAAAAACTCAAATATAAATATTAAAAACATATCAAATAATATAGGATCGGGCTTTTTTTATGAAAAAGCCTGGGATTTATCTCAAAAAAGCCCGGGCTTTCGTGCTTTTTTTCGGGCTTTTTCGGGCTTTCGGGCTTTGGGCTTTTTTCGGGCTTTTTCGGGCTTTGGGCTTAGCCCGGCCTGGCCCGGGTCGGACCGGGCTTTCAGGAATAATTTCAGGCCCCTTTGGGACTTTCGGGCCAGGCCGGGCTTCGGGCCGGGCTTTTTCGGGCTTTTTCTAGGCCCGGGCTCGGGCTAAAGCCCATCTGTGCACCTCTACTTAATACTACAGATAACGAAGTTATCGATCCTAAGAACTAGGGACTTACATCTGGTATCAGAGCTTTCGGGCTAAATACGAGATTGTTCGAGAGTTTTAGTGATAATTGCGTTGTGATTCGGATCGTATATACGTGCATGAGTATATATTAACGATCAAAATCATTCTCTGGACGTTTTAGGGTTAGTTTACGGTCGAAATCTCCTGTTTAAATCGTAAAAATACCTTGAATTTTTGTTTTTCGGGTTTTCCAGCCGTTTCGCGAGTCGAGATTAGGGTTTCAGCGTAGCCTGCGAACCGAGTTGAACTAGCGAGTCGAACTGAGACTTGCGAGTCGAACCGAGATCTCTCGCGAATCGAAATCACTTGCGAATCGACATCACAGCAATCCGAACTGAGACTTGCGAGTCGAACTGAGATTGCAAGTTGAACTGAGTCTTGCGAATCGAGTTCTTCTGAATTCGCGAAACAGTTTACTTTACGTTTTTAAGATGTCTGATCTTAGTAGAATGATCGAGATGGAACATGAGGTGAGAAAATCAAACGTTCCACCTAAATTGTTGAAAATCGAAGATTACTATAATTGGAAGGACAAATTTGAATATTACTGTAGATTCCATGATTTGTCAATCTGGATGTGTATCAAGAATGGATACACTGCACCTACTCAAACGGTTAATAATGCAACTGTTACTCTTGCTTATAACCGGATGAGCGATCAACAAAAGAAGGGCTATGAATTGGAGAATAAATCTCATTCTGCAATCAAGATGAGTTTACCAAAGGAGATAAACCATCAACTCAAGTCTTTTCAAACTGTTAGAACGCTCTGGGAAGCGTTAGAGAAAAGATGTGAGGGAAGTCCTCAAGTGAAGGCAGGCAGGAAGAATCTTCTTAAGAAACAGTTTACTGTTATAAAAGCTTTAAAATGAGAAGATCTTGATGCTTACATCACTAGATTCTACCATTTGTTAAGTGAGCTTGACAACCATGAGATTGTTACTACTGAGACTGAGAGAACCGACAAATTTATTGAGGGTTTGCCGTCTAAGTGGGAAATGTATGGTGTAATGCTCAAAGACAACGATGAAAGGTATGCAACCATGACCTTAGAGCAGGTCAGTGACAAGCTAAAAGGTTATGATTTCACAAAGAAATCGAGAGAAACTGATTTTGATCAGGTTTAGAATCCTGGGCTATATCATGGGAAAACGAATCTCTCAACTTCTTCATCTAGTTCGACCACTGGTAATACTGATGAAAATGGTGAAATGATAACAGATGACGTGTGCCTTCTTACCTCATCAGGTAATGAATCTAAAGGTACACCTGCTGAGAAGTCAACTCAAGGACATCAAAAGATGCCAATGAGTGTGAAATCTGCAGAGCAACAGTTATCTGTCCTTGCATCCTTTGTTGCGTCTTATGAAAACTACATTCAGGGTAAAATCAATGATCCGATTATGTTTGATGAAGACTATGATCAGATAGACCCTGATTATCTTGAGGAAATAGATCTCCAGGATCAACTTGCAATGTTATCAAGGAAAGTTAAAAATTTCTTAAAGAGAACTGGTAGAAAGGTGGTAGGAAATCGATCAGGGTTTGATAAAACCAAGATCAAGTGTTTCAACTGTCAAGGTTATGGACACTTTGCTCGTGAGTGTCAAAGGCCTAAGGTTGAAACTGGCAATAGCAAACAAGGTTCGGGAAGTACCTTAGCTTCCAAAGCCTTAGTTGTGAAACAGTTAGATGGATCTTATGATTGTCAAGCTCAGTCTAAGGAAGCTCTCATGGCTGAGATTGAAGATCAAGAGATAGCTGCTGAGTCCAATAGCTATATGCCTATTGATGTTGAAATAAAGGTGCCGGAGATTCATGAGAAAGCAAGTGATGACGACGTGCTCTATATGGATTCAACTGCTAATATGAGTCCAGATGACTTTGTAGCACGCATGGCTGAAGTACAAACTGACAAGAAAAGGGTATGTTTGGATATTCTTACTCTTGCTGATGTTTGTTATTTAGTTACTGATCTACAGTCACAATTAAGCGTTTTAACTGTGTCGAATCAGAATTTGTCATCCCAAGTTAGCATTTTTAATGATTCTAATAAGACTATAATATCTGAACTTGAACAAGCTAAAAGTGATGTCCTTAGGTTAAGTACAGATAAGGTAGATCTTAAGAATAAGATTAAGTCTGACAGTTCTGATAAGATTGCACTTAGAGATACCATAAATGAAAAGGCAATAATCATAGATGGTCTCTATATGAACATTGATGACTTAAATCGAACAATAGCTGATAGGGATAGAGAGTTAGCTGAGCTGAAGCATAAGTTAGTAGAACAAAATCGTAAGATTGAGTCCTACAGAACTTTAGAAATGGATAAAATGCTAGATGCTCAACGCAGTGTAAAGGACAAGACTGGGATAGGATACAATGATGTACCTCATCCTTTTAATGCCAATTACACTAGTAACTCGATAGATTCTGAAATGACAGATGCTAATCCTGAGATTTTAGTAACTAATGACCCTGAAAAGTTAGAGGCACGGAAGGATGTTGTTAAGAACCAATCATCAGATAATAGTAAGGTGTCTCATTTCACCAAAATACAGTTTGTATCGGGTGGAGTGATTAACGATGCTAAGACTGATGATAAGGTTAATAAGGAATAGATACCTGAACCTTTAGTGCCTAAGACTCCGAGTAGTAATGCAAAAGTTCCTAAATCACGCAAGCAGATGTCATGTTTCAAGTGTCGCCAAAAGGGACACGTGGCTTCGTGTTGTCCTAACAAAAAGCCTGAAACACCACATAAGCTTGTGATTGATGAAAAGACACAGACCGACTCTAGTATGACTGTGGATAGGTTAGATACCAAACCTAAGTTAGGTAATAAACCTGTTAACATTCTTAAAAGAGACGGTAAACATAGTGTCTCCCCACCTAAACCTAAACGGCCATATACTCAAAGTGATAATTTTATCCATAAGTCTAGGGATGTGACACCGTCGAGGTTTAGAACTCCAAGTAGAGGCCATAGTCATTATGAGAGTGGTACTACTTCGAGATCACATGAGTTTAATTATAATTATCATAATAGAGCTCATAATTATGTGCCTAGGAGGTTATCCTCAAATTCACCTCTTAAGGCTGATCGTCCACAAACTCAAGCTACTTCGAAAGTAACCAAAGCTCCTGATGGGAAGGATGGTTATTTTAAAGAGTTTAAGTTTGTTGATGATAAGGGACAAACGAAGACCGTAATGGCTTGGGTCCCTCTTGATAACTGATCATGTTTTGTGTTATGTGCAGGAGCATGCTGTGAACAAGGACAGCTGGTGGTATGTAGACAGTGGATGCTCGAGGCACATGACCGGAGAAAGAAGTCTACTGAAGGACTTCAAAGAGAGTCTCAAGCAAAAAGTAAATTTTGCAGGAGATAAAGGAGGAGTAATTTCGGGAAAAGGAAAAGTTTCAAATGGAACTTTGACTCTTGAGGATGTGAACTATGTCGAAGAACTAAATCACAATCTAGTGAGTGTTTCCCAAGTCTGTGATAAAGGTCATCCAGTTTATTTTAATGAAAAGGAGGCCTTAGTCCTGAAGTCAGGTTTCAAAATTCCTGATAAATGGATATTGATGAGGGCGCCAAGGAAGAAGGACATCTATGCTATCAACATGGGTATCTACCTGTTTATTATCCAAGGCTTCAGAAACAGACGCTTTGTTATGGCATAGGAGAATGGCACACCTGAACTGGAGAAAGACAAATAAAGGAGCTAGATTTGCGGCAAACTTGCTTACGCAAGCTTTGTCTCAACCTCATACACCGCTGACAAGAGACTGGCATATTGAGTCTCTTACACCGCCTGGACCTAGAACGATACCTGTTACTCCAACGACTGATGCTGAAAGGATTACGTCCTTAGAGTCGAGAGTAAAGGATTTAGAGAAGCTTACTTCTCAGATTCCAGAGCTGGTGTCGAATAATCTTCTTCTTGCTCAGCAGATGCTCAAACAGAGTGAATCTTACAATCTGCTGATGAAGACTCATGAGACTTTGCTTGCGGACTTCAGTGTTCAGAGATTGAAATTATCTTCTTTGGAGAGTTTGGTCTTGAGAACGCATTCAGGACAGTCTACTCAGGGGTAGATATTGGTATATCTGGAGTCTTGCAAAGAAAATGAGCTGAAGAGGAAGAGAGATTCAGACAAAGACGATGATCCCAATGCACCGAGTGGTGAGCAGACTGGTCCTTCAAAGACTGGTGAGCAAACTATGATTCAGGGGGAGTCTGGTGGTGATGCTGGTGCAAGCGGTTCTGGAGCTGGTACAAGTGCAGATAAGACTGTACCGGGTGATACTGAAGCTGGTAAGATAGCTTAGTATTATCATAGTACTGTAATATTTGTAATAGTTTGTAGTGAACAAATGTAAACTTAATTTATTGTGTAAATATATTCGGATTAAGGTTATTATTATTTTAAGTAAAATATGTTTGATGTAATTTAAGTTTATATAATTATATGTTAAGATAAAATAGTGATCGAAAGTCTTCTGACTCATTGAGTAGTCGAGCGGCGTGTTCCGAATAATATCGGCGGTCAAAATTTTATAATAACATATGCATTTTAGACTTAAGAGTTTGCATACTGACAAGTTAAAAATGTATTAGTTGTAAAGAGACAAATGATATATAATTTAAAGGTTAAATTGATAATAAATTAGATCAATTAACACTTGGAAATTATATAAGGTAATTAATAGTAAATTTAAATGTTTGGTGATTATTCACAATGCATTAGAATTTAGAATTAATTATTATTTGTTAAGTAGGTTATAAGACTTAAGAGATTTTGGATTGATTTAGGGTAATCAATAAAAGATTTTATAAGTTATATGTAAATTGCGTTTATATTTTAGGTTAAAATATACAAAATGATTAATAAAGAAATTCTTAGATTGGTTCAGGGAAATCAATGAAGAATTTGAATTATTAATATATTTGTATTTATGTTTTTCTCTTGGAATGGAAATGCTAGATCTATCAGATTCAGAAGATGATATTTTGGATGAGATAGATGAAGAGATTGATTATGATATTGAAGAAGGAGAGTTCAAACTTCCTGAAGACTGGACTGTAGTATTTGAATCTGTGATAGATGAAGGTGTTGATCTGGATGCAAATGTAGATGAACATGTTGTGAATCCATCAACGACTGAATTTGTTTTTGTGAATGAACAAGGAGAATCAGTTATTGATTTAGAAGCTTTTAAGAATGCTTCTGAAGATTCGGATACTGAGATTGAAGAAATAGAGGATAAATACAAACATATGGTTGGTAATCCTATGTTTATCCAAGAAATGCTAAAGAAGAAAAAGGAAAATAAGCCACGCATTTTGAAAGAAGTTGATATTACTGGAAAGCGTGTACTTAAAACTGGCATTATTGGATGGTATTATGACTCTGATCTGAAGCTCTTCGCGATCAAAAGGTTTGACGGGGTTCAATATTTGAGAAGAAGCTTGCAGTATTTAGTTCGTTGCCTCGATATGAGATTCGAGACTTGGCTAGATTAGATATGATAAATCCAAGTGATGATGACTATGCTAAGTATGTTGAGCGTATCATTAGAACTGAAGGATTATCTATGAAGTTCTCGAAGATTAAGCCAAGGAAAGGAAAAACGATAAATTTGAACGAACTCAGTCAGAGGACAGGAAGAAGAAGAAGGAAGAAGGTTTATCCAGCGGTCAAATGCATTAAGCAAATACCTATGAAGACTATGCCTCAGAATATTTTGGGAAAGTTAAAATATTGGGGGGTAGATGTTGGATCAGGAGAAGCCTTTATGATTGAAGCTGATGATGATTATCCTGATGGCGAAAAAGAGATTTTTGTGTATATGATCACAGACACCTGATGAACTTATCAAAGGAAGATCTGATTATGTTGTACAAGAACAAGATCATATCTACTATTGGTTGGGGTGATTTAGCACGAGATTATCACAGGATGGTTAAAACATGCATCAAGCTTAAAATTTTTGCAGGTAGTAAGATTTACTCTTGAAAATCAAAGACAGCGTGAAGATAAAGACGCTAGAGCTATTGTCAAGGGGGAGTCTGTTGGAACATAGTTTGTGACAACAGATCTAGCTTGAAATAGGACTAGTGTAATTATTATCATGTTTGTACATTGGTTTAGATTTGTAAATGGATATTTGTTTTGTTAATAATATTCGTTAAATATATTAGCATGTTAAAGTGTTAGATGAATATCGTAAACGAAATAAATAAATACATTTGGTGCGAGTCGAGTTCTCAAGTCGCAGCGAGTTGAGCTGCAAGATGAGAACTGAACTCGCGGAACATTAGTCTGGCGAGCCGAGTCCTATAGTGGGCTTGGGCAGCGAGTTGGATCGAACTCGCCGGCCCATGCGAGCCGAGCCGAGACAGAAACATATAAACGATTTTCTTTAGAAAATCGTTAACACTTTTGCATTCTTATTCTTCATCTGCGAATTCAAGAAACCAGAGAAAACAAACCTAACGGCTAGGCTTTGACAATTCATCGTTTAAAGTTAAGCTTTATTAAAACGCAATTCGAACATATTCGTTGTTAGTAAGATAACATCGTATTGAGGGATTCCGCACCTTAATACTACAGATAACGAAGTTATCGATCCTAAGAACTAGGGACTTACAAGATGATGCCTTAGTAGAGCTCCAGCGACATCATGAGCACATGCATACCTCTGATTATCATCAACAGCAACAAGATTGGGGCACCACTTGGTCATCCCCTCCATCTACCTCCCAGTCGCACACCTGGACTGTCCCCGAGCCCTCTAACTGGCAGCAAGAGGCTCATCATCATTGGCTCTTTGGATCTCCATCCCCATATCAGCAGCAGCATCAGCAGGATCCCACCCAGGACCCGCCCCATGGTGGGGGTTTGTTGTAGGGTGTTATTTTTATTATTATTCGGATTGTAAAACTTTGAACAATTTTTATTCTGTGTTTATTTTCTTTTTGGTACTTTGGAGGATTAGCATTCATTGGCCTTTTTTTTGTTATTATTATTATTATTCTCTTCGTGGCACTTGTGTTTTGGTGATTGTTTGCCCCATTTGTAGCATGCCAAGCTGGAGTGGATCTCTACACGCTTATCAAGAGCCAGCCCCTCTTTCCTCGCCTTCATGCAAAAACCCCCGGGGAAGTTCTCGTTTCTATTTACCTTCGCACTTTTGATGATTTATTGATTATTTTGCATTGGGGGCAATGCAAATCTCAAGTGTGGGGAGGTATTCACATGAAATCCATTTCTAGTGAATTATTGTTTCTTACCTTTTATTGGGTTTGTGAAGTTTATTGGCTCTCCAATCGAACTTTACGAATCCCATTAATGGGCTATTGGTCACTTATTGGATCTGTTATTGATCTTAGGTCCGATAGATTTTTGCAAATTTCAATGAAAGGCCGGGAAATGATAACTTGCTAGAAATGTGTTTGTCCTTAAAAGATTGATTGCTTTGAAAATGGTTTATGAAAATTAATTAAGTGATTTAATCTTCCCTCTTGCAACTTAACCTTTTGAGATGTATCATAAAAAGCAACCTAATAGGGTGAATTGCATGACTAGCACACTTGTAGCCTCCACTATGAAAATTGTGAGAAATTTGAGCCTATTTGAGAAAAAACACTTATCTTTAGTGTTTATATTGTTTGATTGCTATGAGTATGCCGGTGATTATAGTTTGTTCTAGAACTTGCCCTAGTGATGCATTTCGAGACCGCTGTGGGATCACAGAAATGTGATATAGGTGGGGTCGACGACGATGAGGTATTCTTAGGAATTTTTGATCTTATTTTCCTTTAAAACCATTTATATCCAGTTTACACAGGTCGTTAGCACTCATCTTTAGTGCTAAGAAACCCTTAGAAAACTTCCACATTCATTCCACAAAAAAAAATATTAGCCTTATTTTTGTGTAGTCAATTCCCGAACCATTACTTTTCTAAGATGTTGCCTAGTTTGAAGTTATGATGAATTTTACCAAAATGTGACTTAAATCGTTTTGAATTGGGATTCTATTGTTAAATTCTATGATTGATGTTGGGAACAATTAAATGAATAGAAGTTAACTATTGAGCTTAAAAGTTTATGGTTTGATGATTGTAAGTCAACTAAATGGCCTTTGAATTCCTGAACAAGTAGTTCCCGAGGGGTGTTCTACACCTAACCACCGAAGGCCTTTATCCGGTCTAGGATGGTTGGTTCGAAAGTTCGTTACACAGGATTCATAGAAAGTCATAGAATGCAATTAGTTCAATCAAATGTTAAAAATCAGTTTGAGTTATTTGTGTGCACTTGTTGAGTATAAGTTATAAATGAGAACAAGTAATAGTTTGAATTGATTTAGCACGAGAATCCTAAGTCTCATTACTGTCACATGTTTGAACCAATAGGTAACATTTCCACATTTTTCATGGGACTTGACTACCACTTTTCACCAATTATTGTGTCTATTATACCCAATTCCATTATTAGCCTACATTTGTTACAACACGTTTAAAATACCTCCTTTGAGATCTTACTTGGTGCTCACGCCAAGTCGGTGGAGATTTGATCCTTTTGCAAGCCTATGGTAACAATGCATCACGACTTGGCTTGATTGAGTGTTACATCATTTACTTCCTTACCTTGTAGTTTTATAGGTTGAGAGTGAGTGACTAAACACTTATCCTTATAAGAGGTGCTAGGTCGTGCATTCGGGCTTGACAAACTTAACAGCTCGAGTTTCTATTGCTTATACATATGTCACTAGCCTAATTGCTTTGGTAGTTAGTGTTAGTGTTGTTTTGGTAAACCTGATCTTCACTTATGATGTTGCAAGAGTGGGCTATGAAATGGTAAACTTATGATTTGCTTGAGGACAAGCAAAGTTCAAGTGTGGGGATATTTGATATCGCTCATTTTGGCTATATAAATATGTCGCGATATCATTGTTTTGCATATGTATTTGAGTAGATTTCGAGAACTTTCGATACTTATTTTATTTGGAAATCTATTTCAGGTCAAAAGCTGGAATCGCATGCGAATGGGTGATGATTGGTTGAAGTTTGGAAAAAAAATTGAGCTGGGCTGGAAATTACACTGAAGCCGAACGGCTAACACCATAAGCCGAACGGCTTCCCCTGTATAGCAGATCGGTTAACTATAGAAGATCAGCTTTTCTAGTTCAAATCCATGTCTACAGCTAACCCTTGTTGGAGCTAGTGTTCTTAAAGATCATAAGCAGATCGGCTATGCTTCAGAAGCCGATCTGCTGGGCCTATTAAGCCGATCGGCTGGCTTCTGTAAGCCGTTCGGCTATGATTTGTTTCTGCGCTTGAGCCTCGATGACTGGAGGTTTAATCTTGCGTGTGCTTCAGTGATTGGTTGGCATTTAATGCCCAACCATTTCTTGTCTCATTTGCCCACCTTTTTACGTTTAAAAAGAAAGGAAAAAATGGAAGAAAAAATGACATGGAGTGGGCTGCAGCTTCATATAACATATCATCATCATCACCATGAAAAACACCTTCCAGATTTTACAACACACACTTCACCATTACACTTCCACTTTTCTTGAGTTTTCTCTCAAGAACTCACTCACCACCATTTCATCTCATTTTAACTTCACAAAAAATCACCATTTCATTTGGGGATTTTGAGGAGAACATCAAGCAAGCAACAATCTCTCCAAGAACACTTATTTCATTTGTGTAATAACTTGGGTACAATTTCAATTTAATCTAAGTTAATTTCAAGTTCTTTATGATTTCCTTGAATATTTGTGATTGTTGTTTGATTATGGTTATTATGAGTGGCTAGTAGTTTTATGCTTGTTTGGATGAACTAACTAGTTGATTAGGGGTGTATCTTTTGGTGTTAATTTATGTTTTGAGTTTGTGATTCATCCATGAATTTGTATGAGTTTAGCTTGTTGTTGTTAGTAAACTTTTGGAATTTTAACTAAGCGATTATGGCGAATGTTTGTTGCTTATAAAAAAATACCTAATTAGTTGTTTATCATTTATGGAACAAAACATTTGGTGATTGTAACAACAATGAACTAGATACATATAAGTTAGCGATTGTAGCGAATGTTTGTCGTGTGGATGAATTGCAAACTCATAAGATCATAATTTATGTTTAATCGAAAAACCTTGTGTGTTTGAGCTTGATCCCAAGAGTTTAACCATTTGGTGATTTACTAGTTGATATAGCGAACGTTTTCAATCAAGTAAATTGCTATTGATTATTTGTCTATAAATGATTGAACAAAATTGCGAATGTGGTTTTGGAATGTGTCAAATGATTTAAGCTGAATTGTGCAAGTTGGTAACCATGGCGAACGTCTGTTACTAGATTAAATCATAGGTTTGTTAATTGAAGTTGAACATTAGGTCTTAGCGAAGGTTGAGCTTATGTTTGATGAATGTTACTTCTGCATATATTTAACCGGTTATAACTTGAGAGTCCCGTAATTCACTATTGTTTAGTGAATTGGAATCGCAAAGTGTAAAGTTTTATTGTAGAAGGGGGGTTGAATACAATTTAAAACTATTTCTCATTTTAGCTTAGTTGATTGATGAGTTTTAAATTGTTTAACATAAACAGAGTATAAACAATAGTAACAGAGTATAACAGATATACGGATATGACAATATCAAAGTAATGAAGTAATGATAGCTAAAATGATGAATTATATTGATCATACAATTCACAAGTGTTGAATGCGGAATGGATTAACAAAAGTTAATCCAATTTAAACACTTAGCTAATCTATTACAAATGAGATGAACAACAGTGGACAAACACACTGACTGTTCACTCGCTGGATCGTTAAATCGTGCTTAGACTGACTACTCACTGACATACAAGTGATTAACACGATTTAAACGACTAGCCTCTACAGTACAAAACACTGAACTATTTATACTACAAGAGTTCCTAAAATATCGCCTATAAAATAGGATCTTGGAATGACACGTGTCACTGCTTGATTAGCTTGATCTCTAATGAACCGACATTCTGCAGGTCCCAATTCTGTTACCGCAAATATCTCGTTACCTTAAAACCAATCATTCGCTGTAACGTAATCTTTCGAACATACTTCATGCTGGAACACTTTTGCTGATGTATAGATAAGTACAGTACTTTTTGTACTTGATGATTGAGAGGCTTTATTGAATAGTCCCTGAAGATGCAGTAATCCTCCTCACTCACTGCGAGCTAACATGCTCTTGTAGAATGACTTGAACTAGAGATCTTCAGTGACTAGCTGTTATTCTGGCAGTGACTTTTGCCTTTATTGATATGAAGAAGTAAAGCTCTCGCTGATGTTGATCAGCGACACACAAAGTTGAGCTTTAATCTTCCTCAGCATATCAAATCCTTGAGAGTAGAATGAATGACGATCAACGAAACCAATCTTCAGCAACAGCAGTTTTGATACAATCCATTTCTTCATCGAGTAGTGAACAGTTGAGTTGGTCAGCGACCAGCGACTCAACATGGTCAGCGACTAGTGACTCAACAATCTCCCCCTAAATGATTGCGATCGAAGCTCCCTAGACAAACTAGTTGCTGAGAAAAGTTTATAGTCAGTGTTTAAGATTTTAAACATTCAGTGACTTGTACTTGTGATCCATTCATTTATCTTTTTGGATTCTTTTGATATGATCTGAGTTTTGCACTTTGGTATTCTCAAAAGATCAAATATTATTGAACTGCAAAATATAAGTGACAAATAGTTTCAGTTACAATAAATCTAATCTATCATAAACTTTAAACCTACTATCTTCAGCGATTAGATAAATAGCAGAGATTCCTACTATCTTCAATGATTAGATAAATAGCAGAGATTCCTACTGTCTTCAGTGATTAGATAAATGGCAGTGACTTTTTACTTATCAAACCTTCAAACCTACAATCTTTAGCATGACATCTTTTCACGAAGCTTTAACCGACTGAAAATCAATGAACCTTCAGATACTTAAGTTGTAACTGATCCGGATAGAGAAGGATTCATTGCTAAGCTGAAGTGGCACAAATATTGAATAAAATCGCCAAGAAAATTGTAACTCAAATACAGGAAATATGTAAGTTTTGTGATATGATTTCCAAGTATCAGCTACTTTGATAGCATCAGCGAATTCAAAGATGATATGATTTCTAAGTATCAGCGATTTGTCACATGAGCAACATTGGTTTTTGCATTCATTTGTACGTTTTCCCCCCCTTGATAATACCACGAAGTAGACCAGTATTTCTCTGGTAGCATCAGCAATACTTGAATATTTCTCCCCCTTGATGATAGCATGAAATACTGCAGCAAATGTTTGATCCTTTTGTAATAGGTGATTGGTTTTCTCATCATCATCAGCTTGTGTTTTAGCTAATGGATCATTGAAAACAGAGGGATCAGCTTGTATCTCTCCCTGTGACTGGAGAGAGACATTGACAGCTGGTGCAGTGAGAGATGAGAGATAGCTCGGGTCTGTAGCCAGTGATGTGACACCAGCGAAGAGTGTGTTATCACCCACTGATGTCACTTGCCCTTTGTTTAAAACATCATCCTTTTGTGAGAATAATGAGTGGCTCATGGGTTGACTAGATAAAAGTTTGTAAGTTGAAGGCTTGATTTTAGCAAGAATGCCCACAGTGACTGAACGTTCAGACTCTGTTTCATCCTTGGCATCCGTAGACGTCTTCTTTTTGAAAGTTCTTTTAGTGATTGGTGAAGTTTTCTTTGGTGGTTAACCAGTTTTGGTCACTGTGGGTGTTTTCAGTGACATGGTCAATGTAGGTGTAGGAGCGGACGAATGTACAACAGTTTCATACTGGTTTTCAAATAATCTCTATTTTCTCATGAGAGCCTACAAAAATACTTTCACTGGTTTTATTAAAGATATTGAGAATATTTCAAGGTTAATGTTAAAAGAAATTTTTTTTTTTTTTTTTAAATTTAACCCTTTTTACTTCAGTGAACAGTATCTTCATATACTCTGTTTTTGAACACAAAAAGTTTCTTTGATGATTTTGAAAGACTGTTGTAGCAAGATCTTTGATTTCTGCAAAGGCTCGAAGAGCTTTAAACTTTTGCAGAAATGATGTATGTAAAACTTGATTTTGATCTTGCTACTAATGAAAAAGAAATTACTTCCATAGCAGAGTGACAAGGGAATGATCGTTAAATAGGCATTATGTGAAATGAGATGAAGAGTCGTTTTTATAGTGGAGTTATGTGGGAATTATGTGGTTGAAAATGGATCGTCGTGGTTGATGATGGTGGTAAGTAGAGGTGGCATAGGGGGTGATCATTGACGGTGGTTAATGGGATAGGGGTGATGATTGTGGAACCTGGTGGTATTAATGGTGATTGGAGAGGTGCGCCGAAAAAGTACACTTGATGTAAGAAAGAGATTGTGTCAGAGGTGCGACTTTTGTGACACACCGAAATGATTAATCGCTTAACCATTAATGATGAATGGATCAGGGAGTCCCTGAAGCTCATAATCATATGAATATATTATGAAATGAAAAGAAAAGAAACACAAATATTCAAGAATACTAATCATGATTTTCCATTTGCCTGAGATGTTATCTCACTGATTTAGTCACAACTTAGAATATCGACTAAGTCATAATTTGATCACTGACAAATATGAATCATGATTATCATTCTTGAACATGAGTGTTATTTATTAAAACAAGATATTAATTATGACTGTATAAAAGTTATATCACAGAGACTTATCTTTTACTGAAAATGTTACAGCTTAGAATACTAACCAGATCAGCTAAGGAAGGAATAGGTCTCTGAGATAAGATTAATATGAAAGCATAATTAATACTTTAAAAAAAAAAAAAAAATTCAAAGGATTTTTTTTTTTTTTTTTATGAAAGAAAGATGAGTAGAGATTATGTCTGATATGAACTATGTAATACTTTACTATATTGACTTTCACTGATTTAGTTACAACTTAGAATACTAACTAAATCAGCTAAGGGAAAATATAGGACAATAAAATATAGATCATATAGAGACATAACAGATACTCAATTTATTAAAAATTGAAGCTTTTTAAACAAAAATAACTAACTGAGCTTGATAGCTGAGCTAGTCATTCAAGTTTAACATGCCAAGCTCGCTGATAAGAAAGTTAAATCTTTTCTCATCTAAAGGTTTTGTAAACAAATCAGCGAGTTGGTAATCAGTAGGGATAAAATGCAATTCAATGTCACCTTTCATCACATGGTCCCTAATGAAATGATATCGTACATCAATGTGCTTTGTCCTTGAGTGCATCACTAGATTGTTTGCAATGGCTATGGCACTTTGACTATCACAGTAGATTGGAATTTCTTTGAAGTCAAATCCATAGTCAGCGAGCTGATTTCTCATCCAGAGAATTTGTGCAGTACAGGCACTGGCAGCAACATATTCAGCTTCAGCAGTTGAAGTTGAGACTGAATTTTGTTTCTTGCTGGACCAGCTTACTAGTTTTTCTCCAAGAAATTGACAGCTACCAGATGTGCTTTTTCTATCCAGTTTGCATCCAGCATGATCAGAATCAGAATATCCTTTCAGGGAGAAGTCTGAACCAGATGGGTACCAGAGACCAAGATTCGGTGTACCCTTCAGATATCTGAATATCCTTTTGACAGCGAGCAAATGTGATTCCTTTGGATCAGCTTGATACCTAGCACAGAGACATGTGACAAACATAATGTCTGGTCTACTTGCAGTTAGATACAACAGTGACCCAATCATACCTCTGTAAGCAGTGATGTTTACAGATTTACCATCAGGATCAGTATGTAGCTTTACTGCAGGTGACATGGGTGTAGCAAGGGTTGAGCAATTAGCAAATTCAAATTTATTTAGAAGATCTTTAACATATTTTCCTTGAGTTATAAAAATTACAGTTTTGGTTTGTATTATTTGCAGACCAAGGAAAAATGTTAATTCACCCATCATGCTCATCTCATAACTTTTGGTCATGAGATCAGAGAATTCCTTGCACATGTCACTGTTAGTAGACCCGAAAATGATATCATCAACATAGATTTGGACTAATATGACATCTCTCTTATCTCTTTTCATAAATAATGTGCTGTCAATCTTACCTCTAACGTAGCCACATTTTATTAAATAAACAGAGAAAGTATCATACCAGGCTCTCGGAGCCTGTTTTAGTCCATACAGGGCTTTGTCAAGTTTGTAAACATAACCAGGATGTTTTGGATCAATGAATCCAGGTGGTTGTTTGACATACACTTCTTCCTGCAGCTTGCCATTCAGAAAAGCACTTTTCACATCCATCTGATATACTTTGAATTTCTTGTGAGCTGCATAGGCTAAAAACAGCCTGATTGCTTCAAGTCTAGCCACTGGTGCAAAGGTTTCGTCATAGTCAATGCCTTCTTGCTGGCAGTAACCTTGTGCAACCAGTCTAGCCTTGTTCCTTGTTACCACACCATCAGCATCCTTCTTATTTCTGAACACCCATCGTGTTCTAATTACTGATTTACCAGCAGGTTGAGGTACAAGCTTCCAAACTTTATTTCTTTCAAACTGAGATAGCTCTTCTTGCATGGCAGCTATCCAGTGATGATCAGTGAGTGCTTCATCAATCTTCTTTGGTTCCATTAGTGACACAAAACTTACAAACAAACAAAAGTTAGCAGTTGCTGATCTTGTCTGAACCCTGGATTGTGTATTACCAATAATCAATTGATTATCAATATGTTTTGTCCATTTAGTCATTCGCTGAGGTTCAACAGTGACTGTCTTTTCTGGTGGTGGTTCATGTGACAGATCAGCATCAGGGACATGAGTATTGTTGTTATGAGAGTTTTGGTTTGGACATTGAGTTGATGATGATGGGACATCAGTAGGTAAAGATGATGTTCCTGAATTATTCTCAGCTAAAGTAGAGCTAGAATTGATTTCAGGAATACTATCTTCCCCTTCAGAGTCTGATGAGAAATTTTCATATTTCTTATCATTTGATTTTATTTCATTTGATGAGTCACCATCCATTTTAAAAACAAGATTTTCATATTCTTTAGGATCAGTGAGTGACTCATCATATGATTCATCAAAAGTAATATCCATTGATTCCTCAATACATTCTCTTCTTTTATTGTAAACTCTGAAAGCTTTAGAGATAATTGAGTAAACAACAAATATTCCTTCATCAGCTTTTGGATCAAACTTTCCTAAGTGATCTCTTTTATTTAAAATGTAGCAAGTGCTACCAAAAACATGGAGAAAACTTATGTCGGGTTTTCTCCCCCTTAACAGCTCATATGCTGTCTTATTATGTCGTTTGACAATCAGTGACCTATTCTGAGTATAGCAGGCAGTGCTTACTGCTTCGGCCCAGAAATAGGTCTTAAGACCAGCATCAATGAGCATTGACCTGGCAGATTCAATTAAGGTTCTATTTCTCCTTTCTGCCACCCCATTTTGTTGGGGTGTTCTTCGAGCTGAAAAATTTTAAGAAATACCTTTTGAATCACAAAAAGTTTCCAGGTCAATATTTCGGAATTCAGTGCCATTATCACTTCTCAGATGTTTTACTGTGACATCATTTAGATTTTCCATTTTCTTGACAAAGGATATGATCTCGCTGACAGCTTCACTTTTGGATTTGAGAAAAAATACCCAAGTGTATCTGGAGTATTCATCCACTATCATCAAACAGTACCTTTTTCTGCCAAGACTTGGAGTACTCACTGGACCAAATAGATCCATATGGAGCAAGTGGAAACATTCAGTCATTGATGAAGTCTGCTTACTTTTGAAAGAAGAGATGTGATGCTTTCCATTTTCACATGTTGAACAAAGCTTATCTTTATTATAAGATAATTTTGGTAGTCCAGTGACTAAACCATTCTTGCTCAATTTACTGATTGCTTTGAGATTCAATGAGGAAGTCGCTTATGCCATAACCATTTTTCTTCTGAAACGGTTCTGGAGTAAAAGCACGTTCCTGACTGTGCTGAATCCATGTTGACCACATAAGTATTCCCTTTTCGATTAGCAGCAAGTACAGCACTTCCCTTCTTGTTGTAAACAACTACTGCTTCATGATCAAATAGTACCTTGTTCTTGGAGTCACAAAACTGACTGATGCTCAACAAATTGTGCTTCAGACCCTCTACATATGCTACTCGCTTGAACATTACATTACCATTGGTTAAGACACCATACCCTCTGGTCTTCCCAACCTTGTTATCACCAAATACCACATCAGGACCTCTTTCATCCTGATAGTCACTAAGCAGAGACTTACATCCTGTCATGTGCCTGGAACATCCGTTGTCCGAGTACCAGATAGTCTCTCTAAGAATATCTTTGTAGATGCTATCAGAATCCCAACTCGATGCTGAACATTTCTGAGCTACTTCCTTGATGTCTTCATGGAACTCAGTATCATCAGCCATTAAACAATAATCTTTGTCCAAGAAAATCATTGCTTCTTCATTATCGGATGAAGAGGATGAATCAGAGTCGCTGAGTGAGCTTTCTTCAGCAACAAACCCTTTTCTCTTCTTCTTTCCTGATTTGGACATAGCCTTCAGCTTTTTGTACTTTTCCTTGTATTTGTTGTACTTGTCATTTCCGAACATTGGCTTTCGTTCAGGGATTGGATTGACTGACTTTGATCTACATTCAGCCGCAAAATGACCAGGTTTGCCACACTTGTAGCATTCACTTTTGGATTGAAATTTATCAGATGATGGAGCACCAGCGAATCTTTTTGATCTGGTGTTCCTTCTGAAATTAGCAACCATCATGGCCATATCTTTTTCAAGCTTTTCCAGTCCTTCATCATACTCATACTCTGACTGTTCTTCATCAAGCTCTGCTACAAGGGCATTGGATATCTTCTGAATTCCAAGAGTAGCACGAATATGCTCACTCTGATCAGCTTGCTTTTCAGACTGCTCCCAGCTGAGCAAAATACCATAGACCTGAGTTAGATTAAGAATTGGATAATCATTTCTCTGTCTAGTGCATGTGGCAATGGTTCCCCAAATCTTCCTTGGCAGCAACTCTAGGAATTTTTCAACCACAAATCGCTGCTCCTTTCCTATACCAGCTTTCTCCATCTTATTCATCAGCGATTGATATCTGGTATAAGTGGAAGATAGCGACTCATTGGGCTCCATTGCAAATAGCTCATACTGGCGAGTGAGATTGACTTCCTTGCAGCGAATAATATCAGGAGTTCCAATATATATATTCCTAAGGGTGTCCCACATGTCTTTAGCAGTTCTACAAAGCCTGATAGATTCGAACACTTCATCAGGAAGTGCCATGCCTATGTAGATTTTAGCTTGTTTATCCAGTCTAACCAATCGTCTATCCTCATCCGTCCATTGTTCCTCTCTTTTGGGCACAACCATTTCTAGTATAGCAGGAGTAGTAGCTGTAGCAATGACAGCAGGAACAATCGTGGTTGGAATGTAGGGACCATTGGTTATTATATTACAGAGATGGTCATCAACTAGGTCTAAGAACATCATCATTCGGGACATCCAAGTTTCAATCCTTGAAGGATCAAAAGCTGGAGGTTTGGTTGTAGAACCATTTCCCTTCTGATAGTCAGAGTCTACACAACTGTACTTTACGGATTCCATTGCAGATCTGGTTAATTGAATTTAAACCAATTCTGCTCTGATACCAATTGAGAGTCCCGTAATTCACTATTGTTTAGTGAATTGGAATCTCAAAGTGTAAAGTTTAATTGTAGAAGGGGGGTTGAATACAATTTAAAACTATTTCTGATTTTAGCTTAGTTGATTGATGAGTTTTAAATTGTTTAACAGAAACAGTGTATAAACAATAGTAACAGAGTATAACAGATATACGGATATGACAATATCAAAGTAATGAAGTAATGATAGCTAAAATGATGAATTATATTGATCATACAATTCACAAGTGTTGAATGCGAAATGGATTAACCAAAGTTAATCCAATTAAAACACTTAGCTAATCTATTACAAATGAGATGAACAGCAGTGGACAAACACGATGACTGTTCACTCGCTGGATCGTTAAATCGTGCTTAGACTAACTACTCACTGACATACAAGTGATTAACACGATTTAAACGACTAGCCTCTACAGTACAAAACACTGAACTATTTATACTACAAGAGTTCCTAGAATATCGCCTATAAAATAGGATCTTGGAATGACACGTGTCGCTGCTTGATTGACTTGATCTCTGATGAACCGACATTCTGCGGGTCCCAATTCTGTTACCACAAATATCTCGTTACCTTAAAACCAATAATTCGTTGCCACGTAATCTTTCGAACATACTTCAAGCTGGAACACTCTTGCTGATGTATAGATAAGTACAGTACTTTTTGTACTTGATGATTGAGAGGCTTTATTGAATAGTCCCTAAAGATGCAGTAATCCTCCTCACTCACTGCGAGCTAACATGCTCTTGTAGAATGACTTGAACTAGAGATCTTCAGTGACTAGCTGTTATTCTGGCAGTGACTTTTGCCTTTATTGATATGAAGAAGTAAAGCTCTCGCTGATGTTGATCAGCGACACACAAAGTTGAGCTTTAATCTTCCTCAGCATATCAAATCCTTGAGAGTAGAATGAATGACGATCAGCGAAACCAATCTTCGGCAACAACAGCTTTGATACAATCCATTTCTTCATCGAGTAGTGAACAGTTGAGTTGGTCAGCGACCAGCGACTCACCATGGTCAGCGACTAGTGACTCAACATGTAACACCCAGTCCTCGGGTCTAGTAGTATTTAATATTTTCTGACTGAGAATTATTATTAAGTGTGTCAGAAAATAGGTGTGTTGTATTATTTGAAATAAATAGTGATAATAGTCGAATAATTTATTGTGACTAGTAAATTGTTAACTGTTTTAATTTAATTCAGTTGACGGTAAAATAAAATAGTGTTTCCCCGCAAATGGTTTTTAAGTTCCAGACAATGATAAGTACGGGGAATGAAATTTAAACAATTGTATGATAACTACACAGTTTTAAGTCGGTTGTTATTTTTATCATATATCGACATACATATACACATACGTACTTACAAAAAATCATGAAACCCTAGATTTCTTTCTAAATTCATTTCTTCCATCAAATTGAAGAGGCCAAGTTCGAATTAAAGCTTCAAAAACATAGATTATCTCCCTCTAATTCATCTAATCATGTGGTAAGTCTCAATTTCTTGAGTTATGTAAACCTAGAATTTGGGGTTTTGGGATTTTTAACAAATTGATGTGTTAAGATCCGAATTAAAGGGTTGAAATTGTTTAGTTGATGTTAGTTCATGATTATAATTGAAATCCTATGCTAGAGATGGTGTAATTAAATTATGATCATGATAAAAGTTGTGGGTTTAATTGATTTTCATGAAATTAAGCTTGTGTTCATGATATAATGACTAGTAGATGCTTAAATCATGATTAATAGCTAAGCTCTAACTTAGAAACTAAGAACTTGATAAGTTCTTATGAAGCAAGACTATGAAAAGAATTGGATAATCAAGAATTAAGTCATAAGCTTAAGGTAATGATGATATAATTGTTAATTGATGCTTAATTCATGATTTGTGACTAAACCCTAATCTAGAAATAAAAGAAATGGTGTATGATCATAAGAAAAGTTTGGGTTTAGTTAATTATTCATGAAGTAAAGTTTGTGGTTATGTGAGGCTTGTTGATTTATGTTTAATACATGATTATAATCTAAGCCTAACAATTGATTGAAGAAAATGATTATGTGTTCTTGAGGTTAATGATGAATTTGATGATGATCATGGATTATATGATCAAATTAGCATTGGTTATAGCTAAGAACACATAATTGATGATTAAAGATGATTGTGTGAATTTAATTGTTAAGTATTCATTAGAATTGTAGTTTTGATAAATTAGTGATATTTGAGGTTAATAACCTTGGTGATGGTTTAACCATGTTGATTAGTAATAATTGAAGTAGATTAAGAGTGATGTTATGATTATAACTTGTTAAGTGAGTTTGAGTTATGTTGTTAATATTGGAATAATGTTGTATAAATCCTGAGATAAGTGACTAACTTGTATCATTCTACTGTATTCTCAGATGTGCAGAAGACTCAGTGATATTAGAATACTGAGTGGATGCCTGAGGTATTCGGTGAGTGGATCTCTAATCCTCAGCGTAACTTGGTTGTAACAAGTTTGGTTACAACAAGTAACGTATTATTACTTTATTAGTTGCATTGATGATTATGTTGATAGTAATAATACTGTTGATATGTTGACTAGTTGAATATGTGACTTGTTGATTATGTGATCACTTGACTTGTTGTTGGCCTTCGGGCATCAGTTGTTAATGAGGCAACGAGTTGTTGAACTGTTGGTTGGGCTAGTTGGTTATCCAAAGTTTAACACACCTCCTGTGTTAGTTGAAGATAATCACTAGCTATCGGTCTCGTCCGTATGGCCATACGGTTAGGTTGGATAAGTGTTCTTGGGGAGCCACCCGGGTTTATGGTTATCCCCAGAGCCGCCGATCCTCATTATGGTGTTGTTGATTAGTTGATGAGTTGTATTGTGTACTTGCTGGTTTTAGTGTTAAGTGTTGTACACAAGGTTGTTGAGCTAAGTTATGATGTTGATTAGTTATCTGCTCACTTAGCGTTATGCTAATCCCCCACATTATCACTTCTTGCAGGTTTCGGTTAGAATAATGGGTGTGCAAGAAGTTGGGCTGAAGGAATGTTTGACCACGAGGCATTACTCTGATAATGGATTTGTATAATATAATGTTTTAAAATGTTTTATATAACACCTCGGTTGAAGAAATTGTGTTTTGAAAAGGTTGAATTTTATTAGTTGATAAAACTATGTAATTTAACACTATCTATTTGGACTTACGCTTCCGATTGACTATATTTAAATTACTATAAATGAGGGGTGTTATAAGTTGGTATCAGAGCATAAGTTTGGGTGAATTGGACACTGGTTATGTTCAATCCCAACTCTATAAGATATGTCAAGTCAAACATTCCAGTGGGTGTGGGATTAGTGATTGTATGAAAATGTGGTTATTGAATATGTACTAACCCATAACAAGTTTCGAAGTTGTGTTTTGGTTGCAGAGACGGAGGAACATGAGGAACCTAAGGGTATTCTCATTGATTCCTCGATATTCGTCGGCAAAAGTGTATCAGGTACTTTTCGATAAGCTTGTTGAATTTAAATAAGCTTGAAGTGTTTACTTTGCTATGGTATGATGAATAGTAAAGTAAATTGAGTCAGACTGATATGAATCCCCAGTTGTGAGTCCTTGGTGATTATTACTTGTTAATGTGATGCTAGGAATGTTAATTGAGATGTTTAGCATCATGAGTAGTTCAAAATGAACTAGAAATGGATTTTGTAGACACCTTGTTGTATAAAGTGTAATAGTTGAATTAATTGGATTTAAGTGTGTCTACAATGTGAAAATAAAGTATAAATCATTGAGTGATTATGATTTGATAAATGCAAGGTGTGAGTATGAATTCTTGCTAAGAAATTATTTGATACATGATAGATTTGTTGATAAGATTCCATATAGTAAATTTAATGGGATATGAAATGGTAGTTATATGGGTTGAAACCCAAATGGGTTGTTAAAGTGCCCAAATGGATCACTTGATGGTTAAACGGTTAAAATGAGTAGAGGATTGGTTATAACCAATGTAAGAGTGACTTTAAGTCCTACATATAGTCGGTTTATGTGTTGAAAGTGTTTTGGGTAATCAATGTGGTTGTTTTGTTAAGAATGCCCATTTGGACCCTTAAACGGGTCGACTAGTTAAAATATGATAGAATAAGTATATGAGTGTGATGAAAGTGCCCACACGTCACAAATATATGTATAAGTATGTTGGCAAAGGGTTGAAACCAGAAACTTAGCCATTTGGAATATGGCGTGTCAACCAAAATGGTCGAAAATGGTCAAAAATGAGTTATACGTCCGTTTTCTCGATAAATGTAGATTTTGAAAAAGTGTGAAAATGGAAAGTTGCATTTTGATTATATGAAGTTGTTTGCAAAATTTCAGACTCAAATTCTTTACGGTTTAGGAGATATGTGCGTTTGAATTTCGAAAAATTGCATTAAAATTTCAGGTCTGAAAAATGCATTGGGAACGCGATCCTGGCATGGGATCTGGATCGCGTTAGCATGTTGATTTCGGTTACAGAATATTTTGGCTTAATGAACGCGATCCCAGCCGAGTTTTCTCGGATCGCGTTTGCATGTGTATTTCGTGATTATCAGATTTCGTTCTTGGGAACGCGATCCCGCCCAGTTCTCCGGATCGCGTTGGTATGACTAATTTGGTAACAGAACAATTTTAACTAGGGAACGCGATCCTGAACCTGTTCCCCGGATCGCGTTAGTAAGTGAAAATAAAATTTTTCGACGTTCGACGTAACGTTTGACGTAGAATTTCCGTAAGGAAATTTCGGTGTCAGATCAAGACGAAATTTACAAGTCCACTCAAAAACGGCCCAACGGTCAAAGCTCATCGCTTCGCCATGAGCCCTGTCAGTTTTCGGCACTTCGGGGTCGTTTGGGGGCCGAAAATCGCATTTTATTGTTTTTCGGACCTTATTTTGAACTTTTAGCTTACGTTTTGTATTGGGCTTTTGTTTCTTTGAGCCCTGGGATCATTCCTATGACTATATATGACGTTATAACTTGTTTTAAGAGGTCCTTAAGTTTTATTGAGTATGAGTTATTTTCAAGCTGTGTATTCGTCGTATTGTCAAATAGTGGCCAACTGTTGTTGGTGGTGATTTAAGTTCTTGAGTTATATGGACTAAGTGAAATAGGATAAAGTAAATGAGTCATCTAAAATATTGGAAATGGTTAAAATAAGTATTCTTAGAGTTTGAAAAGAAGTGTGTGAGTTTATACTTATTTGGCATTTGTCAATAGAGTTATAATGTGTATGTTTGATATGATATGTTTATTTATAATACAACTAAAGAGGTAAAGATTAGAGAGAACATGTTGAATATTACACGTAGTATGGATGAAGTGTTTAGTACCAGATGTACTATTAATGTTAAGTGATGAAATTAGTAAACGACCTTGAATCAGGTAATAAAGAAGTTGATTGTAATAATAGTGTTAGACATTACACTTGGGTTAATGATATAATAAAAAGAGGTGTTGAATGTCTGTGTTGCTTATGTAAACTCTATGATATGTGTATTAGACATTGTGCCTATGTTAATAATTGGGAATATACTTACCATTACAGGTTGTTATAATTGTGTAAATTGTTGATATTACTATTGAGAAATATGTGAGAGTAAAGATAATTACTTAGGAGATGAATGGTATGAAGTGACCTGAGAATAAAGTGTGACTGACATAATATGACGACGTCTGGCCAACGTATTTATATTATGCCATTTCACATGGAGTTGTTGAGGTTACTAAGTACCATATAAAGTTAAGTGGTTTTAAAATCACAGATAAGATATGTTGACATGTAATTGATAAATAGTCAATGATGGACTAATATGAAAGAGTAATAAACCACTAAGTTGTTGTTGCTAATGTGATAACTATGGCCCAATTGATGTGTATGTGTGATGCATTGCCAATAGTATGAATTAAAAAGTTGATTTAAGCAAAGTAGAGGTCAGTGGACTGTGAATAATTGTGTGTTGATATTGTTGACGAGATGATTAATCACAGCACCTCGTGTTGTTGAAATACCATTGTTGAAAACGTTTGGTATTAACAGGTGTTGCTTAGCATCCAAATTGGTGTGACGTGATGCTAGTTGATTACATGATAATAATTTTAACTATAGAATTTGACCTCTACATAATGCTTATTAGTTAATGTTATATGTTGATGATTATAGGATTGTAGATTACTGTCAAGTAAAGGGTTTCATATAACCTAGTCGTATTTATAATTACAAGTTGTAAGGTTGTAATTAACTAGTTGCAAAAGTGAAAATTCACAGCAAGTTGATAGCCAAAGAAATATATAGTTGTTAATGTGTATATTGTAGTAGTCAGTACCATTTATTGATGCTGTTGTTGTTGTTGTTGTTGTTGTTGTTGATGTTGTTGTTGTTGTTGTTGTTAGTGTGGTTATTATAGTTGTAAAGTTGAAATGTTCACATGGATATGTGTTACATTTGTAAACTGTAATTATGTGTTTTAATTGTTTACATGACTAAGTATGAATGGTCATGTAAGGGGTCAATTAAATTAATAGAAACTGGGTAGAGGCACTATGTTGGTAGAAGGGGGAAAAATAGAAACATTTACATTTGGATCGAAACCGTGTACATATATTTTATGATAGTTGAATTAAGTGGTGTATAAAACACAACTTGTGTGTTTATCTGAATTCAGTTGAAATACACACTGGTAGTGTGTTGGTTGATGAAATAATATATATACCTATATAAGTATATGTTGATATATAGATACATTTTGTGTTCATGGGATGTATAAGTTGTATTAAAAGTATAGTATTAGTGAAAGGCAATGTGTGATTCTATTTCACTAGGTTGATTAAGTGTGATCAGATTTCGAGGACGAAATCTCTTTAAGGGGGAGAGATTTGTAACACCCAGTCCTCGGGTCTAGTAGTATTTAATATTTTCTGACTGAGAATTATTATTAAGTGTGTCAGAAAATAGGTGTGTTGTATTATTTGAAATAAATAGTGATAATAGTCGAATAATTTATTGTGACTAGTAAATTGTTAACTGTTTTAATTTAATTCAGTTGACGGTAAAATAAAATAGTGTTTCCCCGCAAATGGTTTTTAAGTTCCAGACAATGATAAGTACGGGGAATGAAATTTAAACAATTGTATGATAACTACACAGTTTTAAGTCGGTTGTTATTTTTATCATATATCGACATACATATACACATACGTACTTACAAAAAATCATGAAACCCTAGATTTCTTTCTAAATTCATTTCTTCCATCAAATTGAAGAGGCCAAGTTCGAATTAAAGCTTCAAAAACATAGATTATCTCCCTCTAATTCATCTAATCATGTGGTAAGTCTCAATTTCTTGAGTTATGTAAACCTAGAATTTGGGGTTTTGGGATTTTTAACAAATTGATGTGTTAAGATCCGAATTAAAGGGTTGAAATTGTTTAGTTGATGTTAGTTCATGATTATAATTGAAATCCTATGCTAGAGATGGTGTAATTAAATTATGATCATGATAAAAGTTGTGGGTTTAATTGATTTTCATGAAATTAAGCTTGTGTTCATGATATAATGACTAGTAGATGCTTAAATCATGATTAATAGCTAAGCTCTAACTTAGAAACTAAGAACTTGATAAGTTCTTATGAAGCAAGACTATGAAAAGAATTGGATAATCAAGAATTAAGTCATAAGCTTAAGGTAATGATGATATAATTGTTAATTGATGCTTAATTCATGATTTGTGACTAAACCCTAATCTAGAAATAAAAGAAATGGTGTATGATCATAAGAAAAGTTTGGGTTTAGTTAATTATTCATGAAGTAAAGTTTGTGGTTATGTGAGGCTTGTTGATTTATGTTTAATACATGATTATAATCTAAGCCTAACAATTGATTGAAGAAAATGATTATGTGTTCTTGAGGTTAATGATGAATTTGATGATGATCATGGATTATATGATCAAATTAGCATTGGTTATAGCTAAGAACACATAATTGATGATTAAAGATGATTGTGTGAATTTAATTGTTAAGTATTCATTAGAATTGTAGTTTTGATAAATTAGTGATATTTGAGGTTAATAACCTTGGTGATGGTTTAACCATGTTGATTAGTAATAATTGAAGTAGATTAAGAGTGATGTTATGATTATAACTTGTTAAGTGAGTTTGAGTTATGTTGTTAATATTGGAATAATGTTGTATAAATCCTGAGATAAGTGACTAACTTGTATCATTCTACTGTATTCTCAGATGTGCAGAAGACTCAGTGATATTAGAATACTGAGTGGATGCCTGAGGTATTCGGTGAGTGGATCTCTAATCCTCAGCGTAACTTGGTTGTAACAAGTTTGGTTACAACAAGTAACGTATTATTACTTTATTAGTTGCATTGATGATTATGTTGATAGTAATAATACTGTTGATATGTTGACTAGTTGAATATGTGACTTGTTGATTATGTGATCACTTGACTTGTTGTTGGCCTTCGGGCATCAGTTGTTAATGAGGCAACGAGTTGTTGAACTGTTGGTTGGGCTAGTTGGTTATCCAAAGTTTAACACACCTCCTGTGTTAGTTGAAGATAATCACTAGCTATCGGTCTCGTCCGTATGGCCATACGGTTAGGTTGGATAAGTGTTCTTGGGGAGCCACCCGGGTTTATGGTTATCCCCAGAGCCGCCGATCCTCATTATGGTGTTGTTGATTAGTTGATGAGTTGTATTGTGTACTTGCTGGTTTTAGTGTTAAGTGTTGTACACAAGGTTGTTGAGCTAAGTTATGATGTTGATTAGTTATCTGCTCACTTAGCGTTATGCTAATCCCCCACATTATCACTTCTTGCAGGTTTCGGTTAGAATAATGGGTGTGCAAGAAGTTGGGCTGAAGGAATGTTTGACCACGAGGCATTACTCTGATAATGGATTTGTATAATATAATGTTTTAAAATGTTTTATATAACACCTCGGTTGAAGAAATTGTGTTTTGAAAAGGTTGAATTTTATTAGTTGATAAAACTATGTAATTTAACACTATCTATTTGGACTTACGCTTCCGATTGACTATATTTAAATTACTATAAATGAGGGGTGTTATACAACATAACTTCACACCCCCAGATCTCTAGTGAAATAGTCCAAGCAAGTATCGTTTTAAATATTTGAAAGTTTCAAATCAATCACTCTGACTCTTCAGAGTCCACCTGCCTAGATTAACTAAAATTGTAGTTTTAAGCGTCGTGACAATTCAGTCACACCAACCAAACTTTTATTTTCACTTTCTAAATTGTTCACACTTATCTTGATTATCTAAACTTAAGTTCCATGTGTTCGAACCCGAACTTACCAAACTATACTACTACTCGACAGGGTCCACTGCCCGGTTGTGTTTTGGTCTAGCTCGATACTTTCTTGGTTACTTTTCAACGATAATTTTATAACTAGATTCCACACATCACTAAGATAGTTTATATTCATATAAGAATTATAAAACGAATTAAGACTTTACTACCCAAACTAACATATTTGTTTAACATTATTACTTACCAATATTTAAGAATTAAGTGTATGCATGGTTAGTTTTGATTTATATTTGTACAAATCATTAATGCCCTAGGATAATCAAAAATTGAAATTTCATCATCTTATTATCAAAAACTTTAAATGTATAAATGAAGGTGTGATCGTAAGATATGCATATCATTTTATAAAATGACCACCAGCATCTTATAAAATAGACAAATTGATAGAGCATCAAAGTGTGATCATCCATATTAGTTGGGCCTCATTCAAACAGATTATAAAAATCCGATCAAGATCAAGTAATGACAACTTAAAGCAATGTAATAAAAAGTAAAATACTGAACCACAATAAATAAAAATTAGCACATGAATACTTAAATAACTAAATAAAGCACAAATGTGACGTATAGCAAGAACTTATTATATATAAATTTTAGCAACATATAGTATCAAGTTGGTTGTTGCTTATTTATAATTTTCAATTCCAAACTGTTACTTCATGAATTGGGATGCATAATTATTTGTGCAATTGATGTTAGCATCCACGTCATTTATAATAAAACCCATGTCAATTATCCTACACCATGATCGCCTTAATACCTATTTCATAATCCTCACTTTGAAGTATTTGAGGTAGCAATTCAATGTACCACGTTATACAATAAATTGTGATTATCAAAACATATAATAGTAAGACTTTAATGACAACTAAGTAAAATAAAAAATAGTCAAATATCATTTCTTTGATAATTAATGCATCCCTTCATTTTCTTACTATCATTTATTCTTCTTGATTACCCATATTTATATAGAATTTAATTTTTTTATTAATTTTTTTTTTTTGCAAATACATAAATGATTGTATGACATGGCTTCATGAATTGGAAGAGAGGAGCCACATAGGATTTGAGATGATGTGGAAATATGAAGAGTACTCACATAGGATAGGGGATGCTCTTTTAGTATATATAGGTAAGATTTGACAAATGTAACGTAATATATAAAAAACCGACAATTTAAGACGTATAAAGCTCTCTCGGTCACTTTTAAATATAATTATGAAAATTAATATCTTGCATACTACAAGAAAACTATCAAATATCTACGATCAAATTAGTGAGCAATTCATGGATAAACGACAGATTTTTCACGGATTTGATTTGAAATTAAAATGGACATGGGTAACTTCATTTCCGTGGGTAATTCGTGGGAAATAATTTTTCCCACGAAATTGTTCGTATGAATTTATTGTTATTTACTCCATTTACTAATCTTATTTAAATCTATTCATAATCTCTATTGTTTGGTTTGATACTTGGATACTTATGACATATGTAGCTAGGTGCCACCTTTATTTAAGGTTAAACAATGTATATAGAATTTCGTATAAAAGTTGTAAATCATGCAAAACGTTCCATTTGTTCTCTCAGTTTATTTTTAAAAAACAAAACTAACTATAAAAGTTTACATTCGTCCCCAAATTATAAATTCTAAAATTTATATCATCCTCTACGCTCTAGCTAGGTTGTGACTTTAGTAATTATCATAGTTGTTAGTTCGTGATTCAAAATGTTGATTTTTAACTCGGGACTCTAGACTCGACTCGTAAGAGTCGTAATTTTACAATAAATATATATATTTATATCTATATGTAAATTATTGTTTAGATATTTATTCTTAAGCGGAGTAAAATATGATGAAAGTCATTAATTAACACAAATGTTTAATTTAAAATTGATTGCTATTTTGTGATTTTATTTTTTCTTACATTACATTAAAAGTTCGTCCGAATTCTGACTCGTAAGAGTCGCCCAAGACTCGTAAGAGTCGCCCAAGATTCGGAAGAGTCAATAAACGACTCGTATGAGTCAAAGTCATTTAAGAATTGAGGTCCGAGTCGCCTCATTTTTTGAATTTTTGACTCGACTCGTAAATCGTAAGAATTTAAGAACGATAATTATTCAAATCAATATCATCTCATATCCATATTAGCATGTGCATGTGGGATGATGTTTAAAAGTCGATCGGTAGTCGTATCCAGCTGATTTACTTTAATATTTCATATTTTTATTATTATATTATTTATATCTAGATGTCACATTAATCTCCCATCAAAGTCACTTGCTAGTTAGAGACTTAGGTGGTTAATAAATTGCACCATCACCGGACCACAACTTATTCGATCGATCTTATCCTTCTTATTCTTAACATCCATTTTGACCCGAAATCCTTGACCCATCAAGAAAGTTTGCGTGAAATCTTACCTACAAATAAAAAAAATGGAGTCCACGTAGTCACGTGTTTAGGTATATATAATTCTCATACGAGTTGATTTTGTATCATTCACTACAGGAGAGTGGGTGTGATGCTTGATCGGTTAGGGCTTGTAGAGGCTTCAAAATCTGTATGTTTGTTTGGGGTTAAGTTCGAACGAGAACCACAAAAAGGAACAAAACTGTAAGAACTTTTGAATTAAATAGTTTTTATACATGAAAATGTAACAAATCACATATAAATGTTATTATATGTTCATATTATTGACAAACAAAAATTAAATATCACTAAATGCATGTTAAATTTTATTATATTACCGGATGTGCAAATGTGAACAAAAAATATAAAATTAATATAAAGGTAACATCGATGTTTTTTTCAATTTTTTTTGTTTTAACCTTTAATCCGCATCAATATTCACATTTCATTGAATGCACTCACATGCAAAAATTCCTATAATTTGAAAGTTCTTGCAGTTCTATACCTATTTTGGTTTTCGTTTGAAATTTTGACTGTTTGGGTGTATGCATGTATGTGTGCGTATATATGATTATATGTATTATCTATACTCCCATATAATTTGTTTATGCCCTTTTTTTAGAGGCTTACCACTTTGAAGATCGAAAATGACAAAACTACCCATAACTAGATTGAAAAAACACAAGTAGACGATACTACCCATAACTAAATAAAACACCAATTATAATTTTGAAAATGATTCATGATCTTCAAATAAGATCTATAAAATAGCCCACAAGTCCGAGTAATATTTTGTTAGAGAATATAAATTACATTAAAACATTACTTTATTTCGAAAAACAAATATATAGCCAAATATATAGATATACTATAAAATTACACACAAAATATCATTGCTAGCTTTGGTATATAATTCAATTCAAAATATCTCTATGGTCAAACAATGTATGTCTCACTTAAAAAAAAAAAATAGGTACATACACAAACAAGCACACTAGATAATTCTTACATTATTTTTAAAATCTTAATTACTATCGACATTTCAAGTACTGTCATTGTCCCGCTGCATTGTGCGGATTTGATGCTAGTGATTTTTAGTTGAAAGGAAGATTAAAAAAAAATCTTATAGCTAGATATAGAGTATTCTTTCGATAATCAGGTTTTGTATAGTATCTATAAAAATTCAAAGACAACTCTACATTATCACTACATGTCTAAATGTTCATGTAACATACAAGATATCTCATAACTCATAAGTTGCATTTTTTTTTTTTTGAAAATGATAACGACAGCCCTGTGGGCTGTCAATAAGAATATAAGATACACATTAATATTTGTAATCAAATCATAATAAACTTTCTGACCCCTGAATTTAAGTTGACCCCCCATTAATATCAATTAAATTACAACCATTATATGCACGTTATTGACGACTCTAAAGGCTGTCATTAACAATATTTTTTTCCCTTTCAGAATTAGTGAAACAACTTCTTAAAAAGTATTGTATTTAGTAGGACTCGTAAAAAATGTCCTTATTATCAAAAATGCTTATATTAGCGTTTAAATTACTTGACTGTTTTGATATGTCAAAACGTTTATATACTCACATTTGACTAAAGTTTAAATGAGTAAAGCATTTTTGACTGAGAATGGAAGAACCAATAGAAATGTGTCATGTGTCACTAACCTCACTTTCCCCCACATTTATAAAAATTAAATATCTCTCAAACGGTAAGTCGAAAAATCACAAAAATTGCACTATAATAAACAGTGTTTAATTCTCTTCGATTAAAGATATGTGACACAGTATACTTTCGACGAACTTTTTTTTTCGTTTTTCGGTGGGTTTTGAAAACGAGTAACACATGTGGTACCGGCGGGTAACACAAGTGGTACCGGCGGGTAACACATGTGGTATTAATTTTGTACAATTTGTAAAACCCAAAAACAAAAAAGTTGTCGAAAGTATACCTTGTCACATCTCTAATCGGAGAGAATTAAACGTTGATTATTATAGTGCCATTTTTATAATTTTTCAACTTACCGTTTGTGAGATATTTGATTTTTAAAATCGTGGGAGAAAATAGGTATTATGACACATGGTGCATTCCTATTGGTTCCCCTAATCTCACCAAAAATTCTATTCTCATTTGAACTTAACTCTACATTCAAAACCAGGTATATCACATAATTAATTTAATAAAAGGGAGTTGATAAATACATCAAATAATTTGATTCAAACATCAAATTATGCCATGATAGGTATAATACTTTTTGTCCAGTGCGTTGTAGTAAATACTTTTTGTATTGTATCTATCAAGTCCGTTAATAAAATGTATATTAAGCATTTATCTATCATCATTTATATATACACGTATTCAATAAATTATTGACACGAATTTTGCTGAAAAGAAATTATAGTAACTTTAATTGTAATTTTAAAGAAGGATGGAAACATAGGATATGCTATAAATGTTGTAAGAATTGGACACGTCTCTTGAGCTAGTTGTGTGTGTGGAAAATCATCTCATGACCTTTTTGCTTTTTGTCTCTCCAAATATTATTCATAATGCTTCCAACACGGATCGATTCATTATGTTTATATTGGCCCATCTCATTCTTCTACATCAACATCAAATTCACTATAATATATAACAATAATCAAACTAATCGTTAAACACATAAAAACAAAAAACAAAAACAATATGCTCCTAGACAATATAAGTTAGAGCAAAAGAAACTAATTATAGATATAAATAGAAATTAATCATCTAGCTACTTGTGCTATGGTTAAGTTACTCTCTTTTTTTGGTTTTGAGTCGTTTAACAAACCATAATTTGTGAGTTCTATACGTCTGTGTCCTAGTACCGGCCGGAACACTCGATTAGATGAATTACATGAACTTAAACTCTGTTTAATCTTCTTAGATACATGTTTTCTCTTTTAATGATTTTTTCCCCTTCTTGTCAATGAGAATTGTGAAGTCCTACTTGTTGATACTTTTGTTCTGAAATTTAGGTTATGATAGTTAATATATTTAAAAAAAAAATTTAAAAATTTGGAAATGTGGCTCAAAACGTGTATATAGCACATCTATGGCCTAACTACCACCGAAAGTTTATGAAATTGGTAGTGCCAAGTCACCTCATATGCCACTTTGTTATTTAGTAGCCTTATCAAGTCGTTTGTTGTAATTAATATACAAGGTTTATGTCAATTCTTTTATTCATATAAGATAAGATGATGATTAATAATTTATATAAACTCAAGTCCTCCTTTTAACCAAGAAATACACGCATATACATACACTCATATTCATACACTCACATAATACATACATGAATGACAAAACATATACAACACCATAACATGCTATATATAATAAGCATGTTATAGTTTGTAGTTTTGAGCCATAACAAGCAACTCTGCGAGTTTGTAGTTTTGTACCATGAAACCCAGAGATGGCAAGACTGGTCAAAATGGGCAGGGTTCAAATGGGTAGATAACTAATATCTTGACACAAGAGCAATGGTGTACAATAAGAAATTGAGACTTTGTATAAACCCATTTTGAAGGTTGTATGCCTTTAATCTTTAAATACAGTACACTACCCTATTTGACTCATTGACCTTTTTGTTGACTTTTCTACCTGACCCGTTTGAAAGAAGACATAACCCAGATTAACTCATTCACAAGCAATTCTGGAAGGACGATCCACCCAATTAAAGTTCCATCTATCAGTGAAATTCTAGCCATGCAGTTACTCTGCGAAACCAAAAACTTTCAATATCCATGTGGTTTAAGTACACAACCAAATACGGTAACGTTATACTATCATTCTAAGCTTCTTTTTAACTGTCTTTTAACTGCTACATACAAAAAGCTAGATTAACATATAAACTGTTTTATGACTTTATCAGATTTTCATGAGATAGATTTGCAGAAACAAGTTTTTAATGACATTTAATTACTCTGGAAAAAGAATCAGGTAACCCCTTTCATTTTCTCTTTTACTAGATACAAAAGAGGGAAATTGATAAAACAATAAAATTTGAAGTTCATTGACGTACTGGTGACTACATGAACCAACAAAACCATCTTAAACTTTTATAACTATATATATTGAGTTACTCCTACAGAAATCTTATTTAGCTAAAACAATGAAATAGATGGCCAAAACAACATTTTTTTCGGCAAATGTATAATGCATATACAGGTGGAATATAAGAGGTTGAAAGCAATATGAGATTTGGAGCTAATATCTGTTAACAAAAATCTGTTGGTCATGTATTTCCACCATATATATCTACAGAAGAATCAGTAGATAAAATCTTGAATATGCAAAGCTTCTCCCTGCTTTTTCGTTCTATATTTCTAAACTGTAACTTAAGATCTACTCCGAACAAACAAAATGACGATACCTGAACATGATATATAAACAATACATTCATGACTTGTCAACAGGGTCAAATATCGATTTTTTACTTCACTTCCTTCAAAAATGAACAGGGCCCCGTAAGCAGAGACGTTCTATGGGTGCCTGCAATGGTTTCCTCAGTGGCTGCAGCTTTATCTCGTATAGCTTTGGCCAAAGTTTTCCAGTCACTGGAACAAATCATATGTTCAGAGTTGAAATCGCCTAGAATATAATGCATGATGCAACTTGAATTCAGAGTTGTTTCATATATGTATCTGGGTTTCAAATAGATGTAATTGTTTCCTATTAGGTGGGGTTCTTGGAGCTCAAACCCGGCCAACAATTTCTGTTAAGCTCTTTGAGGACGGGTAAGAGTGTTCGGTTTAGGTGTCCATGTTCTTTGGATCTTGTTTTCTTAAGTTTTCTTGTTTAAAAGCTTTGTTTGTATTTTTCCCACCTCTAGTATCTTGCTAGTGGTGTTTTTTTTTTGGCAATTGAATCTCTAACTGTTCAAATAAGGCTTACCAAAAAGGCGTTTATTATCTTTATCCCATGCTATGCCATTCAAAACATCAATCTGAAAATCGCAAAGATTCAACCGAAGTTAATTGGGAAAGAAAGTGTAAATAAATGGTAATGCTAGCCTTCATAATCTGATAACTTGCTGTGACAATCCGAAGAGCAAATCAGTTCAAATATACATGCTTACTCTATTGCCAGCTGCTACTAATCCCTCTCTAGAAACAAGGAACAAAAAGAGATGATTAGTTTAATCAAATTAGCATCAACTGAGCACAACATGCATCTGTGTGAGTTTGTACTGTAAAGTGTAAAGCCACATAAAAACTGCATAATGGGGGGAAAGAGTAAAAAGTAGTACCTTAATTCTGGAAGGAGAATCCATCCAATTACGCTTCCATCTACAGGTGAGATTCTAGCAATGCAGTCACTCTGCAAAGCAAAAATATTTAAATTTCAAACGGTAGAAAAAACCATATCACGGGTAAAAAAAACATCACAGAAGCAGAAATGTACCTGCCAAATGTTTGCCCAAACTTCATTATCTATATACTCTAATTCATTGAGGTTATGCACTTCTTGACCTTTATATTTAACAACAAGCTCTAATTTAACTGCATTACATTAATATGAAGATCAGATCACAATGATTAACCTGTTTTCGGGTTGAGTAATTTTGAATCCGCCAAATCGAACTGGCCAACCCGACCCAACCCGAATTGCCACCCCTAGATCCCATACTGATGAACGAAGGTCATGAGTCGATGTGTATGGGTTTATTAGCTATTTCAGAAGGAGTGGAAATAATTCACCATAAAGAATTTGCTTTCCCATTAGCACACAACAATATCTGCCCTAAATTGCAAGATAAACATATAAACCTTTCATTGTTCGAGGGTTGATGTGATATAAGGATGATGACCCATCGCTTCCAAAGAGTACTTTCCCATCAGTTGCTAATCCCCAGCCATCTTTCATATTATGAGTAAAAGTTTTAAACTGCAATAGACATTGAGATACCTTCAGCAATTAACAATTGAAGAAGGAAAAGACATGTATAGCTATCATGTTACAAGAATAAAATATAGATTTCAAAATCATGGGAAATGAAAAGTCATGAAGTATCTAAGATCTTAGATGAAATTAACAATATTACTTGTGATTTCCGCATGTTATCCTCCCGAGTCCCGATGATTAATATTGATATTTTTTGCTAAATTTTGTGATGCACGCATGAGAGCCAAATGTCATGGACATCAAGCATTTTCTCTCTTTTAGTTAGTGGTCACTCACAATTGCAGGTAAACCCATGCAAAATTGAACTTGAAAACAAAACCAATTATATACGGATAAAAAAGTGAAGCACAAACATTGCTAAAATTATATCGGTCATATATGAAACCAGTTTTCCCCAACCAAGTTACTTGATACAACCTACAAAAAACGCATAAGAATTTACATCAGAAATGAGACCCTAAGCTTTCTCTAACAAAAGATATTTAGCAAAACATATAGCAGAAGTAAACACAAACACACTTTGAAATATACATTAATTGGTCAAATTAAAGTACAATAGATCATATGTACAAAACTGTAACTTCCAAATATACACAAATATGCAAAGAAAAGGTTTTGAACTGACCTACGACCCAAAAGAGTTAAACCCTCTCCGAAATAAGAATAGTCCATGTTTTGCAGGGCCTTGATCTGGAAATACAGAGAAAAGAATAAACAAAGAGCTTCAAATACTATATCTTATATCCTTGTAATTCAATTTCTCTAGAGAAATTATGAGCCATTTTTCAACTTATTCAGAGAAATGTTGGGTAAAACGAAATGAAATATAGCACAATTATATTTCATAGAAGATAGCATCAGGTAATTTATTGTTACTGAGAATTCACAAAACCTACTTAAAATGCTTGACATAAACATACCTTTCCAGTCTGAAGATCCACTTCCCTAACTGATGACTGGGATAAGAACAGGAAAATGTCAATGAAAAGAAATTATAAATGACTCAAAACTTTTATTTTTAACAGCTCGAATGACATAACATTGATTTTAAGATGCAACCAGTATAAGTACCATGATACACTCAATGAAAGATTAAAAAACAAGAAAAATATACGTTCTTAAATCGTGGTCGTCATTCCATATAAGACAACGGTATTCAGTTATAGTAAGGTCAAATAATTTACACAACATAATTTATATGTTAAATCTTTATTATCGACGCATAGAGCAAGCTATTTTGTGCTATTTAGCAAATTAAAAATACAATATAACATTTTAATGCACAGTATCTACAACCAACTATCACACGAAGTTATGCGAATTCGATAAGAATCAAAACTCACACGTCCATTGAGACCGGTTGACTCCAACAATGTATCATTTCCTCCATACAAAAGCCCCTGAGATCAACCAAACACTTCACATCAAACACCTATTGCATCATACTTACAAATTACTGTATCTACTGCCAATACATATACATTTACATATATGCGCACTTCAATTTTGTTATGCAATTAGTCCTCAATATATGACCAAACGTTATGCAAATTATAATGTTTCAGAAATATAGTAATAATTTATATAAAAAAAATGAAAATTAAAAACTGACCTGTGTGAAAGCATTAGGATCGTGAGGGAACACATTAACGATTTCGAAAGAGTGAATTAGGTGAGAAACGACGTCGTTGGATCTGAAGGAGCTCCATGTGTTGAAGGAAAGCGCTATTACGGCAACTGCCGATATGAAGGAAACTAAAAGGACGATTTGAGTGGTTCGGTGATGAGAATTTGAAGATATAGGCATTGAAGGTGGTGGTGGTTGTGGTTTGTGGTGGTTTGATCGCTTATTTGTGGGTTTTTTTCTCATGGATCCGTTGGTTATGAGATGAGTGAGTATGTTGACTCGGACATTTGACTTTTGAGATGATGATGATGATGGTGGTCTGATTTGGGGGTGGTTGTTCAGGTTCAACACTGCTGAAATGGTCCATCCACCGTGGTTGAGTCGCAATACTGTTTTAAACATTATTATTTTTTATATTTAGGAAATTATTGTTATTTTTGACTTTTTGTAGTTGATAAAACTGGAAATATTTTGATTATTAAATAAAATTCTGAATTATTTTTTTTTTATGGTAGTTAAAATAAAGAATTGTACTTCGTAAGTAGAATAAAAACCATGAAAATTGATAAAGACATGTCATGACTCGTGAGCTAATAGTGTGTAGTGTGTTACTCAGTAAAAAAAAAAAAACAAAAAAAACCAAAAGCACCTTGTGATGATCAACGAAATAAGAGTGAAAGGAAACCAATGAATTCAAACGAGAACCCACTATATACACATTGCGCTGATAAGCAAAAGAGAATAAGCTACGGAGTAGTCATCCTTTTCTTTCTTTCGAGGATGAGTCGGTTTTATAAATCAAAGATATAGTTTATGATGCAAGTACGCATCAATTTAGCTGTGCATTATTTTGATCATTTGAGATGCATCGTAAACAAGAACATGTAATTATATTTATATGGTGTAAAACCATCAACCCGACCGGCTTCATCACTCGTTTGACTGGGTCTAAAACTACTCAAGTGCAACAATCTTGTGTCGTTAAGTTTATCTTTATTTTTGGGTTTTTTTTTTATCACGAAGTTTTCTGCCAATTTTACAGGGTTTGCGGAAGCAAATCTTGTAATAACCTCTCTTTCCACAATGCTGATTTCATCGTTAATACATGGAGATGACTTTGATAACAAACTAGTCCCAATCCAAGGTAAGCTCATAGCATAATAATACTATAAGAACCTTTCGAGTTAATATCTTATAGTAATAATAACTCATACAAGAGAAGAAAAAAAAGAGACGTCTCATCTCTTCTGAACTTCTCTACCAGGCAAAAAATAATTTGCCATAAGAAGAGATCAAAGAAGAATCTGTAAAAAAAAAGAGCCTTTTGATTCTTCCCTTTGGCAGAATGAGCATTGTGTATCAACAATCTTCATGTTGAAACTTCAAATGACCTGTGGGACGACCAACTAAAGACACTTGTGCCCAGTTGGGTATAATACAAGGGGTATAATACAACCAAACAAGACTGACTGTCAGTAAATACTAAAAAATGCTAGAAATAATAATGCAAAAATTGAAAACAACAAAGCTAGATAATTGATTAACTCAGAAAATGTAACAAACGTAATGACAATCTGATTACCAAAAATAAACAAGATCCAAGATTTAACAAAATTATCGGATAACACAACTCAGGTACTATAACAGCATCATTCCGCTAATCCTGACATTCTATAATCCAACCAAAGAAAGGTATTGGAACACTGATGTTCAAGAAAAGCTTGAGCTTGGTGGTGCACCACCTCCAAAGCCACCACCTCCACGACCAAAGCTGGGCCTTCCACCAGCACCCTGCAAATCACAATTCAAGTGAGAACATATAAAACTTTCCAATAACTGTATGTAATGAAGCTCAAAGCTATGTCGTGCCGGCTTTTAATTATCAACCTACCCCACTCATTATCTTCAAAGTCAATGTACGTTATTTTCCAAGTACTTTTTATAACAGCAAAGAACTAATATAAAACACCAAAAGAGAACAAAACAAAGGGGAGCTCCAAGCGGGAGACAACAACGAGTTACTCGAAGAACTGAACTGTATCACAGCATAAAGAGTACTAAAGTAGTGAGGACATTATACAAGTTCATTGTCTACAACCATGTCATGTGTAAATTATTCATCCAAATTGCACTTTTAGTTTAAAAATCGATTCAAATGCAAAACTTATATAACTATGAGCACCACTAGGCCAAATACAGCAAAGACATTACACAACCGCATAGCATGTAAGCAAATGGAAGGATACACAAATTCAAAGTGCTTACCCTGTTAAAAGCAGGCTGGTAATCAGCAGGAGCTCCACCCTTTTCTCCACCGAATTCCCCAGGAGGCCCTCTCGGTCCACCCCTGTACCCATCCCTATCACCAAATCTTGGTCTATCCCCTTCAAATCTAGGAGGACCGCTGAAACAATGCAATCACAAACATAAAACCGAATTAAAATCACACATATATAAAACACAATAGCAGACAAGATCACACTAAGAAGCCACATTAATTTACAAACTGATAACAACCTCAAACCAGATCATATGTGTCAATGAGTACACAGTTATACAACCCTACATGTGTATTCCAGCATTGATACATTCTTAACGCATTTTCCATTGATAGATGACAAAAATCCGCATACGCAAAACATAATACAACACCACATAATGCAATTATCAATAATGCACTTATCATAAATTATGAAGTTGTCAGATTAATTGCTTCAGGACAAAAACACTTCAATTGAGCTACAAATTAATTCTAATTAATTAATCAAAAAACATGATTTCTTAAGAATATTTGAGTGCCTATATATGTACAAACACATATTCACATGCACACAAATTATGATATGTATAAGTATAAATAAATACAAACAAGCATATATGTATTCATATTATAAACAAGGAGTGATCAATTATATTACCGAGGACGGTCACCGGGAGGTCCACCGGAGGGACGGCCAAGAGGCTTAGCTGATTTTTTCAAAGTAGCAGGAACAATATCAGATGGAAGATTCAAGTAAGTCCTTAAAAACTCAATGCCATCGTTTGTCAAATACCAATAGTAATGCATCCAAGCAAATGTTTCCTTAACATACTCCTTCGATTTAAAGCTTTGCATCAGCTTAATCACTTGCAAATTTGGTACATCGATTTCTGGATGCTTCGCTAGATTGTAATCCTTTTTAGCGAAACAAACACCCTCTGTATATAATAAAAACAAAAGATTAGCAATTGAACATCATAAATCATATAGTATGTAGGACAAAATGTTCGATTATATTAATTTGAGAGAGATCGAGACCTTGAAAGAGGTATTTGGAGATTGCCTTACGATTCTTCTCGGGAATGATCTGAAAAATAACAAAAATGATAAGTGAAATTGCATGATTTTGGTAAGGATCGGAAGAATTGTGAAGGAGATAGGAGACTTACCATGATTGCCGCTTGGAAATGGAAGAACGGAAGGAATTAGGGCTAGGGTTTTTGTGTTTGCACTTGTAGTAGTAGTTGCAGCAGCAGCGGAAACCCTAGTTATGGTGGTGTTTATAAATCTGGGCCGTTTGTTAATTGAAGATGGGCCGACGTTTGTTTTGAGTCGTTTTGGGTTTGTGGGCTTTTTACGAACAAAACTAACTGCAACATTTTTCGGGTGTGTTTGACACGTGCATTTTAAAGGATTGCAGAGTAGGGGTGCACATCCAAACCGGTTTCCCCGACCCGACCCGAAATGAACTCGAACCGGTCAAAACCGGTTTTGACCAAAACCGGTTCGGTTTTTCCCCTACCCGCCGGTTTGAAACCGGTTTCCCTTTTAGCCGTTGAAACCGGTTTATCCAGAATCAGTTTGTAAAACCGGTTTTAAAACCGATTTGAAACCGGTGTTTTTTTTTTTTTGAAGTTTCTAGCCGTTTATATCCGTTATATAGCCGTTTTTTATGGTTTTTTTTTTACATTTTTGCCATCCCAAATCACTATAAATACAAAGCTTGAGTTTAGGTTCATTCACAACTTCCAAACACTCATACATATCTACAAAAACTCAAAAACGCAAACTATATTCTCATGGCAACTCAATCTTCTTCGGCTTCACATGGTGTTGGTTCTTCAAATGCACCAACGATTGTGAAACAATTGCCCGTTAGATGGAATTCGACCTACCATATGTTTGTATGTGGTTTACGCCAACGCGATACTTTACAAGTTTTTCATGATCATCTTGTTACAAAAGGTCTTGCAACACCATTTCCAATCGCATATTGGGAGTATATTAAAAAGATGGTCGAATTACTCAAACTTTTTAAAACCGCGACTACTTTATTATCGGGTGTTTATTATCCAACTAGTCATTTGGTGCTTAATCAAATTTGGTTAATGACTACAAAATTAAACGACTACATGTATGAAGGTCCTTTATTTGAAGAAATGGTGGCTCCCATGAAAGAAAAACTAAAAAAATATTTTCAAGAAATGCCACCGGTAATTACTTGTTCCGCCGCAATGAACCCTTGTTTGAACGTTACCGGGGTGGAAATGCTTATCGATAACATTTGTCACAATTTGGATTTGAATGAGGCCGACCCATTGTTTTCACATAATGCAAAAACGGATTTTAACAAATGTTTGGGAGATTTATTTGGCGTATATTTTCAAAAATATAGTTCAACCACACATGTGTCCGGTAGTACGGCTAACACAATGTTTTCTTCATCTTCTTCTAGCAATCCAATGCTAAACTTTTATAATAGTTTAAGACAAGAAAACAATAAACGGGCAAGGGGTGATGGTAACCAAAATATCACTAGCGAATATGGAAGATATACCAAAACGGATTTTTTTGCCACTATTCTACCAAATGAGTTCGAACAATTTGATATTTTGGCTTGGTGGAAAGAGAGGGAATCTGTAACATCCCAAAATTTATTTCAAATTTGAATACGAATAGATATATTTTTTATATATAGTGAAATAACTATATATAAAGTTTGGTATATGTTGGATAATATGTACATGACTTGTAAATTTGAACAGTTCGTTATTTTACATATCGAGCTATAACTCATAGATCTATTTATTATTATACATATATTAAAGAATATCATTTTAATTAATCTTGTACGTTACGAGATCTATCAGACAACACAAATAATAATTCATTATTAGATCGATATTTAAGACTTTGAAATTAACATATAGTACAAACTTGACTAAGCCATTTCATCTAGTAGATCAAGAGTCTTGCATGCTGAGGTATTCTATGTACATGACACGTACATTTGCATACAAGAGTCACTTATGAATAAGCTACTTGGGTTGATGCTATAAATACAACTCTTAATTCTCAATTATAACTCACACCTTCACCTTTCCAATCTCATACATACATACATACTGATCTACACGTACACACGTCCATAACCATGCATATTGCACTACGTCAAGAAGGTAAAATCGCTATTCTATCTAATAATTATTATTAGTTTAAAGATTTACATTATTATTTATAAATACCACATTTGTTTTAATTTGAAATAACTTATAGTTTTTTTTTATATCACACGTTCAAATATATATATATATATATATATATATATATATATATATAGAGAGAGAGAGAGAGAGAGAGTCAAATAAGTAAGTTCTTATGGAGGATTATGTAACTTAAAATATACTTGTTATACTCTATAATTAATGGACCGTAACAATTATAATGTACTGTATGATCAATAGGTTGAAACGACAACTCAGAAACATCGTATTCTAAATTATCGAGGTGAGTTCCGTGTTATTTTCAAAACTGAGATATATGTGATATACCACGTGATTACTTGTCTACTTGATTACGTGCTAATTGCATATAATAGCACGTTAATTTTGATACATACATATATGTCACGTTAGTCACGTCATTGGTCAAATCAGAGGCTGAAACGTAATGATCGTTGGCTTATATATAAAGTACGATTAGTACACAAGGTGCATCTTGTTGTACCAAGTCGATACTAGCTAGCAGATACTTGCCTATAATGTTTAGACTTGTATAGATAGTCGTGACATAGATGACATGCATGTTTATCAATGTCGGATAACGACTTGGATTACCTGATTTGCCCATGACACAGAGATCTCACCATATTTTATATATTTTACATTTCATATTTTACACGTCATCAGTGCATATTGTGTGTGATATTTTGTACACAAACACACGAATTCACTAAGCCTTTAGGCTTATGCATGTACGTGTATATCTCAGGTCAAGACTACTTAGATAGACGAAGGATGCTATGTGTGACAAGATGACGACTTAGCTGACATACTCGAAGAGCTAGTTCGATTTAGACATGTTATATATTTATTTTCAAATAGTTACGCTTCCATTGTACTTAGACTCCAAGAAAAATAATAAAAAGGTGATCATAATTCATGGGTGTTATAGAATCTCAATTTCCCGTTCTAGCCATCATGACCCGAGATTTACTAACCGTCCAAGCTTCTACGGTAGCTTTGGAATCCGCTTTATCTCTTAGTGGCAGGGTATTATCTATACGAAGAATACGACTCACACCGGCCTCCTTAGAGATGTGCATTTGCTTGAAGAATCATTTGGACGCCGCGGAACGTATACAAAATGTTTCAAGTCTTGAAGGTGAAATGGAATACGAAGAAGACATACACAATATCGAGGTGGAAGAAGGTGTAACAATATCACTTTTCGACGAAGAAATTGCTCTTGATCAAGCTTCGCACGAGGCTACCTCCGAAGAAGATTTCGACTTTTGAAGACTTTGAAGATGTTTGAAGACTTGAAGAAATACAAGGTGAAGATTATGAAAATTATGAAGACTTTGAAGAATTTTTTATATTCGATAATATTTTTAAGGAGACTTAGAAGACTTTTGTTTAAGTTATTGTTCAATTACGTTTGTATTACTAATGTTCTATGAATTCAATAAAAAAATTTTGCTCAAAACATTGTTTTTCCTTAAAAAGCCTAACATCGAACTACTATGATTTGGGAGTTGTTAAATGCAAGGAAGTTTTTACTAAATTCACGGAAAAGTCAACTCTTTATGCTTATAGTACCACTTTTTAAGCACATGTTTCCTTGAATTTAGTAAAACATTCCTTGAAAGTATCAACTGTTTATGAATTTTATAGAATTTTCCGATTCAATAATATTTTTAAGAATTTCTAGAAGCCTTTTGGTTATGTTATTTAGCAATTATGTTTCCATTACTAATGTTCTACAAAGTTAATGAAAAAAATTTGGCCCAAACGTTGTTTTTCCTTAAAACGCTTAACGCTCGAACGTTTATGAATTTTATAGACTTTTCCGATTCAATAATATTTTTAAGAAGATTTAGACGCATTTTGGTTATGTTATTGATCAATTATGTTTCCATTACTAATGTTCTACAAAGTTAATGAAATTTTTTTGGCCCAAACTGTAACACCCCCAAATTTGATGATTTGCGGAAGCTTGATTTGGGTGTTACTAATCAATAACAAAACACAAAGATATATAGTAAACGACTCTATATGCGTCGTTTTAACAAAATATATTGATAATAGAATTGTTTACAACATTTAAGCTTTACATAGCTCGAGTTAAATAAAAAGAGATTTCAGTACATAAGTACTTATACAAAATATACTAATGCAAGAAAATCTCAATCGTCTGTATGCTGACTCGAGCTAAATCCTGAAGCAGAAACATCCTACTGCTGGGTACCTGCGATATATGCTAAAAGGTCAGCTATAAAGCTGGTGAGCTCACAGGTTTGAAATCAAGTAATATCGTATGAACCGCAAGATTTAAATAATGAATTGCATCCAGCAATTAAATAATGAATTGCATCCAGCAATTAAATGATAATCATCGTGTATACAGCCATGAGCACATAGTTGAGCTTAACTCGAGGGCCGGGTCCCCTAAAGAGAATTCCGGGCGAGGTGCCTCCACGAATGCCTAATCAACATTCGTCTTCCCAAATATTAGTACGTCCGTTTACCCGGTTAGTGCTTGCTAACCCGGACGAGGAGGGTCAATCCTATATGGTACCATATACTAATATTCACGCTACAACGTATTAACAACTATGCTGACGGAGGACTTTAAATGATTAGTTTCGAAAAACTCATGTAGTATATGAAATGTTTGTACTTGCGTTCACATGTTAAAAGTTGAGCAATATATCACACCCCTGAGTAAAACAGTAAAAAGAGGGGCTATGAGACTCACCTGAGTCTTATGAGTTTAACTTAATAAACTTGAGTTGATTAGCCGAGTATGAAGTCCAAAGACTTGTAACCTGAGGGTGTCCACGACACGCGATGGTTATAATCATGATTGGGTATCTCAAAAGATCACCCTTGTAGTTGTTCATTCAACTATAATGTCCAAATTTCCACTATTTGGTTGATAAGTTTGAGTATTTGAAAAGTGTACGGCCCATTGGTGACGGATTTGTAATAATAATCTCAACTATTATTATTTTGATTTCGTGTCGTTATACTTGAAAAATGTGTTTTGATTGTGTTTTAGAAGCCGTTACGAAATCTAAGTACGGGGGTCCGGGGGCAGCGCCCCTGGTAGCGGGGTCCAAGGGGCGGCAGCCCCTGGCGGGGTCCAAGGGGCAGAGCCCCTGGCTGGGGTCGAGCTGCCAGGTCAGCTTGGAAAATTTTTATTTCTACTATATTGCTTTAAGGAAAAACGCATCTGGAACCGAATTTGGGTAAAATCGAGTGATAAATTTCGAGTCTCGACACTTAGTAAAAATCTGTGTTTTTGAGGTTCTGGTTTGTGCGACGTTGGGTGCGACGTCGCAGGTAGGATTGCGACGTTAAGCATGACGTCGCTAAAGGCGACGTTTCGCAATTTAATGCGACGTAGGGTGCTGCGTCGCTAATGCGACGTTGGTGATTTCTGCGACGTAGGGGCTTGCGTCGCTAAGAGCGACGTGGTGAGGTATTTGCGACGTTAAGGCTGACGTCGCTATATGCGACGTCGCAATTTAATGCGACGTTGTGACTGACGTCGCACTATGCGACGTCACGAGGGGTTTTGCGACGTAGACGCTGACGTCGCATAAATTCGGGGTCAACTGCGACGTAGCGGTCTGTTGGCCGGAAAATGTGTCGAAAATGTGTCGAAAACGAGTTTTTCGGTTTCCGTTCGATCCAAAACTTTTACCCAACCCGTATAGGGACATTATAAGTGTATACAAACAACCACAAGTCGAAAATAATGGAAATCGAAGAGTTTCGAGAATTGTCGGAAACTTACAAAGTGTCGGATGAGAAATCCGAAAAGATAGAATGATAGATCGTGAAGCGGTGGTCGTTTTCTTCCAAAAGAGTAGTATGATCCAAGTGCGTTTAGTATGTTTATTTGTAGATTTTGTGAAATTGGGGGTATTTGGTTGGTTGGTGGATTAGAGAGAAAAGAAAAGGAGAAAGAGAAAGAGAATGAAAAAGTGAGAGAAAAGAGTGGGAAGTGGGAGGTTATCCTCCCATTTTTCGCCCCGCGTTCCCGCTCCGTGCGGTGTTCGTTTGCTCCGTCGTTTAAACGTTAAATAATTATTTTTCATATTAAATGGTAGATTTTAAATACAAATTATTACGCGATATTTTATTTAATTATTTTACAAATAAGTTTACGTTTGTGTTATAAATGTAAGTTGGTTTATTTAGTTTGCGCGTTTTACATTTTAAATTGTGTAACTTTCTGATTGTACGATACGAATAAATACGAAATATTATTATAATAATATTTTTTTGACATAACAACGTTATTTAATAAAATTGGTCACCAACGTCCGTATTAAATTGAATCGAAATACATTCGATTTAAATTGCGTACGATTTAACCAAATCGCATTTTCGTATATATTCAACAATATATATAATTCGATACATTAATTAGCCTAACTAGGAACTAATTACATGTATTAACATATGATTAGGCACTAATTACTAGTCCTAATTTCGCGGGTGTTACACAAACGTTGTTTTTCCTTAAAACGCTTAACGCTCAAATGGTTATGAATTTTATAGAATTTTCCGATTCAATAATATTTTTAAGAATTTCTAGAAGCCTTTTGATTATGTTATTTATCAATTATGTTTCCATTACTAATGTTCTACAAAGTTAATGAAAAAAATTTGGCTCAAACGTTGCTTTTCCTTAAAACGCTTAAGGCTCGAACGTTTATGAATTTTATAGACTTTTCCGATTCAATAATATTTTTAAGAAGATTTAGACGCATTTCGGTTATGTTATTGATCAATTATGTTTCCATTACTAATGTTCTACAAAGTTAATGATAAAAATTTGGCCCAAACGTTGCTTTTCCTTAAAACGTTTAACGCGCGAGCGAAAATACGAATTTTATAAAAAAACCGGTTTTGAACCCGAACCGGTTTGGACCCTACCCAAACCGGGTTGGGTTGGGTTGGGGTTTTGAGGTGCCCAAATCGGGTTGAACCCGAACCGGTTTTGGGCCAAACCGGTTTTGACCAAGTTTGACCCAAACCGGTTTCGGGTCGGGTCGGGTTTGACGAAAACCGGTTTTTGTGCATGCCTATTGCAGAGGATTGAGCTTTTAGTTTTTGTAATCTCAATCTTCTAATCCCCGCTTAGTAACAAAATTATAGAAGGGATTATTGAAAAAAGAATCCTCGAGAATCCATTTTATGAGAAGCTTTTTCAAGTAGCTTCTAGCTACTTGTTACCAAACACACCCTCTAACCTACATATTTATATATAATTTAATAAATTGATTGATGTGAAGTGAACATTTTTATTTGAAATTACCTGAATTAGGAAATAAACAAGTATATCTAAAATGAAAAGGATTAAAAATGTGAATTATTTGGAAAGGTGGGAAAAAAATTTCGTTTGTATATATATTTAGTAAGATAGGTCGATATGAAAAGATACATTAAGACAGCTATATGCCTATATTATGAATGGATGGATAGATTTGATAAAACTCTTCCACTATTAGATTTTACATTGAAGGCTCGTACGGAATGCTAAATGATATCACTATTAAATGAATAGTGGATGACCAATGAAAACTTGACATGTTTCAATAAACTTTTTTTTTATGGTCAATGGGGAGTGAAGAGAGATGATCACCATTTCTAATCTTTTACCAAACCTATACTCCATTTCTCTCACACTCTCTCAATCAAAGTAGAATTTTATTTCTAGATCTTTTCACAAGGAAAAAGAAATACACCAACACCTAACATTCACAAGGTGTTGTCTAATTTGTTTTAGTTTTCAAGTGTGGGTTTGGTTTGGTGCATTTGGTTAGTTTAGATTTGATTTGGTTGATTTTTATGTGATTAATACTTAGTTTAGTGTTTGATTTGTTGTTTAGTGTTTATAGTAGTTCATGGTTGTGGTGGATTATTGTGCATTTGTGCTTTAGATGGTGAAACTTGGAGGAATGAAGATGTATATGAGTACTTAAGCCATATTTTATTTTCTTCAAAATATTGACTTTTAGTACTATGAACTTTGTTTATATATCAAAAATAGTTTCTTTTGTACATCACTGTGTAGAAAAGGAAAGCTAAAAACAGAGGTGATGTTGATGGCACTTGAATGCTAGAAATTTTGTAGAGTATGGTCAAGTTTAAAGTTGGTGGTATTTTAAATTGTCAACATTACCCCCTTCTTTCCTTTTCTTTTGTTTGTCTTGATTTGTAGCATTTGTTTTTTCAAAGTGTTGTTACCAAATAAATTACAAGAATGATAAGTGTTAGACTACCTTATTATAAAAAAAGGTTTTCTATTGGTAACATATAATGTGAGCAGGGGCGGAGACAAGGGGGGACTGAATGGTGCTCGGCACCCCTCAGCAGATCAAATAACTTAAATAATTTATTATTATTTTAATACATGATGCATCTCTTTTTAAAGGTATTTCATCGTTTAATATCTCTTAATTGTCCATTGATTCATAATTTTCATATATTCATACAAATATCATTGATATAATTTTGTTATCACTCTATTTAATTTTTAACGTCAATACATTTTTATTTTATGGTGAAGTTGAGCCCCCCTTAACCTCAAATTCTAGCTCCGCCACTGAATGTGAGTTTTTTTTGCATGATGGTCTAATTTTCAGTTACAATAGACTTACAATAAAAAAATAAAAATAATAATAATCAAACTTAGCTTCAAGTTCAATATGAACTCTTATCCCATCGTTATTCTTTTTTCTCTTATCATTTCTTCACGCTATTATTCAAATATCTAATTTAGATGCTAATATTCAATAATAATATATCTCAATTACATATAAAGCATCTCCATCATTATTTAAGTTTTAACTCAACAATGTTTAATGATTAAATTGCCCTTCAAATTCATTAATGATTTCAATCTTTCCAAAACAACCATTTTAATTTATTGTATCTTATAAATATACTTAGATTAAGGATGAGAAGGGGATATCTGAGGAGAAGGAGGAGAAGATTTAATGGTGGCCATTGGATGAGCTTATGTGTTTAATCAATGGTTGTAAGGGATGACAATCTTGTAATTAGTTTAAAAAATAGGGGTAATAGTTAACAAAAAAAAACATAACAAAAATTTTTACCTTACACCCCTTCCACTTATCTAAATTTTACATTTTAACCATCCAACTTTCTTTTCTTCCTCCCCCACCTTCTACTTCCCCTCGCACCTTCTTCTTCCCCCAACCCCACCCACCACCACTGTCACACCCCCAAATCGGTAATCGTGTTTATTAACAGTTTAGCGGAAGCTTTTAGTTAATTAGCGGAAGCATTTTAATAAATGTTAAGCGTCGGGGGCGGACAGATTCAATAGTGCATTCACGATGTCAGAGCATATGATCATACAGAACATACATATATATTTAAGATGCCATAAGTTTAAAGTTATTACAAAAGATACGACTTATAAAGTCGTACATAAGTAGGGTTGTCAAAGATAACTTAAGTATTTGAAAATACAAGTTTATAAAAGAGGGATTTCATAAGTATAACCAATGGAATTGATAATACAAAGGAAATCCAAGTGTCCCAAAAGTATCATAAATAGTCAGGTTGCCTACGTCCTTTATGCATGCAGGAGTACCTGAGTCCTAATTCCCTGAAAAACATAGTAAACTGTCAACATTGAATGTTGAGTGAATTCACAGGTTTTAGTTTTGTATACATCATTCATGTACTCAGACATAATATTTATATGTAAAGTAGGAAACACAAGTATTCTAATTACAGAAAACATTTCCTATAATTAGTAAGAATGTCATTCTTACTACAATAATAACTGTGTAGGAAACACCAGTTTAAACATAAACATTTCCTAATAAGTAGTTGCAGGATATACAGGTTTATCATTTAAGTAAACATATCCATTTCAATAGTTAAGGAAAATCAGGTTTAGCAGTCAAGTAAACATTTTCCAACAGATAGTTAACAGGAACTCAAGTTTAGCAATAAGGTAAACATTCCAATAATAGTCATAGCAGGAAACACAGGTTTAACATTTAAGTAAACATTTCCTATGAATAGTTGTTTTTGTGGGAAACCAAGTTCAACCAATTAAGGTAAACGTTTCCTAAAATATAGTCTCTCAGAGGAACACCTGTCCTATTAGTCATCACAGGGAATACCCTTCCCAAACCAAATTGTTGTTTAGTTGTTTAGTTGTGTAGTTGAATAGTTGAGTAGTTAAGTGGGAAATATAGACTATAATCCCTCCAAGGTGAGCTAAACCTTTAGAGTTAAAGTAACGACACTAGTACTATAACCAAACCACGACTAGTTGTTTTGTTGTTGCCTCAGTAACACCTTAAGTATACACTCCTCGTTACGACTATCGTCGATGTGGTTGGAATGACCAACGAGTAATATCCTGGGAGGGTTGTCAAATCGATAGTACTATCTGTATACTCAGTGGCTAGAGTCACCTAGCTAATGGTTATAGGTTGTAAGCACTGGGACTTATGTGCACTACAACTACCTCGCGTAAACCTAGGATCATACCAAGATCTGCTGTCTTATTCCCAAAATGTTGTAAAAACTTTTCATATAATTAATTTAAGTTAATTCAATATGAAAACATTTTATAGAAATAGTTCAAGTTTGATAGTGTGAAAGAAATCATGTTATTCAATTTCACATAATAGCATGCAGTGAAATACATAAAGCATATAACATGTTATATCACATTGTTCTATGTTTTCCACCCCTGGTTTTAAAATCATTTAAAACAATAAAAGATATGGGCTGTGAACTCACAATTTGCAAGTCTTCAGCGAAATAAAGCTAACCAAACAATCCAAGCGCGTCCTCAAATACCTAGACGCAAATAATGATACTTGTATAAGTACATGGATTATTTGTTAAGTTGTAAAGTTTATAATATTTCAGTTGTTGGTGAGGTTTGCGTTTCAATTAGTCGTTGAGTTCAAGTATGTATATTTATATACATATTAGTTGAATATATATATTCTAATATATATATTAGTTGTTATCATTGTTAATATTCATATATACATAAATATGAATGTAATTGTCGTTGTTATCGATTATGTTTTTCAAAACATAATTATAATAGTTATAAAAATAACTTGTTTAGATCGAATATATATATAAATACACTTGAATAAGTTTTGTACTTATTTAAATATATAATTTGTCGCGAATGAAACTTTGTTGTCGTTTATAGTTTGTACTAGATAATTAAATCGTTCCATTTTATATGTCTCGTTATATATATATTGTCCGTTCGTTTGTATATATATATGTTTTGTAATTGTCTCGAAGTTTTGTCGCGTTCTAAATGTCCGTATTAATTTATGTCGCGGATATAATTATGTCTCATAGTCGTCTCCATATTAATACAAGGTCTCGTTGTCGCAATATAGTCAAGTAATAAGTCTCGGTTCATATAACGATTTTTAGTTTGTACATTATTTAAAAATGCAAAAGTCAAAAGCTGGACCAGTGGGGGAATACGCCGTATTCTGGTGAATACGCCGTATTCAGTCCAAATTAGGGGAATACGCCGGATTTACATGAATCCGCCGTATTCATTTCAAATGTGGGGAATCCGCCGGATTCACATGAATCCGCCGGATTCAAGTATGTCTTTTACTCGTTCATCGTTTTAGCCGAGGTTTGTGTGCGGTCGAAGGTGGGAATACGCCGTATTCTGGTAAATACGCCGTATTCAAAGTTTAAAAATTGGGAATCCGCCGTATTCCCGTGAATACGCCGGATTCATCTGAGTTTCGGCTGGGAATCCGCCGGATTCACTTGAATCCGCCGGATTCAAGGGTTTTCCCAGGTCCTGTTCGTTCTCTGTTATAACACATACATATAGATTGTGATATATATCCGATTTTAACATGTTCAATCATCATTATATGTTATATAAACTTGTTATAATATGTTTTTAACAACTTATAACAACAATCATCAACAAAATTCATAATTTAAGAAAATTATATAAATGAAATAAAAATGGAGATTTGATCCTCACAATGGTTTTAGATGAAGATGATGATGATTTTGATCCCTGCTGATGATGATGGACGAACGATGATGATTAAAAATCAAGAAACCATTTTGTTGTGAGTTTGATTTGTGTTTGAGAAATGAAGATGATGAAGTTTATGGTTTTGTTTTCCCCCCCTCACTTCTTGCTGCTGCTGCTCGATCCAAACCAGAAGAAAGAAAACTAGTGAAGTGTGTGTGTATTTTGAAGATCAAAATGTAGTTGGAGTTGTATTATTGGAGATCAAATTTTTCAAAGGTAGGTAAGGAGGGAGTATGGTGTACGTACAAATATGTCGCCAGATATTTTAGTTGGTGCCATATTGGTAGTTTTTATCCCGTTAATTTCGTGTACGGGTATAATTTGTGGTACCTTAGATATAATAAAATTTTACGTTATGTTTCTCTATATCTCAAATTTAGAACTTTGAAATCGAAATGTGAAATACTTTGTTACAAGTATAATTAAAATTAATCACAGTAAAAGTACTGTATGGTTCAAAATGCGTGCCAGATTTCAGTAAAATTTGGAAATCATATTTTGAGGTAATGTTCTACACATTAAAACAGTAACTTACGAAATAATACTTTTATTATTTGGGACCTCTAAGCGCGTTTTAAAATTGTTTCTGTTTGTATTACGCGTAACAAAAATCATCTAAATGTTTCGTTTTCTTTTCGTTGTAATACTTTTACATAATAATTTTAAACTAAAAATTATTCAAAAGTATTTTCGAAGTTCATTTTGGAACTTTATTATTTGCGATTAATACGTTTATTTTAAAACGTATAATTTATTATATTATTTCAATAATATAATTATATAATAGTTGTAATTAATAATTTTCGAATTATTAATTATTTTGTATCACCAATGTTATTGTGTTAAATTCGTAGAGTTTGATATATTTATTTCATACGTAATTATATATACACATATAACTACAATCAAATATATCACGTATCACATAGTAAGTTTACCAAAAACTTAACACATAAATTGTTTCGAATTCACTAGTCAGGGAATTACTCTAGGTAATGCATGAAATTAGGTTAAGTAAATACCCTAATTGGAGGATTGTCACATTCTCCCCCTGTTAGTGAAATCTCGTCCCGAGATTTAATTTGTATTATTCGTGTCGGTCGTTTGTTCAAATAGGTGAGGGTACTTCTTTCTTATCTCATCCTCACGTTCCCAAGTAAACTCTGGGCCATGCTTCGAATTCCATCGAACTTTGACAAGTTTGATTCGTTTGTTTCGCAGTCTTTGTGTTTTCGTATCAGCTATTTCGATTGGTTCCTCCACAAAGTTAAGCTTTGAGTTTATGAAGACTTCGTCAGGAGGTAGGATAAGTGTTTCGTCGGACAGACACTTCTTCAAATTACACACATGAAAAGTGTCGTGAATACTACTAAGCTCTTGTGGTAGTTTGAGTTTATAAGCAACTGGACCAATCCTAGCAAGGATCTCAAAAGGTCCAACATATCGCGGGTTCAGTTTTCCTTGCTTTCCAAATCGTGCTATCCCTTTCCAAGGCGATACTTTGAGTAGAACCTTGTCTCCTACTTGAAACTCAAGAGGTTTGCGGCGGTTATCGGCGTAACTCTTTTGTCTATCTCTTGCTGCTTTCAATCTGTTAAGCACTTGAGATATTTTGTCTGTGGTTTCTTGGACAAGTTCGGGTCCGGATAGTTGTCTATCATCTAACTCTGCCCAACATAGTGGGGATCTGCACTTGCGTCCATACAACGCTTCAAACGGTGCCATCTGTATACTGGTATGATAACTATTGTTGTAAGAGAACTCAGCTAATGGTAGATGAGTATCCCAATTTCCTCCAAAGTCAATCACACATGCTCACAATAAATCTTCGAGCGTTTGAATCATTCGTTCACTCTGGCCGTCTGTCTGCGGATGATAGGCCGTACTCATATCGAGTCGAGTACCTAGGGCCTGTTGTAGCGTTTGCCAGAAACGAGATGTGAATCTGCTATCTCTATCAGATATAATCGATAGTGGCACACCGTGCCGAGAAACGACTTCTTTGATATAGATCTTTGCCAGTTTCTCAAGTTTGTCAGTCTCTTTGAAAGCAATGAAGTGGGCTGATTTCGTCAGTCTATCGACAATCACCCAAATTGAATCAACACCAGTTGATGTCTTTGGTAGCTTTGTGATGAAATCCATCGTTATGTGCTCCCATTTCCATTGTGGCATCACTGGTTGTTGCAAAAGTCCTGAAGGTTTTTGATACTCAACCTTGACCTTTGAACAAGTTAGACATTTGCTGACATAAGTAGCGATGTCTCTCTTCATATTAGGCCACCAATAGAAACCGTTCACATCTTGGTACATCTTATCTGCACCAGGATGAATCGAGTAGTTGGACTTATGAGCTTCGTCCAAAATCAGCTTACGGAGTTCATCGTCGCAAGGTACCCAAATCCTATTCATGAAGTATAAAACTCCATTCTCTTTTGTTTCAAGCTGTTTTTCCATTCCCCTCAGGGATTCATCTTTCATGCGCTCGGCGGTGAAAGCTAATTGTTGCGCGTCGCGAATTTGAGTAATGAGATTCGAGTGAATTGTTAACACTAAAGCTCGAACTCTGCGAGGCTTGACGTTCTCTTTACGACTCAGGGCATCTGCTACTACATTAGCCTTGCCCGGATGGTACTTAATTTCACAGTCGTAATCATTCAGCAATTCGACCCAACGTCTCTGTCTCATGTTGAGCTCTTTTTGGTCGAATATGTGTTGTAAACTCTTGTGGTCAGTGAAGATCGTACACTTCGTGTCGTATAAGTAGTGTCTCCAAATCTTTAATGCAAAAACGACTGCTCCTAACTCTAAGTCATGAGTCGTATAGTTCTTCTCGTGAATCTTCAATTGACGAGATGCATAAGCAATAACTTTGTCGTTTTGCATGAGAACACAACCTAATCCTTGATGTGAGGCGTCACAATAAACAATGAAGTTCTCTGTTCCCTCAGGTAAGGATAGAATCGGTGCGGTGCTCAACTTTTGTTTCAACAGTTGGAAGGCATTCTCTTGTTTCTCTCCCCATTCGAATTTCTTATCCTTCTGCGTTAAGGTGGTGAGTGACTGGGCTATCTTTGAAAAGTTCTCTATAAATCGTCGATAATAGCCAGCCAAACCAAGAAAATGTCGAATTTCTGTGGGAGTTTCCGGTGCTTTCCAGTTCTTAATCGCCTCTATTTTGGATGGGTCCACATGAATTCCCTTGTCGTTGATCACGTGACCTAGGAATTGAACCTCTCTAATCCAAAATTCGCATTTGGAGAACTTAGCATACAGCTTCTCGTTCTCAAGTAGTTGGAGGATAAGTTTCAAATGCTGTTCGTGATCCTCTTTCGTCTTTGAGTAAATCAAAATATCGTCAATGAACACAATGACAAACTTATCTAAGTAAGGTTTGCACACTCGGTTCATGAGATCCATGAATACTGCCGGCGCGTTAGTCAATCCAAACGGCATGACTAGGAACTCATAATGACCATAACGAGTCCTAAACGCTGTATTCGGCACATCCTCTTCTCGAACCTTCAGTTGATGGTAACAAGAACGCAGATCGATCTTCGAGTAGTAACTTGATCCTTGTAGTTGATCAAATAGATCATCAATGCGTGGTAATGGATATCGGTTCTTAATAGTTACTTTATTCAATTCTCTGTAGTCAATGCACATGCGCATAGATCCATCCTTCTTCTTGACAAACAGAACCGGAGCTCCCCAAGGTGAAAAGCTCGGTCGGATGAATCCTAAATCTAAGAGCTCTTGTAACTGTGTAGACAGTTCTTGCATTTCTGATGGAGCTAGACGATAAGGTGAGCGAGCGATTGGTGCTGCCCCAGGCACCAAATCGATGCGAAACTCGACTTGTCACGGAGGTGGTAATCCTGGAAGATCATCAGGAAACACTCCCGGATAGTCTCGTACTACAGGTATATCGTCTAAGCATCTCTCTACAGAGTTCTTTTCCACAACATGCGCCAAAAATGCTGGATATCCCTTGCGTAGATATTTACAAGCTTTTAAGCAATTAATCGTTTTGACGGTGCTCGTTCTCTTATCTCCTTGTATTACCAAAGTTTCTCCAGTTGACAATGGTAAACGTACCATTTTATCAAAGCAAACAATCTCTGCACGATTTTTCGACAACCAGTCCATACCGACTACGATGTCAAAACTTCCCAACTCAACCGGTAGTAAGTCTATTTTGAAAAGATGACTCTCCAATGCTAGAGTACATCCTGGTACTATTTCTCCTGATTCAATCAACCTACCATCGGCTAGTTCTAAGGTGTACTTGTTGTCTAGCTTACGAGATCTAACGTCTAATAGTGGTCTAAAGTCCTTAGACACAAAACTCAAATCGGTGCCAGAATCAAATAATACGGATGCATAATGATCGTTAACTAGAAACGTACCAGTGACAGTGTTAGGGTCCTGGCGTGCCTCTTGCGCTCCAACGACAAATGCACGACCCCTAGCTGGCTGGTTGTTGACGTTTCCACGATTATTGTTGTTGTTCGGGTTTGCAGGGCGGTTCGGATTGATTTGGTTACCACGGTTCAGTTTAGGGCACTTGTTTCGGAAATGACCTTGCTCGCCACATTCGAAACATCCATTTGCTGGTCGATCCCTATTTGCTTGAGTGGTAGGGTTCGCTCTACAGTATTGGGCCAGATGCCCCCAGCGTTTGCAATTCCCACAGAAAGTACAGTCACCATCATGGTGACGTTCACACTTGCCACACTTGGGCTTACTCCCCATGTAAGTCTTTTGTTCAGCAGTAGTGGCAATGTAGGCTTTCGTGGTACTAGCCTGCTTCTTATTCTTGTGACCCTGCCGGTCATTCCACTTACGTTTTCCTTTCCCAGCATCAGCATTGCTGGATTCAACCTTTTCAGTAACAGCTTTCTTAGTAAGATTCCCCATCCTTACTGCTTCATCAGTCAAACGCTGTGCTAATTCCACAGCAATCTTAAAAGTAACAGGGTTCGCTGATGTTACCAAACTTCGAATTTGCGGCACTAAACCCCAGATATACCTTTCAGTGCGCTTGTACTCAGGAGTGACCATGTGAGGTACAAGGCGTGCCAGTTCTTGAAATCTGGTGGTATATCCTGTGATATCAGCACCAACCATAGCAATGTTCCAGAGCTCAGACTCAATCTTCTGCAGCTCACTGCGGGGACAAAACTCTTCCATGACCATAGTTTTCAAAGTTTCCCAAGACAGTGAATGAGCGGCTGGACGTCCCATTGCTTGCTTTTGGGCGTTCCACCAAGTCAAGGCCTTATCACTAAATGTGCATGTAGCATACATGACCATGTCTTCACGAGCACACTTGCTAATCTCTATCACAGACTCCATTTTCTCTATCCAATGGATGATTCCAATGGCACCTTCAGTACCACGGAAATGACTCGGTTTACAAGCTAGGAATGTCTTATATAAACATCCCTTATGAGTGCTCTCAGGATTACTACCTGAAGCGTTTGGTTCGGTTTCTCTACTACCGCTACGGTTTCGGTCAGTATCATACTGAGCAAGGGCTTCAGAAATCCTTCGGTTAACCATTTGTTCAGTAGTCTCCTCAACAGCAGGAGGTGGTGTGGGGTTTCGTTGGCTGTTCCTGGTAATTCTACGTTTAGGCGGCATGATTCAGTCATAATCACACACAAGAAACACTCGTAAGATATCTAATCAAGTCATCACTCATAAAGTAAGTGATAAATATAAATATAGTATGAAATCGATCACCAATTGATATCATTCATAATGGACACAGCGATGTAAATCAAACATAAGTTATATATATCATGATCATGGGTTAATTGTTGTTACATAAGTTTTGTACAAAGATGGGATTTACTACAAAATATACCCATCGGATCAAACATGATCTACAAAATGTGAAGGATTTAACCTATACATCCATCTAGTCAAAAGTTAACCCAAATACATCATAACTATAGTCCTAATACATCATACATAAGGTCTAGAAGAAATACGGTAGACTCCATCCCACAAACATCCTAACAGCTATCATCAACACACTGAATCCAACTGCGATGCCTATAGTCTCCAAACGACGCTCTAGTCGGATCAGACGTGCTCTAGTAGTATCGGCAGACTCCCTGTCTACCTCGATATGCAACTCAGAAGTCGCAAGGCGTCCATATATCGCCAGCACATCATCATCAAGACGAGAGGTGTCACTGCGCATCACCCTGATGGCAGACTGCGTACCAAAGTGAAATCCCAGCAAGGTATGAATAACTGCGACCACAGTAGGGACCGTAAGCTCCAGAGGCTCCTCGGTCAAATGTAGAGATGTAGGTGTGTGAGATGACTCCCCAGTCTCATAGGTGGAAGGAATCCTCTCAATGGTCCTCCAGTGACGTAAAATACGTGGCATCCAGTCCAGATGCGGAACTCTAGCTCTCGGTGTCTGCTGATCACAGCGGATCTCTCGCTCCTCAGTCATCGGCTCTTTGCCGCGAGATGATGAGGGTCCTATGGGAAAATCCCTGACACACGACAGCGGTGTCCTCCTAGGTGTAGGCCTAAAATCAGGCTCTCCCATAAGATGGCGTCTAGACATAGACATAGATCCTAACGTATGGGTAGCAGGATCAGTGGATGGCAATGGTGGAGTGGCTATCGAACCATCTGAAGTATCTCTAGGAAATGTAGGCGGGTAAACCTCCTCAGACACTGCTATAGGTATCCCGTCGTATGATCCCTCCATGGGATCCTCCTCAGTATCAGAATCAGTGATGTGAATAGGTGCGTGTCTCGACATACCTAGTCAAAGAATCGTGTGTGACGTGTCAGACGTATGCAATAGTATGAATGCAGAAATGTGTTAGCCAAGGCTATAGTCTAGGTCTCTAAGGTTTTCAGTCACTTAAAGACTTCTAGTTCTCTATAACCAATAGCTCTGATACCAATTGTGACACCCATCAAATTAGGACTAGTTATTAGATCCTAATCATCTAGCAATATATGTAATTAGTGCTATGTTTTAGGCTAATTGTATGTATCAATATGTATATTGTTATATATAAATATCAGTATGCGATTTGTTTAAATCGTGCATTTTCAAATCGGCCGAATTCCGATTCATCTATACGGCGTTGGTGAAAATAAGTATTAAGTAATATAGAATTGTTATTTAATACAACTCATTATTTATTACGTATTATTTCGATAACATTTCAAAAGTATTTCGTGTCGTATAAAACAATCAAACGCAACCAAAAATGCACAAGTCGTGCCCGATAATCGAAACAAACTAAAGTTATATTTTATAAGTCATTAATAAGTATTTTGATAAAATACTTCAACTCGAAAATATCTAAAGTTCATTCGTTATTTAAAATACGTACGTATTGCGTATAAAATATAACGTCTAAATATACGTTTAAACGATCGGGTAAACGAACACGGATATAATACCAATTATTTGAGACAAAATATAACAAAAATCCACCTCCTTTTTGACTTGGAAAAATCAGCCAAACAAGATCCATGAAACATGGATCTTGTTCTTGACTTTAACCACCACCATCATCTCATCTTTCTTCATTCAATCACCAACTCAATCTCTCTCATTCTCTCTCTAATCTCTGATCTTTCTCTCTCTAAAATCAGCCACTTTCACCACCATAATCCACCATCAAAACCTCTTTGGATCATCAAGTCGATTGAAGCAAAAACGATCACGAGAACGCGAGCTACGCTTCCACCTTTTCGGATTCTTCATTCGATCATCGTAAGAATCCCGACACTTTCGTAAAATACTTGTATTATGTTTATATAGATGATATATTGTTCATACAACTTGATAATATCCAAATCTAAATCTTAAAAACGTTTTTCATAAGTATGTATGTATGACAGATTCTGTCTCTCAAAAACAGTTCCACAAAATCGTTAATATCTCGAGCTCTAAGATGAGTTAGACAACCAATTTTTTTTTAAAAGTTGCGTATTGAAAAGAGCTACAACTTTCATGTTTTACACTTTTTCCAGATCTGTACGGATTTAAGTATAGAAGCTGATCTTTGAATGTTACTCGTTTCCGAACCAAATCCGACTACCTTTCATGTTGATTTTTGTTAAAAATAGCAGATGAACTTATAAAATTACCATAAAGTGCAGATTTACACTAGACCCATAGGGGAACATCTGTGATTTTTGGTGGGTCTTGGTTTTGAATAAAAAGTGTAGAAAACGAGAGGTTCGTCGAGCCAAAAATCAGAAAAAGATATAAAAAGGGGCTGTTTTGGAAACTATGTTATAACTAACAGTGGTAACTATGTTATAACTAACAGTGGTAACTAAGTTATAACTAACAGTGGTAACTATGTTATAACTAACAGTGGTAACTAAGTTATAACTAACAGTGGTAACTAAGTTATAACTAACAGTGGTAACTATGTTATAACTAACAGTGGTAACTATGTTATAACTAACAGTGGTAACTATGTTATAACTAACAGTGGTAACTATGTTATAACTAACAGTGATAACAACTTATAACTAACAGTGGTAACAACTTAAACTAACAATGGTAACGAGGTTATAACTAGAAGTGGTAACAACTTATAATCACCTAAGACAATAACGCATCAACACATGATTTATACGAATACTAACCACTTCAATTATACTTTACAAGTATATCATTACAACATTTTAATAATAATGTTTTGAGATTATTATTACAATTAATCACCAACGGGCCGTACATGTTTTCAAAATACAATCAATCCAAAACTAATTATTTGGACATTACTAGTTGGATGAACAACTAGCATAGATGGTCTGCTGAGACATCTAATCATTTAAAACCTTGCGCGTTTAGGACGCCCGGCAGGTTTCAGTCGTTGGAAACGACATCATTCTTTGTATACCATCATTGTTGCTTGACAGCATCTCATCAGACTCAGGTGAGTCTCATAGCCCCTATTTTAAATGCTTTTACCTAGGGGTGAGATACATGCTCTGTTTTGTTTTACATGTGAACGCAAGTATCAAATTATCACGTATGCTGCATGAGTTGTTTTCATCTAATCAATCAAAGTCCTCTGAAGCATAGTTCTGTTAATATGATTTAGCGTGAATGTTAGTGTATGGTACCATATGGGATTGACAATCCCCGTCCGAGTTAGCAAGCACTAACCTGTCAAACGGACGCATTATCATTTGTTCAAACGTATGTTGATTAGGCATACGCATAGAGGCACCCTCGATCAGGCACTTGATAGTGATCCTGACCCCTCAGTTAAGCTCAGACTATGTGCTCATGTTAGTTGTATCAATCTATACTTATTTGTTTAATTACAAATATTCATGTGATACTCATCAATCAATTATTTACATGCTTTGTAAATCAAATCATTAAATCTTGCGGTTCACAAATCATATATTGTTATATCAAACCTGTGAGCTCACCAGCGTTTTCGCTGACCCATTTTAGCATGTATCACAGGTACTCAGCAGTAGGTTGGACTGCCCATCAGGATACTGTAGCTCGAGTCGCATGCAAATAATATCATCAAGAGATTTAACTGCATTTCTATATTTTGTACAAATTAGATATGTATTGGAATCTCTCAAGTATCTTATGCGAACTCACCTTTTGGAAAACAATTATGTAATTTCTATTACATTAATGTATTTTATCAAACGACGCATGTAGTGGTCGTTCATTATGTAATCTTATGTGTTTTGTTATTGATTAGTCGCGCCCCGAACCGACCCGCTTCCGCATCATAATTTGGGGGTGCGACATATTGGTATCAGAGCCTAAGGTTATAGTGAACTAGGTTGCATTAGTGGGCCTAGACTATGACCGTTAGGCAGTATTTTCTGTTAAGTGTGATTGGTTCAAGAGTTACGTCATACAAGTTTAATTTAACATAGCTTGATCAACTATGTACAATTAAATAAAGATGATGTAAGGCTTGAAATGGTTATGCTGGAATAGGAATACATTAGTTGACTCTGACCTCGAGAGAAACCGGGACTCAAAATTGTTTGTGCTAGACACTCATAAGACTATTATGTGATATAAGTATATATACATAGTTAGTCATCGATCAAGCACAGTACGCTAGTCCATTATATATTATATATATAGACACTCACATATTCAAACACTTTGTCATAGCGATGGCAACACACACCCACCGAAACATCTTCTATTTCATCCCGCTCTCGACAACATCTCTTGTAATCACGAAACTCATAGGTAGCTAGGAGGACCACCGAGTCACTTCAAGCGAGACCTTATCCAACTCAACAATTCAAATAACCAGGCTAGTTAGCACGTAGTTGCTAGTCAGTAGAGATGGTTATTCAATTCCTCTTGATTGTTCTATAATGTTGATTGTCATATTGTGATGTTGTATATTACCGCATTTGTATATGTACATCTATGATAATCATCATTTATGGACAATCTCTCACGAACTTTATCCTTCTAATCTCAGGAAAATTATGCCGCCAAAGTCAAGGACTTACACTGATGCCCAGATGGCATCTATCATCTCTCAGGCTGTGACTGAAGCCTTGGCGTGACATTCGTCAGAGACCCCCGAAAGGAATAGTGGTACTGCCAATACCCCTCCCACTACCAAGCCTTGTTCCTACAAGGATTTCCAAAACTGCAAACCCCTGAGCTTTAAAGGAACTGAAGGAGCCATCGGCCTAATCAGATGGGTTGAGAAGATGGAATCCGTCTTTCGCATTAGCAAATGTGCGGAAGGGGATAGAGTTCAGTTTTCCACATGCACCCTTGCTGACGGTGCCCTCACCTGGTGGAACTCGTATACCCAGTCTGTGGGTATAGATACCGCCTATCTACTTCCCTGGGAATATCTGAAGAAAATGCTCACAGATGAGTATTGCCCATCTGAAGAACTCGAGAAGCTAGATGAGGAGTTCTGGCATCTTAAGGTTCAAGGAAACGACATTGTTGGTTATACCACTAGGTTTCAACAACTGGCAACCCTCCGCCCAGCCTTAGTAAGCACTGAGACCGACAAAGTCAAGAGGTACATTCGCGGTCTTCCGGAACCTGTCCGGGGGAACGTCGCTTCTTCCGGCAAAACCACCATTCAGGGAGCAATTCGATTAGCTCATGAGCTCATGGCTATGCAAGAGAGCCAAGGAAGCCCTGTCTCATCTTCTGGGAACAACAACAAGAGAAAATGGTCTGGGAATCAGAACCAACAGACCTTCAAAAAGACTGAGACTGTCAAGAATGACACATCAGGTTCTGGAGAGAGGAAAGGGTACACTGGAAGTAAACCCTACTGTTCAAAGTGCAATCGTCATCATGATGGTCCTTGTAGTGCACCCTGCAACAACTGCAAGAGGTATGGACATCTTACCAAAGACTGTCGAACACCTGCAACCAACCCCACCGCCAACAACAACAACAACCAACCCCGAGCATGCTATGAGTGTGGAAACACTGGACACTTCAGGAATGCGTGTCCAAAGTTGAAGAACAAAGGGAACAACAACAACAATGCTAGGGGCAGAGCTTTTGTACTGAATGCTGGAGAGGCCCGTGAAGACCCTAATGTGGTCACGGGTATGTTTCTTCTCAACAATTTAACTGCTTCAATTTTGTTTGATACTGGTGCTGATAAGAGTTTTATATCTGAGGAATTTAGCCCACTATTAGACATTTCACCTATTGCCTTAGAAGCTAAGTACACTGTAGAGTTAGCTAATGGCAAATTGATCGAGGCCGATAGTGTAATACCAAATTGCACCCTAAACCTCGCAAATGAACTATTTCCCATAAACCTCATACCCATCGAGATTGGAAGTTTTGACATAGTAGTAGGCATGGATTGGCTATCCAAGCATCGAGCTGAAATTGTATGTCATGACAAGATCATTCGTATTCCTCTCGTCACTGGTAGTACTTTGATCATACAAGGGGAGACCAGTGGGACGAGATTGAATATCATATCCTGCATGAAGACTCGCAAGTACCTTAGAAAAGGGTATCAGGCAATCCTCGCTCATGTTATTGAGAAGAAGTCAGAAGAGAAGCGACTTGAGGATGTGCCCATCGTCAGAGACTTTCCAGAAGTCTTCCCTGAAGAATTACCTGGTCTTCCACCACCAAGGCAAGTTGAGTTCTCAATAGATCTTGTGCCTGGGGCAGCACCCGTGGCACGAGCACCATATCGTTTAGCCCCTTCAGAACTTCAGGAGTTGTCTATTCAGTTACAGGAACTTCTGGATAAGGGTTTCATAAGACCGAGTTCTTCACCATGGGGAGCTCCGGTCCTGTTTGTGAAAAAGAAGGACGGTTCATTCAGGATGTGTATCGACTACAGAGAGTTGAACAAATTGACCGTCAAGAACCGTTATCCACTTCCTCGTATCGATGACCTGTTCGACCAACTCCAAGGGTCAAGTGTTTATTCAAAAATAGATCTACGATCGGGTTATCATCAGTTACGAGTTCGCGATGAAGATATTCCGAAAACCGCTTTCCGAACTCGCTATGGTCATTACGAGTTTCAGGTTATGGCCTTTGGTTTGACTAACGCACCGGCAGTATTCATGGATCTAATGAACCGAGTGTGCAAATCATATCTTGACAAGTTTGTCATTGTCTTCATAGACGACATTCTTATCTACTCACGTAACGAGCAAGAGCACGCGCAGCATCTCAAAACCATTCTAGAACTTCTTAGACACGAAGAGTTATATGCAAAATTCTCCAAGTGTGAATTCTGGATTCAGACCGTTCAATTCCTTGGTCATGTGATTGACAGTCAGGGAATTCATGTTGACCCCTCAAAGATCGAGGCTATCAAGTGCTGGAAAGCACCGTCAACACCGACCGAAGTACGCCAATTCTTAGGACTGGCTGGTTATTATCGGCGCTTCATTGAGAATTTCTCCAAAATAGCACAACCACTCACGACACTGACTCAGAAAGAGAAGAAGTTCAATTGGACTGATAAGCAAGAGTCAGCATTTCAGTTATTAAAGCAAAAGCTTTGCAGTGCGCCCATCCTATCGCTACCCGAAGGTAACGAAGACTTCGTGGTATATTGCGATGCTTCGCATCAGGGACTGGGTTGCGTGTTGATGCAACGAGAGAAAGTCATAGCTTACGCCTCCCGACAACTCAAGGTTCACGAGAAGAACTACACAACCCATGATCTCGAATTAGGAGCCGTAGTGTTCGCTCTCAAAATCTGGAGACATTATCTGTATGGCACAAAATGTACCATCTTCACTGATCATAAGAGTCTCCAGCACATATTTGATCAGAAGGATCTCAATATGAGGCAACGTCGTTGGGTCGAGTTACTCACCGACTATGACTGCGAAATCAAGTATCATCCGGGCAAGGCAAATGTAGTTGCCGACGCCTTAAGTCGAAAAGAGCGCACCAAACCTCTTCGAGTCCGAGCCCTCAGTATTATTATTCATAATGATCTAATCATTCAAATCCTCACTGCTCAACTCGAAGCATTGAAACCTGAAAACATCAAGGAAGAGGCCTTGCGAAATATGGAGAATCAATTTGAAACCAAACCCAATGGGGTCAAGTACTTCGCAAATCGAATCTGGTTACCCAAGTTTGGGAATCTTCGAGACTTTGTGATGGATGAAGCTCACAAGTCCAAATACTCTATACATCCTGGATCGGACAAGATGTATCATGGCATCAAGGAACTGTACTGGTGGCCGAGCATGAAAGCTGAGATTGCCACGTACGTCAGTAAATGCCTCACATGTTCTAAGGTTAAAGCCGAATATCAGAAACCCTCCGGCTTGCTCCAGCAACCGGAAATTCCTCAATGGAAATGGGAGCAAATCTCCATGGATTTTATCACTAAACTCCCGAAAACATCAAGTGGTTGCGATACTATATGGGTAATAGTTGATCGTCTAACCAAATCTGCTCACTTCCTGGCCATGAAGGAAACCGACAAAATGGAACGTCTCACGCGAATCTATATGAAGGAGATCGTAACAAGGCACGGCGTTCCAATCTCAATTATCTCTGATAGAGACAGCCGATTCACATCTAACTTTTGGCAATCATTACAGAAATCGTTAGGTACTCGTCTAGATATGAGTACTGCGTATCATCCTCAAACCGATGGCCAAAGTGAAAGGACAATTCAAACACTGGAAGATATGCTACGCGCTTGCGTAATTGATTTCGGTGCAAATTGGGAACATCATTTGCCATTGTGTGAATTTTCATACAACAACAGCTACCACACCAGTATTGGAGCTGCACCTTTCGAGGCACTTTACGGTCGTAAGTGCCGGTCGCCTATCTGTTGGACCGAGGTTGGAGATAGCCAACTCACTGGTCCTGAAATCATTCATGAAACCACCGAGAAGATCATTGGTATCCAGCAACGGTTGAAAGCCGCACGTGATCGTCAGAAGAGTTATGCTGACTTGAGACGCAAACATCTCGAGTTCCAGGTTGGGGATCGAGTACTCTTAAAAGTATCACCTTGGAAAGGTGTCATCCGTTTTGGTAAACGTGGGAAGTTAAACCCTAGATACATCGGACCTTTTGAGATCCTTGAAAGAATTGGTCCGGTAGCATATCGATTGCAGCTGCCACCTGAGCTCAGGAGCTTGCATCCCACATTTCACATTTCTAATCTCAAGAAATGTCTGTCTGATGAGACACTCATTATACTTCTCGATGAGATTCGAATCGACGACAAGCTTCATTTTGTCGAGGAACCTGCGGAAATCCTGGATCGTGAGGTCAAGCAACTCAAGCAAAGTCGTATTCCCATCGTTAAGGTGCGGTGGAATTCGCGGCGTGGTCCGGAATTCACTTGGGAACGGGAAGATCAAATGCGACTCAAGTATCCTCAATTATTCACTGATTCTACTTCAACCACGACTCAGAGCTAAATTTCGGGACGAAATTCTCTTAACAAGGGGAGAATGTGACACCCATCAAATTAGGACTAGTTATTAGATCCTAATCATCTAGCAATATATGTAATTAGTGCTATGTTTTAGGCTAATTGTATGTATCAATATGTATATTGTTATATATAAATATCAGTACGCGATTTGTTTAAATCGTGCATTTTCAAATCGGCCGAATTCCGATTCATCTATACGGCGTTGGTGAAAATAAGTATTAAGTAATATAGAATTGTTATTTAATACAACTCATTATTTATTACGTATTATTTCGATAACATTTCAAAAGTATTTCGTGTCGTATAAAACAATCAAACGCAACCAAAAATGCATAAGTCGTGCCCGATAATCGAAACAAACTAAAGTTATATTTTATAAGTCATTAATAAGTATTTTGATAAAATACTTCAACTCGAAAATATCTAAAGTTCATTCGTTATTTAAAATACGTACGTATTGCGTATAAAATATAACGTCTAAATATACGTTTAAACGATCGGGTAAACGAACACGGATATAATACCAATTATTTGAGACAAAATATAACAAAAATCCACCTCCTTTTTGACTTGGAAAAATCAGCCAAACAAGATCCATGAAACATGGATCTTGTTCTTGACTTTAACCACCACCATCATCTCATCTTTCTTCATTCAATCACCAACTCAATCTCTCTCATTCTCTCTCTAATCTCTGATCTTTCTCTCTCTAAAATCAGCCACTTTCACCACCATAATCCACCATCAAAACCTCTTTGGATCATCAAGTCGATTGAAGCAAAAACGATCACGAGAACGCGAGCTACGCTTCCACCTTTTCGGATTCTTCATTCGATCATCGTAAGAATCCCGACACTTTCGTAAAATACTTGTATTATGTTTATATAGATGATATATTGTTCATACAACTTGATAATGTCCAAATCTAAATCTTAAAAACGTTTTTCATAAGTATGTATGTATGACAGATTCTGTCTCTCAAAAACAGTCTCACAAAATCGTTAATATCTCGAGCTCTAAGATGAGTTAGACAACCAATTTTTTTTTAAAAGTTGCGTATTGAAAAGAGCTACAACTTTCGTGTTTTACACTTTTTCCAGATCTGTACGGATTTAAGTATAGAAGCTGATCTTTGAATGTTACTCGTTTCCGAACCAAATCCGACTACCTTTCATGTTGATTTTTGTTAAAAATAGCAATGAACTTATAAAATTACCATAAAGTGCAGATTTACACTAGACCCATAGGGGAACATCTGTGATTTTTGGTGGGTCTTGGTTTTGAATAAAAAGTGTAGAAAACGAGAGGTTCGTCGAGCCAAAAATCAGAAAAAGATATAAAAAGGGGCTGTTTTGGAAACTATGTTATAACTAACAGTGGTAACTATGTTATAACTAACAGTGGTAACTAAGTTATAACTAACAGTGGTAACTATGTTATAACTAACAGTGGTAACTATGTTATAACTAACAGTGGTAACTAAGTTATAACTAACAGTGGTAACTAAGTTATAACTAACAGTGGTAACTATGTTATAACTAACAGTGGTAACTAAGTTATAACTAACAGTGGTAACTAAGTTATAACTAACAGTGGTAACTAAGTTATAACTAACAGTGGTAACTATGTTATAACTAACAGTGGTAACTAAGTTATAACTAACAGTGGTAACTATGTTATAACTAACAGTGATAACAACTTATAACTAACAGTGGTAACAACTTAAACTAACAATGATAACGAGGTTATAACTAGAAGTGGTAACAACTTATAATCACCTAAGACAATAACGCATCAACACATGATTTATACGAATACTAACCACTTCAATTATACTTTACAAGTATATCATTACAACATTTTAATAATAATGTTTTGAGATTATTATTACAATTAATCACCAACGGGCCGTACATGTTTTCAAAATACAATCAATCCAAAACTAATTATTTGGACATTACTAGTTGGATGAACAACTAGCATAGATGGTCTGCTGAGACATCTAATCATTTAAAACCTTGCGCGTTTAGGACGCCCGGCAGGTTTCAGTCGTTGGAAACGACATCATTCTTTGTATACCATCATTGTTGCTTGACAGCATCTCATCAGACTCAGGTGAGTCTCATAGCCCCTATTTTAAATGCTTTTACCTAGGGGTGAGATACATGCTCTGTTTTGTTTTACATGTGAACGCAAGTATCAAATTATCACGTATGCTGCATGAGTTGTTTTCATCTAATCAATCAAAGTCCTCTGAAGCATAGTTCTGTTAATATGATTTAGCGTGAATGTTAGTGTATGGTACCATATGGGATTGACAATCCCCGTCCGAGTTAGCAAGCACTAACCTGTCAAACGGACGCATTATCATTTGTTCAAACGTATGTTGATTAGGCATACGCATAGAGGCACCCTCGATCAGGCACTTGATAGTGATCCTGACCCCTCAGTTAAGCTCAGACTATGTGCTCATGTTAGTTGTATCAATCTATACTTATTTGTTTAATTACAAATATTCATGTGATACTCATCAATCAATTATTTACATGCTTTGTAAATCAAATCATTAAATCTTGCGGTTCACAAATCATATATTGTTATATCAAACCTGTGAGCTCACCAGCGTTTTCGCTGACCCATTTTAGCATGTATCACAGGTACTCAGCAGTAGGTTGGACTGCCCATCAGGATACTGTAGCTCGAGTCGCATGCAAATAATATCATCAAGAGATTTAACTGCATTTCTATATTTTGTACAAATTAGATATGTATTGGAATCTCTCAAGTATCTTATGCGAACTCACCTTTTGGAAAACAATTATGTAATTTCTATTACATTAATGTATTTTATCAAACGACGCATGTAGTGGTCGTTCATTATGTAATCTTATGTGTTTTGTTATTGATTAGTCGCGCCCCGAACCGACCCGCTTCCGCATCATAATTTGGGGGTGCGACAGATTGGTATCAGAGCCTAAGGTTATAGTGAACTAGGTTGCATTAGTGGGCCTAGACTATGACCGTTAGGCAGTATTTTCTGTTAAGTGTGATTGGTTCAAGAGTTACGTCATACAAGTTTAATTTAACATAGCTTGATCATCTATGTACAATTAAATAAAGATGATGTAAGGCTTGAAATGGTTATGCTGGAATAGGAATACATTAGTTGACTCTGACCTCGAGAGAAATCGGGACTCAAAATTGTTTGTGCTAGACACTCATAAGACTATTATGTGATATAAGTATATATACATAGTTAGTCATCGATCAAGCACAGTACGCTAGTCCATTATATATTATATATATAGACACTCACATATTCAAACACTTTGTCATAGCGATGGCAACACACACCCACCGAAACATCTTCTATTTCATCCCGCTCTCGACAACATCTCTTGTAATCACGAAACTCATAGGTAGCTAGGAGGACCACCGAGTCACTTCAAGCGAGACCTTATCCAACTCAACAATTCAAATAACCAGGCTAGTTAGCACGTAGTTGCTAGTCAGTAGAGATGGTTATTCAATTCCTCTTGATTGTTCTATAATGTTGATTGTCATATTGTGATGTTGTATATTACCGCATTTGTATATGTACATCTATGATAATCATCATTTATGGACAATCTCTCACGAACTTTATCCTTCTAATCTCAGGAAAATCATGCCGCCAAAGTCAAGGACTTACACTGATGCCCAGATGGCATCTATCATCTCTCAGGCTGTGACTGAAGCCTTGACGCGACATTCGTCAGAGACCCCCGAAAGGAATAGTGGTACTGCCAATACCCCTCCCACTACCAAGCCTTGTTCCTACAAGGATTTCCAAAACTGCAAACCCCTGAGCTTTAAAGGAACTGAAGGAGCCATCGGCCTAATCAGATGGGTTGAGAAGATGGAATCCGTCTTTCGCATTAGCAAATGTGCGGAAGGGGATAGAGTTCAGTTTTCCACATGCACCCTTGCTGACGGTGCCCTCACCTGGTGGAACTCGTATACCCAGTCTGTGGGTATAGATACCGCCTATCTACTTCCCTGGGAAGATCTGAAGAAAATGCTCACAGATGAGTATTGCCCATCTGAAGAACTCGAGAAGCTAGATGAGGAGTTCTGGCATCTTAAGGTTCAAGGAAACGACATTGTTGGTTATACCACTAGGTTTCAACAACTGGCAACCCTCCGCCCAGCCTTAGTAAGCACTGAGACCGACAAAGTCAAGAGGTACATTCGCGGTCTTCCGGAACCTGTCCGGGGGAACGTCGCTTCTTCCGGCAAAACCACCATTCAGGGAGCAATTCGATTAGCTCATGAGCTCATGGCTATGCAAGAGAGCCAAGGAAGCCCTGTCTCATCTTCTGGGAACAACAACAAGAGAAAATGGTCTGGGAATCAGAACCAACAGACCTTCAAAAAGACTGAGACTGTCAAGAATGACACATCAGGTTCTGGAGAGAGGAAAGGGTACACTGGAAGTAAACCCTACTGTTCAAAGTGCAATCGTCATCATGATGGTCCTTGTAGTGCACCCTGCAACAACTGCAAGAGGTATGGACATCTTACCAAAGACTGTCGAACACCTGCAACCAACCCCACCGCCAACAACAACAACAACCAACCCCGAGCATGCTATGAGTGTGGAAACACTGGACACTTCAGGAATGCGTGTCCAAAGTTGAAGAACAAAGGGAACAACAACAACAATGCTAGGGGCAGAGCTTTTGTACTGAATGCTGGAGAGGCCCGTGAAGACCCTAATGTGGTCACGGGTATGTTTCTTCTCAACAATTTAACTGCTTCAATTTTGTTTGATACTGGTGCTGATAAGAGTTTTATATCTGAGGAATTTAGCCCACTATTAGACATTTCACCTATTGCCTTAGAAGCTAAGTACACTGTAGAGTTAGCTAATGGCAAATTGATCGAGGCCGATAGTGTAATACCAAATTGCACCCTAAACCTCGCAAATGAACTATTTCCCATAAACCTCATACCCATCGAGATTGGAAGTTTTGACATAGTAGTAGGCATGGATTGGCTATCCAAGCATCGAGCTGAAATTGTATGTCATGACAAGATCATTCGTATTCCTCTCGTCACTGGTAGTACTTTGATCATACAAGGGGAGACCAGTGGGACGAGATTGAATATCATATCCTGCATGAAGACTCGCAAGTACCTTAGAAAAGGGTATCAGGCAATCCTCGCTCATGTTATTGAGAAGAAGTCAGAAGAGAAGCGACTTGAGGATGTGCCCATCGTCAGAGACTTTCCAGAAGTCTTCCCTGAAGAATTACCTGGTCTTCCACCACCAAGGCAAGTTGAGTTCTCAATAGATCTTGTGCCTGGGGCAGCACCCGTGGCACGAGCACCATATCGTTTAGCCCCTTCAGAACTTCAGGAGTTGTCTGTTCAGTTACAGGAACTTCTGGATAAGGGTTTCATAAGACCGAGTTCTTCACCATGGGGAGCTCCGGTCCTGTTTGTGAAAAAGAAGGACGGTTCATTCAGGATGTGTATCGACTACAGAGAGTTGAACAAATTGACCGTCAAGAACCGTTATCCACTTCCTCGTATCGATGACCTGTTCGACCAACTCCAAGGGTCAAGTGTTTATTCAAAAATAGATCTACGATCGGGTTATCATCAGTTACGAGTTCGCGATGAAGATATTCCGAAAACCGCTTTCCGAACTCGCTATGGTCATTACGAGTTTCAGGTTATGGCCTTTGGTTTGACTAACGCACCGGCAGTATTCATGGATCTAATGAACCGAGTGTGCAAACCATATCTTGACAAGTTTGTCATTGTCTTCATAGACGACATTCTTATCTACTCACGTAACGAGCAAGAGCACGCGCAGCATCTCAAAACCATTCTAGAACTTCTTAGACACGAAGAGTTATATGCAAAATTCTCCAAGTGTGAATTCTGGATTCAGACCGTTCAATTCCTTGGTCATGTGATTGACAGTCAGGGAATTCATGTTGACCCCTCAAAGATCGAGGCTATCAAGTGCTGGAAAGCACCGTCAACACCGACCGAAGTACGCCAATTCTTAGGACTGGCTGGTTATTATCGGCGCTTCATTGAGAATTTCTCCAAAATAGCACAACCACTCACGACACTGACTCAGAAAGAGAAGAAGTTCAATTGGACTGATAAGCAAGAGTCAGCATTTCAGTTATTAAAGCAAAAGCTTTGCAGTGCGCCCATCCTATCGCTACCCGAAGGTAACGAAGACTTCGTGGTATATTGCGATGCTTCGCATCAGGGACTGGGTTGCGTGTTGATGCAACGAGAGAAAGTCATAGCTTACGCCTCCCGACAACTCAAGGTTCACGAGAAGAACTACACAACCCATGATCTCGAATTAGGAGCCGTAGTGTTCGCTCTCAAAATCTGGAGACATTATCTGTATGGCACAAAATGTACCATCTTCACTGATCATAAGAGTCTCCAGCACATATTTGATCAGAAGGATCTCAATATGAGGCAACGTCGTTGGGTCGAGTTACTCACCGACTATGACTGCGAAATCAAGTATCATCCGGGCAAGGCAAATGTAGTTGCCGACGCCTTAAGTCGAAAAGAGCGCACCAAACCTCTTCGAGTCCGAGCCCTCAGTATTATTATTCATAATGATCTAATCATTCAAATCCTCACTGCTCAACTCGAAGCATTGAAACCTGAAAACATCAAGGAAGAGGCCTTGCGAAATATGGAGAATCAATTTGAAACCAAACCCAATGGGGTCAAGTACTTCGCAAATCGAATCTGGTTACCCAAGTTTGGGAATCTTCGAGACTTTGTGATGGATGAAGCTCACAAGTCCAAATACTCTATACATCCTGGATCGGACAAGATGTATCATGGCATCAAGGAACTGTACTGGTGGCCGAGCATGAAAGCTGAGATTGCCACGTACGTCAGTAAATGCCTCACATGTTCTAAGGCTAAAGCCGAATATCAGAAACCCTCCGGCTTGCTCCAGCAACCGGAAATTCCTCAATGGAAATGGGAGCAAATCTCCATGGATTTCATCACTAAACTCCCGAAAACATCAAGTGGTTGCGATACTATATGGGTAATAGTTGATCGTCTAACCAAATCTGCTCACTTCCTGGCCATGAAGGAAACCGACAAAATGGAACGTCTCACGCGAATCTATATGAAGGAGATCGTAACAAGGCACGACGTTCCAATCTCAATTATCTCTGATAGAGACAGCCGATTCACATCTAACTTTTGGCAATCATTACAGAAATCGTTAGGTACTCGTCTAGATATGAGTACTGCGTATCATCCTCAAACCGATGGCCAAAGTGAAAGGACAATTCAAACACTGGAAGATATGCTACGCGCTTGCGTAATTGATTTCGGTGCAAATTGGGAACATCATTTGCCATTGTGTGAATTTTCATACAACAACAGCTACCACACCAGTATTGGAGCTGCACCTTTCGAGGCACTTTACGGTCGTAAGTGCCGGTCGCCTATCTGTTGGACCGAGGTTGGAGATAGCCAACTCACTGGTCCTGAAATCATTCATGAAACCACCGAGAAGATCATTGGTATCCAGCAACGGTTGAAAGCCGCACGTGATCGTCAGAAGAGTTATGCTGACTTGAGACGCAAACATCTCGAGTTCCAGGTTGGGGATCGAGTACTCTTAAAAGTATCACCTTGGAAAGGAGTCATCCGTTTTGGTAAACGTGGGAAGTTAAACCCTAGATACATCGGACCTTTTGAGATCCTTGAAAGAATTGGTCCGGTAGCATATCGATTGCAGCTGCCACCTGAGCTCAGGAGCTTGCATCCCACATTTCACATTTCTAATCTCAAGAAATGTCTGTCTGATGAGACACTCATTATACTTCTCGATGAGATTCGAATCGACGACAAGCTTCATTTTGTCGAGGAACCTGCGGAAATCCTGGATCGTGAGGTCAAGCAACTCAAGCAAAGTCGTATTCCCATCGTTAAGGTGCGGTGGAATTCGCGGCGTGGTCCGGAATTCACTTGGGAACGGGAAGATCAAATGCGACTCAAGTATCCTCAATTATTCACTGATTCTACTTCAACCACGACTCAGAGCTAAATTTCGGGACGAAATTCTCTTAACAAGGGGAGAATGTGACACCCATCAAATTAGGACTAGTTATTAGATCCTAATCATCTAGCAATATATGTAATTAGTGCTATGTTTTAGGCTAATTGTATGTATCAATATGTATATTGTTATATATAAATATCAGTACGCGATTTGTTTAAATCGTGCATTTTCAAATCGGCCGAATTCCGATTCATCTATACGGCGTTGGTGAAAATAAGTATTAAGTAATATAGAATTGTTATTTAATACAACTCATTATTTATTACGTATTATTTCGATAACATTTCAAAAGTATTTCGTGTCGTATAAAACAATCAAACGCAACCAAAAATGCACAAGTCGTGCCCGATAATCGAAACAAACTAAAGTTATATTTTATAAGTCATTAATAAGTATTTTGATAAAATACTTCAACTCGAAAATATCTAAAGTTCATTCGTTATTTAAAATACGTACGTATTGCGTATAAAATATAACGTCTAAATATACGTTTAAACGATCGGGTAAACGAACACGGATATAATACCAATTATTTGAGACAAAATATAACAAAAATCCACCTCCTTTTTGACTTGGAAAAATCAGCCAAACAAGATCCATGAAACATGGATCTTGTTCTTGACTTTAACCACCACCATCATCTCATCTTTCTTCATTCAATCACCAACTCAATCTCTCTCATTCTCTCTCTAATCTCTGATCTTTCTCTCTCTAAAATCAGCCACTTTCACCACCATAATCCACCATCAAAACCTCTTTGGATCATCAAGTCGATTGAAGCAAAAACGATCACGAGAACGCGAGCTACGCTTCCACCTTTTCGGATTCTTCATTCGATCATCGTAAGAATCCCGACACTTTCGTAAAATACTTGTATTATGTTTATATAGATGATATATTGTTCATACAACTTGATAATGTCCAAATCTAAATCTTAAAAACGTTTTTCATAAGTATGTATGTATGACAGATTCTGTCTCTCAAAAACAGTCCCACAAAATCGTTAATATCTCGAGCTCTAAGATGAGTTAGACAACCAATTTTTTTTTAAAAGTTGCGTATTGAAAAGAGCTACAACTTTCGTGTTTTACACTTTTTCCAGATCTGTACGGATTTAAGTATAGAAGCTGATCTTTGAATGTTACTCGTTTCCGAACCAAATCCGACTACCTTTCATGTTGATTTTTGTTAAAAATAGCAGATGAACTTATAAAATTACCATAAAGTGCAGATTTACACTAGACCCATAGGGGAACATCTGTGATTTTTGGTGGGTCTTGGTTTTGAATAAAAAGTGTAGAAAACGAGAGGTTCGTCGAGCCAAAAATCAGAAAAAGATATAAAAAGGGGCTGTTTTGGAAACTATGTTATAACTAACAGTGGTAACTATGTTATAACTAACAGTGGTAACTAAGTTATAACTAACAGTGGTAACTATGTTATAACTAACAGTGGTAACTATGTTATAACTAACAGTGGTAACTAAGTTATAACTAACAGTGGTAACTAAGTTATAACTAACAGTGGTAACTATGTTATAACTAACAGTGGTAACTAAGTTATAACTAACAGTGGTAACTAAGTTATAACTAACAGTGGTAACTAAGTTATAACTAACAGTGGTAACTATGTTATAACTAACAGTGGTAACTAAGTTATAACTAACAGTGATAACAACTTATAACTAGAAGTGGTAACAACTTATAATCACCTAAGACAATAACGCATCAACACATGATTTATACGAATACTAACCACTTCAATTATACTTTACAAGTATATCATTACAACATTTTAATAATAATGTTTTGAGATTATTATTACAATTAATCACCAACGGGCCGTACATGTTTTCAAAATACAATCAATCCAAAACTAATTATTTGGACATTACTAGTTGGATGAACAACTAGCATAGATGGTCTGCTGAGACATCTAATCATTTAAAACCTTGCGCGTTTAGGACGCCCGGCAGGTTTCAGTCGTTGGAAACGACATCATTCTTTGTATACCATCATTGTTGCTTGACAGCATCTCATCAGACTCAGGTGAGTCTCATAGCCCCTATTTTAAATGCTTTTACCTAGGGGTGAGATACATGCTCTGTTTTGTTTTACATGTGAACGCAAGTATCAAATTATCACGTATGCTGCATTAGTTGTTTTCATCTAATCAATCAAAGTCCTCTGAAGCATAGTTCTGTTAATATGATTTAGCGTGAATGTTAGTGTATGGTACCATATGGGATTGACAATCCCCGTCCGAGTTAGCAAGCACTAACCTGTCAAACGGACGCATTATCATTTGTTCAAACGTATGTTGATTAGGCATACGCATAGAGGCACCCTCGATCAGGCACTTGATAGTGATCCTGACCCCTCAGTTAAGCTCAGACTATGTGCTCATGTTAGTTGTATCAATCTATACTTATTTGTTTAATTACAAATATTCATGTGATACTCATCAATCAATTATTTACATGCTTTGTAAATCAAATCATTAAATCTTGCGGTTCACAAATCATATATTGTTATATCAAACCTGTGAGCTCACCAGCGTTTTCGCTGACCCATTTTAGCATGTATCACAGGTACTCAGCAGTAGGTTGGACTGCCCATCAGGATACTGTAGCTCGAGTCGCATGCAAATAATATCATCAAGAGATTTAACTGCATTTCTATATTTTGTACAAATTAGATATGTATTGGAATCTCTCAAGTATCTTATGCGAACTCACCTTTTGGAAAACAATTATGTAATTTCTATTACATTAATGTATTTTATCAAACGACGCATGTAGTGGTCGTTCATTATGTAATCTTATGTGTTTTGTTATTGATTAGTCGCGCCCCGAACCGACCCGCTTCCGCATCATAATTTGGGGGTGCGACACCAATCTCTGTCACACCCCCAAATCGGTAATCGTGTTTATTAACAGTTTAGCGGAAGCTTTTAGTTAATTAGCGGAAGCATTTTAATAAATGTTAAGCGTCGGGGGCGGAGAGATTCAATAGTGCATTCACGATGTCAGAGCATATGATCATACAGAACATACATATATATATTTAAGATGCCATAAGTTTAAAGTTATTACAAAAGATACGACTTATAAAGTCGTACATAAGTAGGGTTGTCAAAGACAACTTAAGTATTTGAAAATACAAGTTTATAAAAGAGGGATTTCATAAGTATAACCAATGGAATTGATAATACAAAGGAAATCCAAGTGTCCCAAAAGTGGCATCATAAATAGTCAGGTTGCCTACGTCCTTTATGCATGCAGGAGTACCTGAGTCCTAATTCCCTGAAAAATATAGTAAACTGTCAACATTGAATGTTGAGTGAATTCACAGGTTTTAGTTTTGTATACATCATTCATGTACTCAGACATAATATTTATATGTAAAGTAGGAAACACAAGTATTCTAATTACAGAAAACATTTCCTATAATTAGTAAGAATGTCATTCTTACTACAATAATAACTGTGTAGGAAACACCAGTTTAAACATAAACATTTCCTAATAAGTAGTTGCAGGATATACAGGTTTATCATTTAAGTAAACATATCCATTTCAATAGTTAAGGAAAATCAGGTTTAGCAGTCAAGTAAACATTTTCCAACAGATAGTTAACAGGAACTCAAGTTTAGCAATAAGGTAAACATTCCAATAATAGTCATAGCAGGAAACACAGGTTTAACATTTAAGTAAACATTTCCTATGAATAGTTGTTTTTGTGGGAAACCAAGTTCAACCAATTAAGGTAAACGTTTCCTAAAATATAGTCTCTCAGAGGAACACCTGTCCTATTAGTCATCACAGGGAATACCCTTCCCAAACCAAATTGTTGTTTAGTTGTTTAGTTGTGTAGTTGAATAGTTGAGTAGTTAAGTGGAAAATATAGACTATAATCCCTCCAAGGTGAGCTAAACCTTTAGAGTTAAAGTAACGACACTAGTACTATAACCAAACCACGACTAGTTGTTTTGTTGTTGCCTCAGTAACACCTTAAGTATACACTCCTCGTTACGACTATCGTCGATGTGGTTGGAATGACCAACGAGTAATATCCTGGGAGGGTTGTCAAATCGATAGTACTATCTGTATACTCAGTGGCTAGAGTCACCTAGCTAATGGTTATAGGTTGTAAGCACTGGGACTTATGTGCACTACAACTACCTCGCGTAAACCTAGGATCGTACCAAGATCTGCTGTCTTATTCCCAAAATGTTGTAAAAACGTTTCATATAATTAATTTAAGTTAATTCAATATGAAAACATTTTATAGAAATAGTTCAAGTTTGATAGTGTGAAAGAAATCATGTTATTCAATTTCACATAATAGCATGCAGTGAAATACATAAAGCATATAACATGTTATATCACATTGTTCTATGTTTTCCACCCCTGGTTTTAAAATCATTTAAAACAATAAAAGATAGGGGTTGTGAACTCACAATTTGCAAGTCTTCAGTGAAATAAAGCTAACCAAACAATCCAAGCGCGTCCTCAAATACCTAGACGCAAATAATGATACTTGTATAAGTACATGGATTATTTGTTAAGTTGTAAAGTTTATAATATTTCAGTTGTTGGTGAGGTTTGCGTTTCAATTAGTCGTTGAGTTCAAGTATGTATATTTATATACATATTAGTTGAATATATATATTCTAATATATATATTAGTTGTTATCATTGTTAATATTCATATATACATAAATATGAATGTAATTGTCGTTGTTATCGATTATGTTTTTCAAAACATAATTATAATAGTTATAAAAATAACTTGTTTAGATCGAATATATATATAAATAAACTTGAATAAGTTTTGTACTTATTTAAATATATAATTTGTCGCGAATGAAACTTTGTTGTCGTTTATAGTTTGTACTAGATAATTAAATCGTTCCATTTTATATGTCTCGTTATATATATATTGTCCGTTCGTTTGTATATATATATATGTTTTGTAATTGTCTCGAAGTTTTGTCGCGTTCTAAATGTCCGTATTAATTTATGTCGCGGATATAATTATGTCTCATAGTCGTCTCCATATTAATACAAGGTCTCGTTGTCGCAATATAGTCAAGTAATAAGTCTCGGTTCATATAACGATTTTTAGTTTGTACATTATTTAAAAATGCAAAAGTCAAAAGCTGGACCAGTGGGGGAATACGCCGTATTCAGTCCAAATTAGGGGAATACGCCGGATTCACATGAATCCGCCGTATTCATTTCAAATGTGGGGAATCCGCCGGATTCACATGAATCCGCCGGATTCAAGTATGTCTTTTACTCGTTCATCGTTTTAGCCGATGTTTTTGTGCGGTCGAAGGTGGGAATACGTCGTATTCTGGTGAATACGCCGTATTCAAAGTTTAAAAATTGGGAATCCGCCGTATTCCCGTGAATACGCCGGATTCATCTGAGTTTCGGCTGGGAATCCGCCGGATTCACTTGAATCCGCCGGATTCAAGGGTTTTCCCAGGTCCTGTTCGTTCTCTGTTATAACATATACATATAGATTGTGATATATATCCGATTTTAACATGTTCAATCATCATTATATGTTATATAAGCTTGTTATAATATGTTTTTAACAACTTATAACAACAATCATCAACAAAATTCATAATTTAAGAAAATTATATAAATGAAATAAAAATGGAGATTTGATCCTCACAATGGTTTTAGATGAAGATGATGATGATTTTGATCCCTGCTGATGATGATGGACGAACGATGATGATTAAAAATCAAGAAACCATTTTGTTGTGAGTTTGATTTGTGTTTGAGAAATGAAGATGATGAAGTTTATGGTTTTGTTTCCCCCCCCTCACTTCTTGCTGCTGCTGCTCGATCCAAACCAGAAGAAAGAAAACTAGTGAAGTGTGTGTGTATTTTGAAGATCAAAATGTAGTTGGAGTTGTATTATTGGAGATCAAATTTTTCAAAGGCAGGTAAGGAGGGAGTATGGTGTACGTACAAATATGTCGCCAGATATTTTAGTTGGTGCCATATTGGTAGTTTTTAGCCCGTTAATTTCGTGTACGGGTATAATTTGTGGTACCTTAGATATAATAAAATTTTGCGTTATGTTTCTCTATATCTCAAATTTAGAACTTTAAAATCGAAATGTGAAATACTTTGTTACAAGTATAATTAAAATTAATCACAGTAAAAGTACTGTATGGTTCAAAACGCGTGCCAGATTTCAGTAAAATTTAGAAATCATATTTTGAGGTAATGTTCTACACATTAAAACAGTAACTTACGAAATAATACTTTTATTATTTGGGAGCTCTAAGCGCGTTTTAAAATTGTTTCTGTTTGTATTACGCGTAACAAAAATCATCTAAATGTTTCGTGTAACATCCACTCCTTGGGTCTAGTTGTATTTAATATTTTCTGACTTCTAATATTTAATTCGTGTGTCAGAAAATAGTTTGGTGTTATTATTTGAAAATAATTGGTTAAAAAGTCACATAATTTATTGTGACTAGTAAATTGTTAATTGTTTTAAATTAACCTAGTTGACGGTAAAATAAAATAATGGTTCCCCGTAGATGGTTTTTAAGTTCCAGACAATAATAAGTACGGGGAATGAAATTTAAACAATTAGATGATAATATCATATCTTTGAGTCGGTTTATTTTTAGATATATCTATGCATATGTACGTACTATACATACTTACCCATTTGATGAAACCCTAGCCTTTAATCACTAAAATCATATCTCTACATCAAATTGAAGCCCCTCAAATTCGAATTCAAGCTTCCATGATGAGATTAAATCATCCTTTCATCCTCTAATTCATTGTAAGTCTCCATTTCTTAATGTCTATAAACCTAGAAATTGGGGGTTTTGTGTTTTTATTAATGAGTTGGTTCAAATCCGGAAATTGAAGCTTGATTTTGTTAAATTGTTGTTAGTTGAGGATCAATTCATGATTTCTAACTAAACCCTACAATAGAATTGAAGAATTTCATGTATGATTATATAGAAAGTGATGGGTTTAGTTGAATATCTATAAAATGAAGCTTATAATCATGTTATAATGATTAGTTGATACTTAGTTCATGATTATAGTGAAACCTTAAGTTAAAAAATGAAGAGATTAATATGAGCTTATGAAGAAAGTGGTGGGTTTAGTTGTATATTCATGAATTAAGGCATGTAATCAAGTTATAATGGTTAGTTGATAATATAATCATGTTTATGAGTTAAGTCATAATCTAGAAATGATGAACTTGATATATGATTATAAATAAAGCTTGAGAGTTTAGTTGATTTTTAATGAATCAATGTTTTAAGTTGATATTATTAATAAATAATTGATAATAGTTGATTATTAATGATGATTATCATGACTTAAGCTATAACTTAACTAAGTGATCATGGGGGTTACAATGATCATTATGATCGTAATGGGTTATATGGTGTATCGGGTGTTGTTTACTCATTAGAACACTTAAATTGATAATTAAAGAGTATTGTGTAAACTAATGTGATTAAGTGTTCATTAGATTAAATATGATTGTGATTAGTGACTATGAAACTTATAGTTACTAAATATGTTAACATATTGATAATTGTGGTGATTGTGCTAATTCGTGTAAATTGAGTAATTTAGATTTGTTGAAGTAAATCTATTGGGGTGATGCTATATAGATTTAAGACAAGTTACTAACTTGTGTTGTTCTATTGTATTCTCAGATGCGCAGAAGGCTCAGTGATATTAGACTACTGAGTGGATGTCTGAGGTGGTCGGTGAGTGGATCTCTAATCCTCAGCGTAACTTGGTTGTAACAAGTTTGGTTACAACAAGTAACGTGTTATTACTTTATTAGTTGCATTGATAATTATGTTGATAGTAATAATACTGTTGATATGTTGACTAGTTGAATATGTGACTTGTTGATTACGTGATCACTTGAATTAATTGGCCTTCGGGCATCAGTTGTTAATGAGGCAATGAGTTGTTGAACTGTTGGTTGGGCTAGTTGGTTATCCAAAGTTTAACACACCTCCTGTGTTAGTTGAAGATAATCACTAGCTATCGGTCTCGTCCGTATGGCCATACGGATAGGTTGGATAAGTGTTCTTGGGGAGCCACCCGGGTTTATGGTTATCCCCAGAGCCGCCGATCCTCATTATGGTGTTGTTGATTAGTTGATGAGTTGTATTGTGTACTTGCTTGTTTAGTGTTAAGTGTTGTACACAAGGTTGTTAAGCTAAGTTAGGATGTTGATTAGTTATCTGCTCACTTAGCGTTATGCTAATCCCCCACATTAACACTTCTTGCAGGGTTTTGCTATTATATTGGTTGGGCAAGAAGCTGGATTAGAAGGAATGTTTGACCACGAGGCATTACTCTGATAGCGGATTTGTATAAAAAAATGTTTTAACATGTTTTATATAACACCTCTGTTGAGAAATTATGTTTTGAAAAGGTTGAATTTTATATGTTGATAAAACGATGTAAATTATTATTATCTATTTGGACTTACGCTTCCGATTTACTATATTTAAATAAGTATAAATGAGGGGTGTTATAAGTTGGTATCAGAGCGTAAGTTTGGGTGAATTGTACATTATAAGATGTTCAATCCCAAACTTAGAATTTTGTCAAGTCAAACATTCCTGGGTGTGGGGATTAGTGGTTGCATGAGAAAGTTGTTAGTGAATGTGTACTAACCTATAACAAGTTGCAAGATTGTTGTTGTGGTTGCAGAGACGGAGGAATATGAGGAACCGAATGGTATTCTCAATGATTCCTCAATACTCGTGGGCTTAGATGTGCCAGGTAATTTCCGTTAAGCTTGGTAAAGTTCAATAAGCTTTAATTGTTTTACTTTACTATGATATGATTGTTAGTAAAGTAAATTGAATTATTGGTGATTATTACTTGTTAATAAGGTGATAAGAACATTAATGAGTAATTAAGGAGAAAATGGAAAATTTCAGAAAAGTGTTGAAACTGTGTAGATACATGATTGACTAAGGTGTAATAGTTGTGTTGATTGATATTAAGTATATCTACAATATGTAATAAAGTATATGTGATTATAAGTGCAAGGTGTGATTATAAATCCTTGTTAGGGAACTTTTTGATACATGATAAATTGAACTAATATGACTCCATGTGGTGAAATTAAAGAGATGTTGGTATATCTCAAATAATAGGTTTGGAGTCATGTGGTTGTTTAAATGTGAAAGTGTTTAGTTGTTACAATGTGTGTTGTTAACTTAGAAAAGTCAAAGTGAAGGTGGTCAAGCCAAATTGGATAATAACCATGTCATAAAGTGATAAAGGTGGCTAGATAATTATGTGTAGCATTGATCATGATTTTTGGTTGAATTATGATCTATGTATTGAACGTGGTAAAATCAGGAAGTCAAAGTGGTCAACTAGTCTATATATGCGTTGACAAGTTGTGAAAAAGTCATGGTTGAATACTTGTTGTAATTGTTGTGAATTTGATGATTTTATGTGAATTTGGTGTTTCAAGGTTATAATGTGACACCGATAGTGGAAGTGAAGTTGTTTGACTTGGTAAAGTCAAAGAAGTGTAAAATGGGTGTTAAATTAGTGAACATATTGGTTGAAACCCAAATGGGTTGTTAAAGTGCCCAAATGGGTCACTTGATGGTTAAAAGGTTAAAATGTGTAGTGGTCTGATTAAGAAGAATGTTAAAGTGACTTTAAGTCATAAAGATAGTAGTAAAAGGTGATGAAAATGAGTTGGGTAGTCAATGTGGTTATTTTCTTAAAAGTGCCCAATTGGACCCCTAAACGGGTCAACGAGTGAAAATACGATATAAGGTGTATATATAGGTGATGAATGTGCCCACAAGTCTTAAATATATGTAGAAACATGTTAACAAAGAGTGGGAGTCTGAAACCATGCCATTTGGAAGTTGGTGTGTCAACCAAAACGGCTAAAATGGCTTAAAACGAGTCACACGTCCGTTTTCTCGTAAAACATGTAAATTGAAAAAGTGTAAAAAGAGAAAGTTTCGTTTTGGCATAGTGGAGGTGCCTGCAAAATTTCATGACTTAATTCTTCAAGGTTTAAGAGATATGCACGTTTGAATTTTGGAAAATTGCACTAAAGCTGCAGGTCTGAAAATAGCTTAGGGAACGCGATCCTAGCATGAGGATCCGGATCGCGTTAGTATGTTGAAATTGGTTGCAGTCGAATTTGTGCTGGGGAACGCGATCCCAGCAAGTTTTCCGGATCGCGTTGGCAAGTGTAAATCGATCACTGAGAGTTTTCTTAAGGTGAACGCGATCCAGCCGCATCTGTCCGGATCGCGTTTGCAAGAGTAAAGTTGACAAAATTTTTTGCAAATTTCAAAAGTGCATAAGTGTTTAGTAGCGTTTTTACCCACGGAAAAATTGACACATTTTCTTTAAACTCCGATTGGGGTGAAATTTACACGGTCACTCGGAAACGTTCCAATGATCAAAGCTAAGTATCTTAGCCTAGGTGTTTTTTGGCCATTCGGGGTCGTTTGGGGCCCGAAAATGGCATTTTACTGTTTTTCGGACCTTATTTCGGACTTTTAGTTTACGTTTTGAATTGGGCTTTTGTTTCTTTATGCCCAGAGGTCATTCCTGTGACTATATGTAATATTAAAAGTTGTTTTAAGAGGTTCACACCTTTTATGATGTATGAGTTAGTTGTTGGCAGTTTATTTAACTGCAAAATATACCAGTAAATGGTATTGTTGATTGTTGCTAACAAGGGTTAGTAAACATTGAATATGAAATCATGTTAACTATATTATATGGACTAAATTGAAATGTGATGAAGTAATTGGATTACTTAGAGTGCTATAAAGTGCTGAAATAAACATTTTAAGAAAATTATGATATAAGTGCATGAACTTATATATATGTGATAGTTGAACATGAAATGAAGTGTTTACCTATAATTTGACTAAAAGTACATGGATTGATGAGTATGTGTTGAATGTTATATATATTATTGATGAAATATTTAGTACTAAATGTACTATAAGTATTAAGTTGTATAAATAATATTTAATATTGAATCCAGTAATAAAGAAGTTGATCGATGTATTCATGTCGGACATTGTTGTAGGATGCCTGTATTGTTAATATAAACATGATGATATGAGTAGTTACGTTCAAAGTGATCAGTTAAAAATATTAGTAAGTTAAAAATTTAGTTGTATACATGTTGCACGGTGGTATTATATATGTGTAAAATGTTGATATCATTGTTGTGAAATATGAGAGAGAAAAGATAATTATATGGGAGATCGATGGTATGAAGTGGCCTGAGAATAAAGTGTGACTGACATAATATGACGACGTCTGGCCAACGTATTTATATTATGCCATTTCACATGGAGTTGTTGAGGCTACTCAGTACCAAATAAAGTTAACCGTTTTAATATAACCGGATGTTGAAATGTAGCTGAGAAATAGTCAGATATTGACTAAAATGGAATAGTAGTAAACCACTAAGTTGTTGTTACTAACGTGGTATCTATTGTACACTTGAAGTGTGTAACACCCCCAAATATCGTTTAGCGGAAGCGTTTAGTTTGAGTATGGGGTGTCACAACAACAAAACATGCATACTTATCAGAGCTTATGATTACAACAGAACAATATATATTAAGATGCCAAAAGTGTTAATTACAAAGTTTACGATTCATCGGATCGTATAAGTTAAAAGTAGTGAGTTTACAAAAGTGGATTTCTAGAATATGACAAAACAGTTTCAGTTATACTAGAGAAATCCATATGTTTTCCTAAAAAGTTGGCATCCTAATCTTCAAGGGTCGCCTAGTTCTCCATGTGTGTTGGCGATCTTACATGCGCAGCTAATTCCCTGAAAAACATAGTAAAAGTCAACAATGAGGTTGAGTGAATTCACAGGTTTTATGTTTACAAGTTCAGTTATGATAAACCACTGTTGTTTATATTGTATCGTTGGGATGTCACCCAAAAGTATAGTTTCTGAAATCCGTTACGTTCTTAAATAGTTGTTTGTAGGAATGTTCGTATCCTATAAGTTGTAGGAAAGCAGTATCCTATTTTCAAGTATGTTCTGTAGGATTGTACGTATCCTAGTAGTAGGTATGTATCGTTGGGATGTTGCCCAAAAGTATAAGTTTAGTGGGTCGTTCGCCCAAAACACAGTTTAAGTTTCGTAGGAAAGCAGTATCCTATTAGTTTACCCAAGGAATAGGGATTTAAATCGTTTGTCCAAGAAGTAGGACCTATAGTGTTGCCCAAGAAGTAGGGACTTCTATGTATGTGCCCAAGACGTAGGGACTTGTATAGTTATGTCCAAGAAGTAGGACTGGCATCCAAGACGTAGGACCCATCTGCTCAAGAAGTAGAGCCTTCACCCAAGACGTAGGATGGCACCGTGCCCAAGAAGTAGGGACTTTCTGTTTGCCCAAGACGTAGGGACTTTCTGTGTGTTTATGAAAATGTTGTTTCATAAGAGCTAGTAATAAAAGTATGTAGCTGGTCGTTCTCCAGCATGTTCTCAGTTCAGTTTTCGTATGAAATACCATTAAGTTCAGACAGTTGAAGTAGTTGACCGCAGTCATAAACAGTTTGTATAAGTGTGCCAAAGGCAGTTAAGTGGCAGTTCGTATAACAGTTTAACAGTTCAAGTACTCTAGTCGTTCGAGTAAACAGTATGATAAATAATCATATAGTAAAAGTAGTTATGGCAAAGCATTAAAACAGTTGTCTATGTTTTCCACCCCTGTTCAAAAGTAGTTAAATCAATAAAAGTAGGGGCTGTGAACTCACCTGTTGAGTTTAAGTAGTTGTGCGAGTGCTAGCAAACCTAAACCCAAGTACAGTCTGAAATCTCCTAACGTCCTAAACGTACGAGATTTAATAAGTATTGTGGATGTCTAAGCTAATCATCCATGCTAGTGTTTGTACAACCAAGTCATGTCCAAATCGTTTGTTTAATGTTTATGTTTGTATTTCGTTGTTTGTGAAAATGTATACGACTCGTTGGTGAAAGTTTGAAATCAACATTTCGATAAAACAAGTATGTTTGAATTGTTTGTACAGTTCGTGTATCGTATAATATGTGAGTATTCGTTGCCGGTTAAGTTCGACACTTAGTGGAAAATTAGTTTGTGAAGTTTCTGTTTTTAGCGACGCAAGGTGCGACGCTGGATTGTTATGCGACGTAGGGTGCGACGTACGGGTCTACGTCGCATTCAGGTTTTGCGACGTCATGGGTTACGTCGCATAGGCGACGTTCGCAATTTAATGCGACGTAGTGGTCTGCGTCGCTATGTGCGACGTAAGGAAGGGTAATGCGACGTAAAGGCCTACGTCGCAGTACTGTTTTCGGTCCCAATGCGACGTAGTCGCCTGTTCGACGAACAGGTTGAAAATAACGAGTTTTTGAGCGATTTTGGACGTTTTCGGTTGTATAAAACACTAAAACATGGTAATCTAAGTATATTAAACATGAAACATTAATTAAAACTTCGAAATCTAAAGATTTGCGGGATTTGTCGGAAACTTACGGGTGTCGGATTTGAAATCCGAAAAGATAGAGATGTAGATCGGGGTCTCGTGGTCACTTTATTCCAAAGTAGTATGGTGATTCGGCGTCGTTTTGCGGTAGTTTTGGTGTGATTTGTGTGATTTTTGGATGAGTTTTAGAGAGAAGGAGGAGAAAAGAAAAGAAGAGAGAGAAAGAGATAGGTAGAAAATGAAAGGAAAGGGAGGTGGTGGATGGGGTTTTGTTCCCCATTTTCCTTCTCCGTGTTTGCGCTCCGTGTTTGTTTACCCGATCGTTAAAGGTTATTTTATTTTAACTATTATGTTTTTACTTACGTTTTTCATTATTTTTAATTAGGATCTTTTTATAAAACCCATTTAATTTAGTTATAAATTTTAAACTTTGTTTTATTTAAATTGTACGAATTAAACGTTTTGCGTTATGAAAGGACTTGTAAATATTTTTAACAAAATATTTATTCGCTACTACGTTATTTAATAATTTCGTTTTATTAAATAATTTTGTTCACCAACAGTCGTATGTTTTTGTCGCGTTTGTTTTCAATTTGTTCAGTACGTAATTACAACTAATTACGAATACGTAATACTACGCGTATTATCTAGTTGGGCTATGCTAGACTTACCTCTAAAATGTGTTGTGAATTCACTCAAGTAGGGAATTAGCCTAATAATGCAAGTGATTAATGTAATTAATTGTGTTCAAATTTGCGAGTTGTTACATTCTCCCCATGTTAGAGAAATCTCGTCCCGAGATTTAAATCAAGTCGGATCGCCCGCGGCGTATGTTCTCCGATAAATCATGTTGTTAACAATAGTAATAGTTTACGTGGCGACCTATGTTTGCCAATATAGTTTTAACTGTTGAGTATACTCGCGGTATAGTTTGATAGTTCAAGTTCGTTTCGTGGTTGGCGTTTACCAAGTGGTATGTTCGAATTGACATCCGAATGAAAGAAACGTTAAATCGTAGCAAGAGTTGGTAAGACATACCGTGTTTGCCATAGTCCGCAACAGTTTCCGGTGCACGGAGGATGTATGCGCGGCCACGAGCAGGTGGGATGGTTGCGATGTGGTTGTTGTTGTTTTGATTGCTGTTTCCGGGGTTGTTCTGGTTGTTGTTCAGTTTTGGACACTGGTTTCGATAGTGTCCGGGCTCACCGCACTCGAAACACCCATTGTTTGTTCGAGCGGAGAGGTTGGCTTTGCAGGTTTGAGCTCGATGTCCCCATTGGTTGCATCTGTCGCAGAGAGTACAGTTACCCTCATGATGCCTTTCGCATTTTCCGCATTTAGGCCTTTTGCCTAGGTATGGTTTCGGTTCAGTGTTAGTGATGGCGACGTAGGCTCGAGTGTTTCCCACGTTCCTGTTTTGTTGACCCTGACGGTCGTTACCCTCACTGTTCCATTTGCGTTTGAGGGTTCCAGAGTCGCCCGCATCAGTACGGGTAAGTTCAGCTTTCCCTGTAGTAGCTTTCAGGGTTCCAATCTCGACCGCGTCGTCGGTTAAGCTGTGAGCCAGATCAACTGCGCTCCTAAAGGTGGCGGGTTTGGAGGACATAACCATGCCTCGAATCTGTGGGGCCAAGCCCTTGTTGAAACGCTCGATGCGTTTGCTCTCGGGGGTTACCATGTGGGGCACCAGTCGTGCGAGTTCCTGGAATCTAGTCGTGTAACCGGAAATGTCAGCGCCGATCATTTGTATGTTCCAGAATTCGTTTTCCAGTTTCTGCATCTCGTTGGGAGGGCAAAATTCCTCCATCATCATCTGCTTCAGAGTTACCCAGGTCATGGAATGAGCAGCTGGGCGTCCCATAATCTGGACTTGAGCGTTCCACCAGGTTAGCGCTTTGTCGGCTAAAGTGCAGGTGGCGTATTTCACGATCTTGTCGTTGGCGCAGTCGCTGATGTCGATGACTGATTCCATCTTTTCAATCCAGTGGACCAGGCCAATGGCCCCTTCGGTCCCGGTGAAGGTGCTGGGTTTACAGGATTGGAAGGTTTTGTAGGAACACCCCTGCTGGGTATTAGTTGGAGTTTCGCTGTTGACGGGGGTAGCTCCACTGTTGTTGGTTGGGTTTTCACGATTTCTGCTAGCCTCGTACTGAGCAATAGCCTCAGCCACGCGGCGTTCGATGATTTGTTCGGTTGTTTCTGGAGGTACAGGTGGAGAATTTCGTCGACTGTTTCGAGTCTTTCTTTGTTTAGGCGGCATGCTGACGTTCTGCGATGAAAAGATGCAGAAGTCAATGCCAATGAAAAATATGTGAGGAATAAAGTTTCACATATTTCAAGTTTTCGAGTATCAAGCAAAATTTGTCGAATCCCCGTCACGTATCTTACGACTATGAAACACCCATATGTACTTAGTATGATATAATCACGTTGGCCAGGCGTCATTATATGATGCCAAATACATACTTCTTTTCATCAACCGTTTAATCACGATCAGGTTCATATGAGATCAGAGTACAATGAACGAGTCGAATGTGGTGAACAGTTCACGCGTATCGAGTTATCGTAATGATAGTTTAGATGTATGCAAATGTGTGTATGCACGTGCGTTCTAGCCAAGGCTATAGTCTAGGTCTCTAGGTTTCTAAGTCACCTAAAGTTTCCTAGTTCGCTATAACCAATGGCTCTGATACCAATCTGTAACACCCCCAAATATCGTTTAGCGGAAGCGTTTAGTTTGAGTATGGGGTGTCACAACAACAAAACATGCATACTTATCAGAGCTTATGATTACAACAGAACAATATATATTAAGATGCCAAAAGTGTTAATTACAAAGTTTACGATTCATCGGATCGTATAAGTTAAAAGTAGTGAGTTTACAAAAGTGGATTTCTAGAATATGACAAAACAGTTTCAGTTATACTAGAGAAATCCATATGTTTTCCTAAAAAGTTGGCATCCTAATCTTCAAGGGTCGCCTAGTTCTCCATGTGTGTTGGCGATCTTACATGCGCAGCTAATTCCCTGAAAAACATAGTAAAAGTCAACAACGAGGTTGAGTGAATTCACAGGTTTTATGTTTACAAGTTCAGTTATGATAAACCACTGTTGTTTATATTGTATCGTTGGGATGTCACCCAAAAGTATAGTTTCTGAAATCCGTTACGTTCTTAAATAGTTGTTTCTAGGAATGTTCGTATCCTATAAGTTGTAGGAAAGCAGTATCCTATTTTCAAGTATGTTCTGTAGGATTGTACGTATCCTAGTAGTAGGTATGTATCGTTGGGATGTTGCCCAAAAGTATAAGTTTAGTGGGTCGTTCGCCCAAAACACAGTTTAAGTTTCGTAGGAAAGCAGTATCCTATTAGTTTACCCAAGGAATAGGGATTTAAATCGTTTGTCCAAGAAGTAGGACCTATAGTGTTGCCCAAGAAGTAGGGACTTCTATGTATGTGCCCAAGACGTAGGGACTTGTATAGTTATGTCCAAGAAGTAGGACTGGCATCCAAGACGTAGGACCCATCTGCTCAAGAAGTAGAGCCTTCACCCAAGACGTAGGATGGCACCGTGCCCAAGAAGTAGGGACTTTCTGTTTGCCCAAGACGTAGGGACTTTCTGTGTGTTTATGAAAATGTTGTTTCATAAGAGCTAGTAATAAAAGTATGTAGCTGGTCGTTCTCCAGCATGTTCTCAGTTCAGTTTTCGTATGAAATACCATTAAGTTCAGACAGTTGAAGTAGTTGACCGCAGTCATAAACAGTTTGTATAAGTGTGCCAAAGGCAGTTAAGTGGCAGTTCGTATAACAGTTTAACAGTTCAAGTACTCTAGTCGTTCGAGTAAACAGTATGATAAATAATCATATAGTAAAAGTAGTTATGGCAAAGCATTAAAACAGTTGTCTATGTTTTCCACCCCTGTTCAAAAGTAGTTAAATCAATAAAAGTAGGGGCTGTGAACTCACCTGTTGAGTTTAAGTAGTTGTGCGAGTGCTAGCAAACCTAAACCCAAGTACAGTCTGAAATCTCCTAACGTCCTAAACGTACGAGATTTAATAAGTATTGTGGATGTCTAAGCTAATCATCCATGCTAGTGTTTGTACAACCAAGTCATGTCCAAATCGTTTGTTTAATGTTTATGTTTGTATTTCGTTGTTTGTGAAAATGTATACGACTCGTTGGTGAAAGTTTGAAATCAACATTTCGATAAAACAAGTATGTTTGAATTGTTTGTACAGTTCGTGTATCGTATAATATGTGAGTATTCGTTGCCGGTTAAGTTCGACACTTAGTGGAAAATTAGTTTGTGAAGTTTCTGTTTTTAGCGACGCAAGGTGCGACGCTGGATTGTTATGCGACGTAGGGTGCGACGTACGGGTCTACGTCGCATTCAGGTTTTGCGACGTCATGGGTTACGTCGCATAGGCGACGTTCGCAATTTAATGCGACGTAGTGGTCTGCGTCGCTATGTGCGACGTAAGGAAGGGTAATGCGACGTAAAGGCCTACGTCGCAGTACTGTTTTCGGTCCCAATGCGACGTAGTCGCCTGTTCGACGAACAGGTTGAAAATAACGAGTTTTTGAGCGATTTTGGACGTTTTCGGTTGTATAAAACACTAAAACATGGTAATCTAAGTATATTAAACATGAAACATTAATTAAAACTTCGAAATCTAAAGATTTGCGGGATTTGTCGGAAACTTACGGGTGTCGGATTTGAAATCCGAAAAGATAGAGATGTAGATCGGGGTCTCGTGGTCACTTTATTCCAAAGTAGTATGGTGATTCGGCGTCGTTTTGCGGTAGTTTTGGTGTGATTTGTGTGATTTTTGGATGAGTTTTAGAGAGAAGGAGGAGAAAAGAAAAGAAGAGAGAGAAAGAGATAGGTAGAAAATGAAAGGAAAGGGAGGTGGTGGATGGGGTTTTGTTCCCCATTTTCCTTCTCCGTGTTTGCGCTCCGTGTTTGTTTACCCGATCGTTAAAGGTTATTTTATTTTAACTATTATGTTTTTACTTACGTTTTTCATTATTTTTAATTAGGATCTTTTTATAAAACCCATTTAATTTAGTTATAAATTTTAAACTTTGTTTTATTTAAATTGTACGAATTAAACGTTTTGCGTTATGAAAGGACTTGTAAATATTTTTAACAAAATATTTATTCGCTACTACGTTATTTAATAATTTCGTTTTATTAAATAATTTTGTTCACCAACAGTCGTATGTTTTTGTCGCGTTTGTTTTCAATTTGTTCAGTACGTAATTACAACTAATTACGAATACGTAATACTACGCGTATTATCTAGTTGGGCTATGCTAGACTTACCTCTAAAATGTGTTGTGAATTCACTCAAGTAGGGAATTAGCCTAATAATGCAAGTGATTAATGTAATTAATTGTGTTCAAATTTGCGAGTTGTTACAAAGTGTATGTGTGATGCATGGTTAATTGTAAAAACTTAAAAGATGATATAAGCAAAGTAGAGGTCAGTTGAATGTGAATAATATTGTTGAATGGATGATTAATGACAACACCTTATGTTGTTGAAATACCATTGTTGAAGATGTTTGGTATTAACAGGTGTTGTCTAGCATCCCAAATTGTATGATGTGATGTTAGTTGATTACATGATAATAAGTTTAACTATAGAAATGGACCTCTACATAATGCTTATTAGTTAATCTTATATGTTGATGATTATATGATTGTGAATTCCTGTTAAATAAAGGATTTCATATAATCGAGTTGTATTTATAACTGCAAGTTGTAAAGTAGTAATTAATGAGTTGCTAAAATTTGAAAATCTAGCAAAGTGATAACTAAAGAAGTATATAATTATTAGTTAAATTGCTAGTGACGGATCGAGTTACAACTTGTTGCTAAGATGCATGTAGTAGTGCTCAGTATCACTTGTTGTTATTGTGGTTGTCGTTGTCGTTATAGTTGTATTTGCTACTATAGTTGCTGTTGTGATAAAGATGATACTTTACTTGACTATGTAAGTGGTTGATTTAACTCATTAGAGGCAGGGTATAGGCACAGTATTGGTGCAGAGAGCATTTATATTTGGAAATGTGCATGTGGAAAGGATTGAAAACATACATCTAAATTTATAACTTGCTCACGGGAGTAATGTATAGTATGTGTGCGCATTGTGATTAAATAGTTGATTTTGATACACCTCATGCTGGTTTTAACATTTGGTGTTAGGTATTGAAATTGAACACTAAGCACAACTTATGTGTTTATGTGAATTCAGTTGAAATACACACTGGTGGTGTGTGAGTTGTATGAAAAGTATAATATTAATAAAATGAAATGTATGGTTCTATTTCACTAGATTGACTAAGTGTGATCAGATTTCGAGGACGAAATCTTTTAAGGGGGGGAGATTTGTAACATCCACTCCTTGGGTCTAGTTGTATTTAATATTTTCTGACTTCTAATATTTAATTCGTGTGTCAGAAAATAGTTTGGTGTTATTATTTGAAAATAATTGGTTAAAAAGTCACATAATTTATTGTGACTAGTAAATTGTTAATTGTTTTAAATTAACCTAGTTGACGGTAAAATAAAATAATGGTTCCCCGTAGATGGTTTTTAAGTTCCAGACAATAATAAGTACGGGGAATGAAATTTAAACAATTAGATGATAATATCATATCTTTGAGTCGGTTTATTTTTAGATATATCTATGCATATGTACGTACCATACATACTTACCCATTTGATGAAACCCTAGCCTTTAATCACTAAAATCATATCTCTACATCAAATTGAAGCCCCTCAAATTCGAATTCAAGCTTCCATGATGAGATTAAATCATCCTTTCATCCTCTAATTCATTGTAAGTCTCCATTTCTTAATGTCTATAAACCTAGAAATTGGGGGTTTTGTGTTTTTATTAATGAGTTGGTTCAAATCCGGAAATTGAAGCTTGATTTTGTTAAATTGTTGTTAGTTGAGGATCAATTCATGATTTCTAACTAAACCCTACAATAGAATTGAAGAATTTCATGTATGATTATATAGAAAGTGATGGGTTTAGTTGAATATCTATAAAATGAAGCTTATAATCATTTTATAATGATTAGTTGATACTTAGTTCATGATTATAGTGAAACCTTAAGTTAAAAAATGAAGAGATTAATATGAGCTTATGAAGAAAGTGGTGGGTTTAGTTGTATATTCATGAATTAAGGCATGTAATCAAGTTATAATGGTTAGTTGATAATATAATCATGTTTATGAGTTAAGTCATAATCTAGAAATGATGAACTTGATATATGATTATAAATAAAGCTTGAGAGTTTAGTTGATTTTTAATGAATCAATGTTTTAAGTTGATATTATTAATAAATAATTGATAATAGTTGATTATTAATGATGATTATCATGACTTAAGCTATAACTTAACTAAGTGATCATGGGGGTTACAATGATCATTATGATCGTAATGGGTTATATGGTGTATCGGGTGTTGTTTACTCATTAGAACACTTAAATTGATAATTAAAGAGTATTGTGTAAACTAATGTGATTAAGTGTTCATTAGATTAAATATGATTGTGATTAGTGACTATGAAACTTATAGTTACTAAATATGTTAACATATTGATAATTGTGGTGATTGTGCTAATTCGTGTAAATTGAGTAATTTAGATTTGTTGAAGTAAATCTATTGGGGTGATGCTATATAGATTTAAGACAAGTTACTAACTTGTGTTGTTCTATTGTATTCTCAGATGCGCAGAAGGCTCAGTGATATTAGACTACTGAGTGGATGTCTGAGGTGGTCGGTGAGTGGATCTCTAATCCTCAGCGTAACTTGGTTGTAACAAGTTTGGTTACAACAAGTAACGTGTTATTACTTTATTAGTTGCATTGATAATTATGTTGATAGTAATAATACTGTTGATATGTTGACTAGTTGAATATGTGACTTGTTGATTACGTGATCACTTGAATTAATTGGCCTTCGGGCATCAGTTGTTAATGAGGCAATGAGTTGTTGAACTGTTGGTTGGGCTAGTTGGTTATCCAAAGTTTAACACACCTCCTGTGTTAGTTGAAGATAATCACTAGCTATCGGTCTCGTCCGTATGGCCATACGGATAGGTTGGATAAGTGTTCTTGGGGAGCCACCCGGGTTTATGGTTATCCCCAGAGCCGCCGATCCTCATTATGGTGTTGTTGATTAGTTGATGAGTTGTATTGTGTACTTGCTTGTTTAGTGTTAAGTGTTGTACACAAGGTTGTTAAGCTAAGTTAGGATGTTGATTAGTTATCTGCTCACTTAGCGTTATGCTAATCCCCCACATTAACACTTCTTGCAGGATTTTGCTATTATATTGGTTGGGCAAGAAGCTGGATTAGAAGGAATGTTTGACCACGAGGCATTACTCTGATAGCGGATTTGTATAAAAAAATGTTTTAACATGTTTTATATAACACCTCTGTTGAGAAATTATGTTTTGAAAAGGTTGAATTTTATATGTTGATAAAACGATGTAAATTATTATTATCTATTTGGACTTACGCTTCCGATTTACTATATTTAAATAAGTATAAATGAGGGGTGTTATATTTGGTTTTTTTTTTGTTGTAATACTTTTACATAATAATTTTAAACTAAAAATTATTCAAAAGTATTTTCGAAGTTCATTTTGGAACTTTATTATTTGCGATTAATACGTTTATTTTAAAACGTATAATTTATTATATTATTTCAATAATATAATTATATAATAGTTGTAATTAATAATTTTTGAATTATTAATTATTTTGTATCACCAATGTTATTGTGTTAAATTCGTAGAGTTTGATATATTTATTTCATACGTAATTATATATACACATATAACTACAATCAAATATATCACGTATCACATAGTAAGTTTACCAAAAACTTAACACATAAATTGTTTCGAATTCACTAGTCAGGGAATTACTCTAGGTAATGCATGAAATTAGGTTAAGTAAATACCCTAATTGGAGGATTGTCACAACCACCACCCACCTGCTGCCACCACCTGCTGCCGCCACCAGCGGAATTTTTTTTAAAAAAAAAAAAAAAATTTTAAATTTTTTTTTTTAAAAAAACAATTTTAATTTTTAATTTTTTTTTAAAAAAAAATTCAAAAAAAAATTTTCAATTTTTTTTTCTAAATCTTTTTCCAATTTCTTCTTATTAAATATTCTACCAAATTATCTATTGCATTTTTAATAAAACTATAAACTTTCAATGCATTTTCTTATAAATTTATCTTATGCATGTTTTTGTTTTAAATAAATAAAAATAAGTTCACAAACAAAATGCAGTAAAAAGCGATACAATTTGTTAAATGAAATATATGCAAAATGCAACACTTTTATATAAAATGTAGTAAAATGGATAATATCTATAATATAAAATGTAGTAAAAAATACGTAAAATGCAGTGAATAACAAACAATAAATGAAAAATATGTAAAATGCAATAAAAATAACAAAATGCAGTAAAAAGCGAAACAATTTGTTAAATGAAATGTATGCAAAATGCAACACTTTTATATAAAATGCTGTAAAATGGATAATATGTATAATATAAAATGCAGTAAAAAATACGTAAAATGCAGTAATTATAACAAAATGCAGTAAAAATAGATGATATGTATAAGATAAAATGCAGTGAATAACAAACAATAAATGAAAAATATGTAAAATGCAATAAAAATAACAAAATGCAGTAAAAAGCGAAACAATTTGTTAAATGAAATGTATGCAAAATGCAACACTTTTATATAAAATGCAGTAAAATGGATAATATGTATAATATTAAATGCAGTAAAAAATACGTAAAATGCAGTAATTATAACAAAATGCAGTGTACTTTTAACAAAATGGTGTAAAAAATAGATCATGTATAAGTTAAAATGAAGTAGAAAATAACAATGTATATTAGATCAATGTGTTAAATAAAATGCAGTAAAACATCAAAAGAATAATGTGTATAATACAAAAAATGCAGTAAAAAATGAACAATATGTAAACACATATATAGACAACATTCAATGAATATAAAAAAAATGCCACATAATTATAACAAAATGTAGTAGAAGTGATAATATGTAAAAAAAAAAATGAAAAAAAATTTTGTAAAAAAAAAAAAAATTTTAAAAAAATTTCGACGGCGACGACCGGCGGTGGGCGGCGGGTGGTGGTAGGTGGTGGATGGGAGGAGGTGGGGAGGAAGAAAGTAGAAGGGAGTAGTATATAATTTTAAAAAGGTGGAGGGGGTAAAAGTGAAAATTAAGGAGGTGACATGTGACATTTTTTGAGTGGAGGAGATTCTTCTCCTCCTTCTCCTCAAATCACTCATTCTCCTCTGAACCTTACCCATATACTTATAACAACCTATCATTTTAAACTTTTCATATCGTCTTTCAATTTTTTAAATATATTATTTCAATGAATCTTTTACAAAATGTATATAAAATAAATAATTTATTAGATCCTTTCACTTAAATTTTCAAATCAAATTTTTCACAAACATGTACATCAATTCGTCAACATCAAGTTACTTAACAATATTAATTAATTAACTCATTTGGATTTTTTTTAGTTAGGTGGATGTATTCATTATCTAACCATATTGCTTACCTCGTTTATAGATATGTTAATTATGGTTAACCATAATAATAGGTATTTAAACAGATCTTCAACCGATGTAACTACTATTGACAAATATTTATCTATAATCAATGTTGTGAAATATATCTAGTAAGTTGATAGATATGGATGTTGGTAGTATTAAAATTTGATAAAGTCTTTAGCGTCAACTCCCAAAATAAATATATACGTATGAGTAATTGCTTGAAGTACCCTCGTTCATAAGTTGTTATTACTCAAATTTGAAAAGTACTTTAGTATATATTAATGTAATGTAATGTCACATTATTTAAATACTTGATTATAACTTTTATTATTAATAGTTAGATCCTCCAAATTAAGTCATTACGGATTGGTTTTACAATTGATTACTTAAAGGTCAATCTACCATATATAGATGGAAATCATGTTATTTCGGTATGCCAATTTATATACTAATGGTTTCTGCATTATCATAATTATATTATATAAATTAGAAAAACAAAGTCAACAAATATAGTAAATAATAAGATTGAAAAATAACCAAAACCAACTAAATAACACCGGATAATATTTTTTTCATGCGTTAAATAGCAAATTAAACAGAAGAAGTTTAGGACCATTTTCTAATTTCAAGTAACGTTGAAAGTTGATACGGAAATGATATGCTAATTTCAAGTGGAACAACATTGTGAACTTAAATAGAAGAAGTTTAAGACCATTTTCTTAAAAATTAATTGCAAAATTGACTACAGAAGTAAAAGTAGTTGAAGGTAGTATATACATCTTATTTTGTATATAAAAAATGAAGCGTTTAAATGCATGTATTAACAGATAGAATTATTAAACATAGACGAACTTCTTAATGCTAACATTGTATGAATTATTAACATTATTAACCAAACATATGTAATATGTTGCTACACTAACACATACGAACATGAATAGAATTTAGTTAAATTGATAAATAATAATATGTGACAATTTGTATCAAATCAATCAATGATGCTTTTGGTATCAATGTTGCGTGTGTAACTTAAAGAGTTCAGAATCTTTTTGGTAAAATCGAGTTGCACATAAAATATATTAATAGAAATTGAATCAATGTTTCAAATATATTATTCAATGGTATATAGAATAGTAATTTAAGTATACAAAATGTATATCTTCTGATGTAATAATGAAAGTGTATAGAAAATATCACTAAACAAAAATAAATTAACTATAAAATAGTAATGTATTATTTTTCATGTTAAGTATAGTTATTTTTCTCAAACGATTAAGTTAATGGATTTTATATTATAATAAATGGGCCAAATAGCGAATTATAATGGTTAGAAATCTTGCTTTTATTAAGTTAACACATTTACATTTACAAAAATTATACTTACAAATAAAAGATTTATATTTTTTTCAGTCATGGTGAATGGGCCGTTATGTCATACTTATATTAAAAGGGTTCCTAAACTTACCCTATGTGGAGGATCTTAATCTAGGATGAATAATTTAAATAAATTACTAAGGAATGCTGGAAACAGCAGAAGTTAGTATAACTGCTTAACTTCGAATTTGTAATTCATTGATATATATAAATATATATGAATACTTTCGTATATTTCATATTTATAATTCATATATTTGAATACTTTCTCTATAACTAAACAACTGAGTATGGTTCTTTAGTTGTTTGGTAACTAAGGGTAAATTTATAAGAGCACTATACGGACTTAGTTTGAAAAAGTACTTTTTCATAGGGGCTTTAGTTGAAATATGGCTGTAAAATCGTAGGTGTACACATGTAGCTATTGCTACAAATGATAATGATGAGACATATAAGGAAATAAGCAATTTATGGTTTGCAATAATTGCTATTTGTGTACTTTGATAAAAATGTCATGTCTAAATTTGAGTTCCCAAAAAAATTGTGAGTATTTTTATCAAATATTTGGTAGGTGAAATTAATGTTATTGTGTCCTAGGGAAAAAGATTTTTCAGTATGTTATATATCTAATGTAATATATTGAACAATATGTAATGAAATATAATCAGCTTTTTGAACCTGCAGTGAAATATGTAATTAAATTTTATTATTGTGCAATACGTGAACTAAACTTGGGCGCAATCTCCTGTAGATTGTATAATATGTAACTATTCGAAATATAAGAAAAACAACGAAACAATTAGCCTGTTGGAAATGTTCTTCTGTTAACAAAAAATAAGTTTTAACCAATCGCTATTTTGGTTCGACATGCAGGCCATTTACAGACTAATGAATTAACTATTAATAACCTTTTTTGAGCTTTACTTATAAAAATGTCACTCAATATAGCTATATACATTAATAAAAAAAATACATGTATTGGCGAAATAAACCTTTAGATTTGAAAGTATTTTTATCAAACATTACATTAAAAACCCGTAACCAGCATTTTTGAAAGGTATATACTAATTTTGATCAAATAAGCAATCTTACTTTTTTTCATAAACCAAAAAGAGTGATTTAACAACTCAGAGGAAAAGGTTCATTGGAAATGACAAAGTGATGTCCATTGATATTCCTTACAAAGAGATGCGTGCACCAAAGGCCCAATGAAAGAAAGGGTTTTAATTACGTCTGCATTAGGTTTGTGGGAACTCGCGTATACATGGCAGGAAATAACAATTACCAATGAATATATTAATGAGTAATAAACTTATTTATTAAATATTAACCTTTTAAAAAAAGACTAAAGACAATTTGGAACCTGTGACATCAGCAAATTCATGAGAGGAAGACACGTCAGCAAGGCTATGGCCTGAGAGTGTGACAAATCAGCAAAAGTGATGTGAGCGTTATTGTCCTTTTGTAGATAAGATAGATATGTGGACCAAAAGCATTAAAAATTTGAAAAGTATGCATGTGAAGTACGACATGAATTAAGTCGGATCAAATGTGTTAGAAACTTGAAAAATATAATGCCCATGCAAACGATGTTTTAAAGCTCAAAAAGGAGTCCGATCTAATAAATGAATCCAGAGATAACTATCAAGAGAGATTGAAAGACTAAACTGACAAACTGAAGGTGAAAGTAAAATGACGAATCCAATTAAATTAATCAGCTCAAAAGCAAATACAGTAAAGAGGCATTATCATTTATCAGACCAAATTCATAAAAACACTATAAATTTTTAACGCAAGATTAGCCATAGACTAAACTATTGAGAGGTTTTTTCTTTTCCCCAAGCTTTATACCTATTTATTACCTTGCAAACCATATCATCAATATTTTATTCTACCAATATTACCATGAACATACCCATGTACCTAAAACTACTTCACACCAACAATTCTCGTTTCTAGTCCCTGTGAAGAAGTCGAAAACGCCCGCACAACTTCACCAGGATTTATTCAGACAATACTATATTATAGGAAAACAACAAAAACGAAAAATAAAAAAATAAAAAAATAGATACTAGATATACTGAACCGTGAAGAAAATGTCTAAACTTGAATCTTCATAAATCAAGCTTTACATTTGTACATTCTCTTCACACGTTCTATCACATCCTTCAGCACCCCCACCCCTTTTTACAGTTGGCATATTTACACATAGTTGGAGCTCGAATAGACAAGCTGCACAAACCAGAGTCACATGGTAGAAGCAGAGATGCATACTTGCGATACAACATATGTTAAACTGCGTAGCTGCAGGGTTTCGCACTTTATCAAGTCCTGTCATTTTTTAAAATGTTAAGGCATGCATAGTTTTTGTGGAGAAATGAACTGTGAAATAAAAACTGTGATGGTGTAGTATTTTGCTTACCCAAAATGACCGACTTGCTCAGGTTGACAGTTGACAAGGATGTTAACCGCATCATCTGAGTTTTCTTTGTCCAAATCAACCTCATAGGTTGACAGCAATTTCCTCTGCATTTCCAAAAACAAATATTGCTTAGGAATCATGGTTCATGCTGGCTGTCCCTTGAAATGGTCATCCAGATTGAGGTTGTAAAATGCATTAGGGGGTTGGGTAACATGTCAAAATAGGTTATTATTAAGTGCAGTCAAAACGGCTCAGGTTGGGCCAGCCCACAAACACTTTTTAATTGAATTTTTTTTTTAATATTTAAATGAATAATGTGCTATAAATAAATATAAAAAATTATGCTATTACAAACATAATATAACTAACATTTAAGAGCTTAATATAGATTACAGTTTGGTTTGACTTTCAGTCTGTGTGATTGGACTAGACATGTTTCCTTCTTAGTTAAAACCTTCAACTTAATCCACTTGACCTGTTTCTTTTACAGTTGTATACTTCAACTTGACTCATTTGACCCATTAGAGATGGAAAACATAACCATCTTGACCCATCTATTGTTTTAGGAGTGAAATCTGGCAGTCTGGCACCTCTTCATAGATATGTGTTGTGCATGCTACAAGATAGAGTAGTAAAGTTGAAGTACACTTACGTGGTCTTCAAAATCAGGACTGGTCAAGTTGATGGAGAGGTTTCTCATTAGCAACAACACCTGAAAGATAGAGACCAAAATGTAAACTCAATTGATCATTTGCAAGCATTAGCATAATTGAGGTAGCCAAACACAAAAACACCTGCAACACACAAGTCATCACACACACAAACTGTATATTCTAGAAAGAAATAAGTGTCACAACGGACATTTTCGGATCCAGGTGGATGAGAATAATGAAGTTAGAGAGCATACTGTTTCAACATCAATAGGGTCCATCTTTTTGAGTCTCTGCACGTGACCAATGGCATTTGGATCAAACACACTTCCAATGAAGCCGTATACTTGAGCAAAGTCAGGCAGAACTGCACCAATGTGAAAAAGAATATAAATTTTTTGGACTACTGTTGTATTCAGTAAGCTGGGAGAAACAGAGAGGATTTTGTAATACTCATATTCTTTGATGGCAAGAAGAAAGCAAAGCATATAACAAAGCATGCAAGTAACTAGTTACCTCTTAATGGAAGTCCATGACTCCTCCTTTGTTCGTGTAGTTCATTTGTTGGCCGTGTTTTGGGAGCACTCTCATTACTGCTGCAACAGTTAACAGCCCCCGCTTGGCCTCCAGATACCAAATCATCTGTAATTACATATTAAATGAAGATAACTAGTAAGATACAAACAATTAGTAAGGAATAAGATGCAGAGGATAATTATGAATATCAACAAGAGGTGGAAATTCAATCCATTCATACATAAACAAGTCAATCGGATTGCATTATAGGACAACCTACCAGTTTCCAAAGAATTTTTCACCACGGTAAAGGGATCATTCTGTATAGATTCAGGATCAGTAAGAGCAGCAGGTGAGGTTTGAAATGACGCTGTATCATTTGAGAGCACCGGAGCTGTTGAACACAGCAAACCTAATAAGTTTTACATTGAAGAAACATTATAAAGTAACCTTCCTACGCCCCAATTTTGTCATATACAGTACTAACCAACTTTTGGAGCCTTTTGTGGATATGGATGAGCAGCTTTCCTTTTAGCACGAGGGGGTGGCAGATGTTCGTTAGTACCACTTTTTTGAACCTTCAGAAAGTACTTTTGTGCATGACTACGGATCTGCATATGTCACTCACAACCTTTAGTTATGTATTATAAGACTTCCAACAGAATGAGCAACATTTACAAAGCAACTTACAAATATTCAATTAAACATCTTTCAGAAATAAATTTGGTATGAATTTAGGAAAAAACATCACCAGCAACCTTTACCTTTTTCCCAAATCAAAAAAGATACCCTCATTTGCATTAAGCATGTTATTATCCTGAAAGATATTGGTAGTGATCAATTCACAAGGTTTTTATGATATGAATTGTCCATACGATGCATTTGTACACATATGTGAAGTCTGAGCTGAAGATAAATTTAATGCCTTCTATTCATAACGAAACATAGGGAAATGTTGTAAGAGAATCATTGTGTACAAAAGGGATTGTTGCAGTCCTTCCTTGCAGGACGGTCTCTACTAATAATAAATTTGCATGAAAAAAGAGTTTGCTATTACAAGCAACGTTTATTGAAGAAAAGGAAGTGCAGAACTCGCCTGGATGACAGTCTTTGAACCTATGAAAGCTTCAATTTTCTTCCAATCTCGATCAAAACTGTAAACCAATGGAGTACAAGAAAAAATTAGGTAACTGATCAACGTTAAGAGAAATCTATGAACTAGAAACCACAGGTATACGTGGGGCCGATTTCGGAAATGCAATCAGGGTTTCATGGAAAACCTCAATCCCTGGATCATGCTCACTATGGCATTCCTTGCCAACAAAACAGTACCAGCAAGAGGAGCTTAGCTCATCAAATGTTTCTAATTTGTGTTTATACGGTGCCCATTCCTGGTTTTACTGGCGATAAAAATAACCTATTCGCAAGATTACGTTCTCAAGTTAATTGTTTTAGTAGAAGCCTAGGCAGGTTGATAGTTCATTTATATGTTTGGGTGTGACAGAAGAAGCTCAGAACAGTTACTATGAAGCATGAAAACTTCATAAAGGTTTTTTAATATAATGGCGGGAAAATGGCACCTCGCAAGCGTCTTTATGTTAACTGATTCACTCCCAAGGTATCTCATCTTGAATGAAGTGAAGGCGTATAGGAACTTGGTAGGTATTGTGGTTAGGACGATAAGTTACAGTTCTAATCTGATTCCAAACAAATTTTGCAGCATGCTAAACTGAATTGCTGATCTATTCAAGAAGAGTAGAAAACTAATACGTTGGACAGTGCGTGCTATTTTATAGCATATATATCAGGGACTTGTAGTTTGCCTTCCAAATTTTAGAACAATATCTAGTACCTTTTTTACGAACCTTAAATCTAAAATGTCAAACTTTTCTTTGTTCAAAGTTTCATTCTGATGCTCCTGCGTGAGTATTCATTTCTATATGTACATGAATACATGGCCAATAGTCCATCTAAGTAACCAGGCTTGAATACCAAAGGCTAAACCTGCTGACCAGTTGTCCATATGGTGAGTTAAATAGTACTTCAAGAGTTCAAGTAGACCCATCGACACATAGAGAGCAGATCAGCAGACACTTCATTCATGGGTAAAATTAATACTGATGATGTACTTTAGCTAAACTTATGACCCCAAAAAACCTATCAAGAAAAGTTCTATTTTTATCATACTGGTATGCATGTGTTGGACCAAAAAAAAAAAGACTGAAAGGTAAAAAAATAAAATAAATTATGTATACACAAAATTAACAACTTCTATAGATTACAAAAGCATCCTCCCTGAACTTCAAATAAGGAGTCTAACTGGCAAATGCAAAGGACTTACAAAAGATTTAAGGTCAAATTTCTGTTTCCGGAAAACCTCATATCTATTATGTCGGGTCATACAGAATCTGTTGTGGATCCTCTGATGAGCATTCATTCTTTACTAGAAAAGGGTGGTGCACGTAAATGGGGAAGAATGCATTGTAGTACAGTGAGTCAAGGAGCGCTCACAATTCTATCTTTTTTAAAATAACATTTTCTATGTGGGACTACTAGCCTCCCTCTACATCCTTGTCATTGATGGGAAATTTTTATTTAATCATAAAACTCCAATAAGATAAATAAAAAAATAATCTTCGTGCACTCTAACTTCTCCCAAATCTTATGTATGGAAGGTAGATCCATCACTTGAGTTCAAATAAAAAAATAAAAATAAATAATGATAATAATATCACTGATAAGAATATAAGATTAGGTTATATTTGATTTTAAACAGCTACCTTGATAATAAAAGGGATGAGGGTCTATACCTATGTTCTTCTACATCCATCTTGAACTACTAGATGACATGTTGTTGAAGGTGTTATAGTCCTAGTAGGTGGAAGGAGGCAAGTCCTGAAGGTACTCCACGAATGATTATTAGATGAGTACGAAATAGAGGGAGTGCTAAGCTTGATAGATGTAGAAACTAGAAAGTGAAGAAATGTTGACTAAGTTTTCAGGATAGAGTAAAGGACTCATATTGGCTATATAATGTATAGAATAAGTGTCTGAGAATGAGATGAAATAACGTCAAGACCAACAATGGCATAAATCCTATTTTGATGGTCTAACTTGTTTTCAGAAGAAACAAGCAAGAAGAAAGACCCCAAACCGTTTTACTGATTAGTTTGATCCCGTCTTTATAGCACTAGAGGTCCGACATTAATTTTACAAACTTCTGTATACCTAGTAAATTAGGCTAATTACCATATATGCATCAGCGACTCAGCCAGACACCAACATAAAATTCGCTCTCTCAGGTTTGATTTCCAAGTCTTCTAACAAATAGAGCAACTTTATAACCTTTTAAAAACATGTTATCGTATATTCACCATGTTTAGCATAAATTCATCACTACATGTGCTGATGTGCTTCCTACCAAATATAATTTTATCTAATACGTTAGAGGTGATAGCAACACTACCGTGTTCAGCATGTGGCATAGCAATGTAGCAATACAGCCATACATACAAAAAATATCTCCAATTTCAAAATCCACAAAAGTAGATCCTCAAACTTTCAGCCTAATCATCGGATATAAGAAATTCACGGAAATTAGCTTCAGCATACCTGATACACTCTAAAAAACTGTACTAATTACAAATTGTAGAGGCATTCTGCCAGGGCAATTGCATGACATCACGATTAACTCATCACAATCCACCAATAAATGTGATCACTGTTAATTTATAACATTTCCTAAACATGAAACCCTAACGCCTAATAATTATGATAGAGTAAGCTCTCAGCTCCATTATCAAAGCTCGTACAGACTAATGATTAATCGTAAAATAACACCAAACCCTGATGAGTTTCACAACTACGAATAACATAGAATATATAAATCTGCAGTTATTAAAAAGTGAAATTAAACTATGCAAACGGATATAAAACCCTAGAATCGTAGCAGAATACATCTCATCAGCTCAATTTGGTGAAAATTATACACGCACGCACATGAATATATAAATACACATATATATATTTGAAAATTAAACACCTATATATAATATACAAATACTCACAGTTGAAGTGCTTCAAGGAACTTATCATGTTCCGGGTCGGTCCAGCTTTCTCTGGATTTGGAAATGGTGTAGGGTTTTCTGATCTTCCTCGACGCGTCATCGGTAGGTGAGTTTGTTGACGGCGGAGCAACGGCGGCGGTTGGGGTGGAGATGGAGCCAGTAGTAGGTGGAGCCATGCCCATTGGATTCGAGTAAAATGGCGAACGGAATTTAGGTATACTGATACATGTGACTCGTGTGTGTGTGTTTGGTGGTGTAATTAGTGTGTGTATTTTGTTTGTTTGGTGTCGCTGTGAACGATGATGAGGAAAGAAGAAATGATGTGGCTTGGTTTTGTGATGGGCTATGGTTACATGTAACGCGACCCTACTGTAAATATCTGCACCTCACAGATAGTTACAGGCTTACAGCCATACATAAATATCTAATAAATCTTTTTATGGTTAATTGCATGTTTAGTCCCTAGTTTTGTAAGTAAGTTGCAAGTTGAGAATCCTTTGATTATTTTTTTGTACTTTTGTGTTTTTGGGTCCAAAATGAAATATTTTGCCTCCCTCGAATTTATGTTAGTGATGGTACTGGGCCTATCGGCGTACATGTTGACGAAATCAAAAAAGCTTATAAAAAAGCACACTTGTCAATTTCATTTTCATGTTTGAATAACTATAAATAACATGAATAATTTGTACACCATCAAAACTACTTCATATACCATTAAATATGCATTATGGTGTCATACAGTTCAACACTGTAAAGCATAGTTAGTGGTGTACAGATAATTTTTAGTGGTGTACGAATCATCACTTATAAATAATATTAAACCATGATCTTGTTTTTGACTTCCGTAAGATGATGGAGGGGCTAGAAGTAGAAGATCACAGTTGCACATGGAACATATCTTAAATGACAAGTTAGGTCCATTAGATTGACCGAACTCAAAAGGCTTAAGATTGTGAAATTTCGATTAAGGGTAAACATCGATCATCTATACTACATTATAAAACGTTACTTTTCCTTTATTGCCTTAAACTATTCAAGATATAAAATTACTTCCCTATCCTTAAAGATGCAAAATTGGAAACATTTAGTAAGGACATTTTTGAATCTAATTCTCTATAATGGGTAATTGTTACATTAATTTAAATTGTTTATGATAACATACTTTTTTCATTTTTGGCGATAACCTTAAATTATTAAACGACAAAAAGATACTTAAACTATTCAAATATTGTAAGCTACAACGTCGACCATTACTACATTTTCCTTACAAATGTATAGCGCGGGTAATTTTTTAGTAAAGCATAAAAAAAACATTGCAACCAATTATAATTAAGGGTTAAGTGTGTAATATATAAGAAAGTCGGTGATAATAGTATTTCCTATGGTTAAAAAAACCACTCCCAATCACTTTTCACATGTTTGGCCGTTTGGGTTACATCAGTTTTTTCTCCAAATCATTTTTTACAACTTTTGCCCTACATTAATCAACCACTACTAACCACTTTCATCAATTTAAATATTCCCTACTATAAAAATTATACAATATGTTGTAAATATTTAAGCATCAAGGAAAGTAAACTTCGGGGTTCTCACGAAGAATTGGAAGAATCAAGGCCGATTTTGAAAGAGACGTTATGAGATTAAGAATAACATCGCTTTGGTGCTGAACCAACATCAAAACTATAATGTGTAACATCCACTTTAGAGGTCTAGTGGTAATCTGGTAATTTCCTGACTTTAATTTATTATTTAATGTGTTAGGAAATTAGTTGTTTATTATATTATGTTTAATTGTGAATAGCAAGTAAAAAGTCAAATGACTTATTGTGACTAGTAAATTATTGCTTATTTTAAATTTATACAATTGAAGGTAAAATAAAATTGTTGGAATCGTAAATGGTTTTTAGGTTCCAAACAATAGGTTTAGAAGGAGATAAATTTTAAAGGAATATAAGGTCGGTTTATAGGTTGAGCTGACTTACTATTCCCTTTTTGTTTCTAAACTCAATAACAAGAACTCACACATATAGCAAGAAAACTATCATCAAAATTGAAGTTATAACAAGGTTGTGAATTGGATTTAGCTTCATCATCATCATAGTTCCTTCTTCCTTGATTGTGAGTTTTATGTTCTTGTTCTACTTAATTTATAAACTTGATTTTGTGGATTATGGTAGAACATAGATAGGTTAATGATTTGATATGAAATTGAAGCTTGAATAGGTGATATGTGATGTTGGTAGATGTTACTTGATGCAATAAACTGATTAGAAAATCTGGGTTGTATTGTTTTGGGTTAAGAATTCGGGTGCTGGGTTTTTATGAAACGCCCCGATTTTTTTTTTCTTTTTTTTTTTTTTAACTTGTTTCAAAACTCATATAATAAAGTCCCAACAATTTAAACCCATTGTGAAACACTATCATGTAAGTAAGTAGAACAAGACTGTTTTAGTTAGCTAGAACTAGAACAAGGCTATTTTAGTTCTTTTCCAACTTGTAATACCCCAAACATTTTACACAAATACATATTTTAAACACAAACATACTTTATATTATATATCTAAAGCGTTGGTCCCAAAACATAGATATATTAGATATTTACAAAACGTGCCAAAAGAAAACTTTACCAAATTCTATAAGTACAAACCATACTACTAAATCCGGGTGTTATATAAAACTTTTCAAAACCATATATTAACAAAAGATCAGAGTTGGCGCGATAAGTCAAACATCCAGTCAAACACCCACGACACGAACCAAGCATCTAACCAAAATCTGCAAAACATTTAACAACGAGGGATTAGCGTATTGCTAAGTGAATGGGACCGTAACCGACGGTTCAATCCATTTATAACAAGTCTTACAACAAAATAAACTTAAACACATAAGCACATAACGTCAAGAGGATCAGAGGTTCCTGGTATACCATCACAGAAACCTACCAATAGCTTGAGTACTACCTTCACTGACATGAGTACATCCTCAACTCTGTGTATCGGAAGACCCAGACAGTTACACAGTAGTACACAAGCCCAAGCAACCAACGTTGACCTCTGAATCAACACATAGTCAACCAACCAAGCAACCAATAATCAACAACCAATAACAATCAGCAACTACAAATCAACTAACCAATAGCACAATATAAACCAAACAATAATAACATAATATATCCAAAACTATCATGGTTTACCCGTTGTAACCGAACCCGTTACAACTGAGTTGAACCGAGGATTACAGTAACCACTCACCAAAAGTTGACTGAACTCCAAACTCAGTGGTCTTATATTACTGAGTTCTTTTCTGCTTATCTGAAATCACCAATATCAATAAGTCAGTAATAATTCAACATTGATATTCATTTCATATACATATAACATATAATTTAACAACATATTTAGAAATCAAATAATACTCATACAACTCTTTCTCATAAATCTACTATTTTATTCGACCCGTTTGACTTTCAAAGTTAACTTCATCACAATTTTGTCAATTTAATCCAAGCTTCGCTATGATTATATAAGTCACCACTTTACCTACCAATTTACCTCTCTTAATCCATCATTATAAGCTAACTTTCATTCATACATCTTACTACATTTGATAAACACTTTTACAACACTTTAGTATGTTTTGTAAAAACTGGACAGCAGCTGTTCAACTCAGTTTTCGACCAACTTAAAATCAGATCTGGGCACCAAGGCCATAACCAACAGAAAATAGACTTTCCCACCTTTCCAACGATATATTACACATCAAAAACGGAGCTACGGTTATTTAGTTATGATTTTTCAAAAACAGTCCATTTTTATGCACAAAGTTGTCCAAATCCGAATTTTTACCAAAATCATGCCAAATCGATTCAAATATGTTCAAAACACTTTTATTGATTAAATACAACTCAAACAACACTTTTGGGACTGATTTTCAACAAGATTAACATTCAAAACAATTCATCTTTACAACTCTACACAAACAAATACATCTATATATCATATATTACCTATTTACTTTCAAATCCTCAATTTTTATTTACATAAACCCTAATTTGCAAATCTCCAACAAACATAAAGAACACAAGATTTCAACGTATATCTATCATAATATCATCATTTACTACTCATTTCATATCGAATTCCCAAATTGTAACATAAACCCTAACTTTTAAAACTCAAACTGAAGAACACTAGCAAATTCTTGAATGATATCAACATATAATCATCATGTAATCTTTCAATATCAGTTTATTACATAATTTCACATTCAATCTCATATATATAATGAACCCTAGCTCATGAATTAAAAGGGGATACATAGCAATTATGAAGAACACTTACAACAACAAGAAGATGATGATTTAGTTTCTCAAACTTGAATCCACAAAATCAGATTGTTAGTTTTCTTTTGATTCATTTTTGATTTCTTTTGAAAGGAAATAGAGAAAAAGAGTTTGAGAATTTAGGAGATGAAATTGGGGAAAAGTTGGTGAAATGCATCTGGATAAACTCCCACCGCCCCCATTTTAATTTAAGTAGCATTATACTCCTTTCTAGCCTATTGTTTGGAACCCGAAAATACCCGTGAACCAAAATACTTTTATTTTACCGTCAACTTTATTTATTTAAAATAATAAATATTTTATCAGTCACAATAAAATCGGTAACTCTTTTAGCCATTTATTTTCAAATAAACCGAATAAAATATTTCCCGTTATTAAAATATTCGATTATTTCCAGACCCAGAAACAGGGTGTTACATTTTAGAACTGCATATCGCTGGAAGAAAGGGAGTACCCGGCGAGTAAACGGGTAAACTGGGCCGGGGAAAGTTTTATACGACGGGTAAAATGAACGGGTAAAATCGAAATTGTTCTGGTCAAGTTTGGAGCTGGGAAGGAAGTAAGTACCCGGCGGGTAACCCACATTTTGTAGTAACTTGTATTTTAGTTCAAGTACTTGTGTTTTTGTTTATGTTATACCAATTATGTACTGGATTACTAATTTATATTCTCGTTTGTTCTCAGACACGGAGAAGACTTAGTAATATAAGATTTCTGAGTTAACAGCTGAGCCTATCAGGTGAGTGGATCTGTAACTCTCAATATGATTTAGTTGTAACAAGTTTGATTACAACGGGTAGACGTAATAGTACTATTGATAGACTGTTTAATCTGCCATGATGATTATGGTTATGTGTTTATCTGGCCATTGGGCATTAAGTGATATATTCGGAGGTCAACACTGGTTGGGCTTGGTTGCTATTGTTTGGCCGGCGGGGGTTTCTTATACATATCGTTTATAGAAACATGTGTCATGTGAAGATAGTAACAAGCTATCGGTTAACATCTGTATTGGCATGCAGTTGGTTTTAAGTGTTCTTGGAGGGTCACCGCGGCATGAGAGTACCTCAAGAACCACCGATCCTCTTGGTGTTATGTGTTTACGATTATTTGATGTACACAGATTTGCTATGCTAAGTTAGACTGTTGTTTATACATTCTCTCACTTAGTCTTGTACTAATCTCACCACCCTACTTCTTGCAGATTATGATTTTTGATATAACGGGCTGGGCAAGAAGCTTTATATTTATGGAATGTTTGACGACCAGCTTACTCTGATAATGTTTTGATAACTTAATGTTGTGTTTGCATTATATAACACCCAGTCTGATATACTGTAATTTTGGAACAATACGACTTTATATATGTACATATATGTAATGTAAATTATCAATATATGTTTTGACATACGCATCCGATATATTGTGTATTTATAAAAAAAATGGTTCCTAAAATAGGGGGTGTTATATATGTTAGGTTTTCTATTCCCTAAGTAGATTAATATACGCAGCGAAATTATATCAAAATAATTAATCTAGGGCAATTAGGAAACTAAACCCTAAGGGATCTTAAGTTGAATAAAAAAAAGAAATAAACAAATAGATAAAGAGGAAAATACTAACCTTTGAGAAAAACCAATTTCTCACGCGCAGACGATTTTGCAGAGCTTCCTTACTTAGAGGCGAGTGCCAAAACTAGAACACCTCTAATGGCTCACACCCAAGAACTAAGAGAAATTCTCAAACTCCTAGGGTCCCGACTCTAAGTCGTGTAAACTCTCACAAGGAGTAGGAATGAGAAAGAGAGAGAAAGAATTGAACTCTATTCAATTCTGGGATGCCTTTGAAAGCATAGGATATGTCCCTATTTATAGGGGAGAGGGAAGCCCAGGGTTTGGTCCCCCAGCCGATGTGGGACAAACCTCCAGGAATTCCAATCGGCGGTTGGATCCGTTTGTTCCACCGCCTCAATCCTCTTGACTCCAGCCGCCGGTTGAACCTTCCAACCGGCGGTTGGATCATGCTTACATAATATTCTTTTAGTTTCAATCAATATTCAATTAATAAACTAATTATAATATTAATTTCAATTAATATTATCTCTCTATTTATTTCTCTTACTGATCATTGAGGGCGACCCAAAAAGGACTCTACTTTTAATGATAGTCTTACCAATTAGTTATGATCTTGGACACTATTCCAAAAGTCTCCCACTTGGACAAGTCATCAACTATTATTGGTCTCAAGTCTATCCATTAACTAAGCAGAGAGTGGCATTCAACGCAACTGCCGAACTCTGAATCTTATCTTAGAGTTAGCCCTTTAGATAAGTGATCAACTATTCATTTGTTCTACTGATATCGTATGAATCGAGACATGGATTTTAATCAATCTCAAGATTCATAATTTGTTTTTTGATTTCCGATTACTTTGACAATATGAGACTATTGAACTATCAACTTAGTCTCGGCCAGGCCTAGCACTTTAGAGTCAATCGTTAATCATCAGAGGGCCCAAGATATCGCTTTTTCCATTTAGGCGAAAAGGAACAAATAAATTTCGACTACATAGCACTAGTCAACTCATCATGTCATACCTAGCATACCCTTTATAACTGGCAGTTACGCACAGCGTTTGAATAGACTAAAGTATAACAGACTTGAAAAACTAGAAACTCAATGCATTTCCATTTCAAGAATAGAGGATATTAGCATCTTAAAATCACTCATGATTTAATCCATGAAGTGATCTCTTTAAGTACGGGTCTCTCCTATACTTAAATCCCCATTAAGTACCCATGAGTGTTGCAGCATTCTCCATGCCATGTTCAATCTCCATAGACAATCTACTAACACTTCATGAAAGTCTTAATTCATCACTTACTTACAAGAATATGAACGACTGAGGAGGTTTGAGTAGAAACTGTTTTACTCAGGAAGTGGGTTCTAAACATGCAAAAATGAAACACAATGACAAACAATAGTAAATGGCAGAACTCCTTCCAATAAATAAATCTCCGTTATTTAATCACCAAGTCTATTACAATTTCATCATTGTTTACAATGTTTCAAAATCAAATGCACAACTAAAACTTTACATTATCTCTTAAACCTATGCTCCTAGCATGTTCATCATGTTTGGACTTTCCCAGTGGCTTTGTGAACGGATCAGCTGGATTTTCCTCTGATCTTATGCTTTTCACAATCACGTGTCCTTCTTCTACTTTTCTTCGAACAAAATGGTATTTTCTTTCAATGTGCTTTGACTTTCCGTGATCCTTGGGTTCTTTACTCAAGGCGACTGCACTTTCTTTATCACAGAATATTTCAATGGGGTCTTGAACCGTTAGAACAACTCCAAGATCTCCAATGAAATTCTTAATCCAGATAGCTTCCTTTGAAGCCTCGCAAGCCGCAATGTACTCAGACTCGCACGTGGAGTCTGCCACCGTATCTTGCTTGAAAATTTTCCATGTCACCGCTCCCCCATTAAGTAAGAATACCCAACCAGACTGTGAACGACTATCATCTCTTTCTGTTTGGAAACTAGCGTCACTATAACCCGTTACTCTGAGTTCTTCTTCTCCACCATAAACCAAGAACTTGTCTTTAGTATTTTTCAAGTACTTGAAAATGTTCTTTATAGCTGTCCAATGACCTTCACCAGGATTCTGCTAATGTCGACTCATTAAGCTTAAAGCAAATGAGACATCAGGTCTTGTACACGTCATGGCATACTTGATCGATCCTATAGCCGAAGCATATGTGATTCGACTCATTCTTTCCGATTCTTCCTTAGATTTCGGACAAAGATCCTTACTAATCTTTATACCATGGTGTAAAGGTAGATTCCCTCTCTTAGAGTTCTCCATTTTGAATCTTTTCAAAATTTTATCTAAGTACGTGTGTTGAGTCACTGGTCGCTGACCATGATGAAGTCACTGGTCGCTGACCAACTCAACTGTTCACTACTCGATGAAGAAATGGATTGTATCGAAGCTGCTGTTTCTAATGATAGGTTTCGCTGATCGTCATTCATTCCGCTTGATATGTTGAGGAAGATTTAAAGCTCAACTTGGTGTGTCGCTGATCTACGTCAGCGAGAGCCTTACTTATTCAAATCAATAAAGGCATAAGTCACTGCCAGAATAACAGCTAATCACTGAAGATCTTTAGTTCAATTCATTCTACAAGAGCATGTTAGCTCGCAGTGAGTGAGGAGGATTGCTGCATCTTCAAGGACTATTCAATAAAGCCTCTCAATCATCAAGTACTAAAAAGTACTGTACTTATCTATACATCAGCAATAGTGTTCCAGTTCGAATTATGTCCGAAAGATTACGTGGCAGCTAGTGATTGGTTTTAAGGTAACGAGATATTTGCGGTAACAGAATTGGGACCCGCAGAATGTCGGTTCATCAGAGTTCAAACCAATCAAGCAGCGACACGTGTCCTTCCAAGATCCTATTTTGTATGCGATATTTTAGGAACTCTTGTAGTATAAATAGTTCAGTGTTTTGTACTGTTGAGGCTAGTCGTTCAATTCGTGTTAATCACTTGTGTGTCAGTGAGTAGTTTGTCTAAGCACGATTTAGCGATTCATAGAGTGAACAGTCAGCGTGTTTGTCCACTGCTGTTCATCTCGATTGTAATAGTTTAGCTAAGTGTTTGAATTGGATTAACTTTGGTTAATCCATTCCGCATTCAACACTTGTGAATTTTATGATCAATACAATTCACCATTTCAGCTACTATTACATTGTTCTTTGATATTGTCATATATGTTATTTGATATACTCTGTTTCTGTTATAACGATTAAGAACTTTCAATTAACTTAGTTAAAATCAGAAAAAGTTTCTAATTGTATTCAACCCCCCTTCTACAATTAAACTTTACACTTTGCGATTCCAAATCACTAATCAATAGTGATTACGGGACTCTCAATTGGTATCAGAGCAGAGTTGGTTTAACTTCAATTAACCAGGTCTGCAATGGAATCTGTAAAGTACAGCTGTGTTGACTCTGACTATCAAAAGGGAAATGGTTCTACAACCAAACCTCCAGCTTTTGATCCTTCAAGGATTGAAACTTGGGTGTCCCGGATGATGATGTTTTTGGACTTAGTTGATGACCGTCTCTGTAATATCATAACCAATGGTCCACATATCCCAACTACTATTGTTCCTGCTGTAATTGCAACAGCTACTACTCCAGCTATACCAGAAATGGTTTTACCTAAAAGAGAGGAACAATGGACTGATGAGGATAGGCGATTGGTTAGACTTGATAAACAAGCTAAAATCTATATAGGCATGGCACTTCCTGATGAAGTGTTCGAATCAATCACGCTTTGTAGAACTGCTAAAGATATGTGGAATACCCTTAGGAATATATATATTGGAACTCCTGATATTATTCGCTGCAGGGAAGTCAATCTCACTCGCCAGTATGAGCTGTTCGCAATGGAACCAAATGAATCTCTGTCTTCCACTTACACCAGATACCAGTCACTGATGAACAAAATGGAGAAGGCTGGTATAGGCAAGGAACAGAGATTTGTTGTTGAAAAGTTTCTTGAGTTGCTGCCAAGGAAAATCTGGGGAACCATTGCAACGTGTACCAGACAGAGAAATGATTATTCAATTCTGAATTTAACTCAGGTCTATGGTATTTTGCTCAATTGGGAGCAGTCTGAAAAGCAAGCTGATCAGAGTGAGCATATTCGTGCTACTCTTGGAAGTCAGAAGATATCCAATGCCCTTGTAGCAGAGCTTGATGAAATCGATCAAAGACAGAAGTCAAAAGTGTCCAAGAAAAGTTCGAAGTCACTGATAGCTGAAGAGGAAGGTGGTCAAGATGAAGAACAGTCAGAATATGAGTATGATGAAGGATTGGAGAAGCTTGAGAAGGATATGGCTATGATGGTTGCTAATTTCAGAAGGAACACCAGATCAAAAAGATTCGCTAGGGCTCCATCATCTGATAAATTTCAATCCAAAGGTGAATGCTACAAGTGTAACACCCCCAAATTCGTTTAGCGGAAGCATTTGTTTAAGTATGGGGAGTGCCACAATACACGGTACATGCATACGTATCAGAGCATATGATTACAACAGAACATAATATATTAAGATGCCAAAAGTATTAATTACAAAGTTTACGATTCATTGAATCGTACAAGTTAAAAGTAATAAGTTTACAAAAGTAGATTTCTGGAATATGACTAAAACAGTTTCAGTTATACTAGAGAAATCCATATGTTTCCAAAAAGTTGGCATCCTAAAACTTCACGGGTCGCCTAATTCTCCATGTGTATTGGCGATTCTTACATGCGCAGCTAATTCCCTGAAAAACATAGTAAAAGTCAACAACGAGGTTGAGTGAATTCACAGGTTTTATGTTTACAAGTTCAGTTTTGATAAACCACGGTTGTTTATAACGTATCGTTGGAATGTCACCCAAAAGTACAGTGTTGTTGGGATGTCACCCAAAAGTGTAGTTCGTAAAACCAACTACGTTTCCCAATAGTTGTTTGTAGGAAAGTTCGTATCCTAGTAGTTGTGGGAAAGCAGTATCCTATTTTCAAGTATGTTCTGTAGGAATACATGTATCCTAATCGTAGATATGTTTCGTTGGGATGTTGCCCCAAAGTATAGTTCAAGTTATAGTAGGAATGTAGGTATCCTAGTAGTTGATCGTAGGAATATCAGTATCCTAATCGTTGTGTCTCGTAGGAATATCAGTATCCTAATTGTTTGGTGGGACCATGTCAGTAGGAACCCGGTGCCCATGTCAGTAGGGACTTTTCATCAGTTTAATAACAATAGTAGACCCATGTTCGCAGGATCTAGTGCCCATGTCAGAAGGGACTTTTCAACGGTCTGTGCCCATGTCAGTAGGGACTTTTTAATAGTTTGTGCCCATGTCAGTAGGGACTTTTCAATAGTTCGTGCCCATGTCAGTAGGGACTTTTCAGTTGCTTATGCCCATGTCAGTAGGGACTTTTTAATAGTTCAATCAGTTAAGTAAATAGTGTTGCTGGTCGTTCTCCAGCGTTTTCAAAACAGTACCGGTCGTTCTCCGGTTTATCAAGTATAGTTTATCCCGTTTGTAATGGTTTGTCGTATGAAAACGTTATTTCATAAACATTAGTTGTGTGACAGTTTAACAGTTTCAATGTACTCTAATCGTTCGAGTAAAACCAGTATACAATCATGTATGTAAAAGCATTTGACTATGTTTTCCACCCCTGTTTAAAGCAGTTAAAATAGTAAATGTAGGGGCTGTGAACTCACCTGTTGAGTTAAGTTGCGTGCGAGTGCTAGCAAACCTAAGCCCAAGTACAGTCTGAAATCTCCTAACGCCCTAACGTATGAGATTTAATAAGTATGTGGATGTCTAAGTTAATCATCCATGCTAGTGTTCGTACAACCAATGTTATGTCCAAAGTGTTTGTTAAACGTTCACGTTTGTATTTCGTTGTTTGTGAAAATGTATACGACTCGTTGGTGATAGTTTGAAATCACAATTTCAGCAAAATAAGTGTGTTTGTAATGTTTGTATCGTTCGTATATCGTATCGTATGTAAATATTCGTTTCCGGTTAAGTTCGACACTTAGTTTAAAAATAAGTTGCAAGTTTTCTGTTTTTGGCGACACTGGTCTAGTGTCGCTATAGGCGACACTAGTTAGGCGACACTAGGTGAGTGTCGCTAGATTCCTGATTTTTAATTGGGTAGCGACACTTGGTTAGTGTCGCTATAGGCGACACTTGTTCAATTGTGGCGTCACTAAGGTAGTGTCGCTAGGATGAATCTGGTTAAGTATTTCGGCGACACTTAAGTAGTGTCGCTATAGGGGCGACACTTAGGTATAGCGACACTTAGCTAGTGTCGCTAGCACTGTTTTTGGCACATAGCGACACTTCCAACTGTTCGACGAACAGCTTGAAAAGGTCGGGTTTTTGGTCGATTTTGGACGTTTTTGGTTGTATAAATCACTAAAACATGGAAATCTAAGTATACTAAACATGAAACATGAAAGAAAACTTCGAAATCAAAGGATTTACGGAAAATGTCAGAAACTTACGCGTGTCGGTTTTGAAATCCGAAAAGGTAGAAATGTAGATCGTGATCCCGTGATCGTTTTCTTCTAAAGGAGTATGATGATTTGTTGAGTTTTTGTTGTAGTTTTTGTGAGTTTTGTGTGGTTTTTGGTTAAGTTTAGAGAAAGGGATGAGAGAAAAAGGAGTGAAGAGAGAGAGAGAGTGAAAGAGATGAATGGAAGAAAAGAGGTGGGGAGGTGGGTTTTGTTTCCCTTTTTCGCCTCCCGTGTTTGCGTTCCGTGTTTGTTTACCCGATCGTTAAATGTTATACTATTTTAATTTGGTAACTTTTTAAATATGTATTCGAATTTATTTTAGTCGAGATATTTTATAAAGATGTTTTTGTTAAGTTATAAAAATTTAAAAGTTTATTTTGTTTCATTTTGTCAGAAATGTTTCGAGTTGTTTTAGTTTGCGAAATACTTTGTAAATATTATTGACATAATATTTAATAGTTAATAACATTATTTAATAATTCAGTTTTATCAAATAATTTTGTTCACCAACAGTCGTATATTTTTGTCGTGTTTGTTCCAATCGTTTCGTAGGTAATTACATCTAACTACAAATAAGTAATACTACGTGTATTAACTAGTTGGGCTTTGCTAGACTTACCTCTAAAATGTGTTGTGAATTCACTCAAGTAGGGAATTAGCCTAATAATGCAAGTGATTAACGTTAATAATCGCGATTAATTTGGTGGGGTGTCACATTCTCCCCTCGTTAGAGAAATCTCGTCCCGAGATTTAAAATCAAGTCGGATCGCCCGCGGTGTATGTTCAAGCGAGTAGCATATGTAGAAGGTTTGAAGCACAATTTATTAAGCATCAGTCAGTTTTGTGATTCCAAAAACAAGGTACTTTTTGATCATGAAGCTGGTGTTGTTTACAACAAAAAGGGAAGTGCTGTTCTTGCTGCAAACAGGAAAGGGAATACTTATGTGGTCAATATGGATTCAGCACAGTCAGGAACATGTTTTTACTCCAGAACCGTTTCAGAAGAGAAATGGTTATGGCATAAGCGACTTTCTCATCTGAACTTCAAAGCAATTAACAAACTGAGCAGGAATGGTTTAGTCACTGGACTACCAAAAATGTCTTATGACAAAGACAAGCTTTGTTCAGCATGTGAAAAGGGAAAGCATCACAGCTCGTCCTTCAAAAGTAAGCAGACTTCATCAATAACAGAATGTTTTTACTTGCTTCATATGGATCTGTTTGGACCAGTGAGTACGCTAAGTCTTGGTGAAAAAAGGTACTGTTTGGTGATAGTAGATGAATACTCCAGATACACTTGGGTATTTTTTCTCAAAGCCAAAAGTGAAGCTGCCAGCGAGATCATATCCTTTGTCAGGAAAATGGAAAATCTAAATGATGTCACTGTAAAACATCTGAGAAGTGATAATGGTACTGAATTTCGAAATTTTGACCTTGAAAATTTTTGTGATTCAAAAGGTATTTCTCAAAACTTTTCAGCACCAAGAACACCCCAACAAAATGGGGTGGCAGAAAGGAGAAATAGAACCTTGATTGAATCTGCAAGGTCAATGCTCATTGATGCTGGTCTTAAGACCTATTTCTGGGCTGAAGCTGTAAGCACTGCCTGCTACACTCAAAATAGGTCACTGATTGTCAAAAGGCACAGTAAGACAGCATATGAGCTGTTAAGGGGGAGAAAACCTGATATAAGTTTTCTTCATGTTTTTGGTAGTACCTACTACATTCTAAACAAAAGAGATCACTTAGGAAAGTTTGATCCCAAAGCTGATAAAAGAATATTTGTTGGTTACTCAATCATCTCTAAAGCTTTCAGAGTCTATAATAAACGAAGAGAATGTATTGAGGAATCAATGGATGTTACTTTTGATGAATCGTATGATGAGTCACTTACTGATCCAAAAGAATATGAAAATCTTGTTTTTAACAAAATGGATGGTGACTTATCACATGAAATCAAATCAAATGATAAGAAATATAAAAATTTCTCATCTGACTCTGAAGGTGAAGATAATATTCCTGAAATCAATTCCAGTTCTACTTTAGCTGAGAATAATTCAGGAACATCATCTTTACCTACAGATGTCCCATCATCTTCAACTCAATGTCCAAACCAAAACTCGCATAACAACAATACTCATGCTACAAATGTTGATTTGCCCTCTGAACCCTCACAAAGTAATCAAGTCACTGCTGAACCTCAGGGAATGACTAAGTGGACAAAACATATTGATAATCAATTGATTATTGGTAATCCACAATCCAGGGTTCAGACAAGATCAGCAACTGCTAACTTTTGTTTATTTGTAAGTTTTGTGTCTCTAATGGAACCAAAGAAGGTTGATGAAGCACTCACTGATCATCACTGGATAGCTGCCATGCAAGAAGAACTATCTCAGTTTGAAAGAAATAAAGTTTGGAAGCTTGTACCACAACCCGCTGGTAAATCAGTGATTGGAACACGATGGGTGTTCAGAAATAAAATGGATGCTGATGGTGTGGTTACGAGAAACAAAGCTAGACTAGTTGCACAAGGTTACTGTCAGCAAGAAGGCATCGATTATGACGAAACCTTTGCACCAGTAGCTAGGCTTGAAGCAATCAGGCTATTTCTTGCTTATGCAGCTCACAAGAAGTTTAAAGTATATCAAATGGATGTGAAAAGTGCCTTTCTGAATGGCAAGCTGCAGGAAGAAGTGTATGTCAAGCAACCACCTGGATTCATTGATCCAAAACATCCGGGTTATGTTTACAAACTTGATAAAGCCCTGTATGGACTAAAACAAGCTCCCAGAGCATGGTATGATACTCTCTCTGTCTACCTGATAAAATGTGGTTACGTCAGAGGCAAAATTGACAGCACATTATTTATCAAAAGAGATGAGAGAGATGTTATATTAGTCCAGATCTATGTTGATGATATTATTTTTGGGTCTACTAACAGTGACATGTGCAAGGAATTTTCTGATCTCATGACCAAAAGTTATGAGATGAGCATGATGGGTGAATTAACATTTTTTCTTGGTTTGCAAATAAAACAAACCAAAACTGGAATTTTTATAAGTCAAGGAAAATATGTTAAAGATCTGTTAAAGAAATTTGAATTTGCTAATTGCTCAACCCTTGCTACACCCATGTCACCTGTAGTAAAGCTACATGATGATCCTGATGGTAAATCTGTAAACATTACTGCTTACAGAGGAATGATCGGGTCGCTGCTGTATCTAACTGCTAGTAGACCAGACATTATGTTTGCTACATGTCTTTGTGCTAGGTATCAAGCTGATCCAAAGGAATCACATTTACTCGCTGTCAAAAGGATATTCAAATATCTAAAGGGTACTCCTAATCTTGGTCTCTGGTACCCATCTGGTTCAGACTTCTCCCTGAAAGGATACTCTGATTCTGATCATGCTGGAAGCAAACTGGATAGAAAAAGTACATCTGGTAGCTGTCAATTTCTTGGAGAAAAGCTAGTAAGCTGGTCCAGCAAGAAACAAAACTCAGTCTCAACTTCAACTGCTGAAGCTGAATATGTTGCTGCCAGTGCCTGTACTGCTCAAATTCTCTGGATGAGAAATCAGCTTGCTGACTATGGCTTTGACTTTAGTGAAATACCAATCTACTGTGATAGTCAAAGCGATATAGCCATTGCCAACAATCCAGTAATGCACTCAAGGACAAAGCACATTGATATCCGATATCATTTCATCAGGGACCATGTGATGAAAGGTGATATTGAATTGCATTTTATCCTAACTGATTACCAACTCGCTGATTTATTTACAAAACCTTTAGATGAGAAAAGATTTAATTTTCTTATCAGCGAGCTTGGCATGTTAAACTTAAATGACTAGCTCAGCTATCAAGCTCAGTTAGTTATTTTTTTGTTTAAAGGCTTCAATTTTTAATTTGAGTATTTGTTATGTCTCTATATGACCTATATTGTTATTGTCCTATATTTTTTTTTGCTGATTTAGTTAGTATTCTAAGTTGTAACTAGATCATTGAAAGATAAATATAGTAAAATATTACATAGTTCATATCAGACATAATCTATACTCATTTAAAAATATATATATATATATATAATAAAAAAAAATTTCAGAGACCTATTCCTTAGCTGATCTTGTTAGTATTCTAAGTTGTAACTCTTTCAGCGAAAAATAAGTCTCTATAAATGTTATTTTAAACAACACTCATACTCAATGAATAAAAATTATGATTCATATTTACCAGTGATCAAATCTATCTGACTTAGTTAGTATTCTAAGTTGTGACTAAATCAGTGAGATAACATCTCAGGCAAATTGAAAATTATGATTAGTATTTTTTTTTTCTTTGAACATAAGTGTTATTTTTTTTGCATTCCGGGACTCCCTGATTCTTTCATCATTATTTGAAGGGATGTGTCACAAAATTGCACCCCTGACACTAATTATTTGAAGGAACTCCCTGATTCTTTCTTCCTTACGTCACATATACTTTTCCGGCGCACCTCTCAAATCACCATTAATACCACCAAGCTCCACAATCATCACCCCTATCCCATTTAACATCATCAATAATCACCCCTATGCCACCCCTACTTACCACCATCATCAACCACGACGATTCACTTTCCACCACATACTTCTCACATAAACTCCATTATAAAATCGGCTATTCACCTCATTTCACAAAATCACCCACTTTCTGATCATTTCTTTATCACTCTGTTATAATTTCTTTAAAAAAAAGAAAAAGAGAATGAGTGTTAGCAAGATCAAAATCAAGTTTTACTCAAATCATTTCTACAAGTTTTAAGCTTTTCAAGCCTACGTAGAAACATAGATCTTGCTACAACAATTTTCAAAAACAACTTCTTTGAATAAAACTTCTTGACGAAAAACAGAGCACTACAAAGTTTTTATCATTTGCTCTCATTTTTTTTGGGGGAATCTCTGTGTCCCAGCATGTAACTTTTGTACATATGTGTGATTCTGCCCCCCAATCGACCATATCACTGTCAAAACCCACAGTGATCAAAACTGGTCAACCACCATCCCAGAATACTTTACCAACCTCTGCAAGAAATCTCAAGAAGAAGACGTCTTCGGACGCCAAGGATGAAACAGGGTCTGAACGTTCAGTCACTGTGGGCATTCTTGATAAAATCATGTTTTCAAATCTCAAACTTTTATCTAGTCAACCCATGAGCCACTCATTATTCTCACAAAAGAATAATGTTTTAAACAAAGGGCAAGTGACATTAGTGGGTGTTAACACACTCTTCGCTGGTGTCACATCACTGGCTACAGACCCGAGCTATCTCTCATCTCTCACTGCACCAGCTGTCAATGTCTCTCTCCAGTCACAGGGAGAGATACAAGTTGATCTCTCTGTTTTCAATGATCCATTAGCTAAAACACAAGCTGATGATGATGAGAAAACCAATCACCTATTACACACAGTATTTCATGCTATCATCAAGGGGGAGAAATATTCAAGTGCTACTGATGATACCAAAGAAACACTGATCTACTTGGTGATATTGTCAAGGGGGAGAAAACGTGCAAATGAATGCAAAAACCAATGTTGCTCATGCAACAAATCGCTGATACTTGGAAATCATATCATTGTTGAAATCACTGATGCTATCAAAGTAGCTGATACTTGGAAATCATATCACATGTATTTCCTGTATTTGAGTTACAATTTTCTTTTCTTGGTGATTTTATTCAATATTTGTGCCACTTCAGCTTAGCAATGAATCCTTCTCAAATCTAAGTATCTAAAGATGAAGGTTCATTAATTTTCAGTCGGTTAAAGCTTCGTGAGAAGATGTCATGCTGAAGATTGTTGGTTTGAAAGTCTTAAGTCACTATCTCATCTGATCGCTGAAGATAGTAGGAATCTCTGTTATTTATCTATTCGCTGAAGATAGTAGATTTAAAGTTTGAGATAGATTAAATATATTGTAACTGAAAAACTATCTGTACTTTATATTTTGCATTTCAATAATATATGATTTTTTTGAGAAAACCAAAGTGCAAAACTCAGATCATATCAAAAAGAATTCAAAAAGATAAATGAATGGATCACAAGTATAAGTCACTGAATGTTTAAAATCTTAAACACTGACTATAAACTTTCACAGCAACAAGTTTATCTAGGGAGCTTCAATCACAATCATTTAGGGGGAGATTGTTGAGTCACTGGTCGCTGACCATGATGAAGTCACTGGTCGCTGACCAACTCAACTGTTCACTACTCGATGAAGAAATGGATTGTATCGAAGCTGCTGTTTCTAATGATAGGTTTCGCTGATCGTCATTCATTCCGCTTGATATGCTGAGGAAGATTTAAAGCTCAACTTGGTGTGTCGCTGATCTACGTCAGCGAGAGCCTTACTTCTTCAAATCAATAAAGGCATAAGTCACTGCTAGAATAACAGCTAGTCACTGAAGATCTTTAGTTCAATTCATTCTACAAGAGCATGTTAGCTCGCAGTGAGTGAGGAGGATTGCTGCATCTTCAGGGACTATTCAATAAAGCCTCTCAATCATCAAGTACTAAAAAGTACTGTACTTATTTATACATCAGCAAGAGTGTTCCAGTTCGAAGTATGTCCGAAAGATTACGTGGCAGCAAGTGATTGGTTTTAAGGTAACGAGATATTTGCGGTAACAGAATTGGGACCCGCAGAATGTCGGTTCATCAGAGTTCAAACCAATCAAGCAGCGACACGTGTCCTTCCAAGATCCTATTTTGTAGGCGATATTTTAGGAACTCTTGTAGTATAAATAGTTCAGTGTTTTGTACTGTTGAGGCTAGTCGTTCAATTCGTGTTAATCACTTGTGTGTCAGTGAGTAGTTTGTCTAAGCACGATTTAGCGATTCATAGAGTGAACAGTCAGCGTGTTTGTCCACTGCTGTTCATCTCGATTGTAATAGTTTAGCTAAGTGTTTGAATTGGATTAACTTTGGTTAATCCATTCCGCATTCAACACTTGTGAATTTTATGATAAATACAATTCACCATTTCAGCTACTATTACATTGTTCTTTGATATTGTCATATATGTTATCTGATATACTCTGTTTCTGTTATAACGATTAAGAACTTTCAATTAACTTAGTTAAAATCAGAAAAAGTTTCTAATTGTATTCAACCCCCCTTCTACAATTAAACTTTACACTTTGCGATTCCAAATCACTAATCAATAGTGATTACGGGACTCTCAACGTGTCCTGGCTAAGTCCTATGAGACGCTTCGACCTATCTCTGTAAATCTTTATACCAAGAATATATGCTGCATCTCCCAAGTCTTTCATAGCGAAACATTTTTCCAACCAATCTTTTACACCTTGTAATGCTGGGATATCGTTTCCTATGAGTAGTATATCATCCACATATAATACTAGGAAGACCACAACGCTTCCACTGAACTTGACATATATACATGACCCATCTTCGCTTCTAGAAATTCCAAACTCTGTGACTTTCTCATGGAAGCAGAGATTCCAGCTACGAGAAGCCTGTTTAAGTCCATAAATAGCCTTTTGAAGCTTGCACACTCTATCAGGATACTTTGCATTTTCAAAACCCTCCGGTTGTGCCATGAACACATCCTCTGTCAGTTTCTCGTTAAGGAAAGCGATTTTGACATCCATCTGCCAAATTTCATAATCATGAAATGCAGCTATGACTAGCATTATCCTGATTGATTTTATCTTAGCTACTGGTGAGAAGGTTTCCTCATAATCAATTCCATGGGTTTGAGGTTAACCTTTCGCTACCAACCTAGCTTTATAAGTGTGTACTTTCCCATCCATGTCTGTCTTCTTCTTGAAGATCCACTTACTACCCACCGTCTTTAGACCGGGTGTAGTGTCAACCATATTCCAAACTTGGTTGGCATACATAGACTGAATTTCGCTTTTCATAGCTTCCTTCCACTTAGCAGCCTCAGGGCCTGCCATTGCTTCCTTGTAGTTAGCAGGCTCATCCAATTCATTTAATGTACTATCACTAATTTTATCCTCTTCTTCTATTTGGTAACCATAAGAGAACTCAGGAGGATTGCTAACTCTACTAGATCTGCGAACGAGTAAGGATATGTCGTCAGGTTCAACAGGTGTTGCCACCTCAAGTTGAGTATCAGTGTTTACTATAGGTTCTTCATCGTTTGTCACTTGAATTTCTTCAAGATCAATCTTACTCCCACTATCCTCTTTAGATATCATTTCTCTCTCAAGGAACACTCCTCTTCGAGCTATAAACACCACATTATCCTTGGGTTTGTAAAACAAATATCCAAATAACTCTTGTGGATAACCAACGAAAAGACACTTTTCAGATCTGACATCTAGTTTGTCTTAAGTTTCCTGTCTAACGTAAACTTCACAACCCCAGATCTTGATGTGACCAAGAGAAGGACGTTTTCCCTTCCACATCTCATAAGGTATCTTTAAAACCTTCTTGGTAGACAAAAGATTTAAGATGCGAGCGGCTGTTTCTAATGCATAACCCCAAAAACTTATCGGAAGTGTAGCCCGACTCATCATAGACCGAACCATGTCCAACAAGGTTCTATTTCTCCTCTCAGCAACACCATTAAGCTGTGGCATTCTAGGAGGAGTTAATTGTGAAACTATTCCACAATCTCTAAGATGATCGAGAAACTCGATATTAAGGTATTCTCCTCTCCTATCGGATCGGAGTGCCTTTATCTTTCTGCCCAGTTGATTCTCTACTTCGCTTTGATATCTTTTAAATATCTCAAAAGTATCTGACTTATGCTTAATCAGATAAACATGTCCATATCAACTGTAGTCATCAGTAAATGTAACATAGTACCAATTTCCATCCTTTGTGGCACATCGGAATGGTCCACATACATCTGTGTGTACCAAGTCCAATAGTCCTTCACCTCTTTCACAAGATCCGGTGAATGGTGATTTAGTCATCTTGCCCAATAAGCAAGATTCGCATACATAATCCGATTTGAGGTCAAATGATTCCAACACTCCATCCTTTTGGAGTTGGCCGATGCGTTTCTTGTTTACATGCCCAAGACGATAATGCCACAATTTGAATTTATCAAGCTCATTAGACGAATCAACATTTAAAATCATATTGCTAATACATTCAACATCTTCATATATGCCATTGTTAGGAGAAAATTTAAAATTAAAACAACCATTTAAATTAACCAAAATATCACCATTCCGGTTATCAAATGAAAATCGATAACCATCCTTAAACAAAGCATGAAATGAAATTATGTTTCTAGTCATTTCTGACGAATAACAGCAATTATTTAAATCTATCCTAACTCCAGACTTCAGCACGAGCTCATACTTTCCAATCTCGGTGACAGGCGTGATTCCTCTATTTCCCATGACTAGGTTGAGCTCTCCATGCTTCAACTTCCTACTTTCCCTTAGACCCTGCAATACAGTGCAAATGTGAGTACCACAACCTGTATCCAGAACCCACGAATTAGAAGTTGTAGTATTATGGAGTTCGATCATGAACATACCTGAGTGAACACTCTTTTCGACCTTTCCATCTTCAAGGTCCTTCAGGTATTTCGGGCAGCTACGCTTCCAATGCCCCTTTGTGTTGCAGTAAAAGCACACTGCTTCCTTTGGATCACTTGCAGGTGCAATATCAGAGTCGCTTTTTCTTTTGGACCCACGATTGGACTTTCCATTCGCAGTCTTTACTTTCCAATTTGACCTCTTTCTTTTCTTCACATTTTGACCAATTGCCAACACAGGAGCTGCTGAGCTAGTGAACACATCATCCTTTTTGATTCCTTGCTCAGCGGTTTGCAGTAAATTATGGAGTTCCATTATTGAGCCTTCTCTCTCATTCATATTTATCTGATATGATATTACAAACTGATTGTAGATAGCTGGCAGACTGGACAAAATTATGGCAATGGAAAACTCTGTGTCAAACATCATATTTAATGATTCCAACCTATCAAAGTACCCTTTCATCTCCAAGACGAAAGCACAGATAGATGCTTCAGGTTTGGGTTTGCAAGCCATGAGAGAATTAACCACATCAAGGCGTTCTTTGCTTGCCTTTGCCTGAAACATTTCCTTTAGCTGTTGGTTCATTTCATAAGCCCAAGTATTCTCAAAAGTCTTTTGCAGTTCAGGGCTCATGGAGGATGCCATGATACAAGACACTTTATTCGCATCATCATAATGTTTCCGGTGTGCCTCAATCTCCTCTTGGGTTGATTCTTCATCAATTATGGGAATCTGCTCATCGAGAACATACTCCTTGTTATCGTACCTTAAAGTAAACCTTATGTTTCGCATCCAGTCTATATAATTTGGACCGGTCAGTCTTTCCCTTCCAAGAACTGAGAGTAGTGAGAAGTTCGAGTTGTGTGCGGGATTGGGGACGGGAGGATTATTACCATTTGTAAAAGACATCTATAAGATAAACAATTTTAGTTAGTTTGAATATTTCTTAATTAATTACCCAATTACAAAATTAAGGCTAGGATCCATATTTTAGATTCGTTTTATGAAAAGGTTTGCCGTAATCATATTGCAAATTTATTTTAGGTAGACAATGCCTTTGTCAATTTCATTCTCTATAAAACTCCTAGTTCTTTTGAGATTCATTGATTCTTATCAACGGCATGTTAATCTCAGATATGCTAATCTACCATTCATGACTGGTATGCCGATGATCATGAACAAGATGGTGAACTTAACCATGCAAAACCCGCGTGGTCCCCGGCCCGAGTACGCTCGAGAATCGCGGGTCCCACATCACCTCTCAGTATGTTCTCATATTAATGTGCCGGTAAATCACACACGCTCCAGTAACAGACCATACGAGAGATGTGTGGTTTTCATGGGTTAGCATACTATTCACGTTTTTAGTATCTAGAACGGGATTTTGTTTTAGTACTTTTAGGTCAAATTTTTGATCTTGACATCATCCTATCAAAAGTCCTCGATAGCTCCATTGAACGCACAAAGAAGTGGAGAAGCAGGTCAGCGCGAAGCCTATTAAAAACCTGACTTCTTTAGAGAAGCTGAGCGACCCGCCTTATACTTCTCTTATAGTTTGTTCACTATGGGTGAACCGATTTATCAATTGACTAACGATGTATTTAACTTTAATGATACATATACTTATAACTCATAATATATGTAAAGTCTCTATTAACTTTTAAGGTCTGCAGTTCTATTTTAAAACATTTTAAAATTTAAGGGTATATTTTAAAACAATTCAAAATATAGGGTCTAAAGTGTAAATTCTTTTTACCAATTTAGACAGTCTATTTCCAAATTATCTTTACCTACATACTATTGTAGATAATTAAATGCTAGTATTTATTAAGCTAAGTCTCTGATATCACTGTTGGGTTTTCTATTCCCTAACTAGATTAATATACGCAGTGGAATTATAACAAAATAATTAATCTAGGGCAATTAGAAAACTAAACTCTAAGGGATCTTAACCTGAATAAATAAAAGCAATAAACAAATAGATAAAGAGGAAAATACTAACCTTTGAGAAAAACCAATTTCTCACGCGCAGACGATCTTGCAGAGATTCCTTACTTGGAGGCGAGTGCCCAAACCAGAACACCTCTAATGGCTCACACCCAAGAACTAAGAGAAATTCCTAAACTCCTAGGGTCCCGACTCTAAGTCGTGTAAACTCTCACAAGGAGTAGGAATGAGAAAGAGAAAGAAAGAATTGAACTCTATTCAATTCTGGGATGCCTTTGAAAGTATAGGGTATGTCCCTATTTATAGGGGAGCCAAGGGTTTGGTCCCCCAGCCGATGTGGGACAAACCTCCAGGAATTCCAACAGACGGTTGGACCTTCCAACCGACGGTTGGATCCGCGTGTTCCACCGCCTCAATCCTCTTGACTTCAGCCGCCAGTTGAACCTTCCAACCGGCGGTTGGATCATGCTTCCAGAATATTCTTTTAGTTTCATTTAATATTCAATTAATAAACTAATTATAATATAAATACCAATTAATATTATCTCTCTATTTATTTTTCTTACTGTTCATTGAGGGCGACCCAAAAAGGACTCTACTTTTAATGATAGTCTTACCAATTAGTTATGATCTTGGACACTATTCCAACAATATAATGCATGCACTAAAACACATAACTTACGTACCTCTCATAGTAATACATAATATTGAACGTCAGATAAGTATCCTTGGTAGCAGAGGCGGTACTACAATGGTAGTGGTGGGGGCAGCCAGAGGCAGTATCACACTGGGGCCAGTGTGGGCAGCTGCCCCCACCACCATTTTTGAAGCTGCTGTAAATTTTTTGGAGAATATGACTCTTTTCATCTTTGCCCACATTGAGTTATATAATAAATGAATGAAGCATAGAGCATAAGTTGTGTCATAGCTTATTGGTTTGCACCCGCTTTAATTCAAGATGAGGAGCGCAGTTCGAGTCCCAGACCTGCATCCTTTTTGGTCCTACATTCACTAATCTTGTTCTAATTTTTTCCTCTCTTGTTAAAATATGCACTAATTTTTTTCCTTGGTTAAGAGTATCTTTTTATATATATTGCGAAGTCTATAATCGAACTTACATAGTAAACAACGACATAAAAGAAAACTATTATATTTTTTTTAAGAAAAATGTTAGTTTTCTAAACTTAAAAATTTATTATGCTACTCTTGCAAGTTTGTCACTAAAGTTCGGATTTCAAGTTCGACATTAAAGTTTGGTTACATTCTTTTTTACGATTTGACCTTGAGAACCGAACTCCAACTCAAAAGGTGACACGCATATACCGTCAAACTTTGCCCCCACGTGAAAAATTTGATGGTACCGCCCCTGGGGCAGCCACCCCACGAAGTTTTTACGAGCTTCGAAATATTTCAATGATAGAAGCCGTATATATGATGCCATAAGTAGATAAATAAGAATGGTATAAAAATGATACTGTGTGCCTCTGTAGACTAGTGGTAAAGATCTTCCCTTGAAGGGTTCATAGTTCGATACTAGTGTACCGTATATCTTTCTGGATTTTTTTCTGTATTTAATTTCCTTCTAATCTTTTCCCTTCATTATATTATTTTTCCTCATTTATTTTGCTTTCTCAGTTTTCCATTTCGCTTCTTTGTTTGTAGTTACTAACACTTATGTTTAATTAAATAAACGTAGTTATGAAAGTATATACTTGATGATGACATCTTTCACTTTCTATCCATAAGCTAATTATAATAACAATTTAATTACTACAAAAATATGTTAAACACATTGTAAAAAAAAAGTGTTGATAGACTGTGTTGCTAATTTAAAAAAAAAAGCACTACAACAAAAATGGTCATATAGGACCCTAACAAGTGTCCTATAATGGTACTTTATAGGACCTTTTATCTAATAGGACCAATAACAAAAGCGTCGCATATAAAGCCGTCGTAATAAATATAGGCGTCCAAATATACTTTATGTAACACTCTTATTAGGGGTCCTAATATCCTTTATGAAACACTTTTATAAGTCCCAAAATATGTCTAACGAAACACAAATGGTGTCCTAAAAAATCATATAATAGGACGCTTTTTTACATTTTAAATTCGAATACATGCTTACATACTATTTGGTCTTAGAGACCCATAAAAACGTCCTAACATGTCTAATATAACAAGATAATACGTTCCACTATTATTAGTAAGAGGACCAAGAAAGGTCCTCATACAAAAGTATTTGCCAAGAGCAAATATGTGGTGTAGTGGTGTACCAATATGAATTCCGTTTTCTATAATTCATTATTCTATATTTCATTCTATAAATAAAAGGAATATAATTCAATTCTGATTCAAACAAGTCATTCCATAGCAAAAGTGTTTATACCTAATAGAGTAATAACATCGTACAAAATAATACTTTCTGACAATTACAAGATAATTGAAGAGTATAAAGCAAGGGAAAAAAAACAATAAACGTATACTGTGAGCAATTATGCATCGTCTTGGAAAACCACCTACAATCAACCAACGTGTATATATGTATAAAGTTCATGCTCAATAAATCCTACTTCACAAAAATTATAGGAGAGATTAACAAGATTGAAATATCGAAATGAATGGACAAGGCCACTCAATACTTGTGCCAATAGAATCTTCAATTGTTGATCCATTATACCCCAGTCCAGACCAGCTAACCCAAGCAACCTTGCCCAATCCAACCTGCCCCGCCCATATTGCCACCTATAAAAAAGCATACAAGTATACAAATTCTTTACTTTAAATGAAACATGAATAATACAATTAAAATTAGTTAAAAAGTATTACCATTACACTCGCCTACTTGCGCCAATAGAGTCTGCGATTTGCTTATATTGGATAGCACCTTCAAAAAATAATATTCAAAATGTTGACGTTTTATGTTTAGATATTAAAAAGGTAAGCAGGTTTCAAAACACATCAAAAGAGACTACCAAGGCAACATACCAAAGAACATAATCAATAATCCAATGATTCGATATAGGATCAATATCTGTGAAATAATGTGTAATAAAGTGTTAACTAGAATTGACTTAAAGGTAGCAATTACAAGAAACAAACTAATAAGTATCTAAAATAAAACAATATTTATCCAAACAAGTATGTTAGTAGCAGAAGTTCCACGTACAGATCAGTAAACATGAAGCAATTAGTTCTAAAAGGAATAACTCACCTTGCATTTTGTTTCAATCAGAGCCTGCTTAAAATTCCAGATAGTAAACAAAAAGATAGAACAATGACATCCAACTTGCCATCACTGAGATAGAGAAAGATCAACACAAGGTAAGTTAAAGTCAATGACAATGTAATGATTAGTTGGCAAAAAAATTTGTGGAGCATTTGGACATGAAAAATGATAGGTAATATCCAACTCAAGAAGGAAATGTGCAGACTACCATGAAGTATTTCTAGAGCAAGTGAGCAACAACAACGTTGTTTGATAGTAGTAGACACTAAATTATTAAATGTTTAGGACATCACAAGGAACAATTGGTAAAGGACATCACAACCTTTGAGTCAAAGATGAACATGAATCCAAAATAAATAATCAGGTCATAATATACTGCCTCAATTGATTACAGATATAAATTCAATAAGATGCTCAATTGTTCTTCAATTTCACTTTTAGAACTTATTATTACTCTTAAATATCAGACAATGAACATAACTCGTATGGCCTCTGAGATCAGTTAACAAGATTAGCCTTAAAACATTCTAGTTAATTGTCATTCAACCATAATCAAAACATAATATATCTATCTGAACGACAAGCAAAATAGAGAGAAAGAGATAATATGTATATATAGAGCCGAAAATACCTCTGCAGTGGAGACGCGATGGCAGTGCAGATGCTTGTACGACGGTCCAGGTGGCCTTCCGACGATGTTGCATGTCACGGTGGAGGTTCAGTGTTGTGGTGGCTGAGCCACGAGGGCTTATAGAGTGAAATCGATGATTATAGAAATAAAAACAAAATAGGAACTAAACTAGCAGAATTCTGTAGTTTAAGAATGGGGAAAAGATTGGAACCCAAACCGAACCAGAATGGAGAAATTTTAGGGGGAGATTTGATTTTTGTGAAATTAAATGGCGGTTGATTTGGAAGGATAGATAGGAATTTTTGGTTTTAGGTTTGTATTCCAATTAATTAAAACGGCAACCGAGAAGGAAGGAGGATAAATGGACTTTTGAGGAACTTATATCTATAGTGATGATGATAAATTACAATAAGATTAATAAACTTCATTAAATGCTATAATCATGTTTATAAAATAGTTATAGTTCTAAAGTTAAACTTACAATAAACAACTAAATAAAGTATACAAAATAAAGGTAAATTAACAAATAGCCATTGTCTAGCCGTGTCGTTAGAACCCTCTAACCTTATAATATTATGGGTTTAAGTCCGGTGGTGAACAATATATATTTGTGAAATAAACTGTACATATTTGTGGTATGTGAAGCCAAAAACCATGTTCGTTTTTATAGGCTAATATATATGTGAGTTAAAATAAAAACGGTGAAAACAATCTCAATTTGGATTAACAATGTTTTTTAGTTGTAAATTTTTATTTTTTTCAATTCACATACGTTCTCTATAGTGAACCCTTATATTTTTCAAAAGTTTTTCGTTGTAAACCTTTATTTTTTTTGTTTCACAAAAATTTTTTAATGTGAAATTTAATGTACTTGGCTTCACATAAATTTATGAATGTGTGAAGCTTAATTTTTGACGTTCACAATCCATAAATTTTATGTGAATAAAAAAAATCACATTTAAAAATGTGTGAATCAAAAAATCATTCTAACTTCACAGTTTCATAAAATTGTGAAGTTCAACTATTTTTTTCACCGTTTTCTTTTATCTCCACCCGTTTATATATATATATATATATATATATATATATATATATATATATATATATATATATATATATATATATATATATATATATATATATATATAAACCCCCTTGTTAAATAAGAGGAAATTAAACTCATGAAAAATTTCAAAAATGTCCTTCTTTCTAATTCACTTATCCACCTTTAATTTCAAAATAGAGACATTGCCTAAAAACCACACCGGTTAGAGAGAGTAATTGAAATGGTCGTTTCAATGTTTTGAATACCGGTTGAACCGGTCTGGTCCGACCGGTTGAACCAAGAATTTTGTGATTTTCGGCCGGTTGTAAACCGGTTTTGGGCCAAGTTTGACTTTTCTACGAACCGGGTAGTTCGCTGGTTGAACCGGGAACAGGAAATGGTTTTCACTTCTTCTTTTTTTTTTTGTTTTATTTATTTATTTTGAATTTATTTAACTATATAAGGAAGGAGAAAGGTCAAAATCGAACGGAAAAGGCAAAATCGAACGAAAGCTTGACTTTTACACTTAACCGGTTGAATTGGCTGAACCGGTGGTCCGACCTATACTGGACCCTCCCCGGTTCAACGAAAAACCGGTTTTCAAAACATTAGGTCTTTGTGTTTATAAGTTTTGATAGAAGTTCTATGGAATATGTGTCTATATGTATGAAGTTTAGTATTAAGTTTGATTATTAGAAGACCATGGTTAGATATGAATCCAATTGTGATCCAACTTAAAATGGTTCAAGTTGTTCTCAACTTAATTAAGCTAGGTTTGAATTATGCTCCATATCTTAACGAGTTTTCATCAACATACTCGAGCTCGACTCAAAAATGATTTAAGATAGTTTGACTATGGCTTGAAAAGCTCAAGTTTTATATACCAAATCAATTTATAATTTTATAACGTATTTCATATACATTCGCATCACCGTTGACACAGAATTTTAAATACATATGAAATTTCAACAAAACGAAAAACTAGTTGGTAACTTTGTAGATTAATTTAAAAATATCATAATCCAAAAAGAATATAATTTTGAACATCAAAATGATCTATAAGTATATTTATTTATATAGCATTATTGATTATTATACATGTACATAATATTACTTAAGGCTTGAAAAGTTCAATAATAACTTAAATCATACTAGTACAATACCCGTACTACGTAGCGATCAAATACAGTTTGATTGTGATTCAACCAGATATGATTGCTCTCCTTTCGTGGGGTTATTGAAAACAATTTAGTGAAAAACTGACTCTGATTTAATACTGCCATTCCATTGGTTTGAATTCTATATGTTTTAAGGTAAATGGATTTAATATAATCATTCCAACTATTTAGCAATATAAGTTAGTAAATTGTATTTCTAGTGTTATTAAATTGTTTCCATCTAGTTTATGTATATGGAATCTTTGACTTTCGTTCATAATATCATGTACGTAGTAATTGCTATATAAGTAAGTAGGGGTAAAATGGACATTTCCCATATTTAAATTTTAAACTTGTAAAGGAAATATGTAAACTTTTTATAAGGTGTATTGATAATATCATATACGTAGTAATTGCTATATAAGTAAGTAGGGGTAAAATGGATATTTTGCATCTTTAAATTTTAAACTTGTAAAAGAAATCTGTAAACTTTTTATAAGGTGTATTGATATTGATAAACTCATTTTTCAAGCTCCGGCTCAAAAACTAGGCCCAAACCTTTATGGGCGGCTCCAAAGTCCAACCGCACAAGGCCTTTCAATTTTATGGTGCCCAATTTAGGACTTTATCGAATGTTATATAATTTCGATAACGAGTTTGATAATGAAAAGGAGTCCAACTGGTAGGTATGCTACCCTTTTAAGTTTTAAGGCGTTGCCTACTTGCCGTCTCTTCGAATTCCGTTGTTAACTTATTTTAACATTGTTAAATGATGCACACATGACGCGCCACTTTTGTAATTTTCTTTGAGAAATAGATCTCTTGGTTTCTGTGGACTAGCATAGTGTAAATACTTATTCATCTGGAATTATAAAATTTTGTTAAATAACCATGAAAATATACTTGATAGAATAAATTCCTTATTTACGTACCTTTTAAAGTTCAAACTGATACTATTTTTTGGATAAATTAATCAGAATATTTCTTTTATTCAATGATAAATTGTGACAACTTAAACTTCTTAAATTTAAGGACCAGTTTTTTTATTATAATAGCACAAGGGAATAAGGGATCTGTAAATTATTGTGACGGGCTTGAATAAAACTAGACCAATTAAGCTCAATTTGGAACCGAACTTCAATTGCTTTATAAAATTTCAAACTTTTTTTGTCTTATTAGGCTCTATAAAAATAAGACTCCAACAAATACGTGTACTATTAAGTTAATAATATAATAAGAGTCATATATAAATGTCTTATTAGGATCTACAATAAAAAGAGATTAACGAATACGTGTATTATAAGCTTAATTAATACGTACAATAAGACTCAAATATCACGTGCCCTATTATGATCAATCAACAAATATAATATAAGACTCAAATGAACAAGTGTCCTATAAAACTTATAGTAAGACTTACATATAAAATGTCCTATTAGGCTCTACATTATAGGACGCCTACAAAAAAAAACGTCATATAAAACTGAACGTTATAGGACAAAAAATAGGGTGTCCTATAAATACTTTGATAAAATGAATAAAAAACCATCGCGTCCTATTAAATATGTTATTAGGACACCATTTATAAAGTGTCCCAGAAAAAATGTCCCAATAAGTAATTTTTGTTGTAGTGAAGTGTTGCTAATTTTAGAAGCATATGCTAAAGCTGTCAATGTAATTAAGCATTCCAATTTAGTTTTTCTAAAGATAACAAAATGTTGAACCAAGTTCACTTTGATTAAAAGTAAAATTTGTTTGGTTTACACAAAAAAATCGAGTTCGTGACCTGATTTGACGTATAGCACTAAATTTCATCACGTTTGGATTTTTTTTTTTCTGATACTGTCTCTATTTGGTTGATATATATAGTAACACATAGAAAGAATTACATATTTTCCCTCCACAAACTACATAAATTACATGTTTTTCCAGAATACAAGTTTTCAATGCATAGTGTAATGAATTTAATGCATGTTTGGGGTAATAATATGTAATTTATATGGTTTGTGAGGAGAAAATATGTAATTGCCCTAACAAATAATATCGAACTTCAAAAAAGTATCCTTTTAGAGCATGTAGAATGGTAACTATACACAAAAGTATACCCTGAATTTGATCAATATAGACGACGTAGAATACACAAAGTATCCTTTTTACAAAGTTGGTCAGATGTTCACTTAGACATGTAACCAAGTTATTTACAGTTTCTGTAACTAGAAAGTCGAACAGATGTAATCATCATATACACTACACATATATACAAGCACGATGCAAGCAAACAATGGATTAAGTAGAGAAGTAAATTTTGTCATCTATAAACCACGTGAGATGTAGATACGTAAGATTATGATGCATAGTTTGAACGAAAGAAGAAAATGATAAATCCTCTTACCGACCAATATATATATTATCTTATCCCGAACGTTGTTTTTATTCATACTACAAATTAAAGTAGCTACATGTCAAACAAAAATCAATCGTCCTAGTTGTCCTATGCACTTTAAACCAAATTAATTAATTAAAGAACCCACACTTCATTACTCGACAAAATTACGGTACTAATTAAAAAAGGATTATTCTAGTCATCTTCGTGTATTTCCCTCGATAAGGTCAAAGAACGAAAGATATAAGTTAGATTTTTGGTTCTCTGGTTTGGTTTTAATTGATTAGATTAATGATAAGTTTGGTTTTTCTTTTTTCTTTTATATAAAATTTATATAAAAAATTATATTATTATATTAAAATAAATCAAATATAATGAAAAGGATGCTGAAAAATGATATCTGCCTTCCAAGCAACTTAACATTTATCATTTTCGAGACGAAAAAGAATCCAGTCATATTCTACAAAGGGAAGGGATGTGAATATGAGAACCAACAAAATCATACATTACACAAATGCCACATCATTGAACTTTGCTATATAATCTCCTATTGCCTTATTTGTACGGCGTAAGGATGTGGTAAGAATAAAGTTCCGACGGATAAAATTATGGGCACTCGCTTGTTCCTAAAAACCGTCCAACTCATCACATGCTACGGTTGAAGAAGGTCAACCTAATATTTAAATTTTAGTTATTAATTGTACTTGACATGTATAATAATTGGATAAAGCTTGTATATCCAATCAAAACTATATTAAAGAATGATTGACACATGTTTGGACTAAAATCACACACACAAGATGGTTTTAAAACCTTGAAATTTGATAAAGTTACATAAGAGCATCAACAATGGAGACCACTTTTCTAAGTTTAATGTATTGACATATCATCATCTACTTTATTATATAAAACTCTCGCAATACATTAAATCTAACAAAAAAGCATCTGACAAAGCTCGGCGAGAGTTGTTCACAAAGTGGTGAGTTATTTTCAAATGAAAAAAAAAAAAAGATAAATGACCCACCTCCTAACTATACGAGGGTTGTAACAGAGAAGATCCATTGAACCCTTCAAGATCCATTGAACCCTTCAGTTCTTCACAACGCATCATCTCTTATAAACCTTCATTTACAAATGCCACATAAGAGCATTGTGGATGCTCTAATTTTGGACAAAGTTATATTTGTTATATAACTTTTTTCCCAGGAACCATCGTATATAAAGTTTACATAATTCCGCGACATACTTCTAAATATTTTATAAGTTTGCAAAGCCTGGTTTAGTGCATGTTGTAAGATATCTTGTTTTTTAAAGGCGACTTTGTCCCAATTGAAGACATACTCCGTATATAACAGTTTACTGCAATATTATCTTCATATCTTGGATATAGTAATCTACTACTCTGTACTACTCAAAATTAGGAAAATATTATAGCTTGTGTATGTTGGTGACTTTATATGATCCTTTTGATATGAAATAAGGGAAAAAATATATATATTATTTTATAAGAAAAAAAGGTACCTTAAAATTGATACATTTGGATCCACACGTCATTTTGAAATAAATATATTTGTGGGCCTAGTATCGATCACAACCCACCGGCCCAAACACCTTGGTGTGTAAGACACCACCAACAAATCCACGGTGGACAATAGCCAATAACCATCCATAAAATGCCAAAAAATAACAATTATTGATGTTGCTTCTATGAACCTTCATCCAACACCACTTCTGTATACAACCTTGACTTTAAAACCTTATAAATGTTGACTTACTGACTCAGCCCACTTCACTGTTTCGGTTCACTTGACCATCTTGATTCTCGACTCACTTAAACAACCCCCCCCCCCCCCCCCCCCCCCCCCTCCCTAACCCACCCCCACCACCTTTGACAATCTTGACTATAAAAACTTAGAAAATGTTGACCCATTGACTCGGGCTACATCATGCATGACTCATTATGGTTCACTCCCCCCCCTCTTTATATACCACGATCCACCTAGCTTGGTAAGCATATTCTTGTTCTATTCTAAAACATAAAAGCCCGAAACCTTTTTTTTTTCTCTGATTCTCATACAGATCTCTTCAACTTCAATACGATAAAGCACCATGAAGGTATGTTTATCACTTTTTGTTTACTTGTATCTATATCTTAGCTTCTTACTGTATTCTTTCCTTTTTCAACCATCATGCTTTAAATTCACATCTTTCTAACTGTGTACAAAATTTACAATTCAAATATATGTGAAATCTTATTTGGGTTATTTAAAGTTTGTGCCTTTTTTCTATTATGTTGCAGAAAGTTGTGTTGAAGTTGGATTTATTGGATGACAGAATCAAGCAAAAAGCCATGAAAAATGTCTCAAGTCTCCCAGGTACTCTACTACATAAATTTTGTAACTTTTTTTCATCTGGGTCATCATAATTTGTAATTTGAAAGCAGACCCAGATCTTGATTTGTGAAAAAGATTCAAACTTTAATATGTTTTGATAAAAAAACAGGGGTGGATTCAATAGCAATGGATATGAAAGACAAGAAACTGACAGTAACAGGAGATGTAGATCCAGTTACAGTTGTGTCAAAACTGAGAAAAATTTGTCATACAGAGATAGTATCAGTAGGTCCGGCGAAGGAGCCGGAGAAAAAGAAGGAGGACGGCGGCGGTGACAAGAAGAAAGAAGATGATAAAAAGAAAGCAGATGATAAGAAAAAAGAAGATGATAAAAAGAAAGCAGAAGCAGCATTAGCTGCATATTATCAGAATCATCAAAATCATCAACCTTACCCTTATTATAATTACCAACAACAGCAACCACAACAGCAACCATATTATCAGTATAATCCTCCACCAACACCATATTATTCTAAAGTTGTTCATGATGAAACCCCTAACTGTGTTATTTGCTAATCAAGTAACTAGCACATGTATAAAGCAAGTCTCTTGCTGAAATCAAGAAACCAGATCTTGGAGGTTGGTTGGTTGAGGGAGTGTGAGCAATTTGTAGTTTTTATATTTTCTTAAATAATGTAAATCATTTCTTAATTATAGTTATTGGGTTTAAGAGGTTACAGTATTATTAAGGTAACTTGTTTTTCCCAGACCAAGAATCTTGGAATCCAGAGTAGTCATGCAGTAATGACTTGCGCCTATTGCATTAGGAGTTGTATGGTATTCTGGATAAGATTGTTTTGGGTCTGGATGAATGATTTACCTTTTTTTGGTGTTTTAAGTTGATGGTAGGAGGGGGTAAGAGGAGGAGGAATAGTATTAGTGGGGTTGTGTTCCTCTAGTAATCTTGTTGTTTAGCCATCATGATATGGAAAGGAAACAAAAGTCATGATAGTGAACTTTTGTAACATAAAAGTGTCATCAGTTGTGTATGGATGTATTCAAGGACGTGTATATTCCTTTATAGCCTTATGATCATTTTAATGATCATAATTGATTATGATCATATACATATATAGTGTATATAGTAGTATTCTTTAGATATATTGTGTATTGTATGTGAATATTAGTAACATAGCGGTATGTGTTAGACTTATCTCATGTACATTTTAGTGTGAAAAAATTATATCTCGAGTTCACAAATATTGTAGTTTAGCGGCATGTGTTTACAAATTATATCTAGGTTTGGTATCTAATGTTTTAACATCTGTCGATTTTGGTTCGACAAAGTCCATCTAACTCGTTTCTTCATACATTCAATCACCATCCAACAATAAATTTCGGTGTTGTTGGATTGGGTCGACATCCAACTTTTGATGGATTTCGTGAGAGACTATCGAAATCTACAAGGTTATTGAATCAACATCACAAAAGCCCTGGGATTTGAGCTTCTTTGTTGGTTTCTTGTGCTTCCAAGAGCTTTGGAACTTTGCACATGTTTCACACGAGCCAGAAGAAATTAATCTCTTAGTTTTGCAATTACCATTTGTGTTTAATTAGTTAATAATAAAAAATACACAAACAAATATTTCCTGCCCCGAACCCCATGAAAAAAATGTAACATACAAATGCACAATCCGGCCATTTTCTTAGATTTTATGGTTTGTCTTTATCTAAAACCTTTTCTCCTTGACGGCTCTAACAAGGCTCTATTATGTGTGCTGTTATTAAAAACGAACTTCCACATCATACGTTCGCTATCTTGTTAGACCTTTCATGGCACTGCAGCACTGCTTTTAGCATATTGTCGTTATCTTACTACTTATATTATCGTTAATAATAAAATACAAGTATTAAAGATCAATGGATTGTTGTTTTCTTTTTAACATGTTACTCTAAAACAAGATGTTTTACTTATTTATATCATCATCAACATCATTATATGGAAAATACGTTATTTTTGAAATTCTTAATCGATCATAACAGAACTTTGCATGCATGCATATACGCTTCCAAAGATTATACTACGTAATACTTAGCCGGCCATTTCCATCTTACCATATCTTAAATAGAGTAGTTAATAGTTAAATATTCCGTAATGATTAAGACATCGGTACGTCGCCATCCTCGATATCGATTTTTCCGTCAAAATATGATATTTTATTTACTTGCACATTCTTGAAAAATTCTCTTGCATGACGTAATGTTTGTAATTTTTTTCCTTATAAAACGTTGTCATAAACGAAGTTATATATATTAACTGTTAAGTATAAATTATCAATGGATCACGTAACGTTAAGTGTTAATTAATCCACCGTAACTAGGCCTGTAAACGAACCGAACGAACACGAACGGAGTCTGTTTGTGTTCGTTCATTAAGGTTTTGACGAACAAACGAATGAACACGAACGGATAAGCGAACATATTTTGTTGTTCATGTTCGTTCATTAAGAAAATTTGTTTGTTCACGAACACAAACGAACGTACACGAACAAACACATAATTTAATGCATTTCTTTATTAATACCTTAAACGAACCTCAACAAACATAAACGAACATATATATATACACATCTACACATATATATTATATACCTTGAAACTTTGCGATGCACATTCAACATTACAAAGCAATCACAATATGAAGATAAACTCCTTTGCTTGGTCCGATAGTTGGAAAGAGCAGCACATCTGGAACTAGTCGAGGTGCGTTTGGAGTGGAGGGAAATTGTAAGGTAAAAATATCTCGATGTTTAATATTACTAAATGAAAATATCGAAATATTAATAATATTCTATATGATATTTAGCTTAATCAAAATAAGATATACAAATATGTATTAATTCAATTAAATTATTAGTTAATAAACGAACATTTAGCCGAACGTTCACGAACATGTTATCAAACGTTCACGAACGTAAATGAACGAACGAGACATGTGTTCATGTTCGTTCATATAATTAAACGAACGTAAAAATTTGTTCATGTTCGTTCATATAACGAAACGAACGAACATAAACGAACTTCCCGCCGAACGGTTCGCGAATAGTTCGCCGAACGTTAAGTTCGCTTACAGGCCTACCGTAACAATATAAGTTTGTCGTTTAATCGACTATATATGCCTAAGGGTGGGGTTCAAATGAGAATTAATTATACGTTCATGCATCTTCGTTAAAGTTTATATATAACATTACAAAAAAAATAGGTATAAGTTTTCATATGAAAGTAAATCATTCCTCGTGTGTAACAATTTTAGTAGATAATCAAATTAATCACCGAAAGAAATTAAATAAGTTAAATACTATAGGTCTCGGGTTCGAGTCATGTGGTGGTTTTTCCTAGGTGAGGCAATATATGGGCTGGTAGTGGTGGCACGATAATACTCCATTACTGGCCCGCAGGTGTTATTTACCGTTTTCAAAAAAAAATTCATAATAGCGATTAATAATTCCAAATTACTAAATATAATTCTACTACAATTAATAATTTTAAGTAGTTATTTAAAAGGATACTCCGTATTATATATCCAAACCTCAGCTCATAGATTTACCGTAAAACCAGTCTGATTATGGCATTTAGTCAAAATTAGGAGTCAAACCCATGAGGGGTCGTCAAATTTAGACGTCGAAGAAAAGCCTACATATACTTTTCTTTCTCTTTTTGATTTTTTTATTAGTTTTAATTATGAAAAATGCTATACATAACTCTAAGGGATGAATAAGAAATTCAGACACGCATTAACTATTTGTACCTTAATAATAACCACCCACCCCTGAATATAACTTCTCCCAACCACCTTGATTTACCACCTCTTAAAGCACGAATTTAAATCTTAAACATAGTCCTTAAGGCTACAAAGGGTTAATGTACAAATTCGTTACTGTACTTTGTCAAAATGTTCATTTGGGTTACTGTACTTTTAAAATATGCAATTGGATTACTGTACTTTGTAAAAATGTTCAATTAGGTTACCAAATTTTCGTCATAGTTCAATTAACTTACTGTACTTGTAAAAATGTACATAACAATGTGCAATTGAGTCACTAAACTTTTAACCAAAATTAAGCAAAAATATGCGTGGTGACAGTTTTTGAAAGTACAGTAATCCAATTGCATATTTAAAAAGTACAGTAACCCATATGAACATTTTGACAAAGTACAATAACGAATTTGTACATACAAATAGCAAAATCCTTTAATTATTACGAGTATCTTTTTATATATTTATTTATTTAATGTGTTTGGGGAATATGCCTATCAATCATTTTAGTGACAAAGTGACTTAGGTAGTACAGACTACAGACGTGCTCCATTTGAATATTCGCTTTCCCATTCAACTAACTTGTAACTTGTAAAGTTATTTGTATATTTTATATAAATATATAATTTTAATTTTTAATTTGATGTTATTTTAGAAGCAAAAGGACACAAAATCACAATTAGAACAAGAAGCACTGAAGCAGGGTGAAATTCATGTGGGTGTTTTACTGTTTACACAAACAATATACAAAACATTAACGCAAATACAGCCTACCTGGGATGTGTTTCTTTCTTCCGATCCTTCAATGCTTTATTATTTGTATTCCTATTTGATTCTATAAGAATATGATAGTTTCCTTATACTCATAGGCGAGGTAGAAGTGACGATAGTCATAGATGTTTTCGACGGTGTGCATACGGTCGCATAGGGTATTCCATAATAGGGGTTTCAATATTATGTTCGATTTCTAGTCGTTCTTAATATTCGATACATGAACTTCAAATAAATATTTTCGTCCTTTGAGTATCTGAGGCCTCAAAATTAAGTAAATAAGAAAAAAGTTTACCATTATCAACCATTTCTTTTAGCTACTGAGTGTTTTTCTGTATCATGTTTGACCTTTTTGAATATTACTTTTGCTTTTTTACAGGGTAATTAGATAGTTAAACTCTTTTGTAGAAAATTGACGTGACAAATAAAAAAGTTTTTTATAGCTTTTGTTTATTTCTCCAAGTTTCCATGGCCCCATGTATTTTAGGGGTGAGTACGGTGTACCTATTAGCTTTTGTTTATTTGAAATGCTCTAAAATGCATAAATCTATAACTGATGCAAATCTAATAATAAAATATGTAAACGATTACAAATTACTCTATAATTTTAAGCTAATACTCGTAGTAAAAGATATCGATATTATCACTAATCAATATTACTAAAGGAGTGTACGTAAGTATATTATAATATAATTGAAAATTACAACTGTAAAAAACTACAACAACCGACAACCCTGTTTCATATGTGGGTGAATCTAAAGCCACCCCCAAAAGTCTGCTCCTACCCCCTGGCCCACCTTTTCAGTCTAGTTTTATTTAAGTTTGGTCCAGTTCAGTACAGAATCAGTTTCAGTTTTAGACTAAACAGGAGATAGAAATTACAAAAAAGAGGGGTATACCTAGAAAGTAAAAAAAAAAAGGTGGGCCAGGGGGTAGAAGATGGGAAAAAGGGTGGACCAGGGGTAGCTTTAATAGGACCCTTCATATGTTTAGACTGTATTTCACATGTGCAGATTTAGAAGTATGACTTGGTCAATTATTGAAATTTAGAAGTCAATTTGAAGTCAAGTTGGCTATGATTAGTTATCGGTTGTTTTTCAATACCAGCTAAGTTTACCTGTAGAGTTAAAACCATATTTGTTGGTCTACTGCACATATACTCTATACGTCTTGACCATATGCAGTAAAACATTGGGCTAGTTTACTGAAACTTGGAAACATTTCATGGTGAATGGCATCATACTTGAATGATTGTGATTGAACGAAATGATATTACAACCGAAAACCTAAAAATTGGTAATAAAAATGTTACCAGGTAACGAGTCCTAAGGAGGGTTATCATTCAAAATCTTTATAAAAACTTAAATAACATAAACATGTTTCAATTACTTAGCAAGAAAATCACATTGTTTACTAACACTAACAGTGTAATCCAGTATCAATAATGTGGTAACTTGTACTTGATGTATTCGATGTTGTACAATGCCATGCTTTGGAAAGAAGTTTTACTCCATTAAATAAGCCAGTAGACTTTTTTTTTTTTTACCTACTGTTATTTAAGTTGAGTTCTTATATAAGGGCTCCTTCCTAATAGTTTCCAGACCAGTAACCACCAAACCTGCATAAAACAATGGAGGTTCATAGCTTTAGTTACTGAAGATTCCATCATTTATTAAAGATAGTAGATCCCAATGTTGAATCCACCATTCTTAACAACATTTTACTGTGCACATGGTGGTCTAATAGAGTACAACTATATATGCAAATGTTACAACTCATATACTGGTAACACACATATGCTCTTACCCAATATAATATGAAGCCTTTGAGTTGGACAAAACAAGCTATAATAACCTCAACTTGAGAGAATGCCTAAAAAGAAAACCCAAGGCACATGAGCCACTGAAGGAACCACTTACCCATGTGACCCGTAGTGAACTGGCCCAATCCGTTAGGGGTTCTAATATAGTGGCTTTTATGCCCAGATTAGCTAAAGAAAGGGAATATCCAGCCACAAATTCACAATCTAATTGGAAATAAACATGTTATATTGGCGAAATGAGCAGGTTTAGTAACGGGTCAAAACGAATTCAGATCAAACCATGTATCATTATTGTTTGAGGCGGGGCAGAACACTTTTTACCAAAAAAGTTACTTATTCAAATAACTTTTCAAATATGACTAAAATTTTGAATAAGATGACATTTGAACAACTTGCAACACGCGTCGATCCATTTATAAGTAAATGTATTGAAACTGCCACCTCTACAACAACACTTTCTTTCAATAGCATAATCCAACTAACTACAATTAAATGTCTAACAGCCATGATATATCGGATTCAATTAGTAATGTACTTGGTTTCAGCATCTTCATGACTTCCCTCACATGCACTAGTATATTATAAAAATACTACTTATGATCTATCTTACCTGTATCGGTTTCATTATACTAGTAACAAAATATCCGTACATCACAATCAATGCAAAATACAATTAGAAGTTATATCGTACAAGATCGAATGACTACCTCAAACGTTCTCTGACTCATCCTCTTCCCACATTTTAACCCAATTCTTTTTAGCTTCTTCAAACCCGATAATCGAACCTTTATTCTCCTCATCCCAACTGGTGGACAAAGTACCATAAACAATCCCAAGTGTTGAAGCACCAAATGTGATAAAAGTTGTCAAAAACGGCAACCAACGTGGAATTTGCCACAAATTTTGTTCCTTTATTACACTAAACATTTGAAGCAGGCCTAAACCAGTTATCAAAGGCACACCCACATTGAATAATATCCTACTTATCATTCTTTCCATTACCACGTCTGGTATTTTATCATCTGCTTCTTCTTTCGTCTTCTTTTTTTCTTCTTTTATCGTAAGTTTTTGTTTTTCCATATTTGTCCCATTAAATCCTTTTGCTTTTGCATAAACTTTCCATGTTTTTGTGGGGATGAATGATGGGTTCTTATGGGGTAAAGTTGTAATGTATAAAGGTGTTAGTTTCACAATAAACAGAGATTTCATGGCTTGTTGTGTTACCTCTAAGTTTTTGTTTATCATAAAACAGAGGAATTTATATTTTTATGTAATTTGCTTTTTAATTATCTTATCCAAAAAATGAATGGTGGGTGATGATGTCTTGGTTTGTTAGATTTTTCATTTTTCTGTCTTCACTTGCATATTTTGTTTTTCAAACTATTTAAAGTTCTTGCATATTTCAGATATTAATTAATAATATTAAGTGTCACAAATACGATTTTATTACTATCAACATAAAGTTAAAGAGAAGGAAAACATGGTTCCCAAACTTGGTCCCAGACAAATATCTCTAGACCAAGTTTTGAGGAATTTCAGCATTTATCATTTTACAACAACTGATTATTTTACAGTGTGGTACCATGCATATTTATTTGCAGGGTGATAAGCTTTAAGAAATTGGAGAAGTATCAAATATCGGGTTTTTCCAGTTTCTCATACGATTTCCTTGAGACCTGCCACATATCAGGACCATCAGATAATAAGAGCATAGCATAATAGTTAGAGGTAGCAATTTTGACCTATTTGGGTTATGCTTTATCTCTAACATTTCAAATAGGTAGAATAATAAAATAGTAGCTAAAAAAGGAAAACGGGTCGAAAAGACACCCAAATGTGTCTTCTCCAGGTATATAAATGTAAATCTCTTATATCATTTAATTTAAAAAGTACAATTGTACTGAAATAATATAGTTCTTATAATCATATTTGACACACAAATTACTAAAGAAAGAAACTAAAATTGTTTCTGGTCAACCCAACATGACCTATCTCAACACATACAAAAATTACGTGTTTTGACCAGAACAGGTTCTTACCCGTTACCTAACCTGCCCAACCCACTTATATGGCCGATTCTAGATGTAATATGTAAAGAGGTGATTAATACACTAATACTGACTACTATGGCTTACCCTATATGAAGAGGGTGAGCTGCTGGCGGGTCCCATAGGAGAATTTGGGGTGGATTTTGTAGGTGAAGCATATAATGTCGGTTTTTTTAAGGGTGACCGAATAAATGGAGATATTGGTGAACTTAGTACTGATTTCTGATGGTGTGAAGAAATTGGTGTATCTGAAGGTGATGAGTGAAGTGGAGATGACACAAGTGTTTTCCAGTCCAAATGAGATGCTGATGCTGCCCCGGATCTTAACGAAGATGGAAGTATATTAATTTTCATTCTGAAAAGAAAAGAAAAGAAATGAAAGCAAACAAATAGATTAATAAACAGTCACGTTTACGTTGACATATGTTTTGCATTATTAAAGAGTAAATATTGATCAAATGACTCACATGTTGTCTACATCAATGTACTCATGTCGTTCATCCAATATTGGTTCCTTCAAGTCAAAATTTTATATAGCATTTAAATGGTAATTTACAATAGTATTAGCTGTAATAAATGGTACTTATAGGCTTATAGCAAACCTGTAGAAGTTCTTCAAGAACATCTTCCATTGTTATTAGACCGATAATTTCTTCATTCGGATTTGGAAATGAGTCTAAAACACAATTCGAAATATTGTTCTGACCTGTAACTTAAGCAAGTTGGTCATTACTAGGAAGAATTTTAAAAAATACATGTCTTTTTACGCTGCCATTAACAAAGATAAAGAAAGACCTTTTTTGTCCATTTTAATTTGAGTTAGATTTGTCTTGACTGTGGTACTTTTACTTCCTACGATAACTGCCATGTGGCTTTGTCCTTTCTGAAACAAATTTAGCATATCATACAGCGGTAAACATTCATGTATCCTGTCGAATAAGTTCAAACCAAGGAGTAAATGACCTCATATAAACTGAAAAATGTTATGTCTGCATAAATCAGTTCAATATTAAAGGGGAAGTTTTACCTAGGAATTTTCCGGATATTAAGATTCTTAATTGGAACTTCATCTTCAGGACGAAATTTTATAAGACTTTTTACCTAAAACGCAATTCTTCTGTTAACAGTTCAACTTTTACCAAAACATTAGATTTGGAGTAGTATTTAATCATAATAACTTACCAAGATAAGGCCGATTATATTTTCTGGTCTTTCTAGATATACAGGCACTCGACTATGCTTTCGGCTTAATAACAAACTCATAGTGTCCCTGGGAAGTTGCAACGTCTCCGCTATGAATTATGAAAAGAAGGAGCTAGATAATTGAGAAAAAAGTTACAGAAGTATATACTCGTTGAGTTTAGAGTTGAGTTCGAGTGAAAATATTTCAGATATTGGTGTCATAGCATCTTTGACCGTTTTCTGTGCTAAATCCAGTGCTCCGGTTATAATTGTAATTTCATCATTTGTTAACTCTCCACCTTTCCCTGCCTGAAAATGATCATAAGTAAGTATTTCGATTTGATGTGAAATATGTGCTAGCTAGTCATATAATGTCGTTGTTCAATATTTCTTCGAATTTGTTTGAACGTAAGTTACATATACCTTATCTCCATGCATATCCACCAATGTTTTGAGCTCTGCACGTCGTAAAAGTACAGAATGCCCCTTTCCAAGTATCCAGTCTAATAGCTGTTCAATATAGAATCACAAAACCTTCCTTTACAATTACATTACCATAGCAGCATCATTTTTAGTGTTAATTTGACTTCTCTTAATAAATAAATAAAAGCTGATCGATGGAGGTATTATATGAACGTGAAGGCAGGTGTTGTACTCAATTTCTTCAACCATATAAAGAAGTGAAATACCTTACTGACAGGATAAGCTATGGGAAACACAACTACAACAAGCACCCGAACAATGATTGAGAGTTTTGCACCAATAGCCAGTCCATATCGTGAGCAGACAGCTTGGGGTATAATCTAGATTCAAACACAACATATTAACGTTGTCATAAATTTAAAATATTAATTGAAGCCATAACAGGTACAGAGAATTGAGACCTAGCTTACCTCACCAAAAACTACCACAAGAGTTACAGATATCAATATGGCGGTCCAAGGTAGCAAAATCGAGTCAAGAAATATTGGCAAGGCCTAGTTGACAAAAAATGGATAAACATCAGGATTTTGTGGGTACGAAAAATCCCAAATTACAGTCATTTAATTATAAGTACCTCCATAGCTATAGCATTGCATATGAGTAGTGTACATAAGAGTAAGTGTTGATTCTTCACTATTGGCATAATCTTTTCTACAAAACAAATAAAAATAAGAAAAAAGATTAGAATCATACTCTAAAATGATTACTACTGATCAAACTAAATTAATTACAAGAACTAAAACCAACCTGCATTTTTCCGATCATTAGGCTGACCAGCTTTGATGAGCACTTCAAGATCAAGAAGGCTAAGCGACATCAAACCAAGCGTTAGACCAGACATAAGTCCAGCGAAAGCAACCAAGCCAACGGCTGAGGCTAAATAGACCCAAAACATAGTTTCACAGCATGGCACATCATTTGCAGCCATTTTTGAAGTATAGTAAAATGATAACAGAACCAAATGGACTCGGTTTAAATAGACAGAAGAAGCCGTATATAACTATCAATCTGGCCATTGAGAATATGGGCAGGCGAAAGCAATGGGTGCATAAAAATAATCAGGACAATAGAAATAAAAATTAAAAGCGCCTTAAGAGAGAATTATTTGCTTATATAATTCTTTTTCTCAACTACTCCACTTGTGATTTCATCATTTTTATAAGATGCATATCTCACTTACTGGTTTGTGCCTTTGTGGTGCAGTTGAGAATGGCAAGTACAATACTGGTGAGATTACTACAATATGCATGCATGATGCATGACGATATGTTGTGTCATGTTGCGTTTTTCTAACGACAAATACCAACCAGTGGCGGAACTTGAAATGTTTGGTTAGGGGGGCGAAAATTATTATCACATATATGTATAGTTGTTATTTTATATATTATCACATCGACAACGGCGAATCTAGGCTGTGAACTAAGGGGGTCCAACTTAATAATGCTATAAAATGAACAAGTTAAATATGTTAACTAACGAGTCGGGTCGGGTTGGGTCGGTTTATATCGAAGTTAAACTAGTAATTTATTATATTATATATAAATAAATTCATTCAAAATCTGTATCAAAAATAACCTCCATACAAAATAAGCTAGTACTCCGTATTTATTATAAATATAAATATTACTTTATTATATTATTGGAAAAACGTACCTACATATATGCTTTTTTGCATGAGAGTTAAAGACAAAAAAAAAATTAAAAGTCATGTGAACAGAACAGATACTTGTATATAGACAGATTTTTTTTTAAAACTCATGTGCATTGTTTCTTATACTGTACAAGTAAATATGTTCTATTTCCCCTCTCATTTTCTCTTCTTCCACTCTTCTTCTATTTCATTTCCCTGCAACTCCTTTACCTACCTTTTCTTCCACTCTTTGACCGGCATATTAACCGCCTTACATAAACTGATAACAGGACCCAAAAACACCCGGCAACACCCAATCACCCCACACCCTGCACACAGCAAGCAAAACTGTGACCATTATTTTCTTACTGCAACTCCGACTTTACGTATCTAACTTCCGGCGATAGAAAGCTTTATGCCCTCTCATGACCAGATTTCAAATGTTTTAGGGGGGCGAAGATACTCAAACAGTTTATTTTACATACTTTCATATATAAAAAGCTAACTACAACCAAATTTCTGGGAGGGGCGAGCACCCCCCCTCGCCCTAAAGAAGCTCCGCCCTTGATACCAACACACTCAGGCGATTCAGGAGTTGTACTGTTGTAGCATGCAATAGCACGGGCTACCGCCAGTCAATTATGTCACTAAAACATAATTTCTTTTTCCTCAAATCATTATGGATGGTTTGGCGCAATCAAAATAAGGGATTCCTAGAGATTTTAGGGGATTAAGCTTTCACAATCTCAATCTCCTCAAAGTTAACAATCCTTGTTTGGCAAACAAAAGAATAATACTACGTAATGATTAATAGAAAAAAAAATCCCTAAGAATCCCCTAAAATCTCTTTTCGTAGAAGCTACTTTATGTATTTTGTGAAAAAAATCTCCAGTCACAATATCCAGCTCCAGCTCTTGCTTCGGCCACCATCTCCAGCTTCAGCCACTTGTTGCCAAACACACCCATATGTCAATTTATTTGTTTTCTTATATTTCTCGAATTCTCGTGTATAGTCCAATATTTTAGTGAAATTGAAAGTAAAAAGATATATTTTCTCCTAATTCGATATAATTAACTCATTTTAAGATTTTTTATGGTCTAAATTTGTTTTCTTTTTGATATTTTTGTAGCCAAGGAAGCTACATGGACTTGTAGCCATGTTAAGCCCAATAATAATATCATGAATCATAGAAGAAATTAACCACTTTCAGTTAGGTATATGAATAAAGTGAGATTATTCAATAAATTAATACAATCAGGTTTTTTATGACGATGAAGATTTATCTATATCTATACCCCTTATTATTCATTTCCATGTTTTGACTTAATTGACTTACTAGAGGGATATAGGAAATCCCCATAATACCCCTCACTTGTAATATAGATGCCTAATAACGTGTGAATTGCAAATGCAGCTGTTTTTTTAAAGGTCCACTATGTATTACGGAGTAATTTTTTTGTAAATTCCACTATGTAAATAGAGTAACTATTATAACGATAAATTACATTCCATCCAAAATCAATTCATACATACTACTAATTTACTCATTTTCAATACAATTCAATTTCAACATTAATACAAAATCACAGCCAAAAATAAATTGTTTCATCATAAGCTAATTAATCAACAAACACAAACTCAATTCCACAAACATTGCAAAATGTGGCATGCATTTGTGATATTCCTATTCCTATAACTCCCTACCCAACATCATAAACAAATAAAATTATCGTTTTCAGTATTTAAACTTGAATCGTCATAAACCAATATAATAAAATGATACTTTGATTCTTGTTCTTACAGCTAAATTTAGTTTTAACAGAACATCATTATACTACTCCGTATTATATTAACTGAAAATAATGGATATTTAAAGTCTTTACCCGGAGTGGTGATTTTGATTCAGATCTGAAGGACGAATCGAACAATCGGGACAGAATAACAGATCTAATCACTATAACTCTTCCGAATATTACTGTTACGGATATCCGAGAAGTGCTATCCAAAATTTGAAAAAAAATAAGCAACGAAACGCATCACAATCTGCTTCTAAGTTTTTAAAAAAATATGATAAATAGTCAAATGAAAGATACAATATGGCATCTACGAGCATATATACAAACTATTATGAAAAGATTTTTTGACTTCTACACATATGTAGACAGAATCATATTATTTGCAAATTACAAAAAGGAAAACTAAGAAATATAATTTTCTAGACAAATTAAAGTAGTGTGGAAAGGAAATAAAAGTTAAAAGTAGTTCTCTTGATTGTTGGCTGCGTGAGGGAGGCCGGTGGGGATGAGGTGGCCGGACGGGATCAAAATCGTAGATGGGAACGGATTGATGGTGGGGTGGCGTGGGTGGGGTAGGGTGAATGTGTCGGCTGTAGAGTGAAAAAAAACTAGGCCATGTTTGGTTCAAAGAATCTCTTGGAATGGAATGGAATTGAATGCATCTGGAATTTGAATTCCATTGCTTGTTATGTTTGGTTGGAAAATGAGTAGGAATTGGAATTCATATATTCCCCCTAATTCCCTTATCCATCTGATTTTACAATTCCTTCACTTATCCGATGGACTTCTAAAAATTTGGAAGGAATTCATACAACTTTACATAAAAACCCCTCAAACAAAATAAAACCCTACCCATCTTTATCCTCATATATACATACGCCGCTATTCTTCCTACCTCCATATATCATTCATCTTGTCTGGTTACATTTTCTCCATTTCTTTCTCAAGATCTGCTCAAATCAAAAGTCGATCAAGCTTGTTCTTCGGCTGGACCTCGTTCTTTGGAATTGGTACAGCTAGCTAATCTCGTTTCTTTATTCTTGTAACCTTTTCTTGCTGTATGTGTTTCAAGGTTCGATTATATGTCTGAAATTATGCTTCTTCTTTTTTCTTTCAAGGTTATGGTTAATATCTTGGTGCTTAACAGCTAATTGATTATGTTAGTTACATACTTGTTGAAAAAAACTTTTGTATAACATCATTTTGACAAGTTACATGACAATTTTTTTCATCTTTCTGTCTATTGTTTAGTTTTTATTTGAAGGTTCCATTATATGTTTGAAATTAGGGTTTTTTTTTCTTTTCAAGGTTGTGGTTTGTATCTTGGTGCTTAGCATGCGATTATGTTACTTACCTACTTTTTAGATTTAACTTTTGTATAATATTATATTGACAAGTTGTTAGATGACTTACGTTATTCAAATAAAAATACAATATAACAAGTTTCAATGGACAGGCATGGCTCGACTTAGTTTAACAACCCGCAAACGTAAGCAAAGGAGACAAATATTGATTCTGGCATGGTGGAACCAAGTTACTACAATTGTTGTATGGTTTGTAATTTCTCTTTACATGTTGGTAGTCCAACACGAAATAGGTAAACCACTTATTCGGTATTCATTAGCAAAGGATCGCTATAGTATATTACATAGGTATGTTTTTGAGAGTGACACATTGTCTATTTCAATGGTTAGGATGAGTCGAGTGTGTTTCATAAAATTGTGTGACATGCTTGAAAGACTAGGAGGATTGAAATCAAGTAGGCATATGACCATTGAGGAACAAGTAGCCATGTTCCTTCACATGATAGCTCATAACGTTAAGAATCGGAACATGATATGTAATTTTTATCGTTCGGGAGAAACTATTAGTAGATATTTTTCACGAGTTTGCAATGCAGTGATAAGATTGCATCCATATTTGATTAAGAAGCCTGAACCTGTTCCCGAGAACTCTACCGATGAGAAATGGAAATGGTTTAAGGTATATGTAGTGCTTAAGTTTTTTTTTTTTTAATTTATCCTAATAACTTAAATTGTACCATTACCTCTTTATTTTTCTTAGAACTGTTTAGGTGCATTAGATGGAACATACATACAATGCAAAGTGCCAATCGAAGAGAGGCCTAGATATAGAACAAGAAAAGGAGGAATTGCCACAAATGTGTTAGGAGTGTGTTCACAAGATATGCAATTTATTTTTGTGTTACCTGGATGGGAGGGATCAGCTGCTGATGGTAGAGTTCTTCGAGATGCTCTTTATAGACCTAATGGATTTAGAGTTACAAGACCCGGTATGTAGCTCCATGTATAAATAATCATATAGATGCATGCAATTATTGTTGAGGTTTAATAATTATAATGCATTGTTAGGTTATTATTTAGTAGATGCCGGATACACAAATGGAGAAGGCTTTTTAGCCCCTTATAGAGGTCAAAGGTATCATTTAAATGATTGGCGTGAGGGATACACACCAGCAACGCCAAAAGAAATGTTTAACAAGAAACATTCAACCGCAAGAAATGTTATAGAAAGGTGTTTCGGTATTTTGAAGGCAAGGTTTGGTATTTTGAGGGACAACTCATATTATCCCATTGATGTAAAGAATAGAATCATTATGGCGTGTTGTCTCCTCCACAATTTTATAAGGCAAGAAATGACGATTGATCCTTTTGAGACTGTGAATATATTTGATGGTGGAACCGGAGACAATACAGGTGGACTTGAGGATAATATAAACTCGGTTGGGACTTCCAATGCATGGACTACATTTAGAAATAACTTAGCTGATAGTATGTTTGAGTCTTCGGGTGGTACCATTTGATAAACAATGTATTAGAACATACTTATTAAAGCTTCATATTGTGTACTCTTATTTGATGATCTAATGCCTATGGATTATTATTCAATGTTATTTGCAGTTTATAATGTTTTTTTTGCTGTTGTAAATGCTGTTGTAGTGCTATTTTTGCTGCTGCGAAAGCTGTTTTTGTTGCTGTGAATGCGGTTTTAGCTGCTGCAACAGCTTTTTTTGGTGCTGTAAATGCTGTTTTTTCTGCTGTAATTCTGTTTTTGAGCAGTGAATGCGTTTTTGCTGCTGCTGTAAATGTTTTTTTTGGTGCTGTAAATGATGTTTTTATTGCTGTAATTCTGTTTTTGGTGATGCTAACGCTGTTTTTTTTTTGCTGTTGTGTATGCTTTTTTGTGTGTTGTAAGTTATGTTTTCAAAATATATAATGTTGTTTATGCTACATATATGTTGTTTATGCTACTGTAGGTAGATATGGCGACCAATAATAGGAAGTATCATGGATGGACAAATGTTGAAGATGGAAAGCTTGTGGAAGCTTTGCTTAATATGGTAAACGTTGGAGGATTTAAAGCTGACAACGGCTTTAAATCTGGATATTTGCAACATCTGGAACTAGCATTAAAAGAGTCACTTCCAGATTCAGGTATTCTTGGGAAACCTCACATTGAATCAAGAATAAAAACAATGAAAAAAGACTGGCAAACTGTGTATGATATGTTGAACGAAACTAGTGGATTCGGTTATGATAAAGACAACAACTGCATTACTACTAATGCTCCAGGGGTATGGGAGTCATACATCGAGGTATTTGTAATTGAATGTATTGTCTTTGCTGTTTTTATGTTATACTTAATGTTGTTTGCGGCTATGTATATACACATATATATAATATCGTTTGTGCTGTTATTTTACATTAGTTATATGAAACAGGCTCATAAGTCCGCTGCTAAATGGAAAAACAAAAAGCTTCCTCACTATGAAGATTTGTGTATCGTTTTCGGAAAAGATCGAGCACAAGGGAATCGAGCCAAACTTGTTTCTGAGATGGAAAAGGAGGCGGACATCGAAGAACATGATGAATCTGATGATGATTTTGATGCGGCGATGGAAGGTAGCCATAATGTGCCTACTAGCGATAGTGCTCCGGTTGAAGAAATTTCAAGTGTTAATAGCAAGAAGAGGAAACACGCGGGCCATAACTCCTTGGTTGAGAATTTCAATGCTGCGGTTATCTTATTGGGAGATCGTCTTCAAGAATCCTCGGCTCAACTTAGTGAAGGTTTTAAACTTGAAGTTGATTTGAACAAGAAAACCGCCATGCTCACTCTAGAGCTTCAAAAAATGACTTCCCTGTCTCAATTGGAAAGGTTCAAAGCAATTAAGAAGATGAAAAGTAACCCGGATAGCGTGATAACATTCTGGGATTTGAACGAAGAAGAAAGGGAGGATTGGGTGCGGTTCGTGATGTCGGAATGAGTTGGTTATGGGATTTTGTTGGAGCACTTGCAGTCTTTTGTCTAAAAAATTGTAGTCTTTGTGAGCAACATGTAGTTGCGCTAACTAGCAAGTATTAACAACTCGTAGTTGTCTTTTTGAGCAACGTGTGTTACGATTACTAGTATGTACAACACAAACTCGTAGACGTCTTTTTGAGCAACATGTAATCTAACTAGTATGTGTAATCCTACTATAACTTTGTATTTCTGATTGTAAAAAATTGCTCCGTTTTGTTAAATCACCTATTGTTAATGTGCTTCATGTTTATTGCTATGACCATTTACGTAACATGATGTTAATGTGAGAATTGATTTCAAGGTATGGCTACTGTATGACGGCTATGTTTATATATATATATATATATATATATATATATATATATATATATATATATATATGTATAAATCAAGTACTACAAAAGTGGATGTATATATTCCAATTAGTAATAATATGATGTTTATACTTTTTAGTAATAAGTAATAATATCTTGTATGTTCTTTAAATAAGTTCTTTCATATCATATATGAGTTTAAAAATCTCGTTAGAAAACAAAAAAAAAGTAAGTAAAAAAGGGTAATTATGTCATTTGTCACTATTTACATTCCAATTCCGTTGACAGATTTACAAACCAAACAGGATTATGCCAAAGAATTGAATCTGAATTCCATTCCATTCTGCCAACCAAACAACAGCAAATTCCAGTTAATTCAGATTCCAATTCTTTCAAATTCCAATTCCTTTGACAGATTCCAATTCCGTCAGAAACATTCTGTGAACCAAACGGAGCCCTAGGGTTTTAATTTAGGTTTCTATCTTTAATGGATATAAGCTTATAAATCTATATCTATACCCCTTATTAAGCATTTCACTATGTTGACCTTAAGTCATATGGGTACCAATATTGCCCCTATATTTTAATCTTAAATCAAAGGATAATCAATATTAAATTAAAGGATATCATTACTTAAATGCCCCTACTTTTAATTTGTCAATTATAACACTAATGTACATTAATACATACCATAATATCTTTCAAATTACTTCCTATGTAATGTACTTTTACCAATTATATATTCATATCTTTCTAATACTATAACACCCCAGAATTTATAACCATTTCTTTTTTTTTTATATAAATAATTCGGAAGCGTTATCCCTTTTTTAAAAAAAATTATACCACATATGTAAATGTCAAATCATACTTTTACATCACAAACTATCAATAATAAGTTTTGCACTTTAAACTAAGTTTTCAGGCTGGTATTATACAACAAAACGAGTTTTCACTAGCAAAAGATAATCAGAGTGCCCAGCTGTCAAACATTCCTTCAATCAAAGCCTCTTGCACAGATTCCATCCCAAAAACTTAACCTGCAAGAGTAATATGGGGGATTAGCACGAAGCTAAGTGAATAGACTAGATCTAACAGTATAACTTAGCATAACAGTCTGTTTACAACAATCAACTATAAACACACAATCAACATATAGAGGATCGGTGATCCTTGTGACGTCCACAGACCCGGGTGACGCACCAAGAACACTTATAACCAACTGCAGGCCAATACAGTGGTATTACCGATAGCCCATTGCTATCTTTAGTCAACATGAAATCTAATTCACAACGAATGATCACCAATCACATGTTGACTAACCAATAGCAACTAAGCCCAATCGCAACTGACCTCTATTATTCGAACCTATCATGGAATATTTCACCAACAATCAATCAATCAACAAACGATATTATTCCAGCCTATCATGAAATAAACCACTAGCAATTAATCAGTCAATAAAATCAATAAACATAAAACTACTAATAATTGGTGTAACCACAATGTCATCACCAATTTATCCTGTGAGAACCAGTCCACTCACCAAATACCATCAATCGCCCACTCAGTAGTCTAATTATAACACCCCTCATTTTGGTAACATTTAAATATATTGTACCGGAAGCGTTATCCCAATTTCTAAGTTTATAAGATACATTGTTTCATATAGGTATAAAATCAACTTAATTCAAAACACAGTTTATCAACATGGGTGTTATATAAAACAAAAGATATCATTAATTTATTTAATCAAATGTCAGAGTCACGTCAGCATGTCAAACATTCCTTCAAGTCCAACTTCTTGCCCACCCAATACAATAGCCAAAACCTGCAAGAAGGGATAATGTGGGGGATTAGCATAACGCTAAGTGGGCAGATACTAATCAACAATCTAACTTAGCGCAACAACTTTGTGTACAACAATTAGCACTAAACAAGCAAGTACCCAATACAACACATCAACAATGCATCAGTTCGACAATGCAACAATTCAACTAATCAACAACACCATACTGAGGATCGGCGGCTCTGGGGATAACCATAAACCCGGGAGGCTCCCCAAGAACACTTACCCAACCTATCCGTATGGCCATACGGACGAGACCGATAGCTAGTGATTATCTTCAACTAACACAGGAGGTGTGTTAAACTTTGGATATCCAACTAGCCCAACCAACAGTTCAACAACTCGTTGCCTCATTAACAACTAATGCCCGAAGGCCAATTAACTCAAGTGATCACGTAATCAACAAGTCACATATTCAACTAGTCAACATATCAACAGTATTATTACTATCAACATAATCATCAATGCAACGGATAAAGTAATAATACGTTACTTGTTGTAACCAAACTTGTTACAACCAAGTTACGCTGAGGATTAGAGATCCACTCACCAAATACCTCAGCCATCCACTCAGTAGTCTAATATCACTGAGCCTTCTGCACATCTGAGAATGCAACAGGATACACAAATTAGTCCTTTATTCCAATGTGGATATAACATCATATTATTGTATTTACATCAAACAACTTATTTAAGTAATTACAACCAATTATTCAACTAATCACAATCATCAATTTATCACTTCCATTGGATTGATCATACTTAATTCATGTTAACCATACTCATCCATCATATACCACTAACATAAGCTTAATACTTTCATATTCATTTATCAACATTATAATCATTATAATCACCTCATCACCTTAATTCTCATTAATCATTGTTAACTAACATAATTATACCATCAACAAGATTATCAACTTTCAACATCAACAATTCATTAAAACTCCAACATTAGACCTAATGAATACTTAACCACATAAGTTATAACTTTACTCTTTAGTTCTCAATTAAGTGTTCTAATTAGTGAACCATACCAAATTTATCATATACTCCATGATAATCATAAAATCTCAAGAACACTTAATTAAGTTATAACTTTTAACTTGTATATTGTTAATCATCATTACTAATCAATCATATGTTAGTCATTAACAACACTTATCAACCTATATCTCATTAACTCAAGCTTAGAATTCATTATTCATGGATAATCAACTAACCCATAAACTATCCATATGATCATACATAATTTTTCTTCATTTATATGTTAGGGTTTAACTTAGAATCATGAAATAATCATCAACTAGTAATTATACAAGTCTTACAAGCTTAAATTTAACATTACCCATCCTAATTTCATCAAATGCACAAAACCCCAATTTCTAAGTTTATAGAATTCAATAAATCAACACTTACAACATGTTTAGAAGGATTAGATGAAGATAATCCATGCTCTTGAAACTTGAATTCGAGTTTGAGCTCTTCAATTTGATGATTCCTCATAGATTTGATAATTTGATTTAGGGTTTCTTGAGTTAGGAGGGATATATGATGCGTATCATATGTATGTATGTAGATATATATTAGTAAACAACCGACCTAATAATTTAGAAGTATACAAGAAGTGTTTACTTTCATTCCCCGTACTTTTCATTGCCTGGAACTTAAAAACCATTTACGGGGTAACATTACTTTATTTTACCGTCAACTAAATAAAATTAAAACACTCAATAATTTATTAGTCACAATAAATTATTCGACTATTATCACTATTTATTTCAAATAATACAACACACATATTTTCTGACACACTTAATAATAATTCACAGTCAGAAAATATTAAATACTACCAGACCCAAATACTGGGTGTTACAATTATCACTGAGTCTTCTCCATATCTGGAATTACAAAAGAATGGCACAAGTTAGTCACTTGTTTCAATGTGAAATAACATCACATAAATGTAGTCAAAATCCAAACAACTCAATCAAGTAGTTTACAATACAATATTTAGTAATTATAACAACATAATTAAGTTATCCAAGTTACTAATTCAACACTCTCATGAAATTAATTACACTTGATTCAAGTATCCAACTTTTTAAATTATGACTTATAGTCATTTAACACAATTCAATCCAAGATTAATAATAACTTATTTCAAGATTATTATTTCATCATTACTAGCAATTTATGATCATAGAATCACATTATCATATTAATCCAAATCAATTATAGTTAACTAACATAAGTAAACCATCAACCCCATATATTAAGAATTCACAATTTAGCTCATCCATTAATTCATTAATAACTCATATAACAATCTATTTTTATTATCAATCAAGGTAATTAACACCTAATCATCACACTTTCACAAATTTCACTCGAATTACCATTCACTTAACTTGGTTAATTCATTATTAGGTTAGATTAAAGCTACTAACCCTTTTATTAGCACTTAGTAATACTACTTCAACTAATATTACACTTTAGTTTATAATAATTACTATCAACCCATCAAAATCATCAAGTTTCCTATAAAACTCATGAACCCTAACTCAAACTTATAAGTTTTAGTTTGATTCAAGTTATTTAACATCATTAACAAGTATAACAACATCAATCTCATAAATATTAACCTCAATTTTCGGATTATAATCAATAACCCATCAAAAATAATCAAAAACTTAAGAACCAAGATTAATTTACAAACTTAAGCTTGAATCTTGCTAGTAATCAACAAAAACAAGTTTAACTAACAACAATTTCACAAAACAAAATCTTAATTTCGGATTAAACTCACCAATTAGCAAAAACCCCAAAAACCCCAATTTCTAGGTTTATATGAAAATCATGAATTAACAATTACAACATGTTTATAATGATGATGGAATGATTAATTCATGTTATAGAAGCTTAACTAACATCAATTTACACTTTTGAAACCCTAATTTCGAATTTTGATCAAGAACACTAAAACCCCCAAATTCTAGTGTTCATAATATAAGAATTAGAGACTTACAAACTGTTTAGGATGATTAGAAGATGATATTTCTTGATCTTGAAGCTTAAATTCGAGTTATAAAGCTCCAATTTGATGATTTCTTCATGAATTTGATTTTTGGTTCTTCATGTATGTATGATACATACGTATGTGTGTATAAGGTGGGAAAAAGAAACCGACTCAACATATGGAACTTATCATATAAGTGTTAAATTTTGTTCCCCGTGCTTATTATTGTCTGGAACTTAAAAACCATTTGCGGGGAAATACTATTTTGTTTTACCGTCAACTATATTAATTTAAAACAATTAATATTTCATTAGTCACAATAATTCCTGAGGCTTATTGACCTATTAATTTTTTACAATCAAACACTTATAACAATTTTAAATTGTATTTAAAATTTACAAGAAATACCTATTACTTCTAGACCCAATATGAGGATGTTACAAATACATTGACATATAATGATCTAGGATGCTAATAAAAAAAATACGTTCAAAACGATTCCACGATGCTTTTTCGGAAAAAAAAAACATTATCGAATCACATAACTTTATTATTGATTTCCGCTGCATTGCGCGGGTTTTTATACTAGTAAAATATAAAGCAAAAATAAGTTGTATGGTTTTTAAGATTAAGCTTGGTCGGACGTGGAATATTATACTACTTCGTCCGTCCCAATTTTATTATCCCTAGATAAAAAACACGTAGTTTAAAAAAAAATATCATCATCTCTCTTACTTTTTGGTAACAAGACAATTTTACTCTTTACTTTTTACCTACCTTTTTGTCTCACATATATAAATTAGGGGCATAAATAAACTTTATCACATCATCCCATTGTTCTTTTCTATTTATAGAAGTGGACAATAAAATTGGGACATCCCAAAAAGAAATACTGGACAATAGATACGGGACGGAGGGAGTAGTATATTTATTACGTGTAGTATTATTATAGTTTTTAAGATTAAGTTTGTTTTATTAGTGCAATATAATCTTTGGTTTAATTTAAGTTGTATAGCTTACATCAATTTTCAAATACTATTTCACTACGTTTTTTTGGGATTCAAATATGTTCCTCACTATCTTGTTTATTTTTCTTTTATTATAAACATACTAAAAATATCGTATTACTTATTTAGTAATCCTATATAATCTTAATACATTGTTATTGAATTGTCTATTTTAACTTTATAGAAATGGAACCCCTATTGTCATGATGTGTTTTCAACTCTTTATCCACCTAACGCTTGGTTAAAATTAAAATCTGTTCGAGTTTAATTTGTGTGGAAAGATGTTCAAGATGACAACTTGATTTCGTTTTTACTTGATCGAAATGTAAGTATATTCAATATATGTACTTTAATCAATAATCTATGTGTTATATATTTATTAATCACAACATTTTGTATAATAGAGAGCAAGAATAGCGGCAGTCATTCCACGTCGTTTCATGAAAGCTTATGAAAAGATGACTTTAGAGGGGAATATGTTTTCACTCGATCATTTCAAAATTGAAGGAACGGCCTATCATTATTCGAAAATCACTCTTTCTTAATTAGGTGACGAATGGGAAATTTATTTTAGTAGGAATACAAAGCTTAATCCATTGTCAAGTGAGGAGGAAACTGATTTTCCTATCTATGCAAATGTCCCATCTCTTAGACATGCGATGTTTTTTTATTTTGCTATCATTTTTTGTTCAACTTTTGTTTATCGTATTACTTCGTATTATTATTATTATTTGTTTGATTTAAGCTGTATATTTTAAATCAATTTTACAACTGGTTTTTCACTATGTTTTATCATAAATTTCAAATATGTTCCCGCCGCATTGCGCGGGTTACCAGCTAGTATATAATGATTGATGATTGATAATTCAAATGCAGCTAGTTAAGACTTTATCAGATTTATCAAATAGATTATCACTTGTTTGGTTACGTAAACCGTTAATAATAATAATACTACTACTACTACTACTAATAATAATAATAAGGGAAATGCTAATGATAGCCCTTAGGCTGTCAATAAGACAGATACAATGCATTTATTAAACTCAAAGTTTCCTTAATAATCAAATATTTCAATTAATACATCACCAATAAAAGGAAACTTTCATTGAATTTAATGCAAATCATAGCTGTATTAATTATAAATACGGATAAATAAAGAAACTTTGAGTTTAATAAATGCATTGTATGTGTCTTATAGACAGCCCTAAGGGCTGTCATTAGTATTTCCCTAATAGTAAATATATTAAAAACAGAATGATATAGGGTAGTATTAAACAGTTAATAAAATCCTATAGGTAAAAATAAGATAACTAGATCGAGGAAAAAAACAAAAAATGATCACATTAACATTAACATATCTAATCTAATCTATCTAATAACTTGTGCTATGAAAATATTCATCAAAATTGAGATCTATTGACTAAGCAAATACTTAAAAGTTATAAATGTATCAATTAAAGTAAAATGTTATTCCAAAAAGAAAAAGGAAACCAATAATGATAAGAAATTTTTTTAATAAAAATTAAAATATAAAATTGAGTTAACCACGTATCTATTCTATCCAAAATAATAAGATTATAATATGTTAAATTAAATTAAATAATGTATATTCACGAGTAAACATGTTTGGTGAGTTTGTGATACGGATTAAAATTAATATTACCGCTAAGGAATTTATTAATTTAAGATTTATTTTTGAAAGAGATTTTTTAGGTAAAATAGAGTATATGATTGGTTAATTGAAAGTGTGATGAAATCAAAGTATTTGATTGGTCGATAGATATTAATATTTAGATTAGATTTAGATTTAGATTAGATTATAACTCACGTACACATTTAACAATATTATTAATTTCGATGCAACTCTTTTTAAATATAATATTATTAATTTTTAAAGATAATCATTAAAAAAATACTATTATATCATTTAATTAATCAATTTCCTATTATTTTAATATCATAAAACTAATTATTTAAATAATAATATATCTAAAACCTATATATTGAAATAAACTAACAATAATAATAAATATCTTATAATTTACATCCATCATATATACACGGGTTTAAACTCAAAATAGTGACTTTAAAAATGTGATAATTATCAATTAAAATCATCCAACGGGTTTGGTCAAACTCCTTTCTTCATTCTACTTATAATCATTTAAGAGCATTTTGTAACGAGGGAAATTTCATAGAAAGAATAATCAAAATTAGTTATAACTATGTTTTTTCCAAGTAAAGAGAAAACGTTAACAATAAAAATAATCATAATCATAATACTAATACTTAGTAAAATAATAATAATAAGATAGAAGGTATTTACGAAAAGTAAAAATAAAATGAATGATTAAAATAACATTTTTGTTAAACTCCGTTTTACATTACGTAGAAATCCTCTTGAAGCGTATTTTACAACATGGTATTGTGTAATGATAGTTTCCCTTTACGTCAACTTTCAATGATTTTATTTTAAACTCTATTAAGCGAAAAACATTACCAAATTAAGTGTACACATTTTCACTTTAGTTTGTTTCAAAATAAGTATCAATTTCAAAACTTTAACCAATCAAAATGCTTTTCAATGGTCAACGTGAAATTTTATTGATTTTCAGTGTGACAGTTCACACTTCACACTTTTCTTAAACGGTGTGCAAACTGATAGTTGATAATTAACATGTGACTAAGGGAGTACCATATTCTTCAAGCATACTTTTTCTTTTCGTAATATAATTTGTGCTACTAACTACATCATTCAATTATGTAGCTGACCAATCAAAGATTAAATACAACATTTTATTATATACCTTTTACCCATTAACTTTTTAGGAATATATAAATGTAGTCTTCACGTTCAACTAACAACAAATGTTATTGACAACGTCAAAATTGATTTTGAACTTTAAACGTGAAATAATACATGCATTAAACAATTAAACTACACATGTTTTTGAAAGATCATATTCCACGCTCACATGTGTATGAATAATATTACTCGCAATATTATACTTATATAAAACCAACATTAGTACTCGTGTGTTAGGTAAATATTTAACCTGACTATAATTATAAATAAAAAGCCTACGTTAATTCATTACGCATGCAACATAACATATTACCATTATCATCATACATATATATCTATACTCGTTTCAGAGAGTGTATCCAGAATCTCACGATATTTTGAGCCACTTTCAATGTAATCTCGCGACATTTCAATTTCGTTAAAAGCTCACAGAAAAGTTTTGGTGGTTCGAAAAGTGATTGACGATAAAATCACATTTTCATGATGTATTAACTTCGTTAAATAATTATTCTCTTCTACAAACGAAAATTTAAGTACGTAGAATCTTCTACTATATAAAGTAGTGATTAGGGGCCGATATGGATCAAAACTGCTCCATAATTGAAATTTCGATTAATCAGCATTGCTTAACCGTTTGGATCCGTTAATAAATGGATTTAGTTGACTCAATTAAGGCGGGATTGGATATGAGCGGTTAATTTGGTTCACCGATTAGGAAGTGTAAATGATGACACTTTTGAGAATCATTGATCGCTTTAATTGGTAGGAGTGAGCGTTTATTATTAACGTATATACAAATGTTTATTTACATTTACTTTGAGACGACTAAAATTTAAAATTTTAAAAATGGAACGAAGGAGCCACTTTAGCCATACGTGTGTAGTCTCTTTTAATTAGGGGTGTGCATGGGTCGGTTTGGTTCGATTTTTGGAAAATCAAAAACCATAATCGTTCGGTTTTTTCGGCTTCGGTTTTTATTCGATTTTTTCGGTTCGGTCCTTTGGTTTATCCATTTCAACGTTTTTATCGAATAAATTTGATACAATATACATTGTATATACGTATATGTATGTTAATAATGAACTTAAACTTAGACTTTATATTAGGAAAACTACTAACAATGAGTCAATGTTGAAATATACAATATACAATATACAATATAAGATATGTAACTAATAACCTTACAAATGTAGTAATAAGTGAGTATTTTGAATATAAAAACGAAACGCTTCATATTACTCGGTATATTCATATGTTTTATTTATTGAGTTGAACATATTAAAGACATAACTTTTATATAAATAAATAGTAATATATATAATATAAAGACTTCGGTTCGGTTTTTATGGTCGGTTTTTGAGGTGAAAACCAAAAACAGAACCGATGGTTTCGGTTTTTGGTAAATCAAAAATCAAACTGTCAGTTTTTGATTCGGTTCGGTTTTTTCAGTTTGGTTTTGTCAATTTTTTTCGATTTTTCGATTTTCGGTTTGGTTCCTGCCTTCGTGTCACGGTGTCACCCCTACTTTTAACGTAGGAACCGTAAACAAAACTAAACGGTAGATAAAACGGTAAGAAAAGCGACCCGTTCATCAAATACGGTAGGATCCGATCCATACTCGTGAAAATTAGCAAAATTCCCGCTCACCAAAAACTAAAAAACATGCCCTCAGTGGATCGTCATCACCCAAATCAACACAGTCCGTTGCGGCCATGGATGACGTTGATCGCCTTTTCGAATCCTTCAAATGCGGAATTTCTCCACCTCGTAACATTAAATCCTCTTCTTTTATCCTAATTATTACTTACAAAATGTCATTTAATTCTTTCAAAATCGTTTTTTGACCTAATTGAACTTAGAATCATGATTATTGAATTGCGATGCAATTGTAACTGTATTTCAGATTCGTTTGGTGCAATAAAGATTTAATTTTGAATTTGGATACAATCAATATCAGTATTTCAGTTTTAGTAGTTTATAATATACTGTCACAGTTATATAGATGCATAGGTAGTTTGAAAGTTAGTGTAGAGTAATGATAATACTGTGAGTTTGTAGTTGTTTGTAAAGATGTTATTTTAGGTGCTTTAGTGTTGCTACTCGTATATTTAGGTGTTTTAATGTAATGATAATACAATGGTAGTTTGGAAGTTTGAGTCGAGGAAAGAATTTATAACTTTTTGTAATGAATTGTTGGATTTTGCTTATTGAACAACAGATATTAGAGGAGAAGGATGGACTTATAATTGTTTATAACAAATGCATTTTAGTTTTTGTAGTCTTGCTTCTTAGGTGCTATGTTATAAGGCAATACTTATTTTGTACCAAAGTCGTTAAATTTATTTATTCATCAACAGTTTGGAAGTTGGAGAAGAAGAATGAGTTTTAGTTGTTTGTAACAATGTTGTTTTAGATTTTATTAATCTTGCTTCTTAGGTTCAATGTTCGTAACTTCATACCGTTAAGTCGATTACTTATTGTCTTCTCATACAGAATCGGCTGCAATCGCAAGGAAAACTAAGAAGCAGAAAGTAAAGCAAGATAAGTTGAATGATAATATATCTACTTCTACTGATTTCACTTCTGCAGGTTCAAATGGGAAAAACCAGCTATCTGCAACGAATTCCCGGAATGTAATTTCTTATTTCTTATGTTTTCCTATCTTTTGGCACAATTATATGCTGTTATAATCATATGGAGTCCTTAATAGTGTGGATAAGCATTCTTTCATGGTTTAGCTAGCTTATCGCTTTAACATTTTGTATGCTTTATTCTGTTCCAGTTTTATACACCAACTGTTGGAAGAAAGAAGTTAAACAATGGAAGTCAGTTCTCCCCAGTCGTTTTCTACGGTTCTCCACAAGGCGTGCCTCCAAAAAGACCAGCTCGATTATTGCGATTGTTACATGAAATACGTGTTGAACTTGCTGCCCAACATAAAGCAAGGTGCTTGCAGATTTGATTGGGGCAATTATTTGATAGTCACGATGAACGATGCTTTTTAGTTATTAGTACATGTTAAGATATAATTCCTTGGTTATTTTGGCTGTACACTTGTGTAGAGAGGATGTATGGGCTACGTTTCCTAGGCAGGATGAGGCTATGAAGTTTGCAAAAGATCAAGGAGAGGTGCGTATTTTTAGTTATCAAGACCACGCTAGTGGACAACGAAGGTTCCTTGTTTCAACATATAAAGAGTTTTGGCGAAGGTGCGTATTAAAACAGTCACTATTACATGGTTATAAGCGACGTTAAGAATGTGATTCTGCTTCCTTATATACGAACCGATTGTTGTGAACTTGTGCTAACTATTGATGACTAGGTACAAAAATATGAGTCCCAAGTTTCGTCACCATTATGAAGTTATTCAAGAGGTAATGCTATATTACTAATTTTCGCCTTCTTGCAGTTTAGAATAATTTCTCAGTACTGATTTTGTAACCATAATTGTTTTACACATCAGTTTTTCCTAGTGGGACTCCAATAATATTTATATCTCAAGTTGGACTTATCGTAGCATTCTGCTACCTTTAAACTGCATTACAAATCATGGCTCTTAAAGAAAATTATATAATGGGCTCACAGAAGGCAGTTCTTAAATAAAAGAACTGGCTCACAAAGGCCAGATTGACTTCCTCAGATGCAATATGAGCTTTTAACCGTCTTCAGTGGTAAAAGAGTACCTACTGACTCTAAAATATATTTTTCACCTTCGTGCTTATTGGGATAAGTTGTCCAACTTAAGCAATTATGTATTAAGGATTTCGTAATGTTGTGCCATCTTTATTTCACCTTTCAAGTTAATTTCGTTTATTTACCACAATAAAATCTGTGCTCCATTGTATTTGCTATCGAATTGCTATTGCTTCAGGAATCTTATATCTACGTGTAACCTATATGATGAGATTGGTGGTATTTATAGGGATTGCCGTGCCACCTCTATTTCGATTTAGAGTTCAATATAAAAGAAAATGCTGAAAGGAATGGGGATGCAATGGTTGATCTTCTCATATTAATAACCTTTGAAGCTTTGCTTGAAAAGTACTCAATTGAAGGAGACACTGATTGGATTGTTGAACTTGACTCTTCTACGAAAGGTGCGGATTTAAGTGGTTGATTGTATCTATATTCAAAAGAACATTAGCTATGTCATGAGACTCCATGACTTATTTTGTACTCAACTGTATAAGTATTGATGCGTGTTCCGTTGTAAAATTGCAACTATTAGTACTCTAGTAGTGTTTATTTGCCCTTACAGTCATCTAGTTTGTTGTTTGTTTGCTTCTATCAAGGGTGTCCACTGGGTCGAAACCAGAGGACTGGACCAAAACGAAAAATTAAACAATAATGGAACAGACATCAAACAGAATGGTGTACCAAGTCAATATATGAAGTTTCTTATATCGGGAAGTTCAAGCTTTATATGTCCCTGTATCATGTATGAAAATTCACAAAGGCTGGTTTGGTTCTGTTTTGAACTAGACCCGTACGTAGAACCTATTTCTTATAATCTTTAGCGGAGAACCAAACCTTAAACCATTTTTTAAACTAATATACAACCAAAGCTGAACATTGGTAGTACTGGTTCACTTTGGTTTCTAGGTTCTAGCTGTCCAGTATTCCGGTTTGACTTCACTCGTATGGGAACAGATATGTGGATCAAATAATGTTCTACTTGCTATTTTTCTAAACAACGATTCAGTTGATATCAATTTCAAAGTGTACATATCTATTTTTCTAATAGTGTTTTGTCAACAGATAAGTTTTCCCGTCACTTGATCATTCGTATACCAGGGAATGCTTTCAAGGACAACATACATGTTGGTGCGTTTGTTGCTGAGGTATCAAACTGTAGCTTATATCCTTTTCTTTTTCGATGTTATTATAATATTTGTTATCATTATTGTATGTTTCTGTTTGCTTATTTGGTTATGATAATATATCTAACTGGTATATTTCAAAGTTCATTTGTTGTTCTTTGTTTAGTTTTTGTTAAGCAAGTTGCTGCATGTTAATAGGTATGCTCACGAATTCATAGTGCAAGAGGAAGGGATAAAAGATTTGAACAGTTATTTATTTCCAAAGAGTCAAGCTCTGCTGATGTCCCTTGTCATCTTTTTATTGATACTGCTGTCTATTCCAGAAACCGTTGTTTTCGTTTGCATTTATCAACCAAAGCTGGGAAAAATTCGGTGCTTCTCCCCACTGGAAGGTTTAAATGTAAGGAAATGGTATGGACTAATCCCGTGCAACAATATTTTCACATATTGATAACATTTCTATATTTCACATTCACCAACAATGTTGTGTCGCAGAATGAGGAAGATGTGTTCATGGTATCATTGATCTGCAATATAAATGCTGACTGTGAAAAGCTTCTAATTTGCAAAATGGATTTAGATTGTGTGAAGGTTTTGCATTTTGATATTGAGGTAAATCTCATCTACATATCTACATACTAGTGTGTGTGTGCATATATATATATATATATATATATAGTGGCATGATCCAGAGGGAAGTCCATTTTTTGAGGGAAGGGGGAAGCGTTAGTACGCATCAGGAAGCATATTACCTTCACCTATACTAATCTCGAAAAAAGCAAACTGAAATTTAGTAAATGTTAATCAGAATCGATGTTATAAATGTTAAGCTTCCTTGATAAATTTTTTCTTCAAGTTATAGTATCGATTTATGAATATTTGATCCAAATCCGTTAAGATGCATCGCGGTGCATATTAGTTAATCTGCATTGTGATGCATCTTAACAATAAAAATATTTTTCAAATAATGTGAAGTTTTATGATGCATCGCGATGCATCTTAGTTAATATGCATCACACTGCATCTTAACAATTAATTAAATAAATATTCATCAATTAATGTTATGACTTAAAAATGAAATTTATTCGTTAAAATATTCTTTATAGCATCGATTTTGATTACTATTTACCGATAAAAATAATTTTTTGTTGACGTTTTGATTGATAATTGTAATATGCTTCCTGATGCGTACTAACGCTTCCCCCCTTCCCCCCAAAAAGACACTTCCCTCTTGATCACTACCCGTGGCATGATCCAGAGGGAAGTCCATTTTTTGAGGGAAGGGGGAAGCGTTAGTACGCATCATGAAGCATATTACCTTCACCTATACTAATCTCGAAAAAAGCAAACTGAAATTTAGTAAATATTAATCAGAATCGATGTTATAAATGTTAAGCTTCCTTGATAAATTTTTTCTTCAAGTTATAGTATCGATTTATGAATATTTGATCCAAATCCGTTAAGATGCATCGCGGTGCATATTAGTTAATCTGCATTATGATGCATCTTAACAATAAAAATATTTTTCAAATAATGTGAAGTTTTATGATGCATCGCGATGCATCTTAGTTAATATGCATCACACTGCATCTTAACAATTAATTAAATAAATATTCATCAATTAATGTTATGACTTAAAAATGAAATTTATTCGTTAAAATATTCTTTATAGCATCGATTTTGATTACTATTTATCGATAAAAATAATTTTTTGTTGACGTTTTGATTGATAATTGTAATATGCTTCCTGATGCGTACTAACGGTTCCCCCCTTCCCCCCAAAAAGACACTTCCCTCTTGATCACTACCCTATATATATATATGTATGTATGTATATGTATGTATGTATATATATATATATATATATATATATATATATATATATATATATATATATTACTTACTGGGCCTGGCAATATTTGACTAATTTGTAGCTCACAGCAGATCTTGACGTTGAGTTGTTTGTATTTCAACAAATATCCTTATTATAAGAAGCGACAAAAATTGCATGTGGTTTGACGAGTAATTTTATAGCTTTTATTGACCTTTTTTAGTATTCGTGATCCTTTTATTGCAGAAAAATAGTGAGTATCGTAAGCCATCCGCTCGAGAATTTATACCGAGTTCTAGCTCAAGCAATGGTTACTTCAGTGGAAAATCTCCGTTTCCAACATTAGATGAGTTTGTGGAGTATGTTGGTACCATCGGGAATGTACAAGGTTGCTCTTCATGCTATATATATTTATCATATTCTTTTTGTTTATTAGGAGTTGTTTTTCTTTTGTCCCTTGCAAGTTGCAACAAAGAGTAACTTCAATAATAACCAATTAAGAATTTTTTGGTTTGCACTCCTAGGAAAAATTCGAAGCTGGTATTGGTTCTCAGAGTATGGCTTGATGGTGTACAGCATGTTAAGAAATAGATTCTGTGAAAGAATTGGCAGACAACACAAAAGCAATCACGGTAAATCTGAAAAGTTCTCTGTTTGTCCTCTGCCGACAAAATAACTTCAATAAAGTTAATTTTTCAATCTTGTTTCTAACATCCTTAGTATAAGTTCATCAATAGCCTCGGGTGTCTTTATGCAAGGGTTGATCTTCTGGATTGGTGCCAAATTGAAATCTTGAAAAATTACGGCCTGCAAATTTCTGCTTGAACTCATATATACTTTTGAGTTTAGACTTTATTAGATGGTCAGTATTCAGTGGAATGTTTGTACTTATACAATGAGCAATTTTGACTTCACTAGTATACCTAAATTGAGTAAATTCTATTTCACTTGGCCCATTTTAGTATAGAATTTCTCTCATTCGCCAGTCTGCGGTTAGACTTTTTTATCGACTTCAAAATTAACTAGCTGACAGGATAAACTGCTTTTTCTTATCTGTAAATTTTGTACAGTATACCACAGGTACAAGTTTAGGCGACAATTTCAACCATGTACTTATAAATGGGTTGATTTGGTTTGTTTATTATCACTAATGGTTAGAATAGGTAAAACAGAAAATATCTGGAAAGGAAAGGAAATGAAAGGAGTCACACAGGTTGAAAGTTGTTCAAAATGTATTTTCAATCCAAATAACCTCCTAAACCAATTTATTCAGTTAATTATACTATTTATGTAGCATTTGACAAAATGGACAAAAAAAGTGTTTGTGGGTCTCTGAGCTGTTTTAACCCACAATCCAATGACTCATTTTGGCCTAAACCCGTTTTGAATCCTGTTACCCATCCCATCCGACCTGCTAATTCTGCCACCACTAGGGACACCTGCACTGGACTTTGGGCACTTGGTTTTCCACTAGTCCAGATATGAGTAGTCTATATCTAAAAGGATGGTTTGTTATCTGTTTCAGTGATGTACGTGGTGGATCTACAAAAGGCTGCTTATTATCAGAAGTGCTATGATCCTGATTGCAGAGGTTTCTCATCTGTTTCACGTTGATTGTCTAGATATTACTTATAATGTGGTCACATATTTATAACATCTTGCTATAATCTCACCACTGGACTAATTCATGTTCGTAGGTTATCGATCTCCACTACGTCCTGTTCCACCAGAAGCGTTTCCCGACTCTTCTAGTTACACGAAGACAGAGGAGGAAAATAGAAGTCAGGTGTCCATGCTGCCTTATGGTGAGGAGAGTCCCATGGACAGCTGTCAGAAAGATGAGTGGTGGCGAGAAGCAATAGTAGTTGCAGACAAGGTTGAAAAAATGCCCAGAATGCTGGATCTCGATAAGGAGGTACGTGTTCTTCCTTTGGATGTTACTTAGCTGTTGTTTGTCATGATGTACATATATAACTGAAACATCTTTCATCATGTTGGTTTTTGGTTATGACTTTTTTATAAAAAATTATTTTTCTTTAAATCAGAACTCTCCTTCAAACTGATAGGGGTATAGGGCTATCAAAATGTTAGTGGTCGAGTTACTAAATAGACCCATGAAGTCATGAACCTCCCAACCAGGGTCCATAGAGAAAACCATTGTTAATAATTAAAAAGTCCATTAAATATACTTACTTTAGTGCATAAACTTTATAAAATCATATTAGAATTGAGCAACTCCAACAAATGGTTTATGCAAAGCTTTTTTATGTGAAAAAACTATTGGAAAAGCTTTTCATCATTGGAGGAATAACTTTTTAGATGGAAAGCTTGACAATTCTCAACCTTTGGGTATAAAGCTTTTTAGTTCATATATTTACATTTAAACCCCCTATTTTGGTTTAGAAAAGCTATTGAAAAGCTTTTTTACATTGGAGATAAAACTTTTTTGTAAAGCTTTTTTTGTAAAAGATGAGTTGGCATATAAAAAAGCTTTAGAAATGACTTTATCATTGGAGATGCTCTAAGGTTTCGAAACCTCCATGTATGTAACTGGCTCTGAAGTTGAAGTGGTTATCAATGCTGACTAACTACGAGATCCTGTTCCCCCCCTTTTTTCTTTCTTTCTTTCTTTTTTTTTGTTTAAAACGAAGGAAAGAGGGATTGGGTCCCCGTCAGCCCGTCTTATTATATTTGATTGAATTCTAGACTTGTTTTGGTTTGTCCCTTACAAATATAGCAGGATGATGTGTGGGATGACGATGATGACTGGTGGATGGCCGCTGAAAGCACTGTATCGCAGATTGAGCTCATGTACTGCGCACAAGCTTGATTCTCTCAGAGTTATGTGGCATCCATTGCTTTCACAAAACCTGATAAGTTTATTAAGATGGAGCTTTCCTGTTACAAGATCGCCTGCATTTGAAAAGTAAAAATTTAGTCCTATAATTTAATCTCATGTATACACTCTTTATTACTTGATATCCTCTATGTTACAACCACAATAATATAATTATAATCTTATGTATACATTCTTGGCTTGATATCTATGTTAACATATATGAACTCCAACTTTTATGTATTTCTAAGAACAGAGATATGGATATTAGATGTGTGAATGTTCATCATTCCCAAACCGAAAAGTGAAAAATACTCCTACCGTCCTACTGTGTACAATTTGAAAATGATGCAGGTTTACAAATAAAAATCATTACACTGTGATTGAATAAAAAAGCTGTCATTACCACTTGCAAACGTTTACTGTCTGTAATTTGTAGGGAAGGAGCTATGATTTTTTTATCTAGGGGGCAAAAAAATTTTTTCCTTTTCTCTTTAGAAACGGATTAGAGGGGCAGACCCCATTAGAGGGGAAGGAGGAGGAGGGTAATCATAGCCATCCATTTAGAGCACAGGGTGTGGTAACCGGTGTTCTGGACAGTGTTCTGGAGAATGTTGAAAGTGAGGATTCTGTGGTGTGGTGAAACTGAATTCACAGTGTTCTGGAGTTTTTTTTATTTGTTTTATTTGATTTTTTAATAAAGATAATTATATAAATTAATATATAAAAAACAAATAAATTAAATAAACAACGTTTAATTCATTAAAACAAAATTTTAAAAAATTACAAATCTTAAAATTAAAATTATTATTTTTATTTTTATTTGTTTATATCAAAGTGGTAAATCATTCTACTTTATTAAAATACCTAAAACATTAAAGTGAAAACTGAAAATATTCTAGGGTAGAAAATGTAAATATATATCATCTTCTTCATTAACCTATCATTTTTTTCTCACATTTTCTTTCTAAACCCACTATCCACCATCTGCAAACTAGGAACCAAAATGGAATTTACTCGCATATTATATATGTTTGCATTTAGAAAAAGGCAAGAAAGAAACAAAAAAAGGAAAAGAAATAGAAAACGCTGAGGTGAAGCGCCGTTTGAAATCGGACGCCGGACGGGAACGTCGTCGGGAACGGCGACGAGAATGCCGTCCCGGTGCGGCAGAACGCCGTCCGACGGCGTTCTCGTCGGAAAACGTTGATGCCAACTAGACCCATACCGTGTGCTCTTACATATTGAACGGTCTAGATTTTGCCACATCACTCGGGGGTAAAAACATAACATTAAATTTCACTTACACTCCCTCTACTAATTCCTCTTTTTCCTTTTCACCCCTCAACTTTCTCTTTTTACTCTACTTTCCTTCTTCCTCCCACCAACTCTCACCACCTACCACCACTTCCACCCACCACCTAGGTGCCAGATTCCGGCAAACGTTGCCGACTAAAACCGGTCACCAGAATGTCGCAACTGGCCACCACCACTTTCCATGACAACCACCATCGTCCTTCCTCCGACTACAACCTTTCGTTCACCGTTATCGTCGACCGCCAGAATTTTACAACCGGCCACCACCGCTTTGCATCACAACCACCACCATACTCACTCCGACTAAAACCTTCCGCCGTCGCCTTCCCCAACCACTAAAACCATTGCCATTATCGCTGCCATTTTTGTCATCATCTCTGTAACACCCCCAACTTTAATGATTTGCGGAAGCACGATTTGGGTGTTACTAACCAATAATCAAAGCACAAAGATATATAGTAAACGACCCTATATGCGTCGTTTTAACAAAAATATATTAACACTGAAATGTTTACAAAGTTGAAACTTTACATAGCTCGAGTTTAAATAAAAGAGAGATTTCAGTACATAAGTACTTGTACAAAATATACTAATGTAAGAAAATCTCTAAAGTCTGTATGCTGACTCGAGCTACAAATCCTGAAGCAGATTCAGCCTACTGCTTGGTACCTGCGATACATGCTAAAAGGTCAGCTAAAGCTGGTGAGCTCACAGGTTTAAAATCAAGTAATATAGTGTGAACCGCAAGATTTAATAATGATTTGCATCCAGCAAATAAAATGATAATAATCGTGTATACAGCCATGAACACATAGTTGAGCTTAACTCGAGGGCCGGGTCCCCTATAGAGAATTCCAGGCGAGGTGCCTCCACGAGTGCCTAATCAACACTCGTCTTCCCAAATATTAGTACGTCCGTTTACCCGGTTAGTGCTTGCTAACCCGAACGAGGAGGGTCAATCCTATATGGTACCATATACTAATATTCACGCTACAACGTATTAACAACTATGCTGACGGAGGACTTTAAATGATTAGTGAGTAAAACTCATGTAGTATATAAAAGTTGTACTTGCGTTCACATGTTAAAAATAAGCATTGCATCACACCCCTGAGTAAAACAGTAAAAAGAGGGGCTATGAGACTCACCTGAGTCGTTGAGTTTATGAAAATAAACTGAGAATGATTAGCCGAGAATCGAAGTCCAAAGACTTGTAACCTGAGGGTGTCCACGACACGCGATGGTTATAATATGCGAAGGTATCTAATAAGACTACCTTGTAGTTGTTCGTCCAACTATAATGTCCAGATGTTCCCAATTCGGTGGATAGTTTAAGTGTTTGAAAACGCGTACGGCCCGTTGGTGATTATTGGTAATAATGATCTTGATGTTATTTTGTTAGTTTCAAATTGTTATACAAGTTTGATGTTTGGTGTGAAATGTGTCTACGAAATCTAAGTACGGGGGTCCGGGGGCAGTGCCCCTGGTAGCGGGGTCCAAGGGGCGGCAGCCCCTGGCGGGGTCCAAGGGGCAGAGCCCCTGGCTCAAACTTGTATTGCTCAAACTTGTGATTATTGGAAAATTTTTATTTCTATTATATTGCTTTGACGAAAAACGCATCTGGATCCGAATTTGGGTAAAATCAGGTGTTAAAATTTTAGGTCTCGACACTTGGTAAAAATCTGAGTTTTCAAGTCCTGGTTTGTGCGACGTTAGGTGTGACGTCGCAGGTAAGGATTGCGACGTTGAACATGACGTCGCTAAAGGCGACGTTTCGCAATTTAATGCGACGTTAAGGATGATGTCGCTATACGCGACGTTGTTGATTCTAGCGACGTAGTAGGCGACGTCGCTATGTGCGACTTCGCAATTCAATGCGACGTTATGTGCGACGTCACTAAGGCGACGTTATTGATTTCTGTGCGACGTTATACGCGACGTCGCAAAGGCTCCAGGCCAGATGCGACGTTACGGGCTGTTGGCCGGATTTTGTGTCGAAAACGAGTTTCCCGGCCACCGTTCGATCCAATATTTTTACCCAACCCAAATATGGACATTATAAGCTTAAACAAACAATTATAAGTCGAAAACAATAGAAAACGAGAGGTGTCGGGATTTGTCGGAAACTTACGAAGTTAACGCCGGAGGAATCCGGAAAGATGGAAATGTAGATCTCGATGCGGTGGACGTTTTCTTCCAAACGAGTGAAGTGATTTGAGGTTGTTTGATGGTAGTATTTTGTGATTTTGTTGATGAAGGTGGTGTGGGTTTTTGAGAGAAGAAAGGAGGAAGAGAGAGAGAAAGAAAGTGAAAGTGAGGTGGGGGAGGTGGTGACCCTCACCTTTTTGGGCTAATTTCGAGTGGGGTCCACCGGGTGTGGACTTCACCAATTTCGTTTCCTGCAATCGCGCTCCGTGCAATGTTCGTTTTCCTCGATTGTTTAATCGTTTAAATAGTTTTATACACGTTTAATTATATGTTTTAAAACGCGCATAATTATTCAATATTTTTGTTGAAGTATTTTACCAAAATACTTAATACTTGAGTTATAAATCATAACTTTTATTTATTTTGTTTTGTTTGCGCGTTAACATTTTATCGCGTTGTTACCAATTGTATTATACGAACTGAATATGAATTATTATCAAAATAATATTTTGGATATAATAGTGTTATTAAATAATGTCACGTTATTTAATAAAATTGATCACCAACGTCCGTATTTAATTGAACCGAATTACATTCGATTTGAAGAGCGTACGATTTAATCAAATCGCAGAGTTGTATATATTCATCAATATATAATTCGATACATTAATTAGCCTAACACAGAACTAATTACATGTATTAACAGAGAATTAGGCACTAATTACTAGTCCTAATTTGGCGGGTGTTACAATCTCGCTACCATTTCCAGCTATTGAAAGCTAATTTCACAAAGCTTTCGCGATCCGAAACTGACGATTCATCACTCATTGTCATCACCTTGATTTTTGAAACTCTCAACATCAACATAACCTTGTATTTCGGTCGCCGGAATTTGGGCGCCAGCAGCGGACAGTGGCGGCGTGTGGCTAGAAGCCGGTGGTGGGTGGTGGGTTTGGGAGTGTGAATGACCAAAGTAGGAGGGGTTGATATCTAATATTAGAAAAGTGGAAGGGCGATAAATGAAACTTTATAGGTGACATGTGGCTAGTTCCGCCTTCAATGCCCCTCAACCAAACCCCCTTTTCTATTATTTTGGGGGGCAAACTCCTAAATCGTCACTAATAACTTAATTTTTTTTTCCGGTAACTTTAGATTTTTAGGGGGTGAGTGTTTCGACGACCCCCTCCTAGAACCGTCCTTGATAATCTAAAGGTGGATAGGGAGTTTGGGACAATCCAAATTCCAAAATGAAGATACAAATATCGGGCCACGTTAACCTCCGTTATTGGGCTCATTCGAACCCATGTTTTTCAGAAAGCCCAAACTCACTTCCCGTATAAAAAATCGCAAAAATGAAAAGATAAAATAAAAATTAAAAAGTATTCAACATAATCCCAATCCCCCTTACTCACTCACTCACCGGCGAACATCAAAAGCATCATTCCGATGAGCTCTGCCACTGACCACCACCGTCGTCTTCCTCACAACCAACACATAAACAACATCTCACACTTTATCAAATCAACGGCCACAAGCATCTCATCTATCTTCACCCCTAATTCTTCAATTCCATCAAACACTGTTTCTTCTCCGCACAAATTACTTCCTCTAACCCTACCGCAAGTTTCGTTAATCGATTGTTCGTCTTATGAAATCCCGGCAGCTGCACCGGCGTCGGTACGGAGCGTGTCGCCGGAGTCAACGAGCTCAGGGTTTCCGTCAACGGTGAGGATATCGAATTTGAGTTCTAGTGGTGGAAATGGTGGACCGGCTTTTGTAGGGCAGGTTTTTAGTATGTGTGATCTTTCAGGGACTGGTCTTATGGCGGTTTCTACTCAATTTGATATCCCCTTTCTTTCAAATAGGTATGTTAAGAAAAAATGGTGTAATTGGATTTATTGAGATTGTGGAACTTATTATGTAATGGTTATTGCATGTGAATTGTTATCATTATTATCTTATATAAGGTTTGTTGTATTGGATAGGGTTTTTAAATTTGATGTTTAGACAGATGAACTGATAAAATTAGAGCTAATATTGATATGTATGAATTGGTCATAAGAGTTGGGTAAAACTTTTGGAGATCATCAGAATATTGTTTCAAATTCCTTTTTAATATGTTTTTAGTTACGCATTCCTGCATTATATCACGTCCTTTGTGTTGCAAGGATGAAAAGGTGATGTAATTCCGCGTAAGATGGAACTTACTGTTTAGACATTTATACTACTGTTCCTACGTGTAAATTGTTCAGGTTCTGATAGATGTGGCCAAACATAAGTATAAGTTTCTGCAGTGACTGCTTGTTTGTTGTTTTTGATTGCTAAGTTGTTTTTTTTGTTAGTGTGCGTGTTTTTGTATTACATTTTCTTGGTGAATGGTGATGAGTATGTTCTACGTGATATCTAGTTTCTTCCTTCCTCATTATATATCACATATTTCTAGGTGTTTATTTTCACTGACAGAACCCCGCAATGGCTTAAAAAGATGTTTCAAGCAGTTATAAAGAGCGAAAGGAATGGCCCTGTATTCCAGTTTTTTATTGATCTAGGAGATGCAGGTACAACTATGAAAGTTTATTATATAACTCTGTTATTATAAGCTCAAAGAACTTGTTACAGTGGAATTATTTCATTCTTATTTACCTTGCTTGTCAGTTTCTTATGTGAAGCGGCTGAGTATTCCTAGTGGGGTCGTTGGTGCCTGTCGCCTTGATTTAGCATATGAACATTTCAAGGTACCCTTTTTGATTAATATTTGTACCTTTTTACGTCTCTTTTAGAGGTGCCCAAAAAGAAATAAAAGAAAAGGGGGTGGGGTGAGACAGGTCAAATGGGGTTATTTTGTATACGGATCTAACTGGGTCGGGTTACGTTGACCCGAATATGACATGTCAGAGATGAAGCATAACTCCAATAAATCAAATTTTAAGCAAATGGGTTGAAATTGGCATTTTTGTGGTAAACAAGTATCAATAGTAAGTTATTACTTTTTTTTCCCTTTACGAAAAGAAGTATTATATGCCTATTAAGCTGATCTAGTCTGGTTTATCTCAATCGAATAATCTATATGGAATACACAGGTGGTTGTGGTATTGATTGTACCCTTTGGAGTCTATCGTCTTCACATCATTATTATTCACCGGTTGTTGTGTGAGTTCTTTTACTTATTTAATCTTTTTACAGGAAAAACCTCACCTGTTCCAGTTCATTCCAAATGAGAGACAGGTCAAGGAAGCTAACAAACTTATAAAAAACGCACGACAAAACACTCGGAAAAATAGAGTTGAAGGGGTTCCAGTTTTCACTGCACAAAACTTAGATATTGCAATAGCTACGGCTGATGGGATTAAGTGGTATAGTGATACATTGTCTTAGTTTGAAATATTTGATCTCTTTATATTATTTCCTTTTGGAGTAACGTACTTGACTAAATCAATTAACTTGTGATATCTTATTAGGTATACTCCGTATTTCTTTAATAAAAGCATGCTAGATGACATTCTTGAGGATTCTGTTGATCAGCATTTTGATAGTATAATACAAACAAGACACTTGCAAAGACGTCGAGAGATTATTGATGACAACATATCTTCAGATATGCTGGATGACAATACAGAAAATGTATGGGAACCTCCAGAGGTACGGCCATATTTTAGCACCTTTAAATAAACAACATTATCACAAAGATAGAGTTGACAATTCCAAGTCAAGTACCTAGAAATGGATTGCTTCAGATAACATTATACCTCTAACAGGTCAAATGGGTAAACTAAAAGAACTTGTTTAGAGTTTAAACGGAAGAGGGTTAAAAATGACCCGGATTGTATTTAAATGCCTTTAACCTTTTAAATTACTTTCTTAAAACTAATAATCATTATAAAAGACTAGTACTTCAACAAAACCGTTTCGTGATTATATTTCACACATCACTTATTTATAAAATACGCAGCCCAGTTGGGAATCATGTCGGGTGTTTAATTTGACATAATTTACATTAGGTCAAAACCAAAAAACATATCAAAAACTTTCAATATCTGATAATCCCTACATGGATACTCTAAACATACATTATCTGATTGTGCTAATTACTTCGTCAGATTTCATGCATCCATGTACCATCAATTTGCGGGTTTTTTGTATGAACACTTGACTATTTTGAGGCCTTCTTTGTGTGTTAACATTTGGTATATTTCATATTTTCATCATCTTTATGTAGTTTTTTGGAAATTCTTTATTGAATGTATGCATGTTGTTGACAGGTTCAGGAAGTTATGGATGAAATTGGCGCTCCTTCTATACCATTGAGTATCATTACAAAGGCTGCAGAGATACAGCTTCTGTATACAGTCGATAAAATACTTCTTGGAAACAGGTGGTTGAGGAAAGCAACTGGAATTCAACCCAAATTTCCGTATGTGGTTGACTCATTTGAAAAAAGGTACCTCAAATCACTTTTTGTGTAGTGCATTCTTAGGAGTTGGGGGATTACCTAGCGTTCTTTATATGCTTCTATCTACTCATATGTCAAAATTCCACTTCTAGTTATATAAATCCTATTTGCTTTTAGTAAAAGTTGATAGTTAGTTAGTTACAGATTGAATATCATGCTATATCCTTGCAGGAGTGCGGCTTCCTTCCAAAAAGCGTCCATGTTACCCCATGATGTTTCAGGTTCTGAGCCAGACACTGAAAACAAACAACAACAGCATTTTAGTTCTTCAGAACATGAGTCTCAGGATGAACATAAGCATAAACAGGATTTCCATTACCCCTTTGGAGAATGGTTCACTAATCCATGGTTAAAACCACTTCACGATCATCATAACCTATTAGATAACAGGTGAAGTTTGAGATGCTAGAATAGTAGAATATGCTACAAAACTAAAGGTGGTAAAACGGGTGGATCAGATAATTACTAAACATGGTTTTAGGTTGAAATGGGTATGTTTATGACTTTATGTTGACCCAATAACTACGTTAGTCCCAAAAAAAATATTTTTTATTTGGTAAAAGAAGAATTTATTAATATTATTAAAATAGCTGCCAACCTTTTGAATAATGTGTGCTTCAAAATACGCTTTGGAGAACTTTTCCCAAATTGAAAAGAGCACAACTAAATTGTCAATTTTAAGCGAAATTATCTTATTTTAAATCATCTTCATTATCATACAGGAAGGGAAGTAGTGCTAAAGAAAGCCCGAAAGAAGAACCGCGCCCAAACCCTTTTCTTCCGAAGATCACCATGGTTGGTGTGGCAACGGGCGAGGCTGGGCCGATGAGCAAGACGACTCTCAAAAATACCATGGATGATTTAACGAAAGAACTGGAAGGTACGGATCAAGGGAACACTAATGGGTTTAGTGAATATAAATATGATGATGAACGAGACCCGCTTTTTGTGGCAAATGTGGGTGATTACTATTCAGGTTTGTCAAAAGCAAGTTCGGCTAGATGGGTTCGACCTCGATCAGCCAGAAGCTAAGTCTTTAGATATCGTTTTTTATACAGGAATCAGAATCAGAATATTTATTGGAGTAAATTACATTGCCAGTCCCTATGGTTATTCCTATATTACGGACCCAGTCCCCGGGTCGGGTATTGTGCAGATCCCGTCCCTTGACCCGAATTTTCGTTTCACCGCAAGTCCCTCCTCCGGTTAAGATGAGGGTAAAATAGTCTTTACTTATTTGTTTATATTTCATATTTTCTTTTAAGATGATATAAACAATGAAACAAACAAAAAAAACTAATCTGTAATAACCATGAGATCTGTGCATTCAACTAATTTCAACTTCAACAACCGCATCAAAATCTCACAGACACCTTACAGACTCAACTCGTTTCAATTTGTGTATTCAAGTTCCAATTAACCATGAGATTTGTGAAATGTGTATAACCAAAACTTAGATGCTTTGATAAACCAAAAAAAACTAATAACCATGAAATCGCCGCCACTAACACTTCTCCAGTTACCAACATAGTATCCGGCCACCATGAAGAATGTAATCGTTCGACTTTCTGACCGGATTCTTTGCCGGAGTAATGATATGAGATTGTAGTAGACGAGGATCGAGGCAAAGGAGGAAAACCACCATTTCAGCGGCTGGGGATTTCAAAACTCAAAGGAATTGACCATAGGCCGCCAACATCGCACATCTCCGCTTAACATGTTGTTGGAACAAAAACTACCGTCGCGATCCCGATCTCTCTGCCGCCGTCTTCAAGGATTATGGTTTTTCCCGTGATGACGTACCTCTGTATCGGTACATGGGTACCGAAACATCGAGTACTACCGAAACATCTAGTACTACCGAAACACCCAATTTGACCGAAAGACATATTAATCGAATTGTCACATCTAATTAATGCAGCAACCGGCAGCGGTAACACTTTTACCCACCGGATAAAAGGGTGGTACTGAAACGGGCAAAAGAGTAACACCCTGGACACTATAAATAAGCGCTCAACTACCTGTAGGTGGGTATTCATGATACGCATTAAATACGCTCTCATACCGAAAGAAACTCCTGACTTCTGTGGCGTACAACCCATATCTGTCTCCTAAGGCATTTTGGATTACCGCTAGGGAATCGCCAGCCGAAAGGGAAACCTCCTTTTCGGTTCAGGACTTCTTGATACCCCAAATCCACCTTCGACCACAATACACCGAAGCATCCTTCGGTTGTCTCATACTTATCGCACTGTTCCGTACTACCTGGAGCAACATCCCGCGTCCATATTTGGGATTTTTTTTCGGTTTTGAGTGTGTTTTTACGCGAACACAATCGATTTTGGTTTAATGTGTTTGTTGTTTTTTATGTTTTAGATAAATGAGGTGTTTCCATGGTGATCAATTTTCCGGCGATGGTGAAGAATGTGTTGGTGAGGTGGGTCCAAAATGGCAAGTGAGATGGGTGATGAATCTGGGCAAATTGTTAATCTTTAGTATTGATTTCAGCTTACTGATTTAATTTATGGTGTTAGATGTTTAATGGATTATGTTTTGTAAAAATCCCTAATGTGTGAAAGTGAAAAAAAAATACTCCGTAGCAAGGAAGAAGTGCAGTAGGTGTGGCCGTGTGGGGTTTATATTGCTATATTAAGAAAAATGGAAAAATAAATAATAAGGGTATTTCAGTCAATTTGTATGGACTCACACAGAGAAGGGACTTGCGGTGAAACGAAAATCCGGGTCGAGGGACGGGATCCGCACAATACCCGACCCGGGGACTGGGTCCGTAATATAGGTACAACCACAGGGACTGGCAATGTAATTTACTCTATTTATTGGGTAATTAGTCGATATGTAAATGTAAATTACCATGATGATGATGATATCTGTTGTAAGATGTACTCAAGTTTTGGGCTATGTTAAATTGTTGCTTAGACTAAAAATTCGAGCATGGCTTTGTGCTTTTGTGATCGGTTGACTATGAGAGTCAAACATGACGATCATTTTTTACAGTTGTTAAAATGCTGACTTTTTACCATTTGTTCCTTTTATATCTGGCTTTGGAAGCTGAGACATGTATACTTTTTAAGCCCTGTTTCTGATCCGTGATGCACGTAGTATTTTAAATTTCTTTACAAAATTGTCTAATTACTAAAAATGATGTCCTAAGGTTTATATAAAATTACAGTCGATCAATGATGGTACACCTAATTGTCATTTGTTTGTAACATTAAACTTTCATTAAGATATAAACAAGTCTGATATGCACACAAAATAGAATTGAATACTTGCAATCTCACTACTAAATTTTCAATTAGCAATTACATGAATAAGTTTATAACCACATCGATTCTTAAATGCTGCCAATACTACGATACTTAAATCTCTAAATGTTACTCGTATTTTTCATTAATTTACAAAAGAAATAAAGTTCACGATACCACATACACGTATCGCAACTTGACACTACTTTGTTCTCGTCCAAACTCCAACCTATCCTCTTAAAGTGACTATGATGGTCTCGTACTTGACATTTCGTGTTAACTTTTCGTAGAGAAACCGGATTATTAATCCACATTTGATTCAATATGGATTCAACTTTAGCTCTGCAATCTTGCACATTCCAAGCTCTTGAACGGTTCAAAGAATTTAAAAGATTCAATCCACGCTGACTTGATTGATCTCCACGCGCTAGAAGAATCATGCCATACACATATGTCGCTTCCAAATGTCCTTTCTTCACAGCACTCTTTAACAACTCGAGTCCAGATTCGACGTTAGCTAGACTGAAATAATCGGCCATTCCTCGTCTAAATAATGCTTCAGGGTTTCCTTTTTCAAAGCAATTAGTTAAAAAGGAAACCACGACATCTTTTGGTGGAATCCAATGAATTAGTGGGAACTTGTTGATTGAAATATGTTGAAAGATATAGTCATCTTTAGCTGCTTCCATAAGATCCTTGCAACTTCATAATCATAACAATATTTTGATTAGAATTACAGAGTAGATAGGATTACACTTAAATCGGAGATGTTATTTACGATAACTGCAAATTAAATTAAATATAAGCAATACCAAATTCGTTTTCTTAAATAAGACACAACAAGATTTAATCGGATACATATTAACTTATAAGAACTTGAAATTGTAAACAATTAAATTCAAGATTTATGAACTTCTAGTATTAGATGAAATAGACTATCATTATTAAGTAGATCAAAGAAAAACATGTTTAATGAGATTAAAAAAGTGTCATATAATTTTATTATTCTAAATATAATGTTCGGATTTTGTTTTTTCTTTTGTTAAAGCTGATCAAGCCCTAAAAAAACACCAAAAAATCGAAAATTTTTCAATACGATAACAATGTCAAAAAATCTTACAATTATCTTAACATCATATTGATTATTTTCTTGCAGGATCTTATCTGGTAGTTAACTATATGTCGAAACAACGAAACATGCATGCATATTATGTTACATACTCATAGTACTAAACGTGAAAATAATGATATAGATTATGAGATTGTGAGACTAATTAACCTTAGTTTTGCATTAAAAAGAGTGGTGAACCCGACTCGAGCAAGAATTTCAACAAACATGTCTCTCGGAAGCTTCTTTGGTCGATGAACGATTTTCCCACATCGTTTATGGCTACTACCATTAATCAAACTCGTACCGTTGTTGGTGATTTTCTTGGTTTTCGTTGGAACACCCATTCTTAATTTGATAATGGATTGCAATCAAATAAAAGGTGTATCATATATGAAAAATAAAATAAAAAATTATATAATCATATATTTGGTCCATGTCGATCACTAAATTCATATAAACTATTCAATAGATATTATCATGTTTTGCAAAATCTTATGGTATCTTATCTTAATAAATTAATATTAATATTAATAATGATTTTATCCTCGATAAATAAAAATCATATAATGACAACAATATCCTTCCCAAATTCGACCGCTCAAAAATTTAATTTTACTAAGAATTCTTTTTTATTACTTTTCATAAAATCCAATAATATGAATCACACAAAACTTTCACTGATCAGGAGCGAAAGCAGTATATTTATATTAAGGGGAGGTGAACAAATTCGTTTTGTTATTTTTTTACTTTATTAAAGGGGGAAAAATTAAAAAAATGTCAATGTTACTTTTAAAATTTTATTTTTTGAAAGGCAGTTGTCCATTGTAGCTAGATCCGTTTCTAATTGGAACCAACAAACATTTGTAATTATGTTAATGTGTATCTATGAATACTACTTTGTATCTATCACAAAATGTTCATCATACAAGAAGAGCGTAGTAGTAATTGTGTAAGATGAACCTTATGTGTATCAAATACGAAAATGGATCAAAGTCCTAGCTAGGACACAAGAGTATGTATTCTGATTTTGAAGAAGAGGAGATGGAAATCTCGTTAGACTTGTTATGTTTTAAATGGACAAAACGACATACTTTTATTGGTTATATATTAGAAAGTCACATACATGACGGCCGGCCTCATGTTTTTTTTTTCCTTTGTTGTATATTTCCCTTCGTCTCAAATTTATTATTCACTGACAAAAAAATACGTAAAAAAAAACCTTAATTATTATAATTTACTTTTCTATATTATGATAGTTTTACTCCTACTTTTTATGAGAAACATATAAAGTATATGTAATATAAGAATTTTTAGTTAATTATACCCTTAATTCTACTTTTGAATGTAGAAAATTAATTTGGGACATCCAAAATAAAAAACATATATTATAAATATGGGACGGATAAAGTAGTTTTCTATATATGAACATCTTTTCATAAACACTTATTGAGATATGTACGTGTAAATAGAAAAATAATTTCAAATATCACGCATATCTAATATTTACACATGTTACTTTTCACATCGTGTATTTATATATATATATATATATATTTAGATTAGATTAACGTACATTAATTGTAAGTACAACTAGTTAACAATGAGAAATGCTAAAATCATATAAAATTTACAAACAAAACTTCACAAAATGATGTGGAGTATGAGATGAATGAATTAAAAACACGTTTTGTTTTTCTCTCTTGCTTATCACTCTTATCACTTTTGGCCCACGACATTTTATAAAACCGCTTTTGTATAAAATTTGTGACTGAATCATTTATCGTTAAGAATACGGTCTTTGACCTCCCTAAAATGCGTCTTTATCTTCCATATATATATGGAAAATTGTCATTTTTGTCGACTTTCATAAGTTACATAATGTATCAAAAGTTTAAATGAATCTATATAATTGTCAAGTAATGTGATTTTAACAACGTATATTGTTTGAATAATTCATGTAGTTCTTAGAGTTCTTGTAATGAATTCACATAACCGTTTATTTGACATAGTCCGAGACTTGTAACGTCTTACAACACCGAAAACGTGAAACAAAGATTTTCAGTTAGTAAGTTCACCGGCGAATTAGAATTAGGAAGCTTGATGAACACTAAAGAGGTAATTAAAGAGAGATTATATATATGTAATTAAACAGAATATTACGTAGTATTACTTTACCATAAAACATAATTAAAGATTATACTAATTTGATTCGATATTACGGTTATAAGACACACGTAGAGCCTGCCAACAAAAAAAAAACATAAAATAGTCAAAACTTATAACCAAAGTGATGAAGCTAGCCTGTCTAGTTGCATCCTTCCCCACACAACCAAACATTACTACCGACGATTATATTGTTTGCTACCTGATTCATACAAAGTTTATTACTTGGTCCCACTTTTGACTTTTTTTTAAAAGTCAATCAAATTCACATACCAACAACATTCCACCATATTTATATTTTTTCCATCATATCCCACATAGCTTTTACTTTGTACACAAATATTATATTTTTTTTTTATGATTAGTCAGCGCCGGCTGTCAGCACCACCTGTTTTCTCCGCCGTTAATTGTTGTCATCCCTTCACCGGAAGTATATATATAAAGTCAAAAGTTCTATAGATTAATCAAAAGTCAAGGTGCATGTATAATCTATATATTATTGGTTAGATGGAGGATGGATGGGATTTGCATGCGGTGGTTAAGAGCTGTGTTGCCTCTACCACAGAAGATACGAAGTCGGTAAACGTGGATCGAAATGATAGTGATGATAAGTTGGTTTCAAATTCCGAATTTGGTGAAACAAATGTTGATATGTGTGGTGGTGGATTAGTATTAGATCAGGGAGTTGGGAAGGATGGTTTCGCTGATCATGATCATCAGTGGCTAGCCGCTAGTGCAGGTGCAGGTGCAACTACGAGTACGATCACTAGTGGTGCGTCTATTTCGTTTGGTGGAGGGAGATTTGGCGATGAAGAACCAGATTCCATTTCATTTTCTTTTGGCCCTCATGATTCTACTCAGCTTCTTCAAGAGACAGCAAAAAGGTAGTAACTTTTAGGTCACCTTCAATTTGTTACAAAAATAATTAAATCAATTATAATGATTTGAAGGTCTTTTAATCATATCAATAATAACTAATTTTTTAATACGGTACGTAGAATATATCGAATTAAGGATTGATAATAATAATCATAATCATAATCATAATGGTTGAAGCACATTGTTAATTTGTCTCAATCCTTTTTGTAATTAATCAACATGATTTATGTTGAGCATGTTACCATATTAGTAGTAATTCTTATGAAAATATGTATAAGTATACACAAATGAAATGGGCTAAAAACACAATGTACTTTTAATTTTGTCCCTTTTTTTTCCCAATGTACTTTTTTATGTTCCAATTTCCTATTGAATTTTCAGTTTTTGTCTCTATTTTCCCAACTTATAACAAATTTATCATTTTTAAGTCTTTTTTCAAATTTTATTTAAAAGTTTAAATTTAAGTTTTATATGATTAATCATTAAAAAACGTTTTATTTCAAGTTTAAGTGATAAATTTTTTGAAATAAAATGTTTTTGAATTATAAATGATAAAAAAAACTTTAAATAAAACTTGAAAAATGATAAATTTATTACAGGTTGGGAAAATAGGGACAAAAGTGAAAGTTCAATGGGGAATTGAGACATTAAAAAGTACATTGGGAAAAAAGTGACAGAATTGACAGTACATCGTGTTTTTAGGTAATTAACCCAAATGAAAACTACTTATTTTGTTATTAATTATCAATGATGACGATGAAGATCCAATGTATTTGTATGCATGTTTTGGTTGAAGGAAAAGGAAGAAGAAGAAGAGGGTGTTTGAGTTAAGAGAAGATGAATTGAGTAGGGATGGATGGGCGTGGAGGAAATATGGTCAAAAACCCATCAAAGGCTCTTCTCATCCAAGGTGCTCAATTCTTTATTTATTTATTTTTTCCATTTTTTTCATGTCATAATTTTTATTTCTTTTATTTTTACTTTCGACGTATGATCCGATAGTATGTGAAGAACCCATCAATTAAAAAGTTGTAGGTCTGAATCTCGTGTTAGACAATATTATATATGTATAGTTTGATAAACACATAGATAACGTGATCACTGTACGTTTAATTTATGATTTTTGTGTATATGTAACAGAGTTCTCATGATATTTTTGTATTTCCCTATTTTTGTTAAGAGAGTTAATTTGAGCATCACCTATTTTAGCTAGCCACCACTAATTAGTGGCTTTTAACTATTTTACCTTTTACCGGAAACATGACAATATAATTAATAGGGTAATATGGTCAAAAACTACTTACTTAGCGGTGAATGGTTAAAATATGGTGATATACAAATCATCACTGTATATTTATTTAAAATATGAATACGTGTCTAGTAACATATTATGTTGTTTTGGGTATGTAGAAATTATTACAGATGTAGCACAACAAAAGATTGCTCTGCAAGGAAACAAGTGGAAAAAAGCTCAACGGACACAAGCAATTATATTGTTTCATACACTGGTAATCATTTGCACCCACGACCAACTCATCTCAGTTCTCTCGCCGGCATCACTCGAATTACGACTAAATTCACCACCACGTCGTTACCTGATCAAGAACTACCTCGATTATCTTCCTCTTCTCCACGCTCTACATCTAGCTTTTCTCCTACAGACGACTCATTTAAAGAAGACGATATTGAGATGAACGAACAAGATATTGACGAACTAATCAAGAACTATTGAATGAGATCTAACTGTGACACTAGCCAGTTAGTTACCTTCAATTCGACGTTGTTGAGATTCAACAATAGACGAAGAATGAAATTGTATACCGATACTTAGCACAACGAGATAGGTTTATTGGTAGTTGATTTACTTTTTACAATTTCTTTTTAGAAAGACAATTCTATAACTATCCTACCACACATAATGAAAGATATATACGTACCTCCTGCGAGACTTGAACCCACAATCTTTTGGTTGATGGACTTATCACAGTCCGCTAGGCCATAGGCACCTTAGTACTAATACTTGATATTAACAATATATATTGTACCTAATTATAATAAAAAGGATAAAATTTATGTTGTAGATCAAAATAAACATCATCTATGATTCTATATATGTTTTGTATTCTTTCATTTCATACTTAGCTAATGAAACATTTTTATTAAGAGCTAATTATCTTGATATTGTTATATATTCATATACTTACGTATATATAAACAAATGTATAATGTATAATGTATCCATACATTGAGACATGCATATGCCCACATGATGGCATGTCAAAATAATCAACGATAGCAATGTGTTGATCGGTGACATAACATTTATTGTAGTAGTGGGCTTTTTAGGCTTTTTTTGGCCTGTTTAAAATTTTTATGTCTAATGAGTGTATTGGGCGGCCGTTATGCTTTCTAAAAGTAAAAGGTACTCCGTAGTCCACTAGTCCGTACTCGTAGTAAAACGATTGAGATATGTAATTTTATAAACAAATAAAATATAACCAAAACATATATTTTTGAATATATTAACTATTTTATCAATGTTTACTTGATAGTATCTATCTATCTATCTATCTAAATATTAATAAAAGAAAACCTTCTCTATTGAAATTTTGTGAAAAATTGAGATCAATTAACCAATCAGATGTCTTGATTTCATGAGACATTCAATTAACCAATCATATTTGATAATTCTCCTAAAATTTCTATTCACAAATTATTATCAAATCGAAATCCATATATACATTTAAACTTACGTACATACGTTTTAAATGTATATTATTTAGAAGATAATCCCAATCCAAAAGAAAAGATAATAAATATATACGTATATTAAAATATTAAATCCCTTTTTATAGATATAGACAAATCAATAATATAAACCCGTAACCTTATCACTTAATAATAATAATAATAATTTATAATAATATAATAATAATATAATATGGTATTAATAAAATATAATTTTAATTGAAAATATCATTTATATATGATGTAGTTGTATGTAAAAATATGTTACAAATACTATGACAGTTATACTTTTACATTTTGTTAGAATTCTAATAAGTCGTTATGTATGTCCATAATTTTGATCCAATACTTACGATTGTTCCTGATAATTTAATTTCTAAATCTAAATCTAATCTAAATATTAATAAAAGAAAACTTCCCTACCCTCAATTTTGCTTAAAATCAACCCCTATTGACCAATCAAATCTCTTAATTTTACTCATCCTCCAATCAAACAATCAAATCTCTTTAATCCACTAAATAATTCTAATTAGATAAAACCTAAAAAAAATAAACACGGCAATGTCAATTTTATATATGCAATATATTGTTTAATTCAATTTATAATTATCAAATAGGGAAAGATATAATGATCAAGCATGGATTAAATTAATAATGAAAAGAGATTTGAAGGAATTCAAAATTAAAAATGCAATATTTTTTTATTTAAACTTATAATTATAATTATCAAGGATGGAATACTAGACATCAAACCCGTGTATACATACGGGTCATTGAATATGTATTTTATTTAAATAATTATGCAAATTATGTATATGATAAAATCATGTCATTTCGTAAGAGTTAAAAATGATATGCAATGAAGTTCAAAAGTCCTTACACGAAAGGAGTTGAATAAATAGATTGCGTATATTAATTAATTAGTAATTGTAATAAAATACAAAGTATTAAGATTTAGATTAGGATTATATTTTATTTATTATCTTACTTATTTAAGTTAAAATCCTCCTCCTGCAAGTCTCCTCATGTTTAGGAACCTAAAATAATAATAATTATATTGATAAATTAATACATAAATATATTTCAATATAAAATATGTATTTATGATATCATCTCATCCTAAATTTTAGCTAATTGGATAAAATTAAAGAAATTAATTGGTTAATTGGTATTTTGATGATGTCATCACCCGCTTCCTATATATAATTTATAAGATTGTTTTATTAAAATTTATTGATTTAATAAAATCAATAAATGTTTTATCTTTTTTTTTTTTCGTACGTATAAAATCACGTACTTTTCGAATTTACTTTAAATGCCACACCTTAGGAAGATAATTTATATTAACAATTAATCATCAATAATTATAAAGACAAAAAAAAATGGAAAATAGATAAATTGTATCTATCGTTAACAAATTTATTCACAAGTTTAATTAAAAGGAAGGACTTACGTAGTTACATGAGCGCATTCCCATCTATTATTCATTATTATCATTGATCTAGCATTCATCACACAATTGTTTGATGAGTTTTGGATTAAGAGAATATAAAATGAAAGTGATTGATTTTTGTTTTACACTTTGGTGTGTATTCGACATCTTTGTGTATTCATAGGTTAAACATTCAAATCAATGAAGAGAGTTATTCGACATCTTATTCAAGAGTTTGGTTTAACATTCAACTGAACAAATATAGTTGTATTCTACATTTGTGTGTATTCACGCGTTTAATATTTTCGATGCTTTGCGATCATTTTCTATGAATACTACTATAATGAAATTCTTAGAGTCAACATAATTCAACTATGAATATTATTCTTAGTTTATATTGTTTCAAATAATTCATTATTACTCTATATCATGCATCTCAATATATTAAACAAAAAGATTACAATTATGCACACCTATCTAATGACTCAATGAATCAATATTAAGAGCGCGAACAATATTAAATCATCTTACGAAGCTTTTTAGTATCACGTCAATCTAAATATAAAATATATGTTTATTGAATCTCAATAATTATCATTTTCACAATTCGTTAGACTCACCTCACAATTCATTTATAAGAATCAAATGGAGTAATATATTTGTTACTATGAATATGAATGAAAATTAAATCTAATCTCGGAACTAACACATATATTGTTATATGAAGATTACATTTCCTGCATAAATATAACAACAATATTTCAATCATTGAGTGACTATCTCATCATTAGTTCTATATGTTTTCTTGACCATATGACCAACATTATTATATGGCGTCCCAAAATTCTCATATCAATACGATCTATCCCTTTTGCATATATGCATATATGTAATGACTATTAGCTATAAATCCCTATAATAATAACAATAATAAAATCTAAAAAACATTTTTCTAACAAATTGATTTCACTCTAATAATATGGTTTAAGAACCACCGGATAATAAAACCAAGTAGGGGAAAATAAAATTTAAAATCCAAATATACGAAATATTATTTTATTCAACATTTATGTGTATATATTCACGGGTTTAACATTCAAATAAATAAAGAGATTGATTCAAAATCTGTGTATAGTCACGGTTTTAATTTAATATTCAAATGAACGAAGAATATATGTGTGTATTCACGGATTTTACATTCACATAAACAAAAAATAGTTTGATGCAACATGTGTGTGTATTCATGGGTTTTACATGCACATAAATTCGACATACATGTGTATACACGGGCTAACATTCACATAAACAAAAGATAGTTTGATTCGACATCCGTTTGAAATAATGATTTAACATTCACATAAATAAAATGTAGTTATATGTATCAGTTTTGAATGTGACAATGTCAAAAATGATTGAATAGACTAATTTGTGACGAACACGATCAACTTACAAATAATACGTCAAATGTAGTATACACGAAGGTACTACAAAAAAATATGATGCCTTACGATCAATCTTCGGGACTACTCTATTACCAATTTTATCGATTAACATTTTTCATGCTCAGAATATTCTTATTTCTACATGTACTGTTGGATATTTCATTAGTATTCTACAACTGTTATTTTCAGTGTTAATATATGATTGTCTACATATTTTGCTGACATAAATTAAAATCTATAATTACGCAATTTAACTGATAATTAATACCTACTTAACTAATATCGACATTATTTAACGATTAAATGTTACTTATATTTGGATAATTAAATTATCTTACAAAACCCGTGTATACACGGGTCTATAATCTAGTTTGATAATAAAGAAAAGTAAAAGAAAATGTGAATCTCATTTAGCTAGTGTTTTGACTTTTTAGCGATGGTTACAAGGGTGTAATAACTGAATTTTCCAAGTAAACTATTTAAATTGAACCGTTCGAATTAGATAATTTGATTTTATGAATTAGATTGGATAAAAATAAAGTTAATATGTTGATTTTTGACTATTTTGTTCAATATTCACTAGAACCGGATAATTTAACATAAACTGAATACTTATATATGGTATGTATAATAAGATACTAGTTCCTGTGCGGCAATCACTTTTTAGACGCAAGTGAGAGAAGCGAATAACAGGCAGACACGTGTAAATAAATTAAAAAATAATTTTTAATTATTTTTTGCTCTCTGCCCGATATAACTGCCCATTTTTATTCGATTTTGCGCCGTTCTAAAACCCTACCTCGTTCATTATCATCTCATTGCCGCGGTATTCAATCTCGTTAGTTTCTCCAATTCTACAAAGATTTTGTATATCGAAATCGTCATGTCGACCGTGTTTTCAACTCCTGTTGTTGAAGATCCCCTTTCTGAAGGTAATGTTTTGATTGATTTCGATTTGTGTTACTTTTTTCAAAATTTTGTTTTGATTTCTTTACTGTTCTGCTATTATTGTATGCGATTCTTTTAGGTTTTTATAATTCTGTATCTATCGTAGTGTATTTTGCTATGTTGCGTTTTTTATTTGATATTTTTTTGTTTGTCGTAACATGATGATTTGTTTTCGTTGTTGATGGTTATGTGTTTTTGAGTTTTATAGTGAAGTATGATGCATTTGATTTTTTGTTTCTTTAAATGTTTGTGTATTATGCTATGTTTTAACATACGATGCATCTTTTTTAAGATGTTCTCTCTAACATGTGTGTTATCATGCAAATGTTTATGATGATGTCCATTTGTTTTTGAGTTTAAAGCGAATCATGATGCATTGTTTATTTGTTTTCTTACATGTTTTTTTTTGTATTATGTCATGTTTTTCCATATGATGCATCTTTTTTTTAATCTGTGTATATTTTAACCATGTTTTTGTGTATATGTTTTATTTTCATATTTTATTTATGTAGGATCTGATTCACCTTTAGGTATGAAAGAAGTTGGTTTGGCTGTTTATACACCATTAGGTACAAGGTTTTGGATCCCTGATGTGGGTAACAAGCCTGAATTAGGTATTGTTTTTGAGTCTAAGGAAGAGGCCTATAATTTTTATAAACAGTATTCAAAGGATGGTGGGTTTGAATCTAAGTTAAGTAGTTCATGGAATCCCGATAAGTTGAAAAACCCAAGGATCAAGTACTTTGCTTGTACTAAAGAAGGTAAAAAAGGTTGCCCAAGAAGAAGCCAACAGAATATGATGCTCCAGTTCCTCCAGAAGTTCGTAAGAGGAAAACTTGTTCTCAAAGGACTGGATGTCCTACCAAAATGGGAGTTAAGAAGATTGCTGGTAATAAGTATGTAGTGATGCATTTTGTTGAGAAACATAACCATTTTTTGGTTCATGAATCTGATATGCAGTTTTTGAAGGGTTCGCGTGACTTGGGTTATTTTAAACAGCAGTTTTTGTTTGAAGTTTCAAATGTTAACATTGGTCCTGTTAAAGGTTTCAAGCTGATGAAAGAAATCTATGGTGGATTTGAAGAGTTAGGGGTTACTTCTGTTGACTGCAAGAATTTCCGGAGGGATGTGAACAAGTTTATTGGTATTAGGGATGCGCAAATGTTTATCGATAAGTTGCGTACTAGGCAGGTGTGCCAACCTGATTTTTCCATCGAGTATTTTTGTGCTGAAGATGATACTTTAGCTGGTGTTTTCTGGGCTGATTCTGAAGCTAAAAGGAACTATAGACTATATGGTGATGTTGTTTCCTTTGATTCTACTTTCCGATCTAATAAGTAAGTTTTTTATTTCATCAGTAAACTGTTTGTTAAAAAAAAAAGTTAGTTTTTAATTTATGTTTTTTCTTGTTTTTGTTGTTTGTTTTTAGGTACCGGATGGTGTTGGTTCCTTTTACAGGAATTGACAATCACAACCGATGTGTTACTTTTGGCTGTGGTCTGATAACTAAGGAAACTAAATATGCATACAAATGGCTTCTGTTATGTTTTAGAAGAGCTTTTCTGTATGCTCCTAAGGTTGTTGTTACCGATCAAGATGCTTCAATGAAATATGCTATTATAACTGTTTTTCCAGAGTCAAGGCACCGTTTTTGCATGTGGCACATCATGGACAAGTTGACTACCAAGGTATGATGCATTACCTTGTCCATTTTTTATTATGTGAAACTTAACTTACGCTTTATGTTTTATTTTGTTTTTTGTTTTTGTCATTCAGGTTAGTCGTAATATCTGTAGAAACACTGATTTCAAACAGCGGTTATGTGATATCGTTTGGACGGATCAGATTGGTCCTGAAGAGTTTGAGAATAAGTGGGCACAGATAATGAATGATTTTGAGCTTAACAACAACAGGTGACTTGCAGATATTTACGAAATCAGGCAAAGGTGGATTCCTGCTTACCTTCTAAATGAGCCGCTTGCTGGTTTAATGCGAACCTCTTCCCGATCTGAAAGCGAGAACCATTTCTTTGGGAAGATTACAAACCCCTATCTTAGTCTTGTTGAGTTTCTGAGCCATTATGATACTGGAATGGATTGTCAAAGATATGTTCAGCAAAAGAATGATCATGAGTCCACTTACCTTGTTCCTGACTTGAAGACTAATTTATCTTTGGAGAGACATGCATCAGAAATTTACACAAAGACGTTGTTTCATGATGTTCAGGATGAAATTATTGCAGCTGCTGATCACTGTCTTTGTGTTACGATCAAGCATGATGAAAGTTTTAACACATATACTATACGGGACATTGAATTTCAAGTACCAGTACCAGTTGAATATGAGGTTTGTTCTATTACCTTTTTATTTTATTTTTGTGCATCAGACTAGATTTTTAGTGCATTAAACTATATTTTAGTGCATAACATTATATAAAAAGGCGTATTATATGTTTTTAACCTATCTTTTTATCGTTTTCATAGGTTGTGTTCAATCAATCAGAGATTTATGCTGAGTGTGCTTGTAGAAAGTTTGAGTCCTATGGTTTGTTGTGTCGACACATTTTTTATGTGTTCAAAATGAATGGTGTGCTTTACTTTCCAAAGAAGTATGTTTTGAAGCGTTGGTCTATCGAGGCGATTCCTGAGAAGCCTGTACAAGCTCCTGTTTTTACTGAAGAAGTTTATGGCCCGCAAGCTGGGGTGCGTGATATGCAATATTAGGGAACCTATGAATGTAATCTTTGGATCTTATGCAAGTTTGCAGTTTATTATAACGTTGTCCATCATATTATAGCCTTGTTGATCATATTCAGGAACATACTTCAAATGTTGTTGTTATGTAGCTATGAGCAGCATGCTATTACATGGCAAAGCATGCATGTGTGTTCACAACTTTGTTCTACCAAAAGTTCAGTACAAAGTCAGGGAAATACATATTGGTTCTGCAAAATCCATTACAACAAAAATAAACTTGTAAGACTTGATCAAAGTTTCATTGCAAGGATACATACGCCCAAACATAATAACACAATGACTACTACAACCACTGGTAATGCCTTTTCAATTAATTTCAGTTTTGACTTTGTAAAAGTCAACTTGTCAAATAATTTCTGCTTCTCCAACTTCAACACTTAAATACCTTCAAGATCTATATGATGATCTGCATCAGACTTCAATTTCATCGTTTGCAAACGCAATCCGTACAACATGTCCTTGTAATAATTACTTGGAAGCTCGTCATCCAGAAAATGGTAAACTTTACATTTTAAACGTTTGTCCTAAGAATTAGAGACAATCAGAGTTGTTAAATATGTTATAAGGTTCATATATAACAATCAATTTCAATCATAACTCCCAATTTTGAAGAAAACAGATAAAATTGAAAATTAGGGCAAAATTGTGACTTACATAAACGGGACAAATAATGAATCTTCGTGCCGGATTAGTACTCCTCCATGAGGTACGAACGTAGAGGCGATGTCCACAATCACAATAGCGTGACCAATTGTTCATGGAGGGTCTCGAAGAAGAAGAAGATGTCATGATGACGGGTTTTGCAAATGGGGTAAAAAAAGAGGGTTTTTAAAAATGAAGTGAAATAGGGATATAAATAAAAGTTCGATACATTTTTAAGTGACGTGGAGTATTACGTGGCACCTGAGTGTATGCTGACATGGATCATTAGTAATTAACCAGCCCCACGTAAGCCATTTATGTCTTAGCGGTAAATTAATACATACAATAGGAAGGATTAGGCAATTGGATACATACAATAGAAATTTTTAAAGTTGAATACATACAATAGGAATTTGTAACAAGTTCAATGCATTTACAGACAATTTGCACATCTATTTTTTAAGTTTTAGTAAGTTTTAACACAGTGGGTTTACAAGTCGGGTTCAAATCGGGTGTTAGTGTGTTACCCATTTCAGAAAACGGTTAACCTACACAAAACCGTTCTACCACTCGCAGTGCCAAAATCACCAAATCGAACACACACACACACACAGAAACTGTGTGAGAGAGTTAAAAAAAAAATGTTTCTCCGAAAATTTGCTCGGCCATCATCAATGATGATGATGGCGAAGTTGAAGGAAACAACAGGGATCGTTGGTCTGGATGTTGTTCCTAACGCAAGAGAAGTTTTAATCGGTCTTTACAGCAAAACCCTAACTGAGATCCAACGTGTTCCTGAAGACGAAGGATACCGTAAAGCCGTTGAAAGCTTTACGAAACATCGATTGAAGGTCTGCGAAGAGGAACAAGATTGGGAAGCTATTGAGAAACGTCTTGGTTGTGGTCAGGTTGAAGAACTCATTGAAGAAGCTCAAGATGAGCTTAAACTCATCGACAAAATGATCGGTACGGATTTACTTTATTAGTTCGAATTGTTTGATTTTATTGATTATATTATTAGATATATATGTGTCTATATCCTACTTCGATTGTCAATTTGGTTGAGGTATTTTACAGCTCTACGGTACGAATTTAGAATTTAGGGAATTTATGATTGGGGGAAAATTAGGTTTATCTTTTTTAATTGATGCTGTTCCAATTGTTTTTGGGATCAATTCAAGTATTGAACTACATAATTGGTATTAGCTTTCCTGCTACTATTAGATTATGAGACTGTTTCGAGTTGGGTTTCAATTTAGATTCTAAATATTTCATGGATTTTAGTTAGGGAGAAATGATGACAAATAGAAGGATCTCTAGGGTGTTGTGATTTTACAATAAATTATGGTAAACGATACTAATGTTTGTGATCTATTTGTTATTTACTGTACTTGTTAAAATTATTCTGTATTTAACATTTACAAGTCATTAACGCCTCAACAGTTGGTAATACATTTCACTAAAATAAAAAATTTCTATCTATATTCAGCATTATCGAATACGTCAATATTTTTTTTTATCTCCCTCTTTGTCTTACTTCTTTGTTATCCATGCTATCATGGGTTCAAAGCAGAAGAAACTCCTAAAAAAATTATCTTCGCTAATGTGTAGGAGGAGAAATATTTGGTCGTAATAACCATGCCAGAAACCTACTCAATTGTGAATAATGATGTATAAACCTTACCACTGTGCAGTTGCCTATTACCAACATGTAGAATTTGGTTTACATACAATTTAATGGTGACATTTACTTGGTACGGAGCACTAGATGACTACAATTTTGTAGTCATTTGAGCTTTTCCATTTTCTAAATTTTTTTCTCATATTATCAGTAGTAGGATTTATGTTGATAACCAGTTTGGTGTGATGTCAGCTCCACAATTAAAATCTGGACTCTATTTCATGCTTTGCTTATTCTTTGTAGTTAGTTTGCAGCCTTATATGGTACTTATACATCATTTTAATACAAATTTGGGTATTCTTTTTAACCTTCAGACTTTAGAATAACTATGTTGATGGTCTTGTTGGATAAGTTTACTACCTTTGGTAATTTAGGTAAGTTGTGAAAATTGGCGTCTAAGATTATAGTTACCTTAGTTGTGCCAAGCTATAATTAAATAACTTATGATGTTAATCCTGAATTTTGTTACCAGTCCAACTACTAAGTGAATAATATGGACTGAAATTGCTAACAAGATAATAGGTATCTTGGTATTCTTACCTCAGGTTCTCATGTACTTCCATTTTATGTTATATGAATTTTAGGCAAGTGATATAAGTAGTTTTCTTCATGTTTGCCAACAAAGAAAATTTTGAATATATAAATGCGGGTTGCTGTTTAAATGCGCACTGAGTTTTCAAGTCTATAGGTCTATACTCCCATTTTTTTGTACCTCAAGTTGAGAACATTCCTTGAAGCTTTGTAATGCAACTCATCCTGTTTATGTAAGAGTGCACATTATTTTTGAACAAACTCATAAACTGTTCACCCATGTTTCAGTTGGGACTAGAACACACAACCACTTAGTTAATGGAGCATCTTAGATATTGCTTGGCTAAAGTCCTGCTAGTCATCTAAAGATGCCCATTATAATAAAGTATTAGATCTTTACCATGTAATCATGTTCATAATAATTTCAAGATTCACGGACATGTTTGGTAAAGCTAGATGTGGCATCGTAAACCGCTTACATAAGAATGAGCTGATTTGGGTTATTATTCATATCTAAGGGGTCAAACACGTAAAAATAGGAAAAAAAAAATTTAGAAGGAAATAGGTCAAATGGATCGACAACTGCTCAAAGTGTATTTTAATGCGCAAAACCTTATAAATTATTTTCATCAACAAATAGATCAGTATTGAGATAATTTGCTTATGTAAACCATTATTTGACGCTATAATTTGCTAGAAAATTGAAAGTTAGACAAATGTGTTTTGTGTGATCCCAACTGGACCTATTTCAGCCTGATCAAATAATTATCCTTTCAAGTGTAATTCTTGTTTGATATGTCACCCAACCCAGCCTGGCCGACCCATGTTGCCACATTGAGTCGGACCTCCTTGTAGATGTGAAATGTATTGACATATTTGTATGTCCAATTGCAGAGTGGGACCCATGGGGTGTACCTGATGACTATGAATGTGAAGTTGTTGAAAATGATGCCCCTGTCCCGAAGCATGTGCCACTACACCGACCTGGCCCTCTTCCCGAGGAGTTTTACAAGACGTTGGAGACTATAATGAATGGAAATGGAAAATTGGATGCTGCCCCCAAGGAGGAGCCTGCCATCCCCTCAAGTTCTCAATGAGTGTAAGACGTGTTGGTTTGTTTGGGCTCGGTTTGTTTATTTCTAGGAAAGGGTTTGTTTCTATCAAGTGAAAGCTGAATCCTTACTATTTTCTGAATTGTTGTTCATGATATGTCCAAATAACCATGTTTTTAAATTTTGAGGCCAAAAGGTTTATGTTGCCAACACTTAATTTAGGAGTTCAATAAACACAAATTCAGCTGATTTTATATGAGCCCGCCGTATTTCTCTATAATCTATATCCTTTTAACTTCGTTCTTGCTATGAAATTCTTAAAGATTTTTAAGACTATCATTTCTCTTGGCCTTCTACATCTGTTGACCATAACTAGTTTCATTCATCTGTTTGTTGATTTTATTAGTTGAATGTCTTGCGTTATTAGATGGTTAAAATGGAAAAAATGATTGGTAAATAGAAAGAGAGAGAATTAATGGATTTCATGTATGGTTTAGACCTAGATTTAGGTATATTTAGTAAGGTATGTTTTTATGCAAATATGTTGTCTTCCATACTGAAATTTTAAATTAGTGTGCCGGTGATGGTGAATCAAAAAGATTGTTTTGTGGAAATATGTTGCACGTCGTCTTCCATATTGAGTGTCATGTTCGATACGTTATTATGTTGGTCCCCATTGATTACCACCTGATCTTTGAGTCCTTTGTTCGTTACGTTCACTTCATAAGAGTTCTATTAACATCCTTAACGTAATATTCATCATCCAGTGTATTAGTTTTATGTCTTGTTGCTTGTACTTGAAACAATTCCCAGTTTTCTCAAATTACATCAACTTACTTGTTGGTTTGGAACTTTGTTTTCAAGTAAATAGAATGTCTCCATCTACTTTTTATGGTGTATGTTTCGCTCTTTGTGGTAATCAATTTGTAAAGGCTGTTAAACGTCTCCCACTAACACTAAAGAAGGTTAAACACGAAACGATAATTGGTTATAGAACAAAATGGAGAAGTCTGGAGGATAGTGCTGAGTGGACATATGATAACGAGTTTTCATTTTTCAACTTCACATAACGTTTATTACTAAAAGTTTTCAACTTTAAATTATTATTTTTGTTTTATGTAGTATCCCCACATATCCACAGTTAGTTTACATTGTACACCATATAGATTATGTATTCTACCTGTAAGTGGCAAAATGAATGGCAAAATGAATGGGTCGGGTCGCATCACAGGTCTAGATGAGTTTGGGTTTAAATGGGTTCGGGCTTAGATGGGTCATTTAGAAGGATGGATCTAAACGGGTCTAGGTCAAATGAGTTTCGAGTCGGGTCAACCCATCGGGTTTCCATCAATTTTTTTTTATTTGAGTGAAAAATGAAAAAAATGAAATGAGGTGAAAACTTTTTTTTTTACCCTCTAGACCTGTTTAGACTTGTTGGTTAATTGCTATACAATTGGAGGTTATATTAAATACTTATTTTGACCCATCCAAAAAAATAGAGGGAGACCCAACAAACCCATCCCCACATAAATATTAACCAATGGGTCTAAAATTGCCACCTCTATTTTCGAGTCGGGTCAACCCATCGGGTTTCCACCAATTTTTTTTTTATTTGAATGAAAAATAAAAAAAATGAAATGAGGTGAAATTTTTTTTTTTACCCTCTAGACCTGTTTAGACCCGTTGGTTAATTGCTATACAATTGGAGGTTATATTAAATACTCATTTTGACCCATCCAAAAAAATAGAGGGAGACCCAACAAGCGCATCCCCACATAAATATTAACCAAGTTGACCTATAAATAACCAATGGGCTAATTACCTAAATATACAAAAATGGGTTAGTATTTTACATATTATCACCTCAAATTTTTTTTCTCACAAAATATCAAAACATTTTCGCAAGGATGGAGAAAATCGCAATATCTCAATTTCATTTCGCAAAATAGCTTTTAGCGACGACAAAGTCGTCGCTAAAGACCTTCAGCGACGACCAAAAGGAAGAAAATCGCAATAAGGATTTGGATATTCGCAACATTCATTTTGCCATATAGGTTTAGCAAATCGCAAGTTTCATTTCGCAATATAGCTTTTAGCGACGACAGAGTCGTCGCTAAAGACCTTTAGCGACGACTTTTTCGTCACTAAAAACTATATTGCGAAATAATATTTGCGAAATAATATTTTGCGAAATGAAATGGAGATATTGCGATTTTCTCCATATTTGCGAAAATGTTTTGATATTTTGTGAGAAAAAAAATTTGAGGTGATAATATGTAAAATGCTAACCCATTTTTGTATATTTAGGTAATTAGCCCATAACCAATGGGTCTAAAATTGACACCTCTATTTCTACCCATTACTGTTCTTATCAAATCATCCTCCACCAATTCCATTGTGACACCCGTCAAATTAGGATTAGTTTTTAGATCCTAATCATTTGGAATTACATGTATTTAGTACTATGTGTTAGGCTAATTGTATGTATCTATATATATATATTGTTGAATATATATCAGTATGCGATTATAATTAATCGTGCATTTTCGAATCGGCCAAATTTCCGATTCATTTATACGGCGTTGGTGAAAAACAAGTATTAAGTAATACGGAACTATTATTTAATAACTCACTATTTATTAAATATTATTTTGATAATATATAAAGTATTCGTATCGTACAAATATAAAGGATTCGCGACAAAAACATATAAATAATGTATTATTATTGGAAATAGTAATTATTATTTACATTAGATAAAATAAAACATATTTCGTTTTATTTCATTTTACTCAAACGCGACGAAACCAATTAAATCGTATCCGTCTCTCCAACATAAAACAAAGATATATTTTTATATCTCACAAAAAGTATTTTTATAAAATACTTCAAATAAAAGTAAATACGATTTCATTTTTAGAAATTTATCTTTTGAAAACATTATACTATTTTTACGATCGGGTACAAAAACACGGGTGTTTTGTACTGCGAATGGAGCCAACCGACTCCAATAATTGGAGCCGGTCTCTTCTTCAGTAAGCAAACCAAACGCACCCTTCTTTCATTTCATTTCATTCTCAATCTCTTCTCAATCTCTCGGTTCTCTATCTCAAACAAAAACAACAACAACAAATTAACAATAACAAGATCAGAGGCATCAAACATAATAATCATCATCATCATCATCATCGTGATCATCTTCATCATTCATCATCATCATCTCCATTCACGGACTCCATTTTAGAAGTGTTTTCAGGGTAGCTTCTCGATGAAAAATTTATTATAACGGATTGGGCTAAGATTCGCACTGTCACTCAAAAACGGCCCAATGATCAAGGCTATGTACCATAGCCTAGCCGGTTTTAGGCCCTTCGGGGTCGTCTAGGGGTCGAAAATGGCATATTTCGGTTTTCGGACTCGTGCCAAATTTTGTAACTTATGAAATAAAGTGTAACGGATATAATGAACTTGAGTAACAACTAAACTTATATGATACGACTTATATGCGAAACACGTGTACTTTTATAAGCACAACAAATCATGTATAATAATAATAGTTTGAAATTATTATTACAAACCGTCACCAACGAGCCGTATACATTTTTACAAACTCAAACATAAACATTAACCAAATGATTTGGACATAACTAGTTGAGGGAACAACTAGCATTGATGGTCTGTAAAGTCATCTAATCAATTTAACCTTGCGCGTTTAATACGCCCGGCAGGTTTCAATAATCTAATCATTTATCAAAACCTTGCGCGTCAAAGACGCCCTGCAGGTTTCAGTCGATTGAACGACATCATTTCTCTTGTAAACCATCATTTGTGCTTGTTAGCATCTCATTAGGCTCAGGTGAGTCTCATAGCCCCTCTTTTACTGTTTTTACACTAGGGGTGAGAATACATGCCAGTTTTGTTTTACATGTGAACGCAAGTATCAGAAATCGCTATATCCTGCATGAGTTAATCAGCTAATCATCATAATTCCTCATAAGCATAGTTTGGTAATACTTTGTAGCGTGAATGTTAGTGTATGGTACCATATGGGACTGACAATCCCTGTCCGGGTCAGCAAGCACTGACTGGTCAAACGGACGCATTATCATTTGTTCATACGTGTGTTGATTAGGCACACGCATAGAGGCACCCTCGCTCAGGCACTTAATTGTGATCCTGACACCTCAGTTAAGCTCAGACTATGTGCTCATGACAGTTATATACATCTTTTATCATTTACTTATTTGTTTAATTACAAATATTCATACTTAAATCTTGCGGTTCATACATTACACTTTATCATTAAACCTGTGAGCTCACCAGCTTTTAGCTGATCATTTTAGCGTGTATTCTCAGGTTCTCAGCAGCAGTAGGTCTGCCATTCAGGATGCCCATTAGCTCGAGTCGCATTCAGACATCAAGAGATTGTCATGCATTACTATATTTTGTATAATTTAGTTATGCCATAGAATCTCTATCATTTGACTCAAGAGCTTTTGTAAACTATATTATAACAGTGTAAAACTTTTATAATATCAATGTATTTTGTAAAACGACGCATATAGAGTCGTTCATTGTATAACTTGTGTGCTTGATATTTGATTAGTCGCGCCCCGAACCGACCCGCTTCCGCATCATAATTCGGGGGTGCGACATCCATATTTTCCGTTACAACTCATTCTTGTGTTCATTATTTGTTTCATAATTAATACAAACATACAAAAATGAGTACTCTAGTTTTATACCCATCTCCGGGTATGGGCCATCTCATATCCATGGTTGAGCTAGGGACAATCAGGTAGTGATAGTAAATATAAAAGATGGAAAAATGCTAAAAGCATCAGCAATGGTCAAGTACCCCTACTGTGCTTTCCACTAACTTTTATTATCAAGGGTAAATATATTTTGTCGGCATCGTTCCCCCTGTTTGTTCCGAGTTAAGCAACATACTCCTAAAACTCCCAATGTATGCAACAAACCGGTTATTTATGTGCTACAATCTTTGCAAACTATGTTTTTACCATTTACAACCTACAAAATGATGACGTGGCAACCACATCATGTGGCCTAAAAAATGACACGTAAGTAATTTTACCGGTTCTCTCGGTAACCGGTTACCATATTGCCGATATCGATATAACATTAACCAGTTTACTGCAGACAATGGGAGTTTTAATGGTAGGTTGCTTAACTCGGAACAAACATGGGGTACGATGCCGACAAAATATATTTACCCTATTATCAACTACTTTAAAGTTTAAACTGTTTTTTTACCCTAACAGAACCTCTCTTAAACCCATTTTTCTTTTATACTTTCTCGTAATCGTTTAATACAACAAATTAATTAAGAACGTACATTTTTTCACATAATATAAAATACCTTCAACTTAATAAAATTTATATTTGCACATAAAAAAAAGATGAGAGGGAAGAAATGTCGATTTTGGTTGGTTGAACGCCAACCCCGGATTGTTGCTAGTGGAACAACCCCGTGACCCAACTCCATGGTAACTCTGTTTGGGTTGCGCATGCTTTAGGTTGGCCTAAGAATAGAGATCTAAATCTAGGTTAATAAATTCGTTTAGTTGAAATGGGCAAATGATTGGTGAATAAGAAAAGATAATTGATGAATTTCATTTGGCATTGATTGTCATCTTTAGGTCTATTTAACAAAACTCATAAACATATGGTTTCGTGGAAATATGTTGTCTTCCATATTGAAATTTTAAAGTTAGAGTGCCGGTGATAGTGAATAAAAATGATTTGTAATAGTAAAATATGTTGTCTTCCGTATTGAAATTTTAAAGTCAGTGTCATGTTCGATACGTTATTATGTTGGTTCCAGTGGCGGATCCAGCAACGAAATTAACGTGGTTCATTAATTACTTGGTTCCCCATTGATTATTACCTGATCTTTGTTCGTTACATTCACTTCATAACAGATGATCTATTAACACGTAAATAGAATGTCTATCTATCTATATATAAAAACGTTTTTATAGTGTATGTTTCGATCGCTGTTTGTGGTAATCAGTTTGTAAAGGTTGTTAAACATCTGCCACTAATATGGTATCTATTTTAAAGAAGCTAGCTTAAACACGAAACGACAATCGATTAAATCACAAAGTCGAGAAATCCAGATGATAGTGGGTGAATGAATGGACATAAGATAAATGACAAGTTTACATAAAACGTTTATTACGTAGTACTCCTACTAAAGTTTTCAACTTTAAATTAGAGTATTATTTTTATTTTTATTTTATTTTATGTAGTGTCCCCACATATACATTTGAGGGTAAACTACAATTCCTGTTCTAGCTTATCAAATCATCCTCCACCAATTCCATCATCCTCCATTCTTTTATAACTCATTCATGCCTTCATTATCTGTCTCATAAAACAAACTTACAAAAATGACTACTCTAGTTTTATACCCATCTCCGGGTATGGGCCATCTCATATCCATGGTTGAGCTAGGAAAACTAATCCTCAAACACCACCCTTCCTTCTCAATCAACATCCTCACTCTCATTCCATCTTTCAACACCGGCACAACCGCCGCCTATGTCAACCGCGTCTCCGCCACGTTCCCCGCCATCACGTTCCACCACCTTCCCGATATCCCTCTTGACCCTTTACTTTATCCCTCAATGGAAGCCATCATTTTTGAACTTATTCGACGTAGTAACACAAACGTTAATCATGCCCTTAAATCCATTTCTCAATCGTCTACCATCAAAGCTATGGTCATCGATTTTTTTTGCACGCCTGCAAAGCTTGTGGCTTCTGACTTGAACATACCTGTTTACTACTTCTCTACTTCGGGTGCTTGTTGTCTTGCACAATTACTCTACTTTCCAACACTTCATAAAAACACAACTATAAGTTTTAAGGACATGAACACACTCCTTTATTCGCCAGGGTTGCCACCCATACCGTCATCGGATATGATAGGCCCACTTCTCGATAGAAACTCTAGTGATTATTCAGATTTTCTAGAATTTGGTATACAATTGCCCAAATCAGCCGGAATCATCGCGAACACATTTGAATCGCTAGAACCAAAAGTGATTAAAGCAATTTGTAACGGAGAATGTGTCCTAGATGGACCGACCCCACCAATCTATTGTATCGGGCCGCTGGTGGCTGAAAGTGGTGATGGTTCATACGAGTGTTTGAATTGGCTCGATTTGCAACCGAAAGGAAGCGTTGTTTACCTGTGTTTTGGGAGTTTGGGAGTGTTTTCGAGCGACCAATTGAAGGAGATTGCTAAAGGGCTTGAAATGAGTGGACATAGGTTTCTATGGGTGGTACGAACCCCGCCATCTAATAAAAAAGAGGACCGGTTTTTGAAACCACCAGAGCCTGACTTGGATTTATTGTTGCCAAACGGATTTTTAGATCGTACTAAAGATAAAGGACTCGTGGTGAAAACATGGGCTCCACAAGTGGCGGTTCTAAGCCACAAATCCATAGGTGGATTTGTGACACATTGTGGGTGGAACTCAGTACTGGAAGCCGTACGTGCAGGGGTTCCAATGGTTGCATGGCCATTGTACGCTGAACAAAGGTTTAATAAAGTGGTATTGGTGGAGGAAATGAAGTTGGCTTTACCTATGGACGAGTTAGAAGGCGGCCATGTGCCTTGGACCGAGGTGGAAAAGCGGATTAGACAGTTGATGGAGTCGGAGGAGGGGAAAGCGATTAGGGAAGTGGCAACGATAAGAAAAAAGGAAGCCGAGATCGCAATGAGTGACACCGGGTCTTCTCGTGCCGCATTGTCCAACCTAGTCGCATTGTGGTAGCTAGCGCTTAACATCCAAGTATTGTTGTACTAAGAAAGGTATCTTAAGGTTTTTTTTTGTGTACCAAACTTTTAAGTATATTCTATCTTGGTTGGACTCTAAAGTGTACCAAAGATTTAAAAAAAAGGAGTCTCGATGACAATTAAGTTGTTTAAGATGATAGTACTCCATACGAAATATATAATATGTCGACATAATAAATTTGCAGGGGACATTAAAATAACATTTGATTTGAACAACTCACATAATATATGTGAAATCGTCGATGTGATTTATTATCTTTCAATAATGGCAATCTTGCGACATATTCCACCAATTATTATAATTGTATTGTATACACGATATGTCAAACGAAAACTCACCTAACAACTTTTTTTTTTGTTGGTTCTTCGCTTACCAGTACACCAAATTAAGGGCACCAACGGCCCTTTGCGTATGCTTATGTCATTTCGTAGGTCTATGTTTTAGCATACATAATATTACCTAACACATTCAAATTCGTTGAAGATATGTCTAAATCTAGCAAATTAAGTATAAATACAAGTTAAGTCGGAGGTACTTCCTAAGTTTTACATACACCTGGGAGCGCCATGCTTCAACCAAGGGTGGTGATTTGTACATCACCTTTTTTTTGCCATATACCACTAAAATATATTTTTAGACCCTTTCACCCATTGCAACTTAAAATTCTTCAAACACTCTTTCACAACTTTAAGGACAAAAATGTCCACAACATAATTTTGGTGGTGTATGGCAAAAAAGTGGTAGTGTACAAATTACCACCCTTCAACCAACTTCTTGAGGGCTAAACGAGAAGACCCGCCATCACTCATTGCCATAGCCGCATCTACCATCCTCGCCTTCACTACCTCCCGAATAATCGTCCCTTCCTCCGACTCCATCAATTGTTTAACCCGAAATTTAACCTCCTCTGCCGTCACTTTCCCACTGTGTGACTCGTTGATTGGTAGAGCCAATTTCATTTCCTCTACCATCACTATCTTATTTAACCTTTGTTCCGCGTGCAACGGCCACGCTAACATAGGCACTCCAGCACGTGTCGCTTCCAACACAGAGTTCCACCCACAATGTGTCACAAACCCACCAACCGACCCGTGGTTCAATATCGCCACTTGTGGCGCCCATCTTTTCACCACAAAACCCCTATCTTTGGTTCGAGACAAGAACCCATTTGGCAATAACAAATCCAAATCGGGCTCCGGCATTGGTAGAAATCTTTTGTCTTGATTAATCGTTGGCGGGCACCTCACCACCCACACGAACCGACATCTACTCATCTCCAACCCCTTAGCTATTTCCATCATTTGATCAACTGGAAATGAATCTGAACTACCAAAACATAAGTAAACAACGCTTTTACTTGGCTGCAAATCGAGCCAATCCAAACACTCGTGTGAATCATCAGCACCACCGTCTGAAAGCAGGGGCCCGATACAATAAAGTGGTGGTGTAGGCTGACCTTGGACGCACAATCCGTCCCTAATGGCTTTAATCGGTTTTGGTTCAAGTGAATCAAATGTGTTTACGATAATCCCTGCTGATTTAGGCAAGTAATGTGAGAGTTGAAGCAAGCCTGAATAATCAGTGGAGTTTCTATCAAGAACAGGCTCGGGCATGTCACATGATGGGATCGGGGGCATGCCCGGTGAATAAATGAGTTTATTCATATCCCTATAACTTCCTTTGTGTATTTGATCGAGTGTAGGTAAGTAAAGTAATTTCACTAGACAACACGCACCAGTAGTAATGAAGTAGTAAACCGGGGTGTTTATTTTAGCAGCTGCTACCATAGCTGAAGTACAGAAAAGATCGATAACTAATGCACTAGGAGAAATGGACCGTAGCGCATTATCAACGTTATCAATACTAAGTCGAATAAGGTCAAAAATGACAGATACCGTGGTAGGGTAGGTTTTGAGGTCTAGGGGGATAATGGGTAGATGGTGGAATGTGATGGCGGGGATCGTGGCAGAGATGTGGCGGACGTAGGTGGCGGTGGAGCCGGTGTTGAAGGAATTGGTGAGGGTGAGGACGGTAATAGTATAGGAAGGGTGGTGTTTAATGATGAATTTACCAAATTCCACCATTGAAATGAGGTGACCCATTGCTGGTGCTGGATACAAAACTAAAGTCCCCATTATTATGTGTTAATTATGATTTGTGTTCGAGTTCTAGCTTGAACTATTGATATTTAATCGATTGAAACTATATTATAATTTATAATTCATGTTAATTGGCAAGTTGAGCATGTATTTGCCGGATCTGACCCATGTGCTAATGCCCGGTAACTCGGATTAATTTATTAACTTATTATATAAGCATCTATCGCTTGATTAAATTTATTAATTACGGATCATTTGGTATCTTCGTTTGATGTTGCACTAGATTTAGGACCCGCGACAACGCGGGCGACTCTACATGTTTTAATTTATATATTTTTGATTAGAAGTGTGTGTTTGAATATAACGAACATTTAACTTTCTAAAATTTCCAACTTAAAATTTGTACTTTTTATTTAACTTTGTAAATTTTCCAACATAAAATTTGTACCTTTTAAGATAAAGGGGCATATTAACTGTTTTCTTAACTATATTTCCATATGCCGTTTATACAATTTTAATACTTAATTTTCGATGACAAAACATTCAATACAATATGTAAATCAAGTAATCAATTTTAACATAATGTCATAACAATGAAATTGAACTTGCTAATAAAATATAAATGTGCATATTACTATATAACCAAAGGGGATTTAGTGACATCCCAACCAAATACAAAATCTAGCATTCTATATAGCAGTAATAATAAAAAAAGACTGAACATATTCAAAACTGATGTTTCCACTCTGAATAGTCAAACTTTCCTTCAAAACTTGCTTAAATAGACTCTGCTGCTCTTTGTTCTTCTCTATGTCCACTTCCAGGCATCAATTATCCACATCAGGTAAGGCACTCCACCTTGCAGGGTTACTTTCGTCTTTTGCAAGTATCCTCACATTCATGTCTGATTCCACATATTCGAATATGAAATTACTCTATGAATCTTTTGAATCCAATACTAAATCCATTGAATAGTCATTAACTTCTCTTTGTTGACTTTATATTGGTCAAATTGCAGCTATCGTCAACTTTCAAATTATGCGTACACTCCAATTTATTAACAATGACCATATGTTGCATTTTTGCCAAACATTTTTTTTATTATATAGAATTTTCATTTTTGCTATGTTAAATTTTGTGTAGGTTTATGCACATAAATGTAAATTAAATCTTTTATTAATAATAATAAAAAATATTATACTCAATATTTCCATTTATATATCACCAATCAATAAATAGCTTACCAAACTAAATTTATAAAAAGTCAATATAGGGTCATTTTAGTCTTTTTGTCATCTCCTCCTCATTATTTAAGTAGACATGTTTTAAAGGTTTATCAGTGGTTCACATTCAATTTAATTACTCATTTAAAAGTTAAGATTAACTTAGACTACATAATTTACACTATCTTATAATATATAGTGTAGAGGTAGATGTAGATATATAGATACATGTAGATGTAGATTACAAAAATCATTTTTATTTTAAATGTATATTTTATAATCTCGCAATAGCGAAACACAGAGAAAATCTCCCCTAATATAAAACAAATCCCAACTACTACACAAATTTTTAACGCTACACATGGAAGTCTAAATTAATGGACAGAAATTGAGGATCGTCAATCAATTAGAAAATATTATAATAATTGTGCACACCAACGACAAAAACGTAAGTATCTATATGATTGAAAAGCTACAAATGATCATAAGAGCACTCGGAGTGGTGACGGCCTAAACATAGTGTTCTGAGTGAGAATTTTGTGGTGAAGATTTTGTGGAGTGGTAACAGTGTTCTGGACAGTGTTCTCAAAGCTTATTTTTATTTTTATATTAATTCTTTGTGTAGGGCAAAAGGAATAAAGCTGAGAACACCGAGTAATTCAACATCTCATTTTGGACGTGGAGTGAAGAACACTGACGAGAATTTTGCCGAGAACACTGTGTTACAGTGTTCTGGATGAAGAATTTTGCCAGAACATTGTCCACTCCGAATGCTCTAATGATTTAGTATATTTATCAGGTATGTTTAAATAAAAATGCTAAAAAAGTAGGTAATAGAAGAATCAATATGATTACTCAATTTCTTTACAAAATTCACTCCCACTTTTATCCTTAGAATTAAATATCTCACAAACCGTATGTCCACAAATTATAAAAATTATATATTCGGAATCAGCGTCTTTTGCTTTTCGATTAGAGATTTCACAAGATGTACTTTTGACGATTTTTTAATTCTTTTTTTGGTCGGGTTTTACAATATAATCACATGTGATTTATGATAAAAAGTTAAACTTTGTTCACGATTATTTATTCATGGTATGTGTTAATAACACATGATTACGACTTAATATTCATATACATTAATAATTATAAATATAATTTTATAAATTGCATTTGTTTTCATTAAAAATTACATGTGATTGCTAGTTGTACATTTAATCACATGTGATTAATTATATAATCACATATGATTTTGTATATAATCACATATTATTTTCATTTAAATATTGATATTTGATATTTGATGAACAATTTATCGATATATGATAATTCATGTATGATTTCAACTTGATTTATACTTAATTGTATAATTATAGTCAATGATTTTAAAATCTGTATTTGATTACTCTTTAATCATATGTGATTGATACTTTGATGTTCAGTCAAATGTGATTACAACTTAGTTTTTTATGTTTAAATCTTTTTAAATCGTCAATGATTTGAATTTAAAGGTTAATTGGAGATATAAGTGTGTGTGATTATTTTTTAGTGTTAACTCACATGTGATTTCACATTACAAAATTTTAAAACCCAATAAAAAATGAAAAAAAAACCTTGTGAGATATTTAGACTTGCAGTTTGTGAGATATTTATTTATTTTTTAAAAAGTAGAAATGAGTTTTTGAAATGGAGCAATCCTGTTGGTTCCTCCGTTCTTCATTTTTATCTCATTCTTTTTTGAACTTTTCTAATAATCATAAAACCTATCGTGACAAGTCATATATAATTATTTTATTTAAGTATCTATACTATCTATATATATACGTTATCAAGTGATAGGTTTCTAATCCAAAATGATATATTTATTTGATAATAAGTCTACATTCATAACATGGCTTGTTCTGTTTCCCGTGTAATCTAAAACTAATTAGTTACGTAGTAGTAAATTATATGTCACGCGCGGTAATTGTTTGAAATTCATGAAACTTATGTTCACATTTACAAACATGATTAATTTTCATCGGATGGATCAAACACGATGGAAGTTAAATATTGTTTACCAAAAAGAAAATGTATGTATGATTATACGTAATACGTAATACGTCAGATTAATTTTATCTGAGAATCATGTATGTATGATTATAGATTAGCATTTAATATAATGTACGTATTAGATTATAACCTGCGATTCGGCAAAATTATACATGTTTAGATTCAGTTTGATGAAAATAATTAGGTGATCGTTTGCTTTTGCGATTGTAAGTGTCTTCTAAAGCCCACGTTTTTGGGTAGGTTTTTTTTGGTGCACTACAACAAACATATCATTTATCCACTTTTTTTCCACACTTTTTAAAAATGTATGGAATTATCTCAAATTATTCACACTTATAATTGTGGAGAAAATTGTTACATCAATAAGTTTGAAAATCACCACAATCTTCACATATATAAGTGTGAGAAAAAAAAAGTTTACACTTAAAAGTGTGAAGAAATTACAACTTGTCAACACCTAAAAGTGTGGAAAATTTATTGTAACACCCAATTTTTCCACACTTTTGCTTGTGTCGGAAAATCATGTGTTACAAGTTTTTTTCCACACTTGTTGAAAAGTTAAAATTTCTCCACACTTATAAGTGTGAGCTTGAACCTTTTCGTAAGAGTCTTGAACCTGACTACAACATTCAAAAACCAAATGAAAAGGAAATCAATGAGTACCAAAACTATGGTCCGTTTATTAGGCAGGAATGAAATTGGTGCGGTTATGGAAAAACAAGATAATGAAATAGATCAGTCATTACATTATTATGCATGTTAAGTACATTCATATGCTCTAACAGTCATAACTTTCTTAACTTCCGTTCAAAAGAAGAAAAGTTCCAATAGAGAACTTCCTTAACAACAAGAAGCCCACATTTCTTGACAAGCATCTCATTAAGGGACATCACCTGTCAAGACATAGGATCATCTAAACATTATTCTATCACCAAAGCACAAATATATTAAAATAAATTTAGAAAATAAGTTGCTCTAAAACGAGTTCTTAACAAACATGTCAGGAAGTCACAATACCTTATATGAGTAAGTGTTTCCCCAAGCGTCGTTTGTGCTCTGTTGTATACTAAAACCAAAGTATTTACATGTAAAATGGTGCTCTGTTACTAAATTAAAGTAAGAAATGAAAATAAAATGTGATTTCTCCCCCTCATGAATAAGCCTTGCAAAAATTTTGGTCCCTGTTACCTTGGGGCACCATGCATACATCCAAGATTTATCCATCATACTAACTATCATATCGAATGAAAAGAAGAAAAAAATCATCACAAATAGAATTAAGCACACTAAAATAATAACTATGTCTATAAAGCTAATACGGAGTAGTTATGAAAGGTACGTTTTAATTATCATTACGCTAAAATAGTTTTGATTGGGTCAATTATCATTATCATACATATACATATATATGTTATTGATAGTAAGATTAAGAATAAAAATATTGTCACCTGATGTAGAACACGAAAAACATGCATTTTTTTATAACAAATGAATAAATCCAAACGAAGGGTCGTTAAATACTTAGTTTAATTTGCATTATTAAGCACTTGCTCAATAATAACTTGCTCAACATTTATCATGCATTAAATACTTATTTTCATTCACCTATATATAATTCATTCTTGCATCCACAAATATATCACCACCACATAAATTTAATTGATACCGTAGTAACACAAAAAATGGGCACTATAGTTTTATATCCACCACCATTCATGGGTCACCTTATTTCAATGGTCGAACTCGGCAAATTCATCATTAAACACCATCCTTCCTACACTATTACCGTCCTCACTCTCACCAATTCCTTTAACACCGGCTCCACCACCACCTACGTCCGTCACATCTCCGCCACCGACCCCGCCATCACATTCCATCATCTTCCCGATATCCCACTAGACCTTGAAGCCTACCCGACTTCAGAAGCCATCGGTTTTGACCTAATCAGACGTAGCTTCCACAACGTTGCGGAAGCCCTGAATTCCATATCTCCAACCGCTTTAATTATCGATATGTTTTGCACTTCAGCTATGTCTGCAGCTGCCAAGATAAACGTCCCGGTTTACTACTTCATTACTTCGGGCGCTTGTTGCCTTGTCGAGATTCTTTACTTCCCAATACTCGATCAACTACACGAAGAAAGTTTCAGAGATATGAACAAAATGATATATTCGCCGGGCATGCCACCCATCCCATCAGGTGACATGCCTGGGCCCGTTCTAGATAGAAACTCGGTTGATTATTTGGGCTTTCTTGAACTCTCACATTACCTGCTCAAATCAGCTGGAATTATCATAAACACATTTGATTCACTTGAACCAAAACCGATTAAAGCAATTAGGGACGGATTGTGTGTCCATGGTCAGGCTACGCCACCACTATATTGTGTCGGGCCGCTGCTTGCGGAAGGTGCTGATGATTCGCATGAGTATTTAAATTGGCTCGATTTGCAACCAAATAAAAGTGTCGTGTTTTTATGTTTTGGGAGTGAGTGTTTGTTTTCTACTGATCAGTTGAAAGAGATTGCAAATGGGCTGGAAAGGAGTGGACATAGGTTTTTATGGGTTATACGATGCCCACTGCCGACTACGAAAGACGAGCAATATTTACGGCCACAAGTGCTTGATTTGAATTCGTTGTTGCCAGAAGGGTTTCTGGATCGTACAAAGGATCAGGGTTTTGTGGTGAAGAATTGGGCTCCACAAGTGAAAGTGTTGAGTCACGAGGCAGTTGGTGGGTTTGTGACGCATTGCGGGTGGAATTCAGTATTGGAAGCGACACGTATGGGTGTGCCGATGCTGGCATGGCCGTTGTATGCTGAGCAACGGTTGAATAAAATTGTGATGGTTGAGGAAATGAAACTGGCTCTACCGATTGATGAGTCGGACGATGGGAAAGTAACAGCGGAGGAGGTTGAAAAACGGGTTAGACAGTTGATGGAATCAAAAGAAGGGAACAGGGTCAGGGACATCGTGATGGAAAGGAAGGAGGATGCCGCGAGAGCGATGAATGATGGTGGGTCTTCTCAGTTGGCGCTTGCTAAGTTGGTCGAATCGTGGCAGCAGACGAGGCCCCTTCAATCTACGTGAGCGTCATATTCAGCTTAACATTATGGTTAAGTGCTTTTTAATATATGTAATTATGCGTGTGTGTACGTAACAAAATTGACCAAGATTGTATCTACGAAACTATTTATTGTGTACACTTCATGTATTTTGGTGATTTGTCAATTTGTAAAGATGTCATGTGTTACCTGATAACACGTACGTTACCAAAATACACATAATGTACACAAATAAATAGCTTCGTACATACAGTGACGATCAATTTTTTGTATGTACACACAATGAAGTTCACCGCATAGTTAGTCTACAAAATAAGTCAAAAATATGTCAATGAGGAGTTGCGTCTTCAATTAAGTATTTTGTACAAGTGACCTTATTTTACGAAATGTTTGAGATCGATCGATATACCAGACATTTGAATCATGAGTAGGAGTATATATCAGCACACTAATATAGTAGTTAATAAATGCCTCCGCTAAGATATATATCATTAACAATGGTACAAATATATGTACCATAAATTTCTTAAGTATAGCAACAAATACTCGAAAATATTGCAATTCCTTCCGGACGTTATAAGGTAACACACAATTTGATTCAAGTAGTAACAGTCTTGAAAGCAAATGTCACTTTTCTAAAAAAATCCACCCATAAAAATTAGGGGTGTTCATTAATTGGTTTGAATCGAAAAATCGCCCAATCCAAATAGGTTCGGTTTAATTGGTTTCGGGTTATTTGGATTTGGTTCGATTATTTAGTTGTAACCGATATTATAATTGGTTTTTGGTTCGGATTTGGATCAGAAAAGTTTAATTTGGGGCCCATCCGAAAACCCGATATAGTAGTAGTGAGCTTTTTATATATAGGATGGATTTAAAAATCCATCACACACTTCTTATCTCATGAAATTTCTTCTTTTTCATTGTGTTCATTTTATTAGTAACATGTTTTTATTTATCAACTTATACATCCATTGTTATAGTTCACTTAAAAAATTGAGTTAATCCACATCTTTTATTTCAATCAAAGTCAATAACAATTAAGTAAGACAATGATTATTAAACGATTTAACTCAAAAACTCATGAATTATCTTTTAATGATAAATGTTAGTTTAATAAATATCATTATGAGTAAATTATACTTCCATTTTCAGAAAAGATTGGAGTTATTTTCTTAGTATTCTTCAACGTTCATCGTAAGTTCGGATTTACGGGTTCCAAACCGATTAACCCGATTGTTATTTGGTTGGTTTGGATTGGTTTGTGTAGTTCCGGTTTGGGTATTGGGTGGTTTTTATTTTCTTCAAAAACTGAATAAACCAAACCGAATAACTCCACTAAACCGAAACCCGACCGTTTGAACACCCCTAATAAAAAATTATGAATAGGGTTAATTGTTTTGTTATGTATTTAACTTTACCTCTTTTACTATTGTATGCAACCAACTTTCAAACGTTCTATTGTATGTATCGAACTTTTCAAAAATGTCTATTGTATGTATCATCCAATACATACAATAGACATTTTTGAAAAGTTCGATACATACAATAGAACGTTTGAAAGTTGGTTGCATACAATAGTAAAAGAGGTAAAGTTAAATACATAACGAAACAATTAACCCTTATGAATATATGCGAACTGGTGGATCATGTGTTGCCACTTGGTTTTCCTGCCAAGGTGCTCATTGTTGACCAGGTTGCGAGTTGCTTCCCCGCAGTGGCGGATGTGTGTATAGACAAGGGTATGCACACAATCTTACTAGTGTAAAAAATTTAGCTTTCATGTTGTTTATAAAATCTATACACTAAGTGCATACCCCAATTAAATAAAAGTCATGCATACCCTCTCCTCCTCTCTCTTCTTCCTTTGTAAAGTAAAATGCAGAAACTCACTTTTATATATGTAACTTATATTCATTGTCAATTACGAGTACTTGTATTATTTTACTTTGCATTAGACTTAATATGTCAATTATCACTATTATTAGCTGATTCTATAGTTAGAATCCTTTAGCATATTCACTTTCAAAAATTCTTTATGCATTTTAATCTTTAAGATTAATCAATTAAAAGAGCTTTGTCGTTCAAATGGATCTTGGATCTTCGATCCAGCGGTATTCGGTTAAATAAAAGTCCGGTAGCTGATTAAAAACACTAAGGACGTGTTTAGTTACACAGAACTCCTCCACGTTTCCATAAAATTTCTTTAAATAAATCTAGAAAATTAAACAACGTGTTCAAATCCAAGTTTTTTAAAAATCTTTTCTAGAAGAAGGAAAATTATCATTTTTCTTTTTTATAACTAAAAAGTTGAAAACTACTTTTTATGGTACTCTAAGTTTCCATCTCTATTAACTCTTAAAAAATGAAAACTTCACCCTTCATATTTGAACGCATTTTTCAAATTTTATTGATCTTCAAAAGGAGTAAAACACTCCCCACTCCCTAAAAAACATAAAATGAAAAGTGGATAAATTTTTCAGTAACTAAACGCACCCTAAATGAGCTGAGAAATCGACCCGAAAAAAAAACTTGACCCGGAAAAAATCGTACACTTTTTTTTTTGCTTATCGTGATTAAATAATTTTTTGCATTAATTAAGTTTGGGCATAGCCAATGCTGAATTTCTAAATCCACCACTATACTGGTCGTTGGTTGAGTTGCAAGTTGTCCTGACATACGTATTTCTAGGTATATTATTGTGTTTGAGGTCACTTTGAAAGTATTAACGGGACGTTAATATATATATGTCCACGTACAACAGTCATTTTATAACTTATTGTTGCACCACAAGAATCAAATTTATATGATATTTTGTTAAAAATGATTTACAAAAGTCAGAAGTTAGACTTAAAAAAGCAATTGTATTTACATGTGGATCAATTTTGTTTTAGATAATAAAGGAGGGAAAATAATCCGTAATGTTGAACCGCACGATTCGAAAGATACATCTAGTGTTAATGTAGGGGTCATTTATGTAAATATAAACGGTTGAAAGATTAAAAATATAAAATATGTGTTGTATGATTGGTCAACATTACAATTCAATTGTAATGCCAACATTATAAAAAAAAAACGATGATGTTGGGAAATTTATGAGCCATGAGATTAGTATGAATGAACTAGTAGTATTATATCTTGTTCGTAGGGAGCGTCTGACAAAATGAGCTGTTAGTTAGTTGGGGCTGAGCTAGTAATTGGATCATATTTTTTATGCATATGTACGTGTTTCGTAAAATTAGTTGGAACTGAAGTTTAAAAATAGAAATTGACATTAAATGATAAAACACAAATGCTATAAGTACGTTTAATAAGCTTATGAAAAAAAAAAAAAAAGCTCTCGTAAGCTTTTATAAGTTTGTTTGTCAAACACATACACCAATAGTAAAACATATTTCGATTATTAGTTTGTGACTCATTGTGGGTGGAACTCGGTGTTAAAGGCCACTCATGCCGGTTTGCCAATGATGCATGGTCGTTGTGTGCTCAGAACGACAACCATTGTGGTAGTTGAGAAAATTCTTTTTAGAATTCGGAACAAACTAAGATGAAAAATAATAATTAAACCAAATCGATAATGCCCCGTACGTAATATAAGCTTGCTTTACGCCCTCTAATACCTTAAGCTGCTCCTGTTAGGAAATGAAGTTGGATATGTTGGTTGATGAATTAAACGATGGGAGAGTGACAAAAGAGAAGGTTGATAAGCAAATTAGACATGCAGTTGATGGAGCCAAAAGTTAGTGATGCGGTACGGTGATGGCAAGGAAGGAGGATGGAGTGAGGGTGCTGATCAATAATGGCAGGTCTTCTCTCCTTTATGTGCGCTCTGGTCTTGAGTTTTTAAGTGAAATAAGAGAGGAGAAGATGATATCAAATGATACAAAAGAAAAGAGTAGGAAGAATATTAATGCGTTCCCTTGTTGGAAAGAAGAGAAATGAAATCTATGCGAATCTGTGTTTTCAAGTTGGAGAGAAATGAAGGAATTACATTAATTATGGATATGTTCGAGAAGTAAAATATTGTCTATATATCACTTGATTTATTGTTATCGAATCCTACGTAAATCATGAAGAAAATCAGCCCCACAATTATTAAGAACTGCCTCCACTAGTCCACTAAGACATTATTCACAAAAATACAAATTTGAATTTAAGTTTTCATCTTTTTAACCAACCTCTTCTTTTGAAAACAATGCAATTAATTCACACTAGTTTAGGATTCACGAAATTCGCGAACTTTTGCATCGAAAAATATTTACATATTCCTTGATATTTTTTCTAGTTACTAATATTTTTTTTTGGAAACGGCAAATAGATATATTAAAACACCACAACTTAGCAAGAAACTAAGAGTGGCAAAAGAAATACAAAGGAAAATACAGGAAATTAAAAGGGGCAACGACCCCAATCCTCACTAGTACAAGAAACCTTGCCCCTATGCTTAATCCACAATAAAGAATTGGAAATAATGTCTCCTATGATGGAAAAAAATGATCTCCAAACGTTATTGAACACCACCTCATTTCTTGCTTTCCAAATCACCCATAACGTGCAATGAATTATAACCATAAGTATCTTCCTTTTCCTTTGGCAATTACCCCACTTGACAACAAAATCTATGAGATCTTTGACCGAAGATATGTGAGGAAGATTAACACCACACCATTTGAAAATCCATCTAATAATCATCAAAGATCTCGGACACCCAATAAGCGCATGATCCGAACATTCATCCATGATCCCGCATACTTTACAACAGCTCGAACCAACATTAATTCCTCTATACTAATATAACAATCTAGTTTGCTACAAGTGTAAGACCCACGGTATCCCCTAAAATGTACTTACATTGCAATCTAGTTTAAAACTCGTGAATTATACATGAAATACTTGTAATCTTTATCATTTATCCCGTTCCAACCTTTTATGAAAGAATAAGCCTAATATAATAAACCGCCTTTTTAACACGTTTGTCAATTTTTTTATTACCCTATTTATTTTCATCTGCAATGGGGAACCTCGGTAACATGGAGAGTGGAAACCACATGCCAAAAAATGATTTAACCAAGTAATGTGGTTCTACAAAACATACCATCTCTCATGTCTTAGAAACAATTGGGAGTAACCTTATTCCTAGCTATTCCTTTTTCTTTTTTTTTTCTTTCCTTCAAATATCACATTTCACCCAATTAACCTAACAGAAATATATTATTGTTAAGACTAAAGAGAATACTATCAATAATGGGGTTAGGTTCAAATGAGAACCAACTAAAAGTTGAGAACCTTGAGAACCACTAGATTACATGCTTGTTCACATGTGATTAACTTCATTCACATGTGAACATTGATTTAGGTTAGATTGGTAAAGAAAAAAAATTCAAAAATCACGTCTTAAAACACTTTTTACATGATTTGTTCACATTATCATCAAATGTGAACATATATTTGTTTTTTGTGTTTTTCGCTATAATTTAGGATTTTTTTGATTTTTTTCTTTACAAATCTAACCTAAATCAATGTTTACATGTGAATGAAGTTAAATCACATGTGAACAAACATGTAATCTATTAGTTCTCAAGGTTCTCAACTTTTAGTTGGTTCTCATTTGAACCTCCACCATCAATAATGGACATTACTATTAACAAAAACATTGTATTTACTAGCTAGTTGACTGTCTAAAAAATTATTTCCTTCCATTTCTTTGTGATTGGGGAACATGATAATCCTTTCCACATCTTTCCTTTTCAATTGAGTCAGCTTAATTTCTCGTGTTCTCTTTCTTTGAAAAACTTGAGAAATATTAATATTAATAATTAATAATAATTATTATAAAAGTACTTAAGTTCTTGGTGAATGACCTACTACAAGACATCGTTGTCTATCTAGAAACATTTATGATCAAACGAGCCTGTGGAGCCTAACAACTAAACTTTTTTTTGTCGGTCAAAGTAATATATATGGGGATAATCGAAACCCGTAAATAAATTCAAAAAATCGATGGGTATACTAATTGGGTATCCAGTGGGTATTGAGCCGGGTATGGGTATGAATATTCTAAATGGGTGTGGACACAAATAGTCACATACACTAAGACCCACCCGAACCCGACCAGTTGTCATACCTAATCCAATAACTGAAAATTAGTAATTGATAAAACAATTAAAAAATGTGATCGTATAGAGATTTAGATCACTGAGTGATGAAATTAAGCAATGAATTTCTTGGAATTGAAAAATTATGTATTGAGGCTTTTTTCATTAAAAAATAAAAAATAAAGAAGAGTGTAAGAATAGTTTGAATTATGAAATAACTGTTGGAGAAATGTACACAAATCATCCTTATGGTTTGCTTCAAATTTCACTCGCAGTTTGATGTGCATAACCGAGTTATAAAATTAAGTAAGAAAAATATAAAAGTATGGACTATTACATAACTAGGCAAGTGTACCTAATCGAGTAGTAGTATAGCAAAGATAAGTTTTCAGGTTATCGTCCACATGAACAGTTTACGTATTTCGAAGTTGTTTTCAATTTATAATTAACCAAGTAAAAAGAAAGTAAAAACGGGGGTTTTGCATCATAACGACAGACAATCAATTGGTTGTATTTTATACGTGAAGACAAAAGTAAACAAAGCAATTAAAGATAGATTTATCTCAGATTAGAGAAGTGTGTTCATCTATACCTTTTTACCTTTAAATAATGACATTTTGATTGAGAACTAGATCAATTATGCACATACGTATTTTACTAATCGATTCCCTTGTTCTCACAAGCCAGATACTTAACTAAGATTACACAATGCAACTATCGTTGTCACTTAAGACCTCTTAATTATGACTAGTTAACTCAACTAATATGATGTATTAATCGCGTGACTTTACTCTCGTAATAATCAACAATCACACAAGATCTCTCTTAGTATGATCCACCCACATCACAATTCAATTACTCTAATTCAATTCTTTGATTATCTCTAATATAAAGCACTAAGTGATTAACCTAGTAAATGCAACGTTAAATGCACAAGTTCTCACTTAATGAAACAAACACAACATCAATTGAACTAAACATAAATAAATCGCAATGCAAGTCGTTCAATGATTAAACTTCATATTATCGTGTGTAAATAATCAATCTTAATTGTAAATCCAACATCTTAAGTTATTAGTCTAGATGAACAATAAGGAAATTAGCCCATAATCGTGGACTCAAACACACAAGAAACAATAATTAATAGAGAATTCATGTTCGATAGAATCAAGAATTAACCGAAGAAATCAATGCTGTTGGATGCGTGATGATGAATTCCCACTTCTAGAATGATTAAGATGGTGTTTAGTAGCTTAGAATCTCTCCAAAAGCTGCCCAAAGTCGCCCAAATTCGTCAGAGAGAAAAGCCAACCTAATTTTGGGGTTAATTTCGTATTTATACCCATTAAAGTCAGCAGACGCCATGGCCATGGCATGTCTGAGAATATGGTCGTGGCCTTTCTCAAGAAGCAATTATCAATCAGGTACCAACACTATGGTCGTGGCCCATTTGAGGACTTGGTCGTGGCCTTAATCAGGAAGCAAAGAACAATCAGGTACCAGGGACATGGGCATGGCTATTGTTTGACATGGGCATGGCGTTCCTACTTTTGTCTGATTTCACATATTTTTCTCACGTTAATCTTGTGTTGCATCTTTTCACCATTTCTTTAACATTAACACCTGAAATCAATCGATTTCAAACTAAATAAGTACCATAAATTCATGAAATCAACTTAGATGACATATAATTAGGACGGATATTGCCACTAAAAATGTGTATAAAATAAGCAATATCACAGTCCTTTAATTAATATAATTACACCAATCATCATTTCTTTTGAAACTTGTTACGTGAATAGTCCTTTACACTAACGATTGTTAACTCTCAGTTAAAAAGGACCATGGGTGTAAATTTTTTGAGTAAAATATCAATTATAAAATCGAACATATGTATACATACATTGATGCACATAACATTATTTTCATTTCTCACATTTCATTCATAATTAAATTTGATCATATTCTCCTCTAAAACATCAAATTTTGATTCCACAACCCAAATTCACCACCATCACTCTCCACCTAAATATACATTTGTGGTTGAATTGGTTCCCACCTTTCAACGTCGTTTTACTTTGAAGCTAAGGTCATCGGAATGGATAGTAAAGAGAAGAGATGATGGCTACCAAATTCATGGCTAGATAAAATGAATGGGTGACAAATGGTCCTTGAGTGGTGAAAGACGGTTGTGAACTATTAAAATTTTTTTTCCTTATAATTTATATTTACTCAATAAGATCTAAAAGAAAAAAAAACTACACACATGATCATTGTTAACGGAAAGTTAACAATCGTTAGTCTAAAGGACTACTGACATAATAAGTTTCAAAAGAAAGGATGATCGGTATAAGTAAATTAATTAAATGACTACGAGAGAAATTTGGACGAAACCACAAGGACGGTTTATGTAATTTTCTAACTTCTATAAATACTCTTGGAATTCAATCAAATTTACAAATTTGAATATTGACAACCAATAAGAAAACATTGAAGAGTATATTTTTCTCCCAGAATTTTCATATAATAATGTATGTATATAATAAATAAAATAATAAATAATAATAATAACTAGATATATGGGAAGGTAATTATTAATTAAGGAAACTATAGTTCCCTTGCATTATTTTAATAATTGTTTTTAATTTCAAAGTGGGTTTAAAATAACAAAAGGTCATTTTTATTTTGGTAACTATTTATATTTTGATTGTGGTTTACGTTTGAAAAAATTGTATAAAAAATTTCTATATATTTGGGTCCATGATTTCTAATTTCATAAACGTCGTTATGTAAGTATTCAATAAAATATTATTATGTTGCAAATCTTATCATATCTTATCTTAATAAAATAACATATTAATATTAATAATGATAATATTAATCTCAATAAATCAAAATAATATAATAACAACACTATATTTACCAAATTCAAGCATCAAGCACTCAAAAAAAAATTATTTTAATAAATTCTTTTTTATTACTTATCAAAAAATCCATACGATAACTAATATAAATCACCTAAAAATTTCACTAAAATCGGGGTGAAGGCAGGATATTTATATTGAGAGGGCAAACAAATTCCTTTTGTAATTTTTTATTTTATTGAAGGGGAAAAAATTGTAAAATGTCACTTTTACTTTTAAAAAAATTTATGTTTTTCAGAGCCGGCTAACCCCATATAGATCCGTTTCTAACTAGAACCAACACTACTAGAAAAACTGCAAATAGCAACGGCCTTAATCCATTGCAAAATGGCATCTTTCCGTTGCCATATACAGTTAACAACGGAAATAGCAACGAAATAGTGGCGTGGATGATTTGGGTGATGCTAAATTCAGATTAGCATCGGATGTATAGGAATCCGTTGTTGAAATAGTAACGGAAAAGGTTATTGCTATTTGAATCAATTCCGTTGCTTATTAGATAGCTCAAAACCCATATCTTCCGTTGGTAAATATAAAAAGTTAGCAACAGACATATCCGTTGCCACTTTATAGCAAAAGCTAAAATTTATAATTGCCTGTAAATTGCCAACACAGTAGATGTCTCTCAACAAGTATTATGTATCTAACATTGACATATATATAATAACATTAAACTGGAACCTGATGTGAATATACAAAACTAGAAATCATTCTCAAGTCTCAACTCTGTATTGAAAATATTTAACATAACCAAATGTGCACGTGGTTCATTACCCATTATTCTAAGGTCTATACGGTTCATCCACCATTATTCCAAAGTACAAGTACTAACCTCTGCTCAAAACACGTGTTAACAGTTTTAATTGAACTACTTCGAAGATTTAATATCATTGAACATTTGTTCACGTTTCATCAGTTGTTTCATCTCCATCCGAAGTGATTCAACTTGAGTTCATACTCTAGCATCAACTTCTTCCTGAAGCGCCTCAACGGGAGTCAAAGTCTTGGTAATGTCAATCACCTCCACCCTATTTTCATGTATTCTCTCAAAAAACTCGGTAGGATTTGGCTTTTTCCCAATACCTTCTCCTGCATAAAGTAAAACAAAGCTAGTTATTCCTAAATAATCTAGCAAGGACTTTAACTTTAAAGAAAATGGTCGACAATTATATGTTATGTTTGATGGTTTATAAAAAGTGGTCTGCAATTTCAGTTAGAATCACCTGGAATATTTTGTATAAATGTTCCACGAAAACAATTTCAAGCCACTAACCTTCTCCTTTAGAGTTTGCTTTGAAATGCTTTAAGATTGCTCTTGGAGTATCATGTTCCAGATAGCTACAAAAATAAAAAGTAGATGGCAAATAGTATATCATTATCAGGTAAATGATATTGAAATCTTTTGATACTTACCTTTTACCATATATATCACTTGATAGAAAAACGTATTCTGATTGAGAACTAGACCTGTGCTAGAAGTACTTCTGCTACTTTCCCCAACCTCAATGGGTCTCCTAAAATCAAGTGTGGGTGCCAATTCGCCGGTTGACATAGGGTAACTAAGCGTTCTTGTTGGCGAGTGAAGTGTGCGCATTAAAGAAGCAGAAAGTTTCATAACACCAGGTGCACTTTCTGTTACCCTTCTCCATCGACCACCCTTACCTCTGGTACCATGGCCTCTTACTTCATCAGTCATCTATGATGTAATAAGAAATCAAAGATTTAAACTTTGTACCATATGAGAATGATTATACCAGGACAAAACGCACCTTTTAGCATCGAAATAACATATAGAGAGCAAGCAACACGTTAGTAGTTCTCAAATTCAGCAAATGAACAAGCTCATGCATAACAAACATGAAGTACCTGGAAAAAAATAATCAGTGACATATCAGTAACATGGTAAGTATGTTGACAAACTAGATAACACGATAACTCTAAAAACTAGAAGTGATATATAATATAAAGAATATAATTGCTTGTATTAACATCACTCTAAATATCATTGAATTATCTAGAAACCTTAAAGAAAGAGTAATTATTGTCATTATGAGTTACTAAAAAATTATCATTAATGGAGTACAGGTCAAGTTGAAAGTAACAAATTAATGCCTACTCCAAGTTCACAACACACATGATTTAATTTGGTGTAAACATGTACCTCAGCTCTTCTCTTTCTTGAAACACCCCGAATTTTTTTTTTTTTTTTTTTTTTTTTTATATATCTACTTCATTTTAAAATCCATATTTTATATTGTTTTTATACAATTATCAATTATCCATTTGATTTAACAACAAAGTTTAAAAAGAGATCTGCACTGAAGGAAGCCGCCGGCTTGGCCTTCCAAGCCGCCGGCTTGACAACACAACCCGCCGGCTTGACAACACAACCCGCCGGCTTCCCCTTATCAACCGCCGGGTGATTTAGGTTTTGAGCTAACAGATCTTAACAGAAGCCAATTGAGTTTTAAAGACTTTACAAGCCGCCGGTTAGGCCTTTGGAGCCGCCGGCTTCCCTTCTTAAGCCGCCGGCTTCTACCACCTGCACAGCAGGTCAGAATTTGGCCTTTTCCTTATGACCAAACCCCGAACTTTAAACACGCATATCTTTCAAACGACAAAACCTGGGAATTTAAAACTTTGCAGACACTTATAATATGACACTTCAAACGTTTCCTAATTTTCACTTTTCAAAATTTTACATTTATACGAGATTTGAACTAATGACACCAAAACAACCATTTTAACTCATTTTAGTGACATATCAAATTACAAACCATTCCAAACCAAGTTTTCAAACTTTGACACATTCTTTAACTATAAAAATAAGACTTAAAGCAATGACTACAAGTTATATACTTGCATCATAGCTCAATTTAACTCTTTAATTCAACGGATGCCCAATTAGACACTTTCTTGACCCGTTTGGATATTTACCCAAATAACCACTGGTTTAATATCAAAATATCATCACATTGACTATTCTAAGTCAAACCAAAGTATTGTTATCATACAACTTCAACTTTCAACACTTATGTACTTTAACCTTTTTACAAACCAAAACTTAAACCTTTGACTTAGTGATTACAAAGTCATGATTTCTTAACAAAAAGGGGTGATCTTTTACATATCACGAGCATGATTCAAAAAGGATGTAAAACTTGTTACCGACTAGCAACAAGCCACCATTAGTCTTTAAGCCGGTCCCTTGCCCAAACCTTCACGCTTACCACTTGATTCACCTAAAAATGATAAACTTAAAACAATAAGCACAACGCTTAGTAAGTAAGGGATACTTCAACATAACTTAAACACTTAAACAATTAAGGATCGTTAATCACTTCCACAAAGTTAATCACAAGGATTAACTACTTCCACAAGTGACCCTAATGTCATTCCTTGATTAACATCAAACAAATGACATAGAAATCACTACTTCAACAAAATCCCAATACTTACCTTGCTTTTGAATTAAAGAACTACTTGAACCCACTTGTACACCTTGATCACCTAATCACATAAACAAGTAATACACATAAATCACTTAAACACATAACTTCATTCTTAACTTTCATTACTTTCAACATCATAAGTGATTACGTATCACTAACTTCATCATTTTCACATTAATTCTCTTTATAGTCCATTAATTAACCATACCTATGATCATATTTTTAATTAAACATAAACTTTTAACAATACAACTTCAATAATCATCTTAACATCATGTGTCTACCATTACTTTACTCAATTCACCATTACTTTAGAACTTCTCTTAAAACCCATAACTATATGATTGATCATATATATAAACTTTATCAACATAAGTTCAAGAATCACTTTAATAACAAGTTTTAATCATTACTTTAGCTAATTCATTACTTAATTCAAACTTTATTCAAAACCCAAGTTTAGGGTTTATATCAATAGCTTCAATTTATCAATTTAAACAAAAAGGGAAATATGCTCATACCTTAAGGAATAAGAATTAAAGATTAAAACTCAGCAACAATCAAGCCCTAGCTTTAATTTGGGGTTTGTTCTTCTTTGTTCTTTCTTCAAATCGACACCCTCACTCTCTCTGTGGTTTTTCTCTGAGTTTTTCACGTTCAGAAGAGTAGAGAAAGAGCTGGAAGTTAAATTCTTATACTGTAATTTACACTTAAACCCTTCAACTTATAGTACTAAGCGATTTCAGCCCCTCTAGTCCACTCTTCTTTATATTCTAAGTCCTATTCTTATAAATAACTTAGCATAGTTAGTCCTTTCTAACTTATCCACAACCTATAACAAAACTTAAACACATAATACATTTAACATACATATTTTATAACTTAAACAAATAAACACATATTATAGTATTTAAAACTTACAAATTTTAGGGGCGTTACAACTCTCCCCCACTTATTTAGGATTGTGTCCTCACAATCCATTCTTGAAGTAGAGCCGGATAGTACTTGATCAATTCCTCCTCCGACTCCCAAGTAAACTCGGATCCTTTTCTATGCTTCCATTGCACCTTGAATAATTTAATTTCTTTGTTTCTTAACTTTTTAATCTTTTCATCAAGGATTACAATCGGTTGTTCTATATAGTTTAATTGGTCATTGACTTCAATCTCTTCTAAAGGCACGTAAGCCGCTTCATCAACTAAACATTTTCTAAGATAGGACACGTGGAAAGTATCATGTATTCCCGCCAATTCATTTGGCAATTCAAGACGATATGCCAGCCTTCCAACTCTTGCAACTATTTTGAACGGACCAATAAATCGAGGACTCAACTTTCCACGTTTTCTAAAACGGATTATACCCTTCCAAGGAGATACTTTCAACATGACCAAATCTCCTTCTTGAAACTCTATCAAACGCCTTCTTTTATCAGCATAAGATTTCTGTCTGTCTTGCGCCGCTTTCAATCGTTCTCTGATCTGATCTATCTTTTCTGTTGTCCTTTGAACAATGTCAGTGCTTTCCAACTCCCTTTGCCCAATTTCGCCCCAACATAACGGAGTTCTACACTTCCTACCATACAACATTTCATAAGGCGCCATCTTTATACTCGAGTGGTAACCGTTATTATAAGAAAACTCAGCAAGAGGTAAATGAGTATCCCAGCTACCACCGAAGTCAATGGCACATGCTCTTAGCATATCTTCTAAAGTTTGAATAGTTCTTTCACTTTGGCAATCCGTTTGTGGGTGATAAGCTGTACTTAGGTTGACACGTGTACCTATATCTTCTTGGAATTTGTTCCAAAAACGAGAAGTGAATCTACTATCTCTATCTGAGACAATAGATAACGGCATACCATGTCGAGCAACAACCTCTTTTACGTACAAATCAGCAAGAGCTTCAGTAGACATAGTTTCTTTGATTGGTAGAAATAGAGCACTCTTTGTCAGACGATCTACTATTACCCATATTGCATCATATTGGCGCTGAGTTTTAGGCAATTTAGTAATAAGATCCATCGTAATGTGTTCCCACTTCCAAACAGGTATATCTAAAGGCTGCATTTTGCCATACGGCTTTTGATGTTCGGCTTTTACCTGTAAACAGGTTAAACATTGTTCTACATACTTAACAACTTCACGCTTCATACCTGGCCACCAATAGTCAGATTTCAAATCATGATACATTTTGGTTGCACCAGGATGGATTGAATATCGAGATTTATGAGCTTCATCGAGTATTAACTTTTTCAGCTCAGGAAAGTTTGGAATCCAGATTCTTCCATATCGAGTCTTAATTCCTCGGGAATCTTCAACAAAATCATTGACTTGACCTTTTATACGTTCTGCTCTAACGTCATTTTCTTGCCAAGCCTTAATTTGAGCTTCCTTAATTTGATCCAATAAATTTGGAAGAATAGTAATTCGAAGAGATTTGACAACTAGAGAATGATGCATAGCTTTTCTGCTCAAGGCGTCAGCCACCACGTTAGCTTTTCCAGGATGGTATAAAATTTCACAATCATAATCCTTCACCAAATCAAGCCAACGTCTTTGCCTCATATTAAGATCACGTTGATTGAAGAAATACTTGAGACTTTTATAGTCAGTGTAAATGGTACACTTAACACCATAAAGATAATGCCTCCAAATTTTTAAGGCAAAAACTATTGCTGCTAACTCCAAATCATGAGTGGGGTAACCTTTTTCATTCTCCTTTAATTGTCTAGAAGCATATGAAATCACCTTGCCACGTTGCATCAGAACACAACCTAGACCATTGTGAGAGGCATCACAATACACCACCATATCTTCGGTACCATCTGGAAGTACCAAGATAGGGGCTTGGCTAAGTTGTTGCTTTAAGGTTCGGAAAGCTTGTTCAGCTTGATCATTCCATTCAAACTTTATGTTCTTTCGAGTAAGCTTTGTAAGAGGAGTAGAAATTTTAGAGAAATCTTGGATGAACCGTCGATAATAACCGGCTAATCCTAGAAAACTCCGAACTTCTGTGGGATTTGTTGGAGGCTCCCATTTCAAAACAGCTTCAACTTTAATTGGATCGACTTTAATTCCTTGATTATTAACAACATGCCCTAAAAATTGAACCTCACGAAGCCAGAATTCACATTTTGAGAATTTAGCATAAAGCTTTTCATCTCTCAATGTTTGTAATACTTGCCTCAAATGAACTTCGTGATCACCAACAGATTTAGAGTAAATAAGAATATCATCTATAAACACAATCACGAACTTATCGAGCATAGGGCGACATACTCGATTCATAAGATCCATAAAAGCTGCAGGTGCATTTGTCAGACCAAAAGGCATAACCACGAATTCATAATGGCCATACCTTGTTCTGAAGGCGGTTTTAGAAACATCTTCTTCTCGAACTTTCAATTGATGATATCCAGAACGCAGATCGATTTTAGAAAAGAAACTTGCACCTTGGAGTTGATCGAATAGATCATCAATTCTAGGCAATGGATACCTATTCTTGATGGTCACTTTATTTAATTCCCTATAATCAATGCACATTCTCATTGTACCATCTTTCTTTTTAACAAAAAGTACCGGAGCTCCCCATGGTGAACTACTCGGGCGTATGAATCCCTTATCAAGTAATTCCTGTAATTGCTTCATCATTTCTTGCATTTCTGATGGGGCAAGCCTATATGGAGTTTTGGCTATAGGTATAGCTCCAGGTACCAATTCAATACGGAATTCAACTTGTCTATCAGGTGGAACACCCGGTAATTCCTCAGGAAATACATCAGGGAATTCTTTAACTACTGAAAGTTCTTCAATCTTAGGAACAGATTTTTGAATATCCACTACATGCGCCAGAAAGGATTGGCAACCATGCAGTAAATATCGTTTAGCACGAGCAAAAGTACAGACAGACAATGGAACTCTTCGCTTTTCTCCATAAATATCAATAACTCCCCCACTTGGCGAAGTGACCCGAATTATTTTCATTTCACACTGAATAAGAGCATTATGTTTTCCTAACCAATCCATGCCTACCACGGCATCAAATTCACCCATTTTCATCGGGATAAGGTTTATAAGGAAAATTTCATTATCTATCTCTAATTGACACCCACGATATACATTGGTTACAAAAACAACCCTATCATCAGCAACTTCAACATCTAAGGGAGTATCTAAAGCAGATAAGGGAATTGAAAAATCACAACAAAACTTTTCAGATACGAAGGATCTTGAGGCACCCGAATCGAATAACACGTAAGCAGGTTTTTGATTTATAAGGAAGGTACCTGTCATAACATCCGGGGCCCTCTTAGCTTCTTCAGCGGTAATTTGAAAAGATCTACTTTTAGTCTTAGCAGGTTCTTCAGGCTTTCTTTCAGATTGACGACGAGGTGGAAGGGGAGCAGATTGAGCTCTTAAGTCAGGGCATTCAGATTTGATGTGGCCCGGTTTATAACAGTTATAACATACCCTAATTGGGTTAGGGCAGTCACGAGCTATGTGGCCCACTCTTTCACATTGATTACAAGCGTTAGTTCCTACTCGACATTCACCGTAATGTCTTTTATGACAAGTCTTGCACTCAGGAACTTCTCTTCTATCCCCTTTCTTCTCATCTCCCTTAGAACTCTCAGCAGGCCTAGCTTTCTTAGCTGCATAAGAAGATTGTTCAGCTTTTCTTTTCGCAACTCGACGACTCCATTCAAGCTCTTGGTACCGAGCTTCATCTATCATTTCTTCCAAAGTGTGACAACGCTTAGGATTAACAAACTGACGGATCTCTGGCTTCAAAATATGATGGAAATGCTCCATGAGTCGTTTAGGATTCTCCATATATTCTGGACAGAAATGAGCTCTGTCTAGAAAAACTCCAACAATTTCATTTATTGACTCAGTGGTTTGCTCCATAGCTATAAACTTACGACGAATTTCCATCAAATCAGCTTCTTGTGAATAAGCTTGGTGAAACATTTCTTTAAATTCGTTCCAAGTTAAATTTTTAATTGCTTCGGCGCCCTTGGTACGACATTGAACTTCCCACCATCCTTTAGCTCGAGCTTTAAGAAGATTAGCTGCGTATCTAACCTGTAATCTATCAGGACATTCAGTAGTGGAGAACGCTCCTTCAACTTCAGAAATCCATCTTTGTGCCTTAATAGGATCCATGTCCCCATCATATGAAGGTGGATTACAGGCAGAGAAATCCTTATAACTAAACCTTCTATCTTCAGGAGCCTGTACCACAGGTGGATCAACATGTGGCACATTCCTGAAAATATTTGCCTCTTCTTCACGCCGATAAAATTCATCTGTAATAGTTTCCGAAATTCTACTAAGTAATAGAGGTAAAGATGACTCTTGAGCGTGAGCCACTTCTTGAGAAATCAGGGTTCTTAATTCAGGAAGGGATAACCTAGCTTCATTAGCAGGAGATCTCGGTCTTTCACCTCCACCTCCTGCTTCCCTATACTGGGCTCCACCTTGAGGGTTTTGCCCAAGATTTAAATCAATGTCCCTTTCGTCCATCTTTTACTGAAATAGATACAAAAGATTTAATACACACTTACTTTCACGATTAACAAACTTATTTAATCTTAACTTACTGCCACACATAAGCAAATACCACTAAATTTCATTCTCTCAACATCTCGTGCTTTTCATGACACCGTACCGAGTCATATGATAATTACTGTGTTGGCCAGGCACATTAATTATCACATTATCACATACGTCATCATGGTCCACACGTGATATCTAAATGCAGAAATATTAGTGCTTCAGTCATTAATAAAACAATATCACAACGTAATTATATATCATGCTCAACAATAATAACAATGGTTTAAGATCAAGTACCCACTAATGGTGAATACCCGAATCCCTTAAACCGTGCTCTGATACCAACTTGAAACACCCCGAAATTTTTTTTTTTTTTTATATATCTACTTCATTTTAAAATCCATATTTTATATTGTTTTTATACAATTATCAATTATCCATTTGATTTAACAACAAAGTTTAAAAAGAGATCTGCACTGAAGGAAGCCGCCGGCTTGGCCTTCCAAGCCGCCGGCTTGACAACACAACCCGCCGGCTTCCCCTTATCAACCGCCGGGTGATTTAGGTTTTGAGCTAACAGATCTTAACAGAAGCCAATTGAGTTTTAAAGACTTTACAAGCCGCCGGTTAGGCCTTTGGAGCCGCCGGCTTCCCTTCTTAAGCCGCCGGCTTCCTTATCAAAGCCGCCGGCTTCTACCACCTGCACAGCAGGTCAGAATTTGGCCTTTTCCTTATGACCAAACCCCGAACTTTAAACACGCATATCTTTCAAACGACAAAACCTGGGAATTTAAAACTTTGCAGACACTTATAATATGACACTTCAAACGTTTCCTAATTTTCACTTTTCAAAATTTTACATTTATACGAGATTTGAACTAATGACACCAAAACAACCATTTTAACTCATTTTAGTGACATATCAAATTACAAACCATTCCAAACCAAGTTTTCAAACTTTGACACATTCTTTAACTATAAAAATAAGACTTAAAGCAATGACTACAAGTTATATACTTGCATCATAGCTCAATTTAACTCTTTAATTCAACGGATGCCCAATTAGACACTTTCTTGACCCGTTTAGATATTTACCCAAATAACCACTGGTTTAATATCAAAATATCATCACATTGACTATTCTAAGTCAAACCAAAGTATTGTTATCATACAACTTCAACTTTCAACACTTATGTACTTTAACCTTTTTACAAACCAAAACTTAAACCTTTGACTTAGTGATTACAAAGTCATGATTTCTTAACAAAAAGGGGTGATCTTTTACATATCACGAGCATGATTCAAAAAGGATGTAAAACTTGTTACCAACTAGCAACAAGCCACCATTAGTCTTTAAGCCGGTCCCTTGCCCAAACCTTCACGCTTACCACTTGATTCACCTAAAAATGATAAACTTAAAACAATAAGCACAACGCTTAGTAAGTAAGGGATACTTCAACATAACTTAAACACTTAAACAATTAAGGATCCTTAATCACTTCCACAAAGTTAATCACAAGGATTAACTACTTCCACAAGTGACCCTAATGTCATTCCTTGATTAACATCAAACAAATGACATAGAAATCACTACTTCAACAAAATCCCAATACTTACCTTGCTTTTGAATTAAAGAACTACTTGAACCCACTTGTACACCTTGATCACCTAATCACATAAACAAGTAATACACATAAATCACTTAAACACATAACTTCATTCTTAACTTTCATTACTTTCAACATCATAAGTGATTACGTATCACTAACTTCATCATTTTCACATTAATTCTCTTTATAGTCCATTAATTAACCATACCTATGATCATATTTTTAATTAAACATAAACTTTTAACAATACAACTTCAATAATCATCTTAACATCATGTGTCTACCATTACTTTACTCAATTCACCATTACTTTAGAACTTCTCTTAAAACCCATAACTATATGATTGATCATATATATAAACTTTATCAACATAAGTTCAAGAATCACTTTAATAACAAGTTTTAATCATTACTTTAGCTAATTCATTACTTAATTCAAACTTTATTCAAAACCCAAGTTTAGGGTTTATATCAATAGCTTCAATTTATCAATTTAAACAAAAAGGGAAATATGCTCATACCTTAAGGAATAAGAATTAAAGATTAAAACTCAGCAACAATCAAGCCCTAGCTTTAATTTGGGGTTTGTTCTTCTTTGTTCTTTCTTCAAATCGACACCCTCACTCTCTCTGTGGTTTTTCTCTGAGTTTTTCACGTTCAGAAGAGTAGAGAAAGAGCTGGAAGTTAAATTCTTATACTGTAATTTACACTTAAACCCTTCAACTTATAGTACTAAGCGATTTCAGCCCCTCTAGTCCACTCTTCTTTATATTCTAAGTCCTATTCTTATAAATAACTTAGCATAGTTAGTCCTTTCTAACTTATCCACAACCTATAACAAAACTTAAACACATAATACATTTAACATACATATTTTATAACTTAAACAAATAAACACATATTATAGTATTTAAAACTTACAAATTTTAGGGGCGTTACATTTCTCTTATAATAAGAGGTGAAAACCATACCTATATGTGATCTTTTTCGCCTTCTTTATTGCACAAAACCCTGTTAGTACATAGTAAAACAAGTTTGTTAGTAAGGATTGAATAATAACAATAGGATGCTTTATGTAAGAGTAAGCCACCTGTTATTTAGAAAATATATTACTAGTGCATTTGTTAGTCTCACTCAAAACAAACAATTTAATAAACTGGATGCAATGGACAAACTAATGACTTATGCACATAAACTTAACATAAGAAATAACCTATTTTGTTGCCATTTCAGGGAATAAATGTAGCAGGGACAAACTAAATAAAGATTACCTACGTTATGACTAAAATAACATAAATTTAATAAACTAAATTCATATTACATATATCTTCCATTATCTGAATGGTTAAGAGTTTTATGATACATGCTGAATGGCAGTTCATAAACAGGAGAAATATTCAAGGGGTTGATGATCAAAACTTTAAGGTTGAAGTTGCAAAACACACCTTTTAGTAATCTAAATCAAAATAGAAATCAAGCAACAAGTTGAGGATTCTCCATGAAGTACCTGGATTAAAAATCATTAGTAACATATCAAATATTTTGATAGGCTTGATAACAAGATAACTCAAAAACTTGAAGTGACATATAACATAAAAAGTATAATTACTAGCAAACGATAAATGTATAGTAACTATGCTTTCTAGCAAACGATTTTAACAAGTTAAATCACTGAGTCCAAAGATAAATGTATTCAAAGGTACACATTTTGACAGAAAAGAATTAAGGTTCTATCAAGACTTACAGATGTACTTGAGTTCCATCAAAATCTACTAAATTGGTATCAATCACATAGATAATCGAGTTCCATCAGCAGTACCATTACAGTTTAATGAAGTAGGCGCCAAGATGAAAGCAAGTAAAGCAACTAATGCATACTCAAAGATCACAGCAGGTATGATTTAATTTGGTGTAAGTATGTACCTCATCCGTTGTCTATCTCTTGCAATAAGCGGTGAAATCTTAGCCGATAAACCAATGCATTTGGTCTCTTCCGCGTTCTTATTCCACAAAACCCTGTTAGTTAATAGTAAACAAGTTATGTCCAACCAAACAATTATGATATCATGTCTTTTGGTTTATTTAATATCCTTTTGCACGTAAATTAACATAAGAAATTATATTAGCAATGTAAATAAAATAGAAGATATTTTAATTAGACTACCTTCTTTTTTATCAATCCACCTGGAATTTGTTCAGTTAGCTCTTTCTTTGGGCCTATGAACCTACAGTTAAAGAACAAAACGACAATACTTCAACATGACTAGGATCTAAGAAATCAAAAGCTTAAATTAGAAAACCTAAGCATTCAAAGGTATACACACTAATGATTGAGCACACATTAGCACTATACTTTCTAAAAGCATTATGTTTTCAGAACACAAAAATATTCACTACAGATAATTCAACTGCAACTAAATTTATATCATTATATCATCTTAGTGTCCTAAATTAGCAGAGGAAAATATATAACATTACTTAAAACCTAAAAAAATTAAAACAAGATATTTATTATCAAAAAATAAGAGATTTATCATCTCAGAGCATGCAATTATAGAATAATTAGGTTTTATTTATTAAACTAACAGATTTTAGTTAGCTAGCGAGTAGCTCAAGTAGAAGTTCTCAATGAAATGCGTAGTTGCAAAGCCAAGTAATCTATATCTATAAGTGCACCATTTTAGCAGTTAAATTCGATATAAAAACAAATCACTGATGATTGAGTAAAACAACGCTAGAAGATTAAAATGAGATGCAGATAACTAGTTGAAATTCTAAGGAGAAGATCACAAAATAACCTGGATGATAAGAGGTGAGATTCGGAGATCAATAAGCAGCGATTGGCGAATCAATAAGCAGCGATTGGCGAAGAGATTCATTATTCGAAGAACCGATCGACCGAGACGGAGGAATTCACCGATTGACCGAGAGATTCCGGCGAACAGGTTGAAGATGGTGATAAATTAACAAGTTGTAGACGGTGGCATTGAAGTGGCGTGCGGTTGAAGATGTTGATGATCACAAAATTAACCTAGAGGTGCAATCGATCGATTTGGGGGAAAAATGAGGAAGCCATTCTCAATTGAGGTTAAATGTAGTCAAACTAAGCCATTCTCATTTTTATTTTTAATTTTTAAATACAGTCAATGGTAAAATGAAAAGGATTTAATTAAAGCTGGTCAAACTAGTGCATTTTTACGAACGCCAACTATCGGTTGTTAAATTTTATTTAGCATTACAACGAAAATTTGCCGATGCTAACCTTTTCTTACATATATTAGATTAAATAGCAATGGTGTTTAACAACAGAATTTCCGTTGCTTCTACTAAAAAATGTATGCGTTGGTAATTCCGTTGAAAATTCCGTTGATAATACAAGAAATTAACAACGGACCTATTGCCGTTGATAAAATTCCGTTGTTGTTTGCAATTATTCTAGTAGTGCAATATGTATGTTAATCTGTATCTATGAATATTGCTTTGTATCTATCACAAAATATTCACCATATAGGAAGAGCATAGTAGTAATTGTGTAAGATGAACCTTATATGTATCAAATATGAAAATGGATCAAAGTCACAGGACACAAGAGTATGTAGTCGGATTTTGAAGAAGTGGAGATGGAAATCTTATTGACTTCTTGTTATGTTTTAATTGGACAAAACGACAAAGTTTTATTGGTTACGTATTCAAAGCTCAAATACATAACCACATGATCTTTTTTTTTTTTTTTCTTTTTTGTATATTCCTTCGTCCCACCGATAAAAACTACATAGTTTGATGATAATTATAATTTTCTTTTTGATACTATGACAGTTTTATCCTTACTTTTTACTTTTTTTTTTTATAAAATACATATAAGTTGTGTAATATATGAAGTTTAGTTTATTATACCCCTCATACTTTTGAAAGTAGACACTTAATTTGGGATGTTCATAATAAAAAACGTAGACTATAAATATGAAACGCACGAAGTAGCTTTATATGTACATCTTTTCATGAACACTTCTTAATTGACATATGTACGTGTAAATAGAAAAATAATTTTCAAATATCACGCATATCTAATTTCTACAAATGTTATTTTCCACATGCTATTTTCTTTTAACCAACATTAGTTTAGGGTTCGCGAAATTCACGAAATCGTCCATGAAAAATACTTAAATCGCCTCATATATATATGTACGTCTGAACTAAGTTACATTATTAATGTACGTTAACGGTCAATTAGTAATGTTTTTTTAGCATATGAAGTAAAATGTAAGATATAATTTAAATGATATGAGTGTATCTATAGTGAATGTGTTTATAGATTCCGTTAGTAGATCAAATAACTTTTGACCAAAAGACTGTTCAAATGTTGATCGTCTAAATTGGACGTTTTAACTTAATTATTAGTGAAGCACAACTATCTTGTAAATTTATTTTCTTTTATTTTTGTTTGAAGTATGATAAGATAAATTCTGCTATATTATTTGTTAAAGTTCATATATTATTTTCATTCTTTATGAATTTGTTAGGTTATGTTTGAAACAGTAGTGAGAAATCGTCCGAACAATTTCTTGAACAATCTATGTTATATTCAAGAAATTAGTGAGAACTTTTGGGATATACTTTTCAAAAACAATGTAAGTTATATTCAAGGAAATCGTTAAAACTATGATATTGTTATTATATTTTCAAGAACTTTAATATGCACTTATTTGTTAAAATATATAGATACGCGTGATAGTATAAGCGTAAAAATAAAAGCCAAAACTTTAATATTTTGATATTAGAAGTTCATATCGAAATTTCATTACGCTTCTATTGGCAACCATATGATGTGATCAACTTTGCTTGTATTATAATCATTATCAATAATAGCGTTATCATCCTTTGCCTAACAGATTTCACCATTTTTGACTTTAAAATTTAAAAAGTAGACTCAGGACAAAATCTAACTCAAGAAGATACCTACTCAAGAATATGTACTTTATCGTCATCCAAAGCTAACTTAAAATTAAGCCTTTCTATGATAATCCCTTACCCCCAAAGCTAAACACATCGTCCTTTTCTGTAAAGTGTCCGTGCATTGCATACTCCTATGCAAGATACCCACTTCATAGTTTTCGCGATCCTAACCGTCAGTCGGGTTTTATCCCGGTAGTTGATCCGGCCAACAAGGTTCACGACAGTGGGAGTTTTAAATTTATAGAGCAGGAGAATCCTAAGATGTATACTACTTAACAGACCTAAAAGGGCAACAAGCGGTACGAATGACTCAGGTGTCATTCTTCAAACTACAATGGGCATGGGATTCTAGGCAGTTTAATTATCTTTTGTAATTTAGCTGAAATTTTAAAGTTTTGGAGGAAGATTTTGTTTTGTTTTATAACTAAGTACGAAAATTAAAAGTAAATAAAAGAGGATTTGTACGGAGACTCGGACGACAGTGAATAACGCGAGTGTTTACTATGATATCGGTGTATGTTATTGATAAGTAGTTAAGGGTAATAAGGCTACTTGATACGATGACTAATCCAGTAGGATCGAGTTCTTGAAAACTTAAATAATACAAAGTATTATACCTACGACCTTTCCGCGGCTTCCATACGTTTGTACTCCACCAACCGGTGTTTTCAGCACTATACTGAGTACTTGAGCATTTTACGATTTTTCCGTTGTATTAGTTAGGGTTCCATATTACTTTCCTGGATTTCCTATATTTCTTAATGAGCTATAACTACGATCCTATTATACATCGAACGTAGAGTTATCCGTAATCAGATAAATAATATTCACGTGGATAGCAGTTATAGAATGTTAGGTATCGAATCCTGGTTCTCAATCTCAGTTGTCAGAGACGTTTGTATCATGGCATGAATTGTTGATTAAAAAATAACATGAACAAGAATTATCCCGCGGAACAAGTTGGGATAGTCGGGCTAACGGTCAGTTAAATTATTCAGCATTAATCATATAAATCATCATAACTATTCCATGCATGTTAGTCTACTATATAAAGTTATCCTGTATTTAAAAATCCTAATCATGCAATCATTGATCTAAATCAGGAGGATAGTCTAGCATGCAATCATTCCTAAAGCAACAATCAAATAAGAACATGCAATAGGATGGTACACAATAAACTAGCTTAACCCTAATCATTTCAAATGATTAATAATTGGATCATAGATATCCCGAAAGTTCTCTCAAAGATATCTAACATATAAATATAAACCTACTCTATCTCCCTACGCTCTGTGTCTCTGGAGGATTTATTTCAATCAAGAGAACACAACCATGTCGAGTTCATTGATCACCAGGCATAGAATAGGTAGAATGCGTACCACTAGTAATTGGCCAGGTTCTAGTAGGAAGTTTCTAACCACAGCGTCAGTTGGATAGATAAACATTGGAGGTTCAGTTTATAAGTTCGTATACAGTTTACATTCGTACAGACAGAGTAACAGCATGGCATAAAGATATTAACTACTCTAACATAACTTCTATCATAGCAAACACAGATTTGTCTAGCCTAACATTATATATCTAGCATGCAATCCTAAACAAGCATAACATAAGCAAGACATGTTAAATAGAAAGTAAGGGACATATAAATAGAACCTGATAATGAAGTTATTACAGACAAATATTTGCGAAAATAAAGTCTTGGAGTTACTCCGTACAAAAGCTAAAACTACCGCTACGCTAAACTAGCTCTCTATCTAGCTCAATTCTAGAGAGAGAAAGCTCTAGAGAGAAAAGTGTGTGAGAGAGAAAGTGGAAGAGAGAAATGAAATGGAATGAATGAGGTGTGTTGAAAATGGTGGAGGAGGCCATCTATTTATAGGTGAAGCCTTGGATCATCCGTACAAGCACATAAGCACAACGTACTAGCGAACGGAGCACGAAGGAAGAGGGGATGGCCCGCCTAGGGCCGTATACGGGGTCAAAGCGACCGTATACAGTATCCTAGGGTCCGTATATGGTCTTTAAAGGCCGTATACAGTATGCCAGATCCGTATACGTGGTCTTTCAGCTTTTCTTCGTTGCTTAAAACGTCCGTAACTTCTTCATTTCTTGTCTGTTTGACCTAATTCTTTCGCCTATGATCTCGTAATTCTGTTACGCTTCTAATTTTCATGAAAATTGGATGTGTCTAGCTAAGGCATAGCCGGAATGTCTTTTATTGATATGTATATGCCGTATCTCCTCCGTTCTTCCGCCGTTTTACCCGATTCTTGATTCTTTAGTCTATTTTTTTACCTATGGAATCAAATAATGGAAGTTAGGATGTGTATCTCTTTAGGTAAATAAGAGTGGGAGAATCGTTTGGTTTTATATGCTTTGTTTTGTATGTTATTTGAACGTTTTTAGTGAATTTTATCGCAACGTCTACTTTTGAACCACTTTAGTGAAATTTGGTAAAGAATCATTGTTTTGAGATGTTTTCATTAAAGATTAGCCCAAAAAGTGAGGAATAATGTACGTAAAAACATAATTTTTTGCGTTACATCAATAGTAAATCAAGAAGACAATGTTAGGCTATGCACATACAGTTACAAAGCTGGTAAATGGTGTGTATTTCTCCTTAAAGACAAGGCACACACAAGAAGGAGCGATTGAACAAATCAATCGGGGATATCAATTACACCCAAGAAGGAGGTGTCCCGAAAGTTTATTGTATGACAGATTATCATACAGATCAAAGAAAAAAGGCTTATCGAAATTGAATTCTAAATGGCAAATTATGTAATGATTTATTATATTCAAAACACGTATTTATCTTAAATTCAGAATTCAGGTTTGGCTCATTAAATCAAAAATTGGAAATAAAAAATTGATAAAAGAATTCAAATAGGCGATCGTATGAGAATTTAGATTACCGAGTGAGTGAATGAAGTCATGAAGTTCTTGGAATTGTAAAATAACGAATTGAGACTTTTTTCCGAAAAATATAAAGAAGATTGAAGGAAAAGTTTTGTTTATGCAAAAAATAATGAAGTAGTTATTTAATTAAAATTTTTCTAAAATATATGGAGGGGTAATCTACAATTAAGAAAATACAAATGATTTATATTGTAAATATAGAAGGGTGTGTATTGTAAATATAGGTGGGTATATTAGTATTTTTAACACTAATAAATAGGAATTAGTATGTCATGTTTTAGATCAAGGGTGAATTAATATTGAATACTCTTCCATCTAAGGGTTAATATTTTTTTAGGATTTTTCTTATATATATTAAGACTAGGCATTGAACCCGTGCGATGCACGGTCGTTTGAAAAGTCCAATTACATAACTAATTTCTAAGTAGCCCAACATATTAATGTTGTTAACTTAAAGATGAAAAATTATCATTGAAACTAAAAAGAATTGGAAACATAAACTAAACTTCTTTGCAAGCGACGTTGGTTGTGATGTAGGTGATTGATGTGTAAAATCTAGTTATAAAAATAAACTAAGAAATACTGACACTTAACTATTACACAACTGAGGTAAGTATACCCTATCGCTTATAATATAGCTACAGTAAGTCTAGGTTCGTTCCACAGGGAATGTATATTAAATACTTAAAATATAATAAAAACCAGGTTATCTAACAATCGATGCTCATCTTAATTAGATCAGGTTTAACGTTCGCCATGACCTTCACATAAATCTTGATTAACTAATTAATAATTTAATTTAATGAAAGACGTCCATCAATATCATCACCTTAGACATTTAAGTTTAATTATTTAACTTATACCAAATCTGCGTCCGCTATCATTGGATTAATCATACATAGACTTATAATCAAATAATGAAATAACTTTGTGACAAACGTTCGCTATAGCCACTAATTAAATCATTAACAAGCTTCAATAATATATAAAACTTAAACACATAATAGTTTCAATTAAACATTAATTAAATTGCAATAGATAGTTTATTTATATTGAATATATGAATCTTATTTAAACTTAGATTAGTGCGTCCACTTAACCTACACCTTAATTTCAATTCAATAATTTAAGATTTAATCTAGTGAATAACTTTCGTCAACTTCACCTACTTACACATTTATGTTTAAACGATTATCTTATTTAATATATGCTTCCGCAATCAATTAACAATTATTCATAGACAAATAATTATAATAAACTATTATTATGAAAAAGCTCCCGCTAAATTGATCATATAATAATTTACCAACAAAATAAATCAATTAGATTAAACTCAACACATAAGGTTCACGATTAAACAAAAATAATTCAACATAAATATTAAAAGATAACAACCCTAATCATTAGATCACATCATTCAAGTAAGTGCAAAGAAATTTAGCTACTCATAATCATTATAAAGTAAACACAAATAATAATTGAAAATAAAGTAAACATTATTATTAAAATAAATAAAAGAATGCAAACCAAATAATTATTATACCCTTACAATGATTGTGCATAACCCTAACTTCTCTTGCTCCGAAAACGCGCTCCTAAACCCTTAGAAAAACCCCTAAATTCGAATTTAAGGTTAAAAAAACAAATTTAGGATTTTATTTTCGACTTTGGGGTTTAATCCTATGAAAAAGTGGTGTAAAAATTCGTATGTAGAAGGCTGCTATTTATAATGGGTCGGTCCCAACCGCCGGTTGGTCAATATTGTGGACCGCCGGTTGACAGCTTTTTCCGTACTCAACAAGAAAAGTCCACCGCCATATTCACTTTTGCATTTGACCTGCTTGTTCTCGAATATTCTCCAAGCTGTGACCTCATTCGTCTTGTTTCTTTTGACCAAATTAATTGCGTGGGCCCCACTTCTATTTTTAATCTTCACGATAGCCACGTACTTGCTTTCTTGTATCCTCTCCACGTGATCTAAAAACAAAGATCAACATCATTATTATTGTATATTATATTATTATTTATTAGTTGTTAATTATTACTCCCTCCGTCCCAATTTTATTGTCACCAGACAAAAAGACACGCAGTTTAAGAAAATATAACTATCTCTCTCTTACTTTTTGATAAAATGACAGTTTTACCCTCTACTTTTTACCTATTTTTTTGTCTTATATATATACACTAGGGGTAAAAAAGAACTTTATTTCCTTAAACTTTCTATTTATGGAAGTGGACAATTAATTTGGTACACCCCAAAATGGAAATAATGGACAATAGAAATGGGACGGAGGGAGTATTATTTAATAAGTACTACATTAGTACTAACATTTATTAGCTAATACTAATATTATTTTTATATTGTTACTAACTATATTAGTATTATATTATTCTTATTATTTAACCCAACTAATTATTTGGTCCAACTCATAAACTTCATTTAATATTCAATCCAATTATTTTCGCTCAATCCATTTAACTTTCTGAACTCAAATATTTGCGAACTTTATTTATTTTTATCACTCTTTCAATCACTTTGTCCCAATCATATTTAGGCCCAGTTAATTTTTATACTAAAATTACTTCATTTAACTCATTTTCATTCCTTTTCTATTTTGAACTCTATTTTTACCTATTTTGTAAATATGAACCAAATCAGTATCTTTTATCAAATATTTGTAATAAAAGTATATAAAAACTATGGAATATTATTAATATAAATATAATATTATTCAATGTTATCAAATTATCCCCACATTTAATTTCTACTTGTCCTCAAGTAGACATATGTATTCATCATAAAAACTTAATAAGCATCAAACTAATATTTAATGATCAAAATACCAAAATTAAAAATCTGTTTCATAAATTAAAATTTTAAACAATTTAATTAACATGGATAACTATAATGTACAAATAAAATTTTATTATTATTCGTGCAACATAATTCATGAATGATTACTAATATACTTGTCCACTTTAAACAATCTATATTCATATTTACGAATACATCTTTATTATTAGTATGTATATTACTTATGATTTCCACATATGATATACTCTTAAACTTAATCATGCAATTTACTTTTATATTCAAAATAAATATATAAAATTCATTTTTAAGTGATGTGTTAAATCCAGTTATAAAATTTATCGTTGTTTAGTAAACCAAAAAGTACCGAGCTAGACCAAGACACAACCGGGCAGTGGACCCTGTCGAGTGGTAGTATAGTAGGGTAAGTTCGGGTTCGAACACAGGGAATGTGAGTGTAAGAATTATATCCAAGTGAAAGTAATTAATACAGAAAAGTAACTGTGGGGGTTTTGTGACCGAATTGTCACGTTGCTTAAAAACTACTATTTTAGTTAATCTAGGCAGGTGGACTCTGAAGAGTCTGATTAATTGATTGGAAACTTTCAAATATTGAAGACACTGCTTGCTTGGATTATTTCACTAGTGATTTCGGGGTGTAGAATTATAACCGGTTAAGACATATGCTAAGGTAATATTCATCAAACATAAGCTCAACGTTCGCTAAGACCTATCGTTCAACTTCAATTAACAAACCTATGATTTAATCAAGTAACGGACGTTCGCCATGGTTACAAACTTGCACCATTTAGCTAAATCATTTGACACATTCCAAAATTACATTCGCAATTTTGTTCAATCATTTATAGACAAATAATCAATAGCAATTTACTTGGTTGAAAACGTTCGCTATATCAATTAGTAAACTACCAAATGGCCAAATTCTTGAGATTAAGCTCAACCACACAACGTTTTCCGATTAAACATAAATTAAGATTTTAAGAGTTTGCAAATCATCCACACGACAAACATTCGCTATAATTGCTAACTTGTTTGTAATTAACTAGTTGTTGTTACAATCATCAAATGCTTTGTTCCACAAATGATGAACAACTTATATATGTATTTTTTGTAAGCAACAAACGTTCGCTATAATCGCTTAGTTAAAATGCCAAAAGTTTACTAGCAACAACAACCTAAACACATACAAATTCATGGATGATTCACAAACTCAAACATAAATTAACACCAAAAGATACACCCCTAATCAACTAGTTAGTTCATCCAAACAAGCACAATAATCTAGCCACTAATCATCATAACAACAAGATAAACACATGAAATAAGAGAAATCAAAGTAAACATAATTATAATCGAATAAAGATGCAAACCGAGTGATTACAATGTTCGGATGATGATTCTTCGTAACCAAATGATTTAGGATGATGAGAGATCTTCAAAGTGATGAAAATGACCTAAAACCCCTAATTTTTCGCCATGGGGGCTGGTATTTTCGGAGGTGGAGTGTATGTTTTTGTGGAACCCTAAAACAGTACATAAATAGACTTCCCCGCGCATCATAGCAGATAGGCTAAGGCTTAGCAGATCTGCTAAGGAAAGCAGATCGGCTTAAGGAAAGCAGATCGGCTAAGATACTGGGCATTGCACAAGGTCGAACTTCTGAGTGGATTTTGAACTAAACAAGCCGATCTGCTTAGTTTAGCCGATCGGCTATGAATCTCAGCAGATAGGCTGACTATCTTTTGGATAATTGTAGAGCTCTGAGTTAGCTTCGTTTGGCCGCCTAAATCACCTCAATCCGAGTTCGTATGAGGGAGATATGGCCAAAACGGTGCAGCATAGCAAAATCAGCAAAATCCTCCATCTTTTCATCATTTCTTTCTCAATCTTTAACCTTAATACATGAAATCAATTTCCAACTAAATAAATACCAAAATTTCATGAAATCGACTAGAAATAAGTACAAAAACAATGATATCGCGAGAGATAAACATGTACAAAACGAGCGATATCAAATATCCCCACACTTGAACTTTGCTTGTCCTCAAGCAAACTATGATTTACATTCCAAAACATATACCTCTTGCATTTAGAATTTAAGAACAAGGTTTTACAAAATATAACTAACCACAATTGCATAAGTAATCATGTTAGTAGCATGAATATAAACATAGAAAACCTTAAATAAATTTGTCAAGCTTGAATGCACAACTTAGCACCTCTCAATAGGAAATGTGTTTCAATCACTCAACTCTCAATTTGATCAAGATTGGGAATGGAATAGATAAACACTCAAATAGCCAAGTCGTGATGCGTTATTACCATAGGCTTGCCAAAAGATCAAATCTCCACCGACTAGGCGTGAGCACCAAGTGAAGTATCAAAAGAGGTATTCTAACAATGTGTTATAATTATAAATGTGATGGTGAAATTGTGATATGGTAGACACTTTTATAAATTGTTGAAAATGGTAGTCAAAAATTTGTATGTTGTGTTACCTTGAAACTAAAATGAAAATGTGATCTCAATTAACCTTAGGCTTCAACTTTGATCATCTAACAATATTTCTTCAATTCTTGCCTCCTTAGTTATATTTCATCAACTTTTGTCTATGACTTCATTTGTGCTTCTAGTTTGCTCAAAAAGTTTCTTGAATTTCACCTTGGTTTTGCTTCCTTGAATCAATAATCTTCATATAATAATCTTCAAAAGGTTGATTTGAAATCACATTTTATAAATCGATTTGAAATGTTACAAGGCAACTTTTAAACTTTTGACTACACAAAAATAAGGCTAAGGTATTAATTGTGATGAAAATGTAAGTGAAAAGTATCTAGGGGTTTCTTAGCACTAAAAATGAGTGCTAACGACCTGGGTGGACTAGTTATAAATGGTTTTAAAATAAAAACTGAAAATCTAAAACATAATGAATACCAATTCATCGTCTACTTTACCTATATCACATGAATATGATCCCACAGCGGTCTTGAAATGCATCATTAAGGCAAGTTCTAGAATAAACTACAAACACCGGCACACTCATAGCAATTGAAATATATAAACACTAAAGATAAGTGTTTTCAATTTAAGCTCAAGATTTCTCACAATTTTTAGTTGGGCTATAAATGTGCTAGTTATGCAATTCACCCAAGGAGGTTGCTCAATGACAAATTTATCATGCAAGAGGTAAGATTTAATTACTTTCAACAAAATTTATCAATTACATTACTAAAGCAATTAATTTTAAAAGGACAAACAAATTCAAGTGAATAATAACCTCCCCACACTTAACATTTGCATTGTCCTCAATGCAACAAAATATAATATATGAAATAAGCATAAGTGTGAAAGGTAAAAGGGAGCGAGTACTTCCCGGGGGTTTTTGCTTGTTCAAATTCTGGATAACCTTCGATCATGATTTCAAAACATCCATTCCTTTCAGGTACATTCTTGCCATAGCATAAAGTTACCATTGTCAATCATCCATCATATCTCGATACGGGTTCACCTCCCGCAAGATGCTTGGTTTATTCCCGAGTCCCGAGCTAGACTCGACCCTTGCTTTCTCATAACCAATCCTCAATCACGCTACCACCTCCTTTCTCGTCATACTCACATAGGAGGATGTCATCTTTTGTTTTGACATTTCGGTAGAACATCCTCCAACTACAATTTGTAATGTGAAAATAACCTCTCCATTTCTTGAGTGGTATAATGATAATCCGGATGATTGCCACTTCCAAGTATGAATGACTAGTTATCCCCACGTTTTTCAGAAAAATCTTTGGCAAGTATACAAAGATAATCGGGTGGTTCTTCAAAATAGTTTGTATGCACACACTCAATACCCCTTTCCAACATTTCCAACCTATCTACCTCAAGCACCTGAGTGCTATTAGCTCGATACAAATTTTCAAATTCTGCCTCTAGAATAAGATCATCTCCAAATCCCTTTTTTACAAGCTCGTCTAGCTCATGATCACTAATTCCTAGCAGTCCTTGTAATTCCTTTATATCGGCGTCATAGTCAACAATTGCGTCCTTAGTCACTTCAGGCTCTAGCATGTATGAATCCTGCAAAACAATTTGTGAAGTTTCATGAGGGTAATTAGTGACTTCATTCTCTTCTTCCACCTCATCCATTTCGTCTTCACTGTCATCCTGAAAAACAAAGTTAGAAGAATATGGAACATCAACGTTAGAATAATAATCATTACACTCAATAGCCTCAACATTATCCAAATGCTCGGTTGCATTGGTGTATGTATCATGTGACCTTTCTTGACCAAACTCTATATTCCAATAAAAAAATGTCATCCCATTCTCTACTTTGCCTCTCCGTTTGCTCTATCGCCCCTTTCAACAATCTTTCAAGATTTGACATTTCCGGTTGTTCTATCTCTTTGGTGATTGAAGGTTCATCATTCCAAGATTTTGATTGATAAGGTTGGTTCCATTCATCTTGGTAGTGTCTTGGTGGTGCACACCTTTCGCGTGATATCATTGGCACATCATCATAATCACTCTTTTCACATAAAGGTTTGTAACCTTTATGATTTGAGTAATATGACATTGATGCTAAATCACAAATCTGCTACAAACATCAAAACTAAAAACGGTAAAACGTAACCAATCAACACAAAATAAACAAACATTAAAAATATATACACTAATAACAACTAAAACTCTTAAAGTAACTTTCCTGGAAATAAATTCTAGAAAAGGATAAATTAATTACACTCGAATTAAACTCTTAATCAATCACATTCACCGGCAGCGGCGCCAAAAACTTGATGTGTTGAATCCAGTTATAAAATTTATCGTTGTTTAGTAAACCAAAAAGTACCGAGCTAGACCAAGACACAACCGGGCAGTGGACCCTGTCGAGTGGTAGTATAGTAGGGTAAGTTCGGGTTCGAACACAGGGAATGTGAGTTTAAGAATTATATCCAAGTGCAAGTAATTAATACAGAAAAGTAACTGTAGGGGTTTTGTGACTGAATTATCACGTTGCTTAAAAACTACTATTTTAGTTAATCTAGGCAAGTGGACTCTGAAGAGTCTGATTAATTGATTGGAAACTTTCAAATATTGAAGACAATGCTTGCTTGGATTATTTCACTAGTGATTTCGGGGTGTAGAATTATAACCGGTTAAGACATATGCTAAGGTAATATTCATCAAACATAAGCTCAACGTTCGCTAAGACCTATCGTTCAACTTCAAATTAACAAACCTATGATTTAATCAAGTAACGGACGTTCGCCATGTTTACAAACTTGCACCATTTAGCTAAATCATTTGACACATTCCAAAATTACATTCGCAATTTTGTTCAATCATTTATAGACAAATAATCAATAGCAATTTACTTGGTTGAAAACGTTCGCTATATCAATTAGTAAACTACCAAATGGCCAAATTCTTGAGATTAAGCTCAACCACACAAGGTTTTCCGATTAAACATAAATTAAGATTTTAAGAGTTTGCAAATCATCCACACAACAAACATTCGCTATAATTGCTAACTTGTTTGTAATTAACTAGTTGTTGTTACAATCATCAAATGCTTTGTTCCATAAATGATGAACAACTTATATAGGTATTTTTTGTAAGCAACAAACGTTCGCTATAATCGCTTAGTTAAAATGCCAAAAGTTTACTAGCAACAACAACCTAAACACATACAAATTCATGGATGATTCACAAACTCAAACATAAATTAACACCAAAAGATACACCCCTAATCAACTAGTTAGTTCATCCAAACAAGCACAATAATCTAGCCACTAATCATCATAACAACAAGATAAACACATGAAATAAGAGAAATCAAAGTAAACATAATTATAATCGAATAAAGATGCAAACCGAGTGATTACAATGTTCGGATGATGATTCTTCGTAACCAAATGATTTAGGATGATGAGAGATCTTCAAAGTGATGAAAATGACCTAAAACCCCTAATTTTTCGCCATGGGGGCTGGTATTTTCGGAGGTGGAGTGTATGTTTTTGTGGAACCCTAAAACAGTACATAAATAGACTTCCCCGCGCATCATAGCAGATCGGCTAAGGCTTAGCAGATCTGCTAAGGAAAGCAGATCGGCTAAGATACTGGGCATTGCACAAGGTCGAACTTCTGAGTGGATTTTGAACTAAACAAGCCGATCTGCTTAGTTTAGCCGATCGGCTATGAATCTCAGCAGATAGGCTGACTATCTTCTGGATAATTGTAGAGCTCTGAGTTAGCTTCGTTTGGCCGCCTGAATCACCTCAATCCGAGTTCGTATGAGGGAGATATGGCCAAAACGGTGCAGCATAGCAAAATCAGCAAAATCCTCCATCTTTTCATCATTTCTTTCTCAATCTTTAACCTTAATACATGAAATCAATTTCCAACTAAATAAATACCAAAAGTTCATGAAATCGACTAGAAATAAGTACAAAAACAATGATATCGCGAGAGATAAACATGTACAAAACGAGCGATATCATTAAGAATCAAGACATTGGTGACAGGTCTGCATTTCCATGCAACAGAGCGACATAACTTGATTCAGGTAAAGCAATTTTATTTAAAATCAAACCAGCGGTGACAGGTCTGTACAGCCGTACAACAAAGCGACATAGTTTGATTAATTTTAATTTAATTTGAAAGATTTTTCTTTCTTTCTTTATTTTAAAGAATACTAATTAGAGACCAGGTCTGTAGTTAGTACAACAGAGGAAACAATTAGTAAACCCCCAAATGTTTTCATATAAGTATCAAGATATATAAAATTATACATGATAAATTTAAGAATTAAGACTTTTTATGTCATACATCATAATATGTATCATAAAATAATATACAAGTTATTTTATTAATTTCTTAAAATTCAGAAATCCTCATATAGATTGCCTATTAGTACATCATATCATATAACTATATATCACTTATTATTATTTTTGCTTACATTATATGTACAAAACAGTTAATTCACATTAAAGTCTAAACCTTTAAATATAAAACAAAACTTTTAATAAAAGTATTCTAACTAATAGATACCTAGTTATTAACTTAAAAATTTAAATTAGATGAAAATTTAAAGAAAATTTTATAACTTAAAAACAAGTAAAATTTAAGTAAAAATTTAAAAGAAAATTTATTTTCTTTCCCATCCCTACACTTAAATTGGACAATGTCCCCATTGTACAAAACATTAAAATTAAAAGTGAGAAATAAAAAAAAAATTAGAACGGAAAAACTCCCCTGATATTTCTTGAAAAGTCCACTAGCGTGCAAGAATGCAAGTCCGAGTCAGCAGCATCATCCGAAATCACACAAAACAAAATAAAACAAAACAAAACATAACATATAAAATAATTAAATACATAGTTCAAACAGAAAAATAAATCCTAACTCACTTTCGTAGGAATCATGATTGCATTTAGCATATGCAATAAGCCTTTAAACCCCTCGGTTTCCCAAGTGGACGAGTTATAGTCTCGTGAGGGTTTCCAGTGAACACACCCACAAAGTTCAAACCTTTAAATTTATTTATTCTTTTGATAAATCACGAGTGCCTCCCACTCATTTCCAGTATCTTCTTCATGATATAACTTCAATCTATGCCCATTCACAATAAAACTCCCTCCATCGGTTTTCAAAAGCTCGACATAACCTGACGGATAACCATGCTTAACCTTATACGGACCAGTCCATCTTGGTTTAAACTTTGGTTGTTTCAACTTAAACTTAGATTGAAATAATAGTACCTTATCCCTTGCTTTAAATTCCTTCCTTATTTTCAATTTTCGATCGTGCCAAACTTTAGTACGCTCTTTATACAATCGCGAGTTCTCATAAGCTTGCAACCTTAATTCATCTAATTCATGTAATTGCAAAAACCTCTTCTCACCCGCATCTACTAAATCCATATTACAATTCTTCAACGCCCAATAAGCCTTGTGCTCAACCTCAACCGGTAAATGACATGTCTTACCATAAAGTAACCGATAAGGTGTTGTTCCAATAGGTGTTTTGTAAGCGGTCCTAAACGCCCATAAAGCATCATCAAGATTCTTAGCCCAAATAGCTCTATTATCTTTCACCATCTTTTCTAAAATCCTCTTCAATGCTCGATTAGTATTTTCAACTTGACCACTCGTTTGAGGGTGATATGAAGTTGAAAACCTATGTGTCACTCCATACTTCTTCAAAACTTTCTCCAATTGTTGATTTGCAAAATGACTTCCACGATCACTAATCAAAGCTTTAGGAATACCAAATCTACAAAACAAACTCTTCAAGAAATCTATCACTACTCTAGCATCATTCCTAGGTAAAGCTTTTGCCTCTGCCCATTTAGACACATAATCAACCGCAACCAAGATATATTCACACTTATAAGACGACGGAAATGGTCCCATAAAATCTATACCCCATATGTCAAAAACTTCACAAACTTGAATGCTTTGTTGTGGCATTTCATCTCTTTTAGAAATGTTACCCGTTCTTTGACATGCATCACATGTTTGACAAAGCGTATGTGCTTCTTTAAAAATCGTAGGCCAATAAAAACCTGCATCAAATACCTTCTTACTAGTAACAGATGGTCCATAATGCCCACCAGTCGGTCCATGGTGACATTCATCTAAAATCTTTCTCGTTTCTGCTCCATATACACATCTTCTTATCATACCATCAACACAAACTCTAAAAAAATACGGATCTTTCCAAAAATAATACTTCAAATCCGAAAAGAATTTACTCTTTTGTTGATGCGTCATTCCTTTCCTTAATATACCTGCAACCAAATAGTTAGCAAAATCCGCAAACCATGGCACTTCTTCCTCATTCTCCGCATCATCATCAACCTGTAACAAAAATTCTTCTGGAAAAGCATCGTCAATGTCATTATCGCCTAACTTATCTAAGTTTGAATTTTTCAACCTTGACAAGTGATCAGCAGCAAGGTTTTCAGCCCCCTTTTTATCCTTTATCTCAATATCAAATTCTTGTAATAATAAAATCCAACGAATTAAACGGGGTTTAGCATCTGGTTTAGCAAATAAATATTTAAGAGCTGAATGGTCAGTAAACACTACAGTTTTAGACAAAACCAAATAAGGCCTAAATTTATCAAAAGCAAATACAACAGCTAAAAGTTCTTTCTCAGTAGTAGTATAATTTTGTTGAGCTCCATTAAGTGTCTTACTAGCATAATAAATAGGTCTAAAATGATTTCCTTCTCGTTGTCCTAAAACTGCACCTAAAGCATAGTCACTAGCATCACACATTAACTCAAAAGGTTGTGACCAATCAGGTGAAACCATAATGGGTGCATGAGTTAATTGGTCTTTCAAGGTCTCAAACGCTTTCACACAATCTTGGTTAAAGTCAAAGGTAACGTCTTTTTCTAAAAGTTTGGTCATAGGTCTCGTAATCTTAGAAAAGTCTTTTATAAACCTACAGTAGAATCCCGCATGACCTAGAAAACTCCTAACAGCTTTAACACTTGTAGGTGGAGGTAACTTAGCAATAACATCTATCTTAGCTCTATCTACCTCAATCCCCACACTAGACACTTTATGTCCTAACACAATCCCTTCTTTAACTATAAAATGACATTTTTCCCAATTTAAAACCAAATGTGCCTTTTCACATCTTTCAAGCATTTTATCTAGATTAGACAAACAAGTTTCAAAAGAATTTCCAAAAACTGAAAAATCATCCATGAAAACTTCCATTGAGGTTTTAATTATATCTTGAAAAATAGCAATCATACATCTTTGAAAAGTAGCTGGGGCATTACATAGCCCAAAAGGCATTCTCCTATAAGCATAAGTACCAAAAGGACATGTAAATGTAGTTTTCTCCTGATCCTTAGGGTCTATAGGTATTTGAAAATATCCAGAAAATCCATCAAGAAAACAAAAGAATTCATTTCCTGCAAGTCTTTCTAACATTTGGTCAATAAAAGGTAAAGGAAAATGGTCCTTACGGGTGGCATCATTCAGATTTCTATAGTCAATACATACTCTCCATCCCGTGGCTGTCCTAGTTGGAACTAATTCATTTTGATCATTTGTGATTACAGTCATACCCCCCTTTTTAGGCACACAATGAACTGGACTCACCCAAGGGCTATCAGAAATCGGATAAATAATACCTGCATCAAGTAACTTAATTACCTCTTTCTTGACAACATCTTTCATATTCGGGTTAAGCCTCCGTTGTCTTTGAACAACAGGTTTTATATCATCCAAAAAATTAATTTTATGTTTACAAAAAGACGGACTTATCCCGGGTATGTCAGATGTACGCCAAGCAAAAGCACCCTTGTGAGCTTTCTAAACATTTGGTTATTCATATTTTTCAGAGTTTAAAAGAGTAGAAGAAATTACTACTGGTAGCAAATTTTCCTCTTGCAAGTAAGCATATTCCAAATGACTCGGTAATGGCTTTAGTTCCAAATCTCTTGGTGGATCCTCCAACGATGTCTTGATCCTCATCTGATCTTCATTTTTTAACTTCTCAAAAACTGGTAACTCTTCTTCTTCCATATCAGCTTCCATACTTAAAAGTAACTCTTCTTCAGTCATCTTATCTTCAACAGATTCCAATAGTTCAGCAAGTTCAGCATCTGTTCCAAGCAATCTCCATAACTCTTCATCCATAGCTTCATCTATCACATCAATACTAAAACAAGTATCATCAGTAGAATAAGGGTGTTTCATGGCTTTATCAACCGTGAAAGCAATTCTTTCCTGGCCCACTCCTAAAGATAACTGCTTATTTTTAACATGAATTATAGCATCAGCAGTATGTAAAAATGGTCGTCCTAAAATTAGTGGGACTTTACTATCTTCTTCCATTTCTAAAATAACAAAATCAACAGGAAAAGTAAATTTACCTACTTCTACCAACATATTTTATGCAATCCCAACAGGATATTGAAATGATCTATCGGCCAGTCTTATACTCATACGTGTGGGTTTAAGTGATCCTAAAGACAATTTAGCATATAAAGAATAGGGCATTAAATTTATACTAGCACCTAAATCAGCTAAGGCATCACAAGTCATAAATTTTCCTAAAGTACAAGAAACAATAAAACTTCCCGGATCACCAAGTTTTGGTGGAATCTGATTTTTAACAATAGCCGAGCACTCATCATTCAAAAATGTAGCTGACGCCTCTGAAAGCTTATCCTTGTTGCTCACTAATTCCTTAATAAATTTGGCATAATTTGGCATCACAGCTAATACATCAACTAAAGGCACATTGATCCGAATAGCCTTGATCATATCCACAAACTTCCCATATTGTGCCGCCATCTTTTCCTTCCTCAAACGTTGAGGATATGGAATCTTTGGTTTATAAGCCTTCACTTCCGGTTGTTTAACCTGAGGTGTTGGTTGTGCGACTTCTTCTTCCTCATCTTCGACTTCATGTTCTTCATCATCCTGCAAAACAGTATTAGTAACTTTTGGCGTTTTCACCGGAAGTGGTTGTAACTCCTTTCCACTACGAGTAATGATAGCATTAGCATGCTCGGTTCGGGCAGGTGGTGGCTGATATTTCGTACGACTATTATTAGAGGTATTTTGTCTCGGGTTTTGTTGAGTATTACTAGGTAGATCACCGGTTGGTCTACTATTCTGTCCCTCAGATAACCTATCCATCTTTCTTTCCAAATCTTGAATCGAGGCTTGCTGATTCTTTTGACCTTGCTCCATACTAATCCTCATATTTGTCATTTGAGTCTTCAATCTTTCAACACAAGCATCCTGTTTTGAAATAAAATCTTTCATAGTAGCATCCTGTTTTGTAACAAAGTCCTTCATTATTTCCTTCATAGATGGCTCATTATCTTCTTGTTTCTGATTGTCGGGTGTAACATTGCCTCGTGACTGATACTGATTGTTATAATTCTGATTATATCGGTTACCTTGAAAATTCCCTGAATTCCTATTTTGATAGCTATTCCTCTGATAATTATTTTGGTAATTACTTTGTTGCATGTAATTGACATCTTCTTCAGCAATCATCATAGGTTGATCGTCTTCATTACATTGCTCTGTAGCATGATTACCCCCGCAGTTATTACAACCCTCTCTAAGCACCTTTATTTCCATCTTGAGAGTCTTGAACTGATTATCAAACTTTGTTGACATGGCTTTCAATTCTTTCATCATTTCTGAATTATCAGAATTTCTACTTTCGCTTCCATCAGCAAATGCAACTGTTTTCCGAACACTTTTATTCTCTTGATTCTTTGCCCAATTCAAATTCTGAATAACCTTATCTTCAAGCACCTTCCACGCCTCATTTGGTGTTTTGTACATAAATAATCCTCCTCCTGAAGCATCTAAAACACCTGCTGATGTAATATTAAGGCCATTATAAAATAGTGAAATAATTTCTGCCTTTGATAACCCATGGCCGTGACAATTCCTTAACATTTCCTTCATTCTTAACCAGGCTTCCACTAAAGTCTCTCCATCATTTTGTTTGAACGCTCTGATTTCATTCAGTAATCTTTCTGCTAAAGCCGGGGGAAAATATCGGCGAATAAACGCTTCTCTCATTTGATCCCAAGTCTGAATAGTATTTGGCTCCAGTTCCTGATACCAAATTTTTGCTTCCCCAACCAATGACATTGGGAAAGTCCGTAGCCGAATGGCTTCTTCTGTGTTGGGCCCATACTTGAACATGTCACCTATCTCCAAGAAATTTGCAATGTGTTTGTGCGGATCGGCCCGCACTCTCCCATCAAATTGAGTATCTTTGATCATTGATAAATGATTTCCTTTTAACGAAAAATTATTATCAATTGGTGGTCTTTGAATTGCAGCTGAAGGTGTAGGCGCAACAGTCCTAGTTCGGGACCACATCAGAGTATCGTTCTCGTTAGCCATTTCTTCCTTTTCTTCTTCCTCTTCCGGTTTAACTTCCTCTTCTTCCTCGTATTTAGATTCCAGCTCTCCTTCGTAAGCTTCCTCTATGATTGCGTTTGTTGAAGTTGACCCGCTTTTCGTTTGGCTGTCAGTTTAATCCGTCGGTTTGTTCTTTGATTTCCTCTTCCTATACTTCTTTGCGGTTTTCTCTGGATCGGACAATGGACTCAGTATTTCATTTCCTGAAGACCTAGTGCTCATCCACTACCTGATTACACCTGTAAAAGCACAAAAGATAAAACCGTAAAAACGCACCAGTTCAATACAATAATAAAAATAAAACAAAAAATAACTTTCTAGGAAATAAATTCCAAGAAAGGATCAATCAACTATATTAAATTAAATTTATAAACTACTTAACAAAGTCTATCAAAAGTCCTCGGTAGCTCCTTTGAACAGACACAGAATAGAAGCGGAGAAATAGGTCAGCGCGAAGCTTATTAAAAACCTTATTTCTTTAGGGAAGCAGAACGACCCGCCTTATACCTCTTTGTGTTTTGTTACAACGGGTGAGCCGATTTTTCAATTGACAAACTATGTATAATAATTTAAAATTTTAATTCCCTAAGTATTTCTAACACAGTCCTCGGCAGCGGCGCCAAAAAACTTTGATGTGTAAAATCTAGTTATAAAAATAAACTAAGAAATACTGACACTTAACTATTACACAACTGAGGTAAGTATACCCTATCGCTTATAATATAGCTACAGTACGTCTAGGTTCGTTCCACAGGGAATGTATATTAAATACTTAAAATATAATTAATTTAAATACTGAAAAAAACTTGGGTTTTGTGTAACCGAATTGTTACTTTGCTTAAACTACTAAAATTAAACTAAAAGTAAAGAAACTCAGGAAGAGTTAAATTTGATTTATTAAACTTTATCAGATATTAAAAACGACACTTACTTGAACTAGCTCACTAATGATTTTGGGTTGTATAATAAAAACCAGGTTATCTAACAATCGATGCTCATCTTAATTTAGATCAGGTTTAACATTCGCCATGACCTTCACATAAATCTTGATTAACTAATTAATAATTTAATTTAATGAAAGACGTCCATCAATATCATCACCTTAGACATTTAAGTTTAATTATTTAACTTATACCAAATCTGCGTCCGCTATCATTGGATTAATCATACATAGACATATAATCAAATAATGAAATAACTTTGTGACAAACGTTCGCTATAGCCACTAATTAAATCATTAACAAGCTTCAATAATATATAAAACTTAAACACATAATAGTTTCAATTAAACATTAATTAAATTGCAATAGATAGTTTATTTATATTGAATATATGAATCTTAATTAAACTTAGATTAGTGCATCCACTTAACCTACACCTTAATTTCAATTCAATAATTTAAGATTTAATCTAGTGAATAACTTTCGTCAACTTCACCTACTTACACATTTATGTTTAAACGATTATCTTATTTAATATATGCTTCCGCAATCAATTAACAATTATTCATAGACAAATAATTATAATAAACTATTATTATGAAAAAGCTCCCGCTAAATTGATCATATAATAATTTACCAACAAAATAAATCAATTAGATTAAAATCAACACATAAGGTTCACGATTAAACAAAAATAATTCAACATAAATATTAAAAGATAACAACCCTAATCATTAGATCACATCATTCAAGTAAGTGCAAAGAAATTTAGCTACTCATAATCATTATAAAGTAAACACAAATAATAATTGAAAATAAAGTAAACATTATTATTAAAATAAATAAAAGAATGCAAACCAAATAATTATTATACCCTTACAATGATTGTGCATAACCCTAACTTCTCTTGCTCCGAAAACGCGCTCCTAAACCCTTAGAAAAACCCCTAAATTCGAATTTAAGGTTAAAAAGACGAATTTAGGATTTTATTTTCGACTTTGGGGTTTAATCCTATGAAAAAGTGATGTAAAAATTTGTATGTAAAAGGCTGCTATTTATAATGTGCTGGGTCGGTCCCAACCACCGGTTGGTCAATATTGTGGACCGCCGGTTGACAGCTTTTTCCGTACTCAACAAGAAAAGTCCACCGCCATATTCACTTTTGCATTTGACCAGCTTGTTCTCGAATATTCTCCAAGCTGTGACCTCATTCGTCTTATTTCTTTTGACCAAATTAATTGCGTGGGCCCCACTTCTATTTTTAATCTTCACGATAGCCACGTACTTGCTTTCTTGTATCCTCTCCACGTGATCTAAAAACCAATGTTTTAAAAACCGGACCGGACACAAAACCGGTCTTTTTATCGGTTCACGGTTTTTCCCGGTTTTTTCCCGGTTTTTCCGGTTTTTTCCGGTCCAACAGCTAACCGGGGGCGGTTCCGGTTCACGGTCCAACCGGTCCGACCGCCCGGTCTGGTCCGGTTTTTAAAACACTGCTAAAAACAAAGATCAACATCATTATTATTGTATATTATATTATTATTTATTAGTTGTTAATTATTATTATTTAATAAGTACTACATTAGTACTAACATTTATTAGCTAATATACTAATATTATTTTTATATTATTACTAACTACTCCCTCCGTCCCAATTTTATTGTCACCAGACAAAAAGACACGCAGTTTAAGAAAATATAACTATCTCTCTCTTACTTTTTGATAAAATGACAGTTTTACCCTCTACTTTTTACTTATTTTTTTGTCTTATATATATACACTAGGGGTAAAAAAGAACTTTATTTCCTTAAACATTCTATTTATGGAAGTGGACAATTAATTTGGTACACCCCAAAATGGAAATAATGGACAATAGAAATGGGACGGAGGGAGTATATTAGTATTATATTATTCTTATTATTTAACCCAAGTAATTATTTGGTCCAACTCATAAACTTTATTTAATATTCAATCCAATTATTTTCGCTCAATCCATTTAACTTTCTGAACTCAAATATTTGCGAACTTTATTTATTTTTATCACTCTTTCAATCACTTTGTCCCAATCATATTTAGGCCCAGTTAACTTTTATACTAAAATGACTTCATTTAACTCATTTTCATTCATTTTCTATTTTAAACTCTATTTTTACCTATTTTGTAAATATGAACCAAATCAGTATCTTTTATCAAATATTTGTAATAAAAGCATATAAAAACTATGGAATATTATTAATATAAATATAACATTATTCAATGTTATCAGTGATTTTCTTGCCTTTGTTGCAAATCAAGATCTTTAATCAATATGTTATTCATTTCAACTGTTGAAAGAGCGACATATTGACCCTTATTATTGATAATTGCGAAACATACCGTCAATAGGGATAAAGTTGAAGGTTGCTAACTAATGGAGATAAAAGGATTGATTTAAAGTGTTATTAACTTACTTGACTAAATGATATTACTTGCATATCTTTGAATGATTTATTTTGTACCTCTCGAGAAAGTGTATTATACATTTTGCGCTATATTTGAGATTTGAATTGAATAAATTACTTTTCATATTTTGTCTCTCAAATAACTATGCAAACACTGTTATTAGATAATTTTTCATTTAGTGAACGTATTTCGTCTCTCAAATAACTATACTACTATGTGATAAATTTTCTTTTACCACGTGTTGTATGCTATCAACTTCAAACCCTCATAATAAGATCATTTAACTCAGTTTCATTTAAAAAACCCCTCATTGTCACTTTGAACTATACATGGAAGCCACATTGTCAAATAGAAATCAACAGAAAATATTAAATAGAAACGCAGACTGTTGTTTTTCTCTTGATGCCTATAATAGCTATTGCATAATTACTTTACCTAAATTTGTAAGCATATAATAAAAGAGTTATATAGCAAATATTAATAATATATAATACTTCTTTCAAAATACACGCACAAAGTAAGTTCACAAATTAGCTACAGGGCACTGAATTTATCTAAACATAAACTGCTACATCATATTTGGAGACTATTATATTGAAGAGCTACATTGCACGTAGGCAAAATAAATATACAATCCGTTGAATGTCACACCTTATAACGAATCAATAGACATATGTACATACAATTAATCTATATATGGTATCTACACTATATTAAGATAATCAACTTCAACCATGTCAAATAGGACAAAGGTCTCCCAAAAATAATAAAATGAAGTCTATTGGTATCATCTAACCTATGCAATCAAACTTTGCACACTAACCTTTTAAAAGAATTGGATACAAACTGTGTCAGGCTTTTAATTATATTTTCAGTGATTTTTTTTTTTTACAAAATCAGAACAGACACCAATAAGTCGGTGTATATAAACATCCAATAGCTGTATAATACCTTGCAAAACTCAGCAACCAGCTCACCATCCATTTATGTATTCATGGATACAGATATTGGGGGCACACATAAGTCTTTAAAATCCTTACCAATGGCTCACATGATACAACTATGAAAAAGAAAATTTACAATAATCATGATAGAAAAAAGTGCTTTATACCTAGATACGTACGTGTTCACCCCATTTGATCCACTGATCCATTTCAACTAAACTACAAAGGTCAATAATAAATACAATCACTTTGCAAACAAAAACTCATCATGTGTCTATTGTCGAATATTAACTATAATGGAACAATTCCACTAACTTCTTGATAGCCTGCATCATAGATGATAAGCTTTCTTATTTTTTTGGAAAAAAAAAAAAGAAGAAGAAACAACTTTGGTACATAGAGGTTGAGAGAGAGCCTAACTCTTATTTACATTGATACACTCACAATGCATATACAATTATATACCTCTATTTACAAAGGCCACGTAAATGCTCTGAGGTAGGGTAAACTGCAAATTTTATCTTCGTGGTATTGGCATTTTGCCGATTTTGTCATTTTACTTTTTTTTTACGCATTTTTTGTCCCTATGATTTTCATTTTCATAGCGTTTATCCTTCCATCCATTTTTGATTAGTTTTCTCCGTTAATTGATACAAAATGACCAAAATACCCTTGTCTTCCTCCTTGAATACTCACCATCTACCATTTATCCAAACCCTAATTATATTCCCCAAACCCAAACTTTACACCCATGTTTTCTTCTCTCCAATAACATCGTAACATTCCAACAAACGAATTATTCACCCCGATAAACACCAACATCAAATCCTAATTTCATCATTAAACCTTTTTTTTTTTTTCAAAAAAAAATCATTCTAAACAAAAGTCAGATTCATAAGAAACACATATAACCAAAACACTCTTTTTGAAAATAACAGCAACAGATTCTAACAATGCGTCGTATTTTGACCTTTCTGGCGAAAACAATAGATTCGACGAATGAGTTCACCAATAAGAATTTTAGATCCGAGGAAAAAAATGCTCAAGAACGAAAAAAACACCAAAAAAGCTTAAAACTCGGTGGGTGGAGTTCACATAAAATTGACGCTACTGCGGTGTACCTTTTTCTGGTGTTCGCTTTTGATCTTTGTACTTTCGGATCCGATAAGATCCATTACAACCATCGAAATTAATCGCCATTTTTTTGTTGAATATGTTGATCGAAACTGTAGATATAGATCCGGTAAAAGACAAACCCATTTGCGCGGTTGAAAACGACTAAACGGAACCCTAGATCCGTTTGTGTAATCGGAAAACGAAGGAGATATGGAGACAGATCCGACCGGCAATAGTAGTGGTTGTTATCATCGGAGGTTTCAGGTTGTGGCGGTGGTGGTTTGAACGAAGATTTCACATGGGGGCGTTTGGATTTTCAAGTGAGGGTGTGTTGGGGTGGAGTGGTGGTGGTGTGTAATGGTTGTTGTGAGGACTGGGTAATTTTTAAAATCATGTAATGAAGAGCTATGAAGTGATTAGGGTTTATTGGGAAAGAAAGGTAAAGTAAGGGTATTTTTGTTAATTGACATTATTAAACGGTGTATTTGTTAACTTCAATGGAGGAATGACAAAAATTGTGGAAATGAAGACCACTGTAACATCCCAAAATTTAAAGGTATTATTTTAGTGCGCGAGGATATAAATATTTTAAAGTGGTGTTATTTAAGTGATGTGAAATAATATAATACGTGAATGGTTTCTCAGTTCCAGACAATAGGGTTTAAAGAGAATAAAATTTAGTTAAGCCGACCTATGTACGTACGTTTCATATGTTTATCCAGTATCATTTTAAAACATTCCAGACTCAAAAGTGTGAAGAAACAAAATCGCAGGAGATTTAATCAAGTGATCCAAACTCAATTCTAATCCTTAATTCAAGATAGAAAGTTCAAATTCATCATCATCTTAATCATCTTCAACCTCTAGTAAGTGATTCTTTCTATGGTTTTTGTTGGGTGCAAACTCAATCCCACATCGGAAAGTGAAAGATAAATATGTCTGCATATAAGCTCATGGGCTACTCCCTCTATCACCAATTGATTTTAGAGTGGAACCTCAGTGGACTTATGTGTTGGACATGTTGTTGGGCTAAAGTATCGTTCCTAACAACTGGTATCAGAGCCAGGTTGAGCGATTGGAAACAATAGCGGATGAAAGCACGATCAAGATGGATTGTTGATGGTTAGGGTTTTACTGAATGATGGAGAGCTAGGGTTATTGTGGCCAAATAACCACAGTGGATCTAGATTCCGTTGAAGATAATCATCGGGATAACGGTAGGAACGACACGGTTAGGATTTGTTGCAACATGTTATCGAGATCGCATGACTTATTTTTTTTGTTGGATCGCGAAGAACTCGGCAAGCAAAGTTTATGTGCTCGGCGAGTTGTTTTGTCTAGATTAAACAGGTTCGGGTTTTTTCTGGTGGGTTGTAACGTGACGACACGGTGGGAGGCCGGTCACGTTGTGACGGTTATTATTGGCGACGGCGGTAATGGAATCGGTGATCGAGTTCAAGTGTTGATTTGTTGCGGAGAGATTTTTGGGATCCGGGTTTTGGATTCGAGTTTATCATTCTTTGCGATCTCGTGCAAAAGAATAGATGAACGTTATCAAACTTAGGGTTTGATATTGCGAGTGTAGGGACATGATGTCTCGGGAACTTCATTGATACGGACTAGGTTATTCAAAGATGTGAGGTTTGTTACGATACTTAAGAGGATAGTTTTCTCGTTTGGGTAGATGGGTGATAAACGGTACCACATCCGTTTTGGTAATCGACATTGATGGATGTTAGAGCGAGTTTTGTTATCGCTTGCGGGTTGAAACGGGAGACCATGATTTTTGGTCGAGTATTCCATGTTCTTGGAATGATTAGGCGTGTTAGAGCTACTACTCTTGAAGATATTGTTTATAGAAGATGTCGGATAGAACGCGTTCGACTGGGCTTAGGTATTGGTTGATGTTTGGTTCAACGATACAACGATTCTTCTTGAGGAATCAATTAGGAATCTTCAAGTTAGAGGCGGATAAATGTGTAAGTCCTAATGTTTGAGCTTTCGGATATTGTTGAGAGTGTCAGGAACTCTTGGTGGAGTTTGTTAACCGAAAGAAGTATCGAAGCTAGTAGGAGTTTGGCGACTAGTGGGAGCTTTGGAGATTGGTGTGCAACAATTGGATCTCAGTTTCTACGGGTTTAGTTTGCGAATTCCGGGTAACACTAGAGCGTTCGGATCTTTGTTTTTACTCTCTAATGGCAAAGAAATTTGCGACTGACCGTGGATTATGAACCGGAGTATTCTTAGATAGCCGCGATTGTTATTTAATCTGTACAGTGGGAGCGGGCTGAGTTGGAGAAGATGTGTTCATATAAATCATAGCTATGTATTTGGGTCGGTGTACTAGCGGGAAAGCGAAAGTTGGTAATGTAGGTTTTCAAGGTTGTGACCGCGTTCTCACGGGTAAACCTTGATGATGATCTACGGGGTTTGTTCTATCGGCGATTTTCTGATTGCTGGGAAGGAAAATCGATGGACGAAATTCTGTACAGGTTGGTCGTTGACATGTCGGTGGCAGGATCCGATGTGGCTGTAATCGACGAGTTGAAGAGATGGGTATCTCTTGATAGAATCTTGTGGTTGGAGTCGTTGCACACTTCAATGAATCTTCTTGGGCCTAGAAGATGATGATGTTTAGAGAGTGGTCCCAGTTTCACTATGTGAATGTTCTGGTAGCTTTGTGTCGAAAGTCTTCCGACTCTGTGTGGTCGAGCGGCGTGTCCCGAATGGTATTTCGGCGGTGTGAAGTTTGAACGCGTGACATTGGTGAAGGGACGAGATTGTGAAGGATTACTAGTTTTGAGTTCATTAATCTTCAAGTGGGAGATTGTTTGGCTTGTGAATATTAATGGGTGGGCTAGGGTTTAGGTTTGGCTTGGTGCCTAAGTTTGTGATACCCTATAAATATAAACCCTATGTTATTGTAATCCTTGAGCCGTAATAGTAATAAAGAAAAAACTCTCTGGTTTGGCCCCGTGGACTAAACCAATCTCCAAGTTGGAGATTGGACATAACCACGTTAAATCCTTGTGTCATTTACATTCTCGTATTGTATTTATTTATCTTGTTTTGCTTGTCTGATTGCTTTGCTAGCAATTGGTTATTCGTTTATTGTTGTGGGTATAATTGTGTTCAATTGTACGCGTTGTTTGGGTCCTAAATTCATAACAAGTGGTAACAGAGCTACGGTTGTAGCCCGGATGTGGATGGCGCAGCGTGATGTGCGGCACGCAGTGGCGCATGCCCCCTCGGTTGACCTTGGCGAACGATGAGTCGATCCTGGAACCTTGTACTGAAAGTCTCCCTGATGTGGACCCAGTCAGGTCGAGTGCCGAGTTTGCGGTAGTACTGAATAAGGTGGATCGGGACTATCGTTGGAGGGGAGGCCCAGATGGACTTGGGTTTGAGGGGAGGATTGTTGGGTGCAAACCCAATCCCACATCGGAAAGTGAAAGATAATAATGTCTGCATATAAGCTCATGGGCTACTCCCTCTATCACCAATTGGTTTTAGAGTGGAATCTCAGTGGACTTATGTGTTGGACATGTTGTTGGGCTAAAGTATCGGTCCTAACAGTTTTAACCTAAGTTTTTAGTTTTGATGGGTTTCATGCGATTTTGATTAATTGAAGCTTTTAATCCGAAATTGAGGTTAGGAAATGATTGAATTGATGTTAATTAGTGTTATTTTATTGTTGATAATCATATAACATAGTGAAAATGATGAAATCATGATTTGTGTTCATGGGTAATTCTAGGGTTTATGCTAAATCTATCTTAATGAAATTATATAATAAGCTTAAAGATATTATTAATGGTGTTAATAGAGTATAATTATGATGATGGAACATGAATAAAGTAGTAAGTTGTTAGTAGAATGATTATGAATTGTGAAGTTATGGTGAATACTATGAAGTAAGTGTTTAAGTAATGAAAGCTTAGAAGTAGTTAAAGTAAAGTGGTTTTTGTATGGTTAGTTAATGAATTAAACCAAATGTAATCAAAGTGGGGGGAGGAATTGAATATGATTAAAATTGATAATCATTAGTGTCTAAATATATTGTATGTTGTTATGTATAATATGATTAGGTGTTAAAGACTTGGAAGCTTGTGTTGATCATTATGGTGAAATCATCAAATATCGAGGTAAGTGATATGGGGGTTATATGGATAATGATTGTATGTGTTTCCGGATTGCTTCCGAGCAAGAAGATCATACAATTGGGTGGAAGATTACTTGTTTCTTATACTTGTTTCTCGAGCCTTGTTTCATATACTTGTATCTTATGGAGATAATTAGTGTTGACCATTTATGTTGATTGTGTATTATGTGGACTACGTGGAATGAGCATATGTAGAGATTCAATGTTGTATACGAATACGTGCTTGCACGTCATGTTGATCCTGGTATGCATATCGACGTGATATGGTGCCAGGTGTACTTGTTTCTTAAGCTTGGTATCCATTTCGACGTGATTTGGTACCTTGCTTACTTGTTTCTTATGGCCGCGGATCCGCATAGTGTTCAGAATAATCTCTACAGTGCTCCGTAGATATGTGTTTAAGAGGATATGAGGTTGCTATGTGATAAGTGTTGTTTCAGTGTAGATTATGTGGATTATTCATATAATTGCCTATATGCTTACTAAGCGATGTGCTTACCCCTTTTGTTGTTTCATGTTTTAGGTGAATGGTTCGGTTGAACCAAGTAGATGAATAGTGTTCTCAAGAAAGTAGCGTGGATATGGAGCTAGCTTTACAGTTAGATGATGCTCCATCTCTTTGAATCATTGTTGTGGTTATCGCTTGTGCAATTCGCCCAAACAAAGAGTTTTTGAATTAAACATGTGGTCAATATGTAGTATTTGACTTTGAAAGTCAAACAGTTATATAGAGCCTTGTGTATGTGTTTTTAAAAAGGGTATGAAGTCATGTGAATATGATTGGTCTTGTTTTGGCTAAAATTGGTGAAATGTGTTAAAGAGTCAAATATGATTGGTTGGTTGAATTTGGAGTAGACCCGTAGTTAACTATGTTGAAATGGTCAAACATGTGTGGTATTGGGTAGTGTTATAGTCAATATGTTGTTAGTTTGTTAAACGGGTCAAAGGGTGTCAAAATGGGTCGTTAATGTCCCTAGTGAGTAAATTGTGTTAGATAAGGGATATGGTTCCTTTGTCAATTGCTTTGAGTTTGTTTTGATATGTTGATAATGTGTGCAAAAAGTCTGTGACACCTGTCAAATTAGGACTAGTGATTAGTGCCTAATCATCTTTAATACATGTAATTAGTTCCGTGTTAGGCTAATTAATGTATCAATATATATATTGTTGAATATATACGATTATGCGATTTGATTAAATCGTACGCAATTCAAATCGGATGTAATTTGATTCAATTTAATACGGACGTTGGTGAACAATTTTATTAAATAATATAACATTATTTAATAACACTATTGTATTTAAAATATTATTTTGATAATATTTCGTACACAATTCGTATCGTACAAACAAAGACTACGCGATTAGAATCTTAAACGCGCCAACAATCCAAATAAAGTCTAGTTATATTTTATAACTCAAATATTAAGTATTTGATGAAATACTTCAACCAAAATATCGAGAAATTATTCGCATTTTAAAACGTACATTTAAATGTATTAAATAATTATTTAACGTTTAAACAATCGAGAAAACGAACACCGCACGGAGCGCGAATGAAGGGAACGAAATTGATGAAGCCCACTTCTGTGGACCTCACCGAAAAATCAGCCAAAAAGGGGGGAAACCCCTTCCCACCTTCATTTCATCACCTCATCATCTCTCTCTCTTTTTTCTTTTCTCTCATTCCACCACCACACCACCGCCACCTTCATCCACAAAATAACACCACCAAACGACCTTGGATTTCAAGACTTATTTGGAGAAAAACGTTCACCGCATCAAGATCTACATTTCTACCTTTTCGGTTTCTCCCGGCGTTAACTTGTAAGATTCCCGACACTTTCGAAAAACTTCTAGATTTTGATTTATTTTATTTGTAAGTTGTTCCTCTAGCTTTGTAGTGTCCAAATATATGCTTAAAACTCGTTTTCGAAACATTGTCGGAAAATGTCGGTTTTGGCCATTTTGTGAAAACTACACCTAAAACGAATCTCGACACAAAGCAAAGGTTTTTATTAGCTTAGTGAATCAAAACAAGGGTTGGGTAAAAGTTTCAGATCAAAAGTGGAAACGAATATAACTAGGGGTGGAAACGAATATAACTAGAAGTGGAAACAGATTTAACTAGCAGTGAAAACGAATATAACTAGAAGTGGAAACAGATTTAACTAGCAGTGGAAACGAAGGAAATGAATATAACTAAAAGTGGAAAAAGATTTAACTAGCAGTGGAAATGAAGGAGCGAATATAACTAGGGGTGGAAACAAGTATAACTAGCAGTGGAAACGAAGAAGCGAATATAACTAGGGGTGGAAACGAATATAACTAGGGGTGGAAACGAATATAACTAGGGGTGGAAACAAATATAACTAGAAGTGGAAATGGAGAGATTATAACTAGCAGTAGGAACAAGGAAATTATACTAGCAGTCTTAACTAGTGTAGCTCAGCACATGATACTTGAGAACACTTAACCACAAATTATTAGCCTCATGTAGCAACTAAACCTTATACGATACAACTTGTACATTAAATAAATATACTTTATAAGTATACAAAGAGTCAAACATAAAAATAATACTTTGGAAATTATTATTACAAGCCATCACCAACGGGCCGTACACGTTTTCAATACTCAATCAAATCAACCAAATCGTAGTAATCTGGACATTCTAGTTGGACGAACAACTAAAAGGTAGTCTTTATAGATACCTACTCACGTTATAACCATCGCGTGTCGTGGACACCTTCAGGTTACAAGTCTTCGGACAACGATAATCGGCTAATCAACTCAAGTTTATTAAGTTAAACACTTCCAGACTCAAGTGAGTCTCATAGCCCTTATTTTACTGTTTTACTCAGGGGTGTGATACATTGCTCGATTTATTTACATGTGAACGCAAGTACTATTCAAAATCAAATACTGCATTAGTTGTTTTCAACTAATCAATTTAAATCCATCCACAAACATAGTTTGGTAATACATCTGTAGCGTGAATGTTAGTATATGATATCATATAGGATTAACAATCCTCGTCCGGGTTAGCAAGCACTAACAGGTCAAACGGACGTATTAGCATTTAGGTAGACGAGTGTAGATTATGCACTCGTAGGAGGCACCTCGATCGGAATTCCTTCATTGGACCCGACCCTCAAGTTAAGCTCAGACTATGTGCTCATGACTGTATAGTTACTTTTATTTTGCATAATTGCAACTTAAATTCAATTAAATCTTGCGGTTCATATGATATGTTTTGACATACAAACCTGTGAGCTCACCAGCGTTTCGCTGACCCATTTTAGCATGTATCACAGGTACTCAGCAGTAGGTTGGACTGCCCTACAGGATTTCATTAGCTCGAGTCATCATGCAAAACAAACAGAGATTTAGTTGCATTATTATATTTTGTATAAAGTAATTATGTAATGTAAATCTCTCAATTTAGAAACTGAGCTAATGTACATTATTATATTTTTGATGTAAACTTCGGTTTTATCAATACAATTGTAAAATGACGCATTTAATGGTCGTTCATTGTATATCTTTGTGCTGTGATTACCGGATTAGTCGCGCTCCGACCCGAACCGCTTCTGCACCAGAAATTGGGGGTGCAACAAAGTCAGAGGCTAAAACCAAGTGGTTTCGAACATAGTGTTCACTTAAATGGGTTAAAATGGTCAAAAATTGGTTATACGTCCGTTTCCTCGTAAAACGTTTATTTTGAAAAAGTGTAAAAAAGGAAAACTTCATTTTGGCATAGTGGAGGTGCCTGCAAAATTTGGTGATCTAACTTTTAACGAGTTAAATGTTATACGCGTCCAAAGTTCGTGGTTTGGTATTAAAATGTGCAGGCCTGGGCTGCAGACGAACTACCCGGTGGGTAGTGCTAGTACCCGGCGGGTACTAGTGTGTTCTCGGTAACAGAAGTTGGGTCTAAAACGAGTACTCGGCGGGTACGTGTTGTACCCGGCGGGTACCCTGTTATTTTGGTGATTTTTGTTTTAGCTTATGTAATTGAGTCGTATAAGATTTGTGTTGGTTTAAATTATTGAGTCATGGTTAATGGGACCTAACGAAGTGTGTTTTCAATGTTATAAAAAAAATAAAAACTTTGGGGCGTTTCAACCACGTGGACAAAAAAATGAGTCAAAAAAACAAAATGACAAAATCATCAAAACGCAAAGACCACAAGGACAAAATTTGCAGTTTTCCCTTTGAGGTAATTTTGTTCCAAAGTTATTAAGTAGATGATTTGTTAAAACCAAGCGACTAAAATCACCCGTGAGCGTAAAAAATGTGTTATAATGTTTCAATGCATTGTTAAAATTGAAGATTGCTAATATTTTTTTTTCTTTTAATAGTTAGTACTATCACGGCTTTTCAATTCATTGTTAAACCCGATAATTTTTAAGGGGTCGTGAGAGTTATGTTGACATTGTTATCGTGTGAAGTCGATAAAAAAAAATAAAACATATGAGTAGTATTCAAATGAGTACACCATTTTTAAGTGAGAATGGCGGAACCATTATGAGCCATCAGATTTGGGAGATCAATGGTCTATATTAATACCTCATTTTTTAATTAAAAAAATCAAGTTAAATTAAATTTTGGGCGGAGGGGTAAAATGGTAAATGTGCCATTTAATTAATTAATTAATTGCTTTTTCCACTTTTGTTCAAAAAAATCACACAGTTACATTCATTCTCTCTTGTTCCTTTGGCTTTCTTTCTCTGCGATTCTCACCCAAAACCCTAAAAATCCAATTCCTTTCAAAATAAATAAACAAATCATCGATGTTTTTCCCTAAAATCATCATTTTACTCATCTACATCCTTCAATTTAACTTTCTATCTGTTCCTTTTTTACCGAAAAATCATTTTGTGAAACCTTGGTTTTCAAAATCGTTCAAAAACGAAATAGCACACATTTCTATAACCAGCGTACCTTCGTAAATGGATATTCGTGATGAGATTGCGGCAGGATGAACATCTTCACCTCCGATTGATGCTCTACCTATCACATCTGTGACACCCCGCAAATTTAAACGCGATTATAAACGAAATTTCATGCATTATTAGGCTAATTCCCTACTTGAGTGAATTCACAACACATTTTAGAGGTAAGTCTAGCAAAGCCCAACTAGGTAATACACGTAGTATTACACGTTTCGTAATTATTATAATTGCGCGCAAAAACAATTGGAACAAACGCGACAACAATATACGACTGTTGGTGAACGAATTTATTTAATAAAACAAAAGTTTAGAGACAAAGTTAAAATTTTATAAACTTAACCAAATAATCTTAATAAAAATACCTCAACTAAAATACCTTTTAAAAGATAATTAAAATGTACCAATTGATTTAATAAATAACGATCGGGTAAACGAACACGGGTAAAATACCACAAAGCGGGACAAAGTCCCCTTCCCCTTTTTGGAGCAAAAACCGGCCCAACCCCCTTTCCCCACCTCACTTTCACCTTTCACACTCTCTCTCTACTCTTAAACTCTCTCTAGTCTCTCTCTCTCTCTAAAAACTAAACCAAAAACCTCACTAATCACACAAAAACTCCACCAAAAACGCATCAAAACATCATACTCCTTTGGAATAAAACGATCACGACAACACGATCTACATTTCTACCTTTTCGGATTTCAAATCCGACACGCGTAAGTTTCCGACATTTCCCGCAAACTCTTAGATTTCGAAGTTTTCTTAAATATTTCGTGTTTATAATACTTAATATACCATGTATTAGTGTTACATTAACTTATTATGTCCAAAAACATCATTAAAAATGCTTTAAAAGTCGAAATTTGCATAAAAATCGCGAACAGCCAATTTCGCGAGCTGAGATCCAATCTCGGTTCGACTCGCGGTCTCAGCTCGGTTCGCGGACTCGTTTCGGTTCACAATCTCGGTTCGGTTCACAATCTCGGTTCGGTTCGCAATCTCGGTTCGGTTCGCGATCTCGGTTCGGTTCGCGGTCAACCCTGGTCAACATTTTTCAGCACTTTAAAATTTGCTTAAAATGGTTACCCAAAAGATAATACTTTGACATTAAAGTTTAAAAATGATATAAAAACTTAATTTCAATCATAAAAGTACTATTTACAAACACTTTGGACATAATTTAGTTGCGTGAACACTAACATGGATGGTCAAACTTGGACATCCACGTACTTATTAAATCTCATGCGTTTAGGACGTTAGGAGATTTCGGACTAGACTTGGGTTTTAGGCTTTGCTAGCACTCGCACTTTACTCAACTCAACAGGTGAGTTCACAGCCCCTACTTTTACTGTTTTAACTGCTTTTGAACAGGGGTGGAAAACATAGTCAACGTTTTTGCTACGTGAGCAAACTTTTATATAACTACTGTGTTATACATTGTACAAACTATTTGTGACTGCGGTCAAACTCTTACAACTGCTTTATTAATTGCCATAACTACTTTATTACATGATTGTATACTTGTCTACTCAAATGATTAGAGTACTTGAACTGTTAAACAATTATACGAACTGGTGTTTATGAAAGGGTATTTCATACAAAAACTATTATCAACTCGTGAAATACGACTTGGTATCTTACCGGAGAATGACCGGTACAATTTGTATCTAGCTAGAGAACGACTAGCTGTGTAACTTACCGGAGAACGACCGGTACATATGGGTAACTTGTCGGAGAACGACCGACACTAACTTGGTATCTTACCGGAAAACGACCGGTACTAACAGTGTAACTCGCCGGAGAATGACCGGTGCTAACTTAGTAACTTACCGGAGAACGACCGGTACAATTTGGTAACTAGTCGGTGAACGACCGACTCAAACTTTTAAAACAGCTGGAGAACGACCAGCAACACGTTTCAAACATGCGTTTTGGGTAACATCCCACGTAAACTGTGTTTTGGGTAACATCCCACGTAAATTGTGTTTTGGGTAACATCCCACGTAAACTGTGTTTTGGGTAACATCCCACGTAAACTGCATTTTGGGTAACATCCCACATAAACTGTGTTTTGGGTAACATCCCACATAAACTTTGATTTGGGTAACATCCCACTTAAACCGGAACACTGGGCAAACAACCCACTAAACTTTTACTTTTGATAACATTCCACAAATCATTACTTAACTGTTATGGCAATAACTATTTGTGAACGTATTTGGTTTAACAACTGCGCTACAAACTTGATTTAACTATTGCAAACATAAAACCTGTGAATTCACTCAACCTCGTTGTTGACTTTTACCATATTTTTCAGGGAATTAGCTGCGCACGTAAGGACCACCTGCACATATGAAAACTAGGCGACCCGTGAAGCTTAGGATGCCAACTTTTTAAAACATATGGATTTCTTTAGTATAACTAAAGCTGTTTTAGTCATATTTCTGAAATCTACTTTTGTAAACTTAACAACTTTTACATTTGTACGATTTGATGAATCGTAAAACTTTGTTACTATTACATTTGGCATCTTAATATATTATGTTCTGTTGTAATCATAAGCTCTGATACGTATGCATGTACATTGTTAATGTGGCGCCCCCAGCTTTTCCAAATGCTTCCGCTAATCGAAACCGACGAATTTGGGGGTGTTACAGATTGGTATCAGAGACATTGGTTATAGCGAACTAGATTTCTTAGGTGACTTAGAGACCTTAGAGACCTAGACTATAGCCTTCGCTAGAACGCACATGCATACACACATTTGCATACGACTAAACTATCGTTACTACACATCGATACACGTAATCCGCTATTTGAACTGTACAACGTTCGATTCATTCATACACACTCTGATCTCATGCAAACCTGATCGTATTGAACGGTTGATGAAAAGAAGTATGTATTTAGCATCATATAATGACGCCTGGCCAACGTGATTATATTATACTAAGTACATATGGGTGTTTCATAGTCGTGAGATATGTGATGGGGATCTTGTCATTTCTTCTTAAGTACTCGATAACTGAATTATGTGAAACTTCATCCTTCACATCTCTTTCATTGGCATTGATTTCTGCATTTCCTTCCTCACAGAACGTCAGCATGCCGCCTAGCAAAGAAAGACCCACAATAGTCGCCAAACGAATACACCTCCTGTCGTCGAAACCACTGAATAAATTATCGAGCGACGTGTAGCTGAAGCTATCGCTCAATACGAGGCCAGCCGCAACCGTGAAAATGTGGTAAACAACAGTGGAGCCACCCAGTCAACAGTGAGACACTGGCGAATACCCAGCAGGGGTATTCATACAAAACCTTCCAGGCTTACAAACCGAGCACATATACCGGGACAGAAGGGGCCATCGGCCTAGTCCACTGGATTGAAAAGATGGAATCGGTCCTTGACATCAGCGGCTGCGCAACTGACACCATGGTGAAATACGCCACGTGTACCCTAGCTGACAAAGCGTTGACTTGGTGGAACGCTCAAATTCAAATCATGGGACGACCAACTGCTTACTCCATCTCATGGGAGACCTTGAAACGGATGATGATGGAAGAGTTTTGCTCTCACAGTGAGCAACAGAAACTTGAAACCGAGCTGTGGAACATCCAGATGATCGGTGCTGACATTACCGGGTACACGACAAGGTTCCAGGAGCTTGCACGCCTCGTACCCCACATGGTGACCCCCGAGAACAAACGCATTGAGCGTTACAACAGGGGATTGGCCCCACAGATCAGAGGCATGGTGATGTCCTCCAAACCAGCTACTTTCCGGAGCGCATTTGACCTGGCTCAAAGCTTGACCGATGACGCGGTCCTGATCGGAACTCTGAAAGCTACTACGGGGAAAAGCGAACTAGCCCGTACTGAAATTGTTGGTTACGGAGGTGACAAACGTAAATGGAACAATGAGGGAAACGATCACCAAAATCAACCCAACAAGAAACCTTCGGGAAACACCAGGGCTTACATTGCCACCACCGCAGCTGGATCCAAACCCTACCTTGGTAACAAACCGAGGTGTGACAAGTGCGGGAAGCACCACGATGGAGATTGTACATTTTGCCAAAACTGCAAACGTCCCGGCCACTTAGCCCAAAACTGTAGAACAAACCTACCCCCTCAAGCCACCACCGAGGGACAAAACACCGGCTGCTTCGAGTGTGGAGAACTCGGGCACTACCGAAACCGTTGCCTACAACTCAACCGCGGTAACAACAACCAAAACAACAACAACCGCATCGCTAGCAGAGAGCCAGCTCGCGGACGCGCATACATCCTTCGTGCTAGAGATGCACCAGAGGATCCCTACGCTAACATTGGTACGTCTCAGTAAACTGTTACTGCGCTTTAACATTACATTATTCGAATGTTGATTCAAACTTAACACTTGGTAAACATTGACTACTTTTTGAACGCACGATTTATCCAACTATACCGCGAGTATAATAAAATGTTAGAACTTTTATGGCAACATAGAACGCCACGTAAACTATTATCGTCGTTGACGACACGCCTTTTCGGAAAACATACGCCGCGGGCGATCCGACTTGATTTTAAATCTCGGGACGAGATTTCTCTAACAGGGGGAGAATGTGACACCCCGCAAATTTAAACGCGATTATAAACGAAATTTCATGCATTATTAGGCTAATTCCCTACTTGAGTGAATTCACAACACATTTTAGAAGTAAGTCTAGCAAAGCCCAACTAGGTAATACACGTAGTATTATACGTTTCGTAATTATTATAATTGCGCGCAAAAACAATTGGAACAAACGCGACAACAATATACGACTGTTGGTGAACGAATTTATTTAATAAAACAAAAGTTTAGAGACAAAGTTAAAATTTTATAAACTTAACCAAATAATCTTAATAAAAATACCTCAACTAAAATACCTTTTAAAAGATAATTAAAATGTACCAATTGATTTAATAAATAACGATCGGGTAAACGAACACGGGTAAAATACCACAAAGCGGGACAAAGTCCCCTTCCCCTTTTTGGAACAAAAACCGGCTCAACCCCCTTTCCCCACCTCACTTTCACCTTTCACACACTCTCTCTACTCTCAAACTCTCTCTAGTCACTCTCTCTCTCTAAAAACTAAACCAAAAACCTCACTAATCACACAAAAACTCCACCAAAAACGCATCAAAACATCATACTCCTTTGGAATAAAACGATCACGACAACACGATCTACATTTCTACCTTTTCGGATTTCAAATCCGACACGCGTAAGTTTCCAACATTTCCCGCAAACTCTTAGATTTCGAAGTTTTCTTAAATATTTCGTGTTTATAATACTTAATATACCATGTATTAGTGTTACATTAACTTATTATGTCCAAAAACATCATTAAAAACGCTTTAAAAGTTGAAATTTGCATAAAAATCGCGAACAGCCAATTTCGCGAGCTGAGATCCAATCTCGGTTCGACTCGCGGTCTCAGCTCGGTTCGCGGACTCGTTTCGGTTCACAATCTCGGTTCGGTTCACAATATCGGTTCGGTTCACAATCTCGGTTCAGTTCGCAATCTCGGTTCGGTTCGCGATCTCGGTTCGGTTCGCGGTCAACCCTGGTCAACATTTTTCAGCACTTTAAAATTTGCTTAAAATGGTTACCCAAAAGATAATACTTTGACATTAAAGTTTAAAAATGATATAAAAACTTAATTTCAATCATAAAAGTACTATTTACAAACACTTTGGACATAATTTAGTTGCGTGAACACTAACATGGATGGTCAAACTTGGACATCCACGTACTTGTTAAATCTCATGCGTTTAGGACGTTAGGAGATTTCGGACTAGACTTGGGTTTTAGGCTTTGCTAGCACTCGCACTTTACTCAACTCAACAGGTGAGTTCACAGCCCCTACTTTTACTGTTTTAACTGCTTTTGAACAGGGATGGAAAACATAGTCAACGTTTTTGCTACGTTAGCAAACTTTTATATAACTACTGTGTTATACATTGTACAAACTATTTGTGACTGCGGTCAAACTCTTACAACTGCTTTATTAATTGCCATAACTACTTTATTACATGATTGTATACTTGTCTACTCAAATGATTAGAGTACTTGAACTGTTAAACAATTATACGAACTGGTGTTTATGAAAGGGTATTTCATACAAAAACTATTATCAACTCGTGAAATACGACTTGGTATCTTACCGGAGAACGACCGGTACAATTTGTATCTAGCTAGAGAACGACTAGCTGTGTAACTTACCGGAGAACGACCGGTACATATGGGTAACTTGTCGGAGAACGGCCGACACTAACTTGGTATCTTACCGGAAAACGACCGGTACTAACAGTGTAACTCGCCGGAGAACGACCGGTGCTAACTTAGTAACTTACCGGAGAACGACCGGTACAATTTGGTAACTAGTCGGTGAACGACCGACTCAAACTTTTAAAACAGCTGGAGAACGACCAGCAACACGTTTCAAACATGCGTTTTGGGTAACATCCCACGTAAACTGTGTTTTGGGTAACATCCCACGTAAACTGTGTTTTGGGTAACATCCCACGTAAACTGTGTTTTGGGTAACATCCCACGTAAACTGCATTTTGGGTAACATCCCACGTAAACTGTGTTTTGGGTAACATCCCACATAAACTTTGATTTGGGTAACATCCCACTTAAACCGGAACACTGGGCAAACAACCCACTAAACTTTTACTTTGGATAACATTCCACAAATCATTACTTAACTATTATGGCAATAACTATTTGTGAACGTATTTGGTTTAACAACTGCGCTACAAACTTGATTTAACTATTGCAAACATAAAACCTGTGAATTCACTCAACCTCGTTGTTGACCTTTACTATGTTTTTCAGGGAATTAGCTGCGCACGTAAGGACCACCTGCACATATGGAAACTAGGCGACCCGTGAAGCTTAGGATGCCAACTTTTTGAAACATATGGATTTCTTTAGTATAACTAAAGCTGTTTTAGTCATATTTCTGAAATCTACTTTTGTAAACTTAACAACTTTTACATTTGTACGATTTGATGAATCGTAAAACTTTGTAACTATTACATTTGGCATCTTAATATATTATGTTCTGTTGTAATCATAAGCTCTGATAAGTATGCATGTACATTGTTAATGTGGGTACCCAGCTTTTCCAAATGATTCCGCTAATCAAAACCGACGAATTTGGGGGTGTTACAACATCCGTACCACTACGTTAGTATTTCTTCGATTTTTGTTTTTATATAATTTTTTCTTTCAATATATTAACATTTGCACTATAGGTTGCTGTTTTGATCTTGTATTTGCATGTTATATGTTTAGATGTGACTGGATTGAAATTAGGGTTTTACTAACACACGTGTTAGTTTTGTTTATTAAGTTTTTAGTTTATGCAAGTGCTATTTAGGTCTGTTATGGTTTCAAATGTTTATTGGAAAAGCCCCAAAAAACTAATTAAAATTGATGTTGATTGTCATGTTTACTTTCATGTATTCACTACCATGCTTTTTTATAGTTACTTGCATATGTGTTTGGTTATATCTTTTTTGTTTTGTTGTCTCTGAAATGTGAGTACCTCCATAGTTTTTACACTTTTTTAAGCTTAGCATCATGTTTGTTTTGTATCCTGTAACACATGTGTTTGTGGCTTGAATCACAAATACTAATATACATTATCACATATGTTAGCATTCTGTTGTAGTTATTATTTGACCATTAAATAATTTTCCTTACATTTTTTTAAAGTGTTATCATAATCTGTTTTACACATTTTTTTCTTTTTGCTTTTGGTTTTTGCTTATGGATCATTATCGTGGTGAGGCTTCTTCAAAGTTTGTTTGTGGACTGGCTGAGGAAGGTAGTATGCAGAACCTGCAACTTTTGCGTTTGAGGATAAAGTACGCTGCTAAGATGTTGGTGCACGAACAAAACATTCACAGAAAACGTGTTAACTCGTTTGTTGATCATTTCGTGCATTCGTACTCACGTGAAAAAGAATGTGAAGATGATACATCGTAGTTTGGCTTTGGATTTTAGGCTTTTCTGTAATTACAATTGTTCATAATAGTATTTAGTTATTATCTTTTGGAATCAGGGGGTGTTAGGCACCATGTACTCAACTACATTTTGTTGATAATAGGGTTTTATCATTTTTTTTTTTTTGAATCTAAGTATGTCTGCTATGATGCAGTCAATTACAATTGGTTATATTACTATGGTTTATATTTTTTTGTGGAATTGTTTGTCTGTTTGCATATTTTATCACATCTCTTTTTACTTATGATGTATGTTGCAGAACCCTAACATTTGTGTTACATCCACTAACACTTGTGTTAAAAATGCTAATACTTGTGTTACAAACACTAACACATGTGTTAGTTAACACTAGCACTAGTGTTAGTCACCCCTGACACTTGTTATCCATACCCCTAACACTTAGGTTACTACCACTAACACATGTGTTACCTGCAACTAACACATGTGCTACGTGCTGCTTACAATTGTGTTACTTGCCGCTAACACAAGTGTTAGACAACACTAAAAGTTACTTGTTTTACCAACCACTAACCTTGGTGATTGTTCAGAAGGTGTTTAACGAAATGCCTGAACGAGATACAATTACTTGGACTAGTTTGGCTAAAGGGATGTGTGGCGAGATTTTAAAGGCCGAGAAAGTGTTTGTGAAAATGCCTGAAAGGAATGAGGTGTCGTGGGCGGTGATGATTGCGGGTTTGTTTTTTTTTTTTTTTTGTAGCACTAACACTTGTGTTAACTGTCACTAACACATGTATTAATTTTCACTAACACAAAGGATTCGTATTACTAACACTCGTGTTACCTACCACTAACACTCGTGTTACAAGAGGCTAACACTCGTGTTACATGCAGATAACCAATCCGTTACCTGCAACTAACACATGTGTTACCTGCAACTAACACATGTGTTACCTGCAACTAACACATGTGCTAAGTGCCATTAAAACTTGTTATTTATATGAATAACACTTGTGTTACCTTCTAATAATATATGTGTTACTATCACTAACATGTGTGTTATATGACACTTATTATTTATATCACTAACTAGTTATTTATATCACTAACACTTGTTACTATCATTAAAACTTGTTATTTATATCACTAACACTTGTTATTTATATCACTAACACTTGCGTTACCCGCTAATAATACATGTGTTACTACCACTAACACGTGTGTTATCTGACACTAACACTTGTGTTACCTACCAACTGGTGGTAGCTACCACTAATACTATCAAATTTTGTCACATGTTTTTAATGTAATGTATTTCTTTTTGATAGTCATTGTAACACATATAATATGTCTTAAAGGACAGTAATATTTCTTAATGGTTCACGTTTTCAGCATCCACTAATACCAAGAGCTAACACATGTGTAAAGACCACTAACACATGTGTTACCAATTATAGAAACACATAGCAGAGACAAGTACTACTTCTCACATAAGAATGCTAATAAATAATAATAACAAAGAAATCATAATATCAACTGTATGTAAAAAATAGTATTCAACAAGCAGTTTCAAAAAAGTAATTGAAATGTTAACCAACACTAAATGTTATCAACCTTTTATATCATCTACTAACACATGTGTTACTAAACGTTTAACACATGTGTTAGTTAATACGGAAACAATCACTGTCTATTTTTTGTTAGCCTGTTCTTCTGCTATCTTTTCAGCATCTGCTTCTTGTACACTATTGTACTTTTCAACCTCTTTTGAGTGGAGCTTCTAACTCCAAATCTACCCGCATGCGCATATCTTAAATAGTATACGTATGCATCATCAAGCTCTTTAAAAACCTGTCCAATGTGTGGTTTCAAGTCTTCCGACACCTCTGATATCCATAGTGTAGTTCCTCCTAGAGTTTTAAACTCATTTGAAACGCACTACATGATTGTCGGTGTAGCTAGTGGTCCTGTAAAAGTGTTTTGCAGTTATATTAGATTCTGAAACCATTAACACATGTGTTAGACAAGACTAACACATGTGTTAATCAACTACTAACACATGTGTTGGTCAACTTCTATGAAACACCCCGAAATTTTTGAAACATTTTTTTTTTTACACTCTTAATTATGTCCCATGACTACCCCATATGTACAGTTTAACCTTAATAGTTATTCCTAGTTAAAACAAGCTTTTTAAGACCTAAAATTTCATTTTTCAATGTCAAACGCGATCCGGGAAAGTGGGCGAGATCGCGTTCCTTAGTTATAAACATTCTGTCACCATTTTTGCCTTGCGAACGCGATCCGGAAAAAGTTGTCAGGATCGCGTTCCTTAGTGTAAATTCAGAAGTCAGCAAAAGTCAACTTTTTAACTAACTTCAAACACGCATAACTTTTTACTCGTTAGGAGTTAAGACCTGAAATTTTGCACACACATTCACTATAACCATATAAACATTTCCTCAATTCCACTTTTTCAAGTTTTACATTTTATCAAAATTTGACCCGTAAACGAGTTTTAGTCCATTTTCGACCCAAAATCTTGACATCTCAACTCCTAAACCATTACACTTGTGACTTCCATTCTTTTACCACTTTTCCAACATCAACAATAGAACCTAACTTCTTAGTGATCATACATATACATAATCGAATCAATTACCCATATAACACATGATTATAGGTTGATTAACATAACTAACATGAATTACTCATTCTTTCTAACTTAATAACATGTATGGAACTTTAATTTAACTAATTACCCACTTACCCATTAAATTCACCAACTTAGGGTTTATGTAACTTAAACCCTAACTTAAATTAAACAAGCTAGTAAGTCATACATACCTTAATATCGATGAATTAAAGTTTAGAAGTCTTCAATTCTTGAAACCCTAGCTTTATTTCGCTTCTTTCTTCTTGATTCTCTCACTCTAAATCGATTCTCTCTCTCTCTCTCAAGGTTCTGTACGTGATTTTCTTTTCAGTATATGAGAATACAGTAGAATTGAATAGAAGCTGGTGTTTTATTTACACCATTTACACTTCATACCCTCTAACTTATAAAAACTGACACTTTCTACCCTCTAACTCTATTTTCCTTACATAGTTAGTTTCACTAACTAATTCTAACACATAACAAGTTATTTCACATAACATAATATTATATACATAGAATTAAATAACTAAACGTATATAATATAATTTAAACTTACAAAAATTTTAGGACGTTACAACTATCCCCCACTTATTCAGGATTGTGTCTTCACAATCCATTCTTGGTACAAAGACGGATAATACTTAACAATCTCATGCTCCAGTTCCCATGTAAACTCTGACCCTTTTCTATGCTTCCACTGAACTTTGAACAACTTAATATCTTTATTCCTCAATCTCTTAACTTTCTCTTCTAGAATCATTATCGGTTGTTCTATGTAGTTCAGTTGATCATTAATTTCTATTTCTTCTAAGGGTACATAAGACGCCTCATCCACCAAACACTTTCTTAGATATGACACATGGAAAGTGTTGTGGATTCCTGCTAACTCTTCCGGTAGCTCAAGTCTATAAGCTACTTTTCCTATTCTTTCTAGGATCTTGAAAGGACCAATAAACCGAGGACTTAGCTTTCCTCGTTTTCTGAAACGAATAATGCCTTTCCATGGGGATACTTTTAACATTACTTTATCTCCAATTTGAAATTCAATCGGACGTCTTCTTACATCGGCATAAGACTTTTGACGGTCCTGTGTCATTTTCAAACGTTCTTTGACTTGATCAATCTTGTCTGCTGTTTTCTGGACAATATCTGTACAACCCAGTTCTCTCTGACCAATCTCACCCCAACAAATTGAAGTTTTGCACTTTCTTCCGTATAACATTTCGTAAGGTGTCATACCTATACTCGCGTGGTAGCTATTATTATATGAAAATTCTGCTAAGGGTAGGTGTGTATCCCAGCTACCACCGAAATCAATAGCACAAGCTCTTAACATGTCTTCTAACGTCTGGATGGTTCTTTCACTCTGACCATCAATCTGCGGATGATAAGCTGTGCTCAAATTGACACAAGTACCCAAATCTTCTTGAAACTTGTTCCAAAACCTGGAAGTAAATCTGCTATCCCGGTCAGAAACAATTGAAAGAGGTACTCCATGACTTGCCACCACTTCTTGAACATAGAGGTCTGCAAGTGCCTCTGAAGAATACGTCTCTTTGATCGGTAGAAAGATAGCACTTTTTGTCAAACGGTCTACAATCACCCAAATAGTATCATACTGTCGTCGTGTCTTTGGCAATTTGGTGATGAGATCCATAGTAACATGTTCCCACTTCCAGACAGGAATCTCCAAAGGTTGCATCATTCCCATTGGCTTTTGGTGTTCTGCTTTTACCTGTAAACAAGTTAGGCATTGCTCGACATATTTAACAATCTCTCTTTTCATACCTGGCCACCAATAATATGCTTTTAAATCATGATACATTTTAGTGGCACCAGGATGAATAGAATATCTGGATCTATGTGCCTCATCAAGCAACAATTTCTTTAACTCTGCTGACTTTGGAATTCAGATTCTACCATATCGAGTCTTTAACCCACGTGAATCATTGACAATATTCTGAATTTGGCCTTTAATACGTTCTACTTTCCAATCACCTTTCTGCCAAGCATTTTGTTGTATATCTTTAATCTGATCTAGCAAACTTGGAGAGACCGTAATCCGTAAAGATCTAACAATCAAGGCATGATGCATTGCCTTTCTACTGAGAGCATCTGCAACTATATTCGCTTTTCCAGGACGATAAAGGATTTCACAATCATAATCCTTCACCAAGTCTAACCACCGTCTTTGTCTCATATTAAGATCTCTCTGGTCAAAGAAATACTTAAGACTTTTATGATCGGTATAAATAGTACACTTTACTCCATACAAATAATGTCTCCATATCTTAAGGGCAAAAACAACTGCAGCAAGTTCTAAATCATGTGTCGGGTACCCTTTTTCATGTTCTTTTAACTGTCTCGAGGCATAGGCTATCACTCTTCCACGTTGCATTAAAACACAACCTAACCCATTATGAGAGGCATCACAATATACAACCATATCTTCAGTACCTTCAGGAAGTACTAAGATAGGTGCCTGACTTAACTTTAATTTAAGGATTCTGAAAGCCTATTCATGCTCATCTTTCCATTCATACTTAACATTTTTACGAGTGAGCTTTGTAAGTGGGGTAGCAATTTTGGAGAAATCTTGGATAAACCGTCTATAGTAGCCGGCTAAACCCAGAAAACTCCTTACCTCAGTCGGATTGATTGGGGGTTCCCATTTCATCACCGCCTAGACTTTGGTAGGATCAACCTTAATACCCTGACTGTTCACAACATGACCCAGAAATTGAACTTCACGAAGCCAAAATTCACATTTCGAAAATTTAGCATAAAGCTTTTCAATACGTAACATTTGCAAAACTTGCCTAAAATGAAGTTCATGTTCACCAGCAGACTTGGAATAAACAAGAATATCGTCAATAAACACTATTACAGATTTATCTAGCATTGGACGACATACCCGATTCATGAGATCCATAAAAGCTGCTGGGGCATTGGTTAAACCAAAAGGCATCACTACAAATTCATAATGACCGTATCTGGTTCTAAAAGCTATTTTTAATACATCTTCTTCTCGAACTTTAAGTTGGCGATAGCCTGAATGTAAATCAATCTTAGAAAAATAGCTGGCACCTTGCAACTGGTCAAACAAATCATCAATCCTAGGTAAGGGATACCTATTCTTGATAGTGACTTTATTCAATTCCCGATAATATATACACATACGCATTGTACCATCCTTTTTCTTAACAAACAATATTGGAGCACCCCAAGGAGAACTACTTAGACGAATAAACCCCTTATCTAACAACTCTTGCAACTGTTTCATCAACTCTTGCATTTCTGAAGGGGCAAGTCTATACGGTGTTTTAGCAACAAGAGTAGCTCCAGGTACAATATCTATACGGAATTCGACTTGCCTATCGGGTGGAATACCCGGTAGCTCGTCGGGGAATACATCGGGGAACTCCTTTACGACAGGAATCTCCTCGATCTTTGGAATGTTTTTTTGAAGGTCTACCACGTGGGCCAAAAAGGCTTGACAACCACGTGATAAATGACGCTTAGCACGAGCAAAAGTGCATATGGATAAGGAAGGCTTTTTCTTTTCTCCATAAATGTCAACTACTCCCCCACTTGGTGAAGTGACACGAATAATCTTTTTCTCACATTGTATAATAGCATTATGTTTACCAAGCCAATCCATACCCACCACTACATCAAACTCATCCATTTGCATCGGAATGAGGTTGATAATAAAAGATTCATTACTGATCTGAAGTTGACACCCACGAAACACATTAGCCACATAAACTATTCTATCATCTGCAACCTCAACATCTAGTGGCATGTCTAACTCAGTAAGAGGAATAGAAAATTTACGACTAAACTTCTCAGAGACAAAGGATCGCGAAGCTCCCGAATCAAATAATACGTGTGCAGGCATTAAATTTACAAGAAAGGTACCTGTCAGGACATCGGGGGCCCGCTGAGCTTCCTCAGTAGTAATCTGAAAGGAACGGCCTTTAGCTTTTGAAGATTCCACTGCTTTCTTTTCTGTATTCTTTCGTGGGGTTGAAGTATTAGGCCTGTTCCTGAGCTTAGGACATTCAGACTTAATGTGTCCAGGCTCATAACATCCATAACAAACTCGAATTGGATTTGGACAATCTCGGCCAAAGTGGCCTTCTTGTCCACATTGATAACAAGCATTGGTGCCAAACTTACATTCCCTAAAGTGTTTTCGATGACACTTTTTACATTCCGGAGGTACTGGCTTCTCATCTCTTTTCACATTCACATTAGACTTAAACTTCTTGGAGGGAGTAGAAGCTTGTTCACTCTTTCTCTTTGCTGGTACTTCTACAAGCTCATCTTTCTTTAACTCAATTTCTTGAAAACGAGCTTCATCTATCATTTCTTCAAGAGTTTGACACCTTTTTGGGTTTACATATTTTCTAATCTCTTTTTTCAACACTTGATGAAAATGATTCATGAGCATCTTTGGGTTCTCCATATATTCTGGACAAAAACGAGCTCGGTCCAGAAAATTACCCACTAACTCATTTACGGATTCAGTCGTTTGTTCCATAGAAAGGAAATCACGACGGATTCTATTCAAATCTGCATCTTGCGCATACGTGTTCTCAAATATCACCTTAAACTCATCCCAAGTCATCTTATTAATAGCTTCATCACCTCTAGTCTTACATTGTACATTCCACCAAAATTTTGCACGATTCTTTAACAAATTAGCTGCGTATCTAACTTTGAACTTATCTGGACAATCTACAGTGGAAAATGCCCCTTCTACCTCCAAGATCCAACGATAACACTTAATTGGATCCAAATCCCCTTCAAAGTCAGGTGGGTTACAAGCTGAGAAATCTCTATAATTTATTTTCTTCAGGAACAGGGGCTTGAGGAGGTATTTCTGGTCTTTGTACAACAACTTCTTCTTGTTGTTTCTGCAACTCTTCACTTACCACTCGTCTAACTGTATCTGTAAGAGTTGTCACCAAAAATGGAAGAGATGCTTCCTGAGCTTGACTTATCTCTTTTGCAACTAAAGATTTAATCCATTCCATCGTAATTTCTTCATTATAAATAGGAGACCTTGGTCTTGCACCACTGCCTCCCACTTCTACACTTTGGGCTCTATAATTCGGATTAGGCCCGAGAGTCAAATCTATATCTCCTTCATTCATCTTAAATGAAAGTAGACACAATAAAATTAACACAACTTACTTAACAGTCACAGGTCTACTTTATCTTTACTTCTAACACATAACAATCAATAACTGTTAACAATTTATCCTCTAATGTCTTGTGGGTTCCATGGATACACATAAAGTAATATGGTAATCATCGCGTTGGTCAGGCGCACTAATTATCGTATTACATTAGGATATATCCAAAGTCTGCACGACACACTTTGATTCAAAATCATTAACAATATACTAACTCATACACATAACAATCTAAATCATGCTCGATACAATAAATAAATTGGTCTAAGATCAAGTACCCACTAATGGTGGATACCCGAATCCCTTAAACCGTGCTCTGATACCAACTTGAAACACCCCAAAATTTTTGAAACATTTGTTTTTTTTTTACACTCTTAATTATGTCCCATGACTACCCCATATGTACAGTTTAACCTTAATAGTTATTCCTAGTTAAAACAAGCTTTTTAAGACCTAAAATTTCATTTTTCAATGTCAAACGCGATCCGGGAAAGTGGGCGAGATCGCGTTCCTTAGTTATAAACATTCTGTCACCATTTTTGCCTTGCGAACGCGATCCGGAAAAAGTTGTCAGGATCGCGTTCCTTAGTGTAAATTCAGAAGTCAGCAAAAGTCAACTTTTTAACCAACTTCAAACACGCATAACTTTTTACTCGTTAGGAGTTAAGACCTGAAATTTTGCACACACATTCACTATAACCATATAAACATTTACTCAATTCCACTTTTTCAAGTTTTACATTTTATCAAAATTTGACCCGTAAACGAGTTTTAGTCCATTTTCGACCCAAAATCTTGACATCTCAACTCCTAAACCATTACACTTGTGATTTCCATTCTTTTACCACTTTTCCAACATCAACAATAGAACTTATTAACATTAAAACATTTGACTTTCATCAAGTCTAACCCATTTTGACATGTAAGCCCATTGGTGACCCATTTGGGCACCAAAATGACCCGTTTAGAGTTTTGACCATCCAATGACATTCATTCTTACATAGTTGACTCAATAAAGTCAAAACAAACATATTTAAACTCATTACTTCCATAAACTTGATTTCATATTACCTCTATTACACGTAAACCTTAACCATATATACTTTCAACATACAACCTTACTTTAAACATTAACCTTGACTTTAACAAAACATGATACATCATCACTAGTGAGGATTTAGCTTTTTACAAAACATGAACCATACCCATTTATCTTACAAAAAGGGGGTGTAATTGTATCGTGAGCATGATTAAAGGAAATAAACTCATTACCAACCAAGCAATGAGCTCCACCACTAGCTATCCATAGGCTTCTTTCCCGACTCGTCATTTACCTTACTTAGAACTTCCTGTAACATTTTAACATAACGAGTAAGCATAAATGCTTAGTAAGTAAATGGATTCTAACAATTAAATCTGCCACAAGTTAAGGATCCATAACATCTAACATGCCAAATTCTGAAGAATTGACATCAAACTAAGCTAATGACAAAGTTATTACTTAGATACCACCAAGCAAATGATAAATCATTCCTTGGTTCCACATGTCCAAATACTTACCTTGCAACTTGCACAAACAAACACTTGAACTCTTCACACTTGAACACCTATTCACATAATCACATAAACACTTATCATTTACATAATTAATTAACTTACTCTTACCTCTTACATATAGATTAGGTGCTAACTCACATAACACCTAAAAATCTAATATAAGTTCCATACAATTTAATATCTAATCACATGTAAATGGGTAATTTGCCTCAACTCTTACCATTACAATCACAATTCACCAAGAACCTAACTTCTTATTGATCATACATATACATAATCGAATCAATTACCCATATAACACATGATTATAGGTTTATTAACATAACTAACATGAATTACTCATTCTTTCTAACTTAATAACATGTATGGAACTTTAATTTAACTAATTACCCACTTACCCATTAAATTCACCAACTTAGGGTTTATGTAACTTAAACCCTAACTTAAATTAAACAAGCTAGTAAGTCATACATACCTTAATATTGATGAATTAAAGTTTAGAAGTCTTCAATTCTTGAAACCCTAGCTTGATTTCGCTTCTTTCTTCTTGATTCTCTCACTCTAAATCGATTCTCTCTCTCTCTCTCTCAAGGTTCTGTACGTGATTTTCTTTTCAGTATATGAGAATACAGTAGAATTGAATAGAAGCTGGTGTTTTATTTACACCATTTACACTTCATACCCTCTAACTTATAAAAACTGACACTTTCTACCCTCTAACTCTATTTTCCTTACATAGTTAGTTTCACTAACTAATTCTACCACATAACAAGTTATTTCACATAACATAATATTATATACATAGAATTAAATAACTAAACGTATATAATATAATTTAAACTTACAAAAATTTTGGGGCGTTACATTCTAACACATATGTTAGTCAACTACTAACACAATTGGTATTCAAATTACCTGCAGCCTCTGCATTTTCTTTATGATCCTGATCATTAACTTCAAACTCTTGTATTATAGCCATCTCGTTCGTACTGCATTATCATAAGTTTCGATTTTTTACAGGCACCACATTTGTTACTTAAACATAAAAATTCAACAACTAAGACTTGCCTTACCAGCAGCCGGTAACACTGGCGTTTACGACATGTGTTACCATTTAGTCAACTAACAACAAAACTGATAGACCACAGATACTGTAACACTACTACAGCATATATGTTAGTAACACATGTGTTACTTAATTTTATAAAATCAACAGCTGGAACTTGTTTTTGCAAGTCTTTTTTGAGGAATTATGTCAACTAACATTGAAGCAGATAGACCACAAATACTGTAACACTACTACTAGCATATATGTTAGTAACACACTAACACTATCAGAAGTTTCATTATTTAGCAAGCCCGCACCAAGCGTCACACTTTTTCGGTGGTTGTCTATTCCAGTGAACGGTACAAACAGATAAATGTATTTTTGAATTATTTTTTCAGTAACACATATGATAGTACTTGCTACTATTATCTCCTTAAAACATATACTTCAAAAACAAGTTAAACTTAAACATTTTTTAAAATGTAACACATGTGTTATCATTTTTCAGTAACTCTTGTGTTAGTATACAGTGACACAAGTATTTTTGACACAGTAACACATGTGTTAGCATAGGGTAACACATTGTTTATGAAATACGATTTATTCTTACATATGTGACAATTACACTCAGCAACAGTTGTGTAACATGCAGTAACTCATGTTTTAGGATACACTAACACAAATGTTAATAAAACAGAATATCATAGTATCGTAAGATTTTTGTGCGTATTTTGATTTCAAGTTTTCATTAAAAATTTGATCGGTGAATCATCGTAAATCAGAATGCTATTGCATTTTCGTCAATCAATTCGTAAATAACAGTTGATTAATGATGTTAAAATCACGAAAAGTATGAGCGCATTAACCTAATCCACGTTAACATAAAACCTAATCGACGTTCGAATCATAGGTGATAAATCGACGTTAGTTGTTTGAATTGAAGAATTTTGAGTCGAAATAAAGTAATTCGTACCTTCGATTTGAAATCTGCGTCGATCAATTGAAGAGAAAACCTGCGATTGGGGTTTCTTACGTTCGTTCGCTGTATGTATATATTCTGTATGTACGTATATATCAATGTTTTTATATTTTTGTATTTTAGTAATTATTTAATTGGTATTAAATATAATGTAGGTTGACCAAACTACCCTTCCACCCCTAAATAAAATGGAGCATTGTGATTGATTCCCCATTCTCACTTAAAATGTCATTCTCATTTGAACCGCACCCTAAAACATATATATCGTACTTTGGGATAAACTATCTTTTTAAAGGTTTTATATATTGAGCTTTGAAAAACCTTTTACTTCAAAGATTAAAAGACTTTTTGTAGTTGAAATTAAATAACTAATATGAGAGAGTTCGAAAATTGATTAAGACCACTTGGAGTCCCGCACTCATGACTGATCGTCGTAAACAACTAGTATCCACGTCGTTAGCAAGACTAGTATACGATTGGACGACTAGTGATAGTTATGATTGGTCACAACTCACAACTGTAATATAGCCATATAGGTCCCGCTATATTCTTTAATTTTCATTTTAAAAAACATTTAGATTTAATTAAATAAAACTAATATAATGATTAAAAACTAACATTTCATTAGTAAGAAAATACTAAAATACTAGAACAAAAAAGTTACAATAACATTTTTAAAAGCACACAATATATGAATAATCATAAAAATATATAATTCAATAACTTAGAAATAAACTAGTTTCGAAATTGTCCGGAAGGGTTCAAATATGCTATGTGAGATAACTTTGAAGTTGGTCGTGCATCGTTTATTGCACGTTTCTTTTCGTCTTGCTTCAAAGCTGCGACTCTTTCCCTAAATTCGCAGCAGACCTTGTTAGCTGGATCAGCGGAAAAGTTTTACTAAAAAAAAATTACTGCGATTGAGTATTTATAGGTTGAATTGTTAGTTTTAAAAATTGAATACAAGATATATATATTTTTAATATTACCGTTTTCCAACGGTTAGAAGTTTTCATAATATTAATTTTCTAAAGCATTCATATTTCTCTTTTCTTAAAAAAAAACCCTTTATAAATTTTGTTCCGTTAAAGTTATTGTTAGAAATCAGAAAGAAAAGATATAGGGGTGTTCAAACGGTTGGGTTTGGGTTTAGTGGAGTTATTCGGTTTGGTTTGTTCGGTTTTTGAAGAAAATAAAAACCACCAAAACCCAAACCGGAACTACACAAACCCAATCCAAACCAACCGAATAATAATCGGGTTAATCGGTTTGGGGCCCATAAATCCGAACTTACGATGAGGGTTGAAGAATACTAAGAAAATAACTCCAATTTTTTCGGAAAATGGAAGTATAATTTGCTCATAATGATATTTATTAAACTAACATTTATCATCAAGATATAATTCATGAGTTTTTCAATTTAATCGTATAATCATCATAGTCTTACTTAATTGTTATTGACTCTGATTGAAAGGAAAAGTGTGGATTAACTTAAATTTTTAAGTGAACTATAACAATGGATGTATAAGTTGATAAATAAAAATATGTTACTAATAAAATGAACACAATGAGAAATGAGAAATTTCATGGGATAAGAAGTGTGTGACGGATTTTTAAATCCATCTTGTATATCAAAAGCTTACTACTACTATATCGGATTTTCGGGTGGGCCCCAAATTGAAATTTTCTAATCCAAATTCGAACCAAAAACCGGCTATAATTTCGGTTAAAACCAATTAACTGAACCAAATTCAAATAACCCGAAACTAATTAAACTATAATTTCGGTTAAAACCAATTAACTGAACCAAATTCAAATAACCCGAAACTAATTAAACCAAACCTATTTGGATTGAGCGGTTTTTCAGTTCAAACCAATTATTGAACACTCCTAGGAAAAAATAATATAAATATTCAAGTGGGCCTCAATTTTACCCATGGGAAACTATCAATCCGACCACGACGGTTCATCACATTCGACCATTTTTAGTCCCTATTCGAGGACTAAGCTAAGGATGTGATGACTCAGTGTGGTCTAACAAATTTTGAATAACAACACTTTTATTTTTCTCTCTTAATAGTTACATAATTTTTAATAATATTTAAGATATAAAAGAACTTTTAATTATCCTAACAAATGGTTTCTTACCCTTTCCAAAGCCCTAATATATAAACCTAAATACGAAAAAAGTTATACAAAAAGTCACACCCCATATATATTTTATATATATTTCTAGTGGGTTAATATTTAAATTATAATAAAATGGCATTTACATGTCCAAAAACTAAACCGAGGTTTCACTATTTGCTTTCGATGTATCGGTTTCAGTCTTGTTCGTGTCTTTGTCATTTAGATTAGTGTTTTCGGTGCTAAATTAAATTTACACACCTTTGAAATTTATGTTCATACTTTGTACGTTTGTGATGAATGATATTTTAGTGGACACATTTCTTAATTATCGAGGGGATGATATTCTTGATTCACATATCTTCTAAATCATAAAACTTGTACAAATTACTACCTTATATAAACATGCAACTTATATTAATCAACTACAGATGGCTTTCATTCGTGAACTTTAGTTGAATTACCGGCCAGGAGCGGAACTAAAATAATATATATGATGGATATTTTGATTAGACAAAATTTTCAAAATGTTACTGATTATCTTAATATATTTTTATTCAATTTTAAGCTTTTACGGGGAAGCCGCCCTCGTGCCCTTCTAGATCCGCCCCTAAATACGATATCAAAGTGGCCTCATCGGCTGCCACGACTCGACCAACTTAGCAAGCGATAAGTGAGAAGACCCACCATCATTCATCGCTCTAGTTGCATCCTCCTTCCTTTTCATCAAGACGTCCCTAATGATCTTCCCTTCTTTCGACTCCATCAACTGTTTTACCCGTTTTTCAACCTCCTCCGCCGTTACTTTCCTATCATCAGACTCATCAATCGGCAGAGCCAATTTCATTTCCTCAACCATCACAATCTTATTCATCCGTTGCTCAGCATACAACGGCCATGCCAGCATCGGCACACCCGCACGTGTCGCTTCCAACACTGAATTCCACCCACAATGAGTCACAAACCCACCAACCGACTCGTGACTCAACACTTTCACTTGTGGAGCCCAATTCTTCACCACCAAACCACGATCCTTTGTACGATCCAAAAACCCTTCTGGCAACAACGAATTCAAATCAAGAACTGATTGCGGTTGAAATAGTTTGTCTTTCTTAGTCGTTGGTGGGCTTCGTATAACCCATAAAAACCTGTGTCCACTCCTTTCCAGCCCATTTGCAATCTCTTCTAGCTGATCAACCGAAAATAAACACTCACTTCCAAAACACAAAAAAACAACACTCTTATTTGGTTGCGAATCGAGCCAATCTAAACACTCATGCGAATCATCACCCCCATCTGCAATCAGCGGCCCAATGCAATAAAGTGGTGGCGTAGGCTGACCTTGGACACATAATCCGTCCCTAATTGCTTTAATTGGTTTTGGTTCGAGCGAATCAAATGTGTTTACGATAATCCCAGCCGACTTGGGCAAGTAATGTGAGAGTTCAAGAAAGCTCAAATAACCAGCAGAGTTTCTATCAAGACAGGGATCGGGCATGTCACGTGATGGAATCGGTGGCATGCCCGGCGAATAAATAAGTTTATTCATATCTCTAAAACTTCCTTGGTATATTTGATCGAGCGTTGGGAAGTAAAGCATTTCAGCAAGGCAACAAGCGCCCGAAGTTATGAAGTAGTAAACCGGGACGTTTATATTAGCAGCAGCTGCCATAGCTGAAGTGCAAAAAAGATCGATAATCAATGCAGTAGGAGATATGGAATTGAGGGCTTCCGCAACGTTTTGGACGCTACGTCTGATTAGATCAAAACGTTTGGCTTCTGAAGTTGGGTACGTTTCTTGGTCTAATGGGATATCGGGAAGATGATGGAACGTGATGGCTGGGACCGTGGCGGAGATGTGACGGATGTAGGTGGTGGTGGAGCCGGTGTTGAAGGAATTGGTGAGGGTGAGGACGGTGATAGTGTAGGAAGGATGGTGTTTGATGATGAATTTGCCGAGTTCAACCATGGAAATAAGGTGACCCATGAATGGTGATGGGTATAAAACTACAGTCTCCATTTGTGTTGCTTCTAATTAATGTGGTTGTGACATAGTTGTGGATGCTGAACGAATTATAAAGGTAAATGTAAACAAACTGTTTATGCATAGTAATAGTAATATTAATAATTGTGAAGGGGAACAGTGTCGATGCAATAATGCAAATTGGCTTGGATTTGCTCGTGTATTTCGTGCATGGGCCAAACCGGTCCTTTCGGCCACGATATTGTGGTCCAGGATGGATACCTTTAAAGGTTGCGTACGTACATGGTTCTTGAAATTTAATGGATATTTATTATTTCACTCAAAAAAATTCTCATTTTCTATTGATTTTGTTTAATCGAATTTCTGTTTTTGTTTTTGTTTTTTTTTCTAACATTATTTGTTCAACTGGAGTACTGAACTACTCTCGAATCTAAATCATATTTTTTTACGGTGTATTATTTATAAGCTAATACCTTAATCAAGTTTATAAGTTAAGTAAATTGATATGACTGTTGATATTTATAAGTTAACTAAGCTACACATTGTGATTTATTAAGTTCAGTAATTCAATTAAATGCATTAATAGTTCAGTAACATTTTCACAAAATAGATTAATCTATTTGTATATATATCTAATATATTTATTTAAAATGTATTGAACCATATTACATATCTATGTGCTTTAAATTTGTGAGTTTAATTATACTAATTGATTTACTTTAATAACTATACCATTACACAAACGATTTCCTTTAAATTGTTATCTATGTTTACAAAAATATACTATAAAGACACATAATAATTATTATTAATGTTATAGAATAAAATACTCATCGCAAGAGGGAACATAAAATCTAGTTACCATCAATTTCGTTAGGTCAATTAATTGTACTCCATCCGTCCCAATTTTATTGTCCACAGAAAAGAAACATACAGTTTAAGAAAAGTGTACAAGTTGTACTCTACGACCAATAAGATTTAATTTCTCACCACATTTAAATGTTTTGATTGGTTGAAAGTACAAAGTGGACAATAAATTTGGGACATCCCAAAATGGAAAGGTGGACTATAAATTTGGAAAGGAGGAAGTAATATTTTCAAAAGATGAACAGGTTGGTCAAAAGATGAAAAATTAAGTTCAAATTAAATTTGTACTTTTGTGAATGATGATGTCTGAGTGGAAGCAGTTCTTAATAATTGAGGGACTGATTTTCTTCATAATTCACGTTGAGTGGTCGGTCGATAAAAATCAATCAAAGTAACAACTACGTACATGACTAATATTCACGTGATATATATATATACACTAGGAATATTTTAAGGTTGTGTATAGTACAGCCCACGAAGATAATCGTTCGATTTAGAGAAGTATATAATAACAGACATGACATTTTGTTAAAAAAGAAATGTTATACTCACAAAAATTTCGGTAATGATTTTTACAATTTTGATTGGTCCACCTATCTATTACCTCTTAATGTCAGTTGGCACACACTTATGAATAATAAATGTTTTATCTTTTATTCTTAACCATTTCTATAGATGCAATAAATATATTAATGAGCTAAAAACTAGTAAGTATATATACCTAGCTTAGGCTGTGTTTGATTGCTTCTTAATTGAATGGTTCAACACTGAATGCTGAATCGGTCAGCATTCAGTTCATTTGTTTACACCCACTGAATGAGTACATGTGCTGAACGAGAAAATAAATCTCACTGAATGGTTCAAACTCAAAGTCCATTCTTAACAATTCAGTACCTGTATTTTACCCGAATACCATTTCTTTACACCCACTATTTTCTTACGTTGCTGGCTTGCTGCTCATTGATCTAAACCTATCTCTCGCGATTTGTATCTGATGATCGATTATTCTCCCCCAATCTTCAATTCGTCTTTTTCGATCTTTCAGGTATTATTTGTTCCTTCTCTCCTGTACTCGTTGCACGGTATTGGGTTGTGATAGTTACTATTACCAACAATCAAGTACTATATGAATATTTTCAGTTGTTAAATCAAATTGAACTGTTCGATTCCATCTCAATTTTTTGTTAAATGGTGCATATATGGGCTGCTTATATGTTGTAATGTGGTGACTGATCACATATGTGCTGATATGCCTAAGACATGTTCGATGAAATGTCTTTGTAAATGCTTGTCATGTATGACAATCATGTTGTCTTTGTAACTATAGAAACATGCTTGATGTTTCTCCATAGTTTTAAAATTTGTGATTATGATTATAGATTGGACAATAGTTAGCATTATTTGTCAGATTTTAATGGCTTTTATTTGATCGTTTTAAGTTGGTTTTTAACCAATATTTAATTTGTCGAGCACTCTGGTTGAAGGACACATTTTGGAGGCCAAAGAATGATAGGAAGAAGGAACTTACTACTCGAAGTAAAGCGATGAACAGATCCGTAATAAACGAGAGATACTATAAACAAGAAGTCTTGTGATAGTTGTATGTAATTCCTAGTTGGTCATTATCTTTTATTTTCCTTTAGATTGACACGAGGAACGTTGTACTCTTGTGTTTTCATATAGTTCTTAAATAAAATTCAGTTATCGAATATTAGTTTTATCTTGTTGTTTACTTGTTTTGTTGATATCCACGACAACATGCAAGGCATTTCTTCTATGTTTGGCTGTATGCTATGTGATTGTAAATTGAAAACCATGAAGAGGATTTTTATGTACTGATTGTATTATGTGAGGTTATACTAAATATTGTTTATATATTATAAATTTTACATTCTGAATACTTATCAAAGTGTTGGATACCTTTCTTTTGTAATTCAGAAGGTTAATATGGTAATTTTATATCATTCAGATAGGTCATTCAGAATGATTATCAAACAGTTTATTTTCGTTCAGAAGTTAGTTCGTTCAGGGTCTTTGAATCATTCAGGCTTTGAACCATTCAAGCGCTAAATCACTCTGATTTATCAAACACAGCCTTAGTTGTTAAAAGCTGCATGTTAGGTGGTCCAATATGTCATATGTTCGATCCTTCCCACTATCTTTTTTTTTCCCTTCATATTGAAAGCTACTTATAAAGCCAATTTATATGTACATCAATAAATATAAATATAAATTTATTTGAAATGTAAATATCAAACAAGACTTATAAGATTATTAATTTGATAATGACTTATCATACAAGACAATTTGAAATTCACTTAGATTGTAGTATAATTAAACTTATTAATTGAGCTACAATTATGTTTGTAACTTTTAGTTTTGGTTAAATTTATTGTTATAAAATAAATTGTTACAGCTATTCTCGGTATGATTTGTTATCATTAGTTAAGTTTATTTTGGTTGATTAGAGAAATCAAATTAATTGATAATCAAATTTAGATTTAGCTAGCTCTAACATTTTTTATTTTGGATTGCGAGGTAGTTGAGATTTGACAAATATATCATAACTTGAAATTATAAAAATTCAGCAAGTTTAAAAAAATTTCATCGAACCCTTACTACACGAATCAATCAAATGAGTTTTTAAAAGTTATGTTGAATTTTCGAAGTGATGAATGAATATAACTGTAAGATTAAATAAATTAATTGTAAACTGCATTATAGCTTCACTCGATACAAAGTGCACGGATTGCACACATATGATATAAATTCATGAGTAATAACGAAGAAATGTATTGTAAAAGGATTAGAAATTAAATACTAACGTAAGTGATCATTTGATACTTCATATCCAGATTAAAAATTATTTTGTTAAATCCCATCGCAACGCGTGGGCATGATCATCTAGTTCATGTCACTTTGTAGAAAGTTATTTGTAAATTTGTTGGTAAGTCTAACATTCTCTTTCCATTAAAAAGCCTTTTAGTTTAGGAAAAGGATGACCTTATATTTATAACTTAAGTGCAACAAAACTCAAAGCACTACATTAAATCATCCAAACTGAATCATATTTGACTTTTGTTGACACCAAATAAACAATAGCCCTAACTGATTCCATTCAGATCCAAACATTAGGTTAGCAATTACATATAAGTTATAAGTTGCTATTTTCGTCATGCATAACATTATTTTTATGTTGCCACTTTTTGTTTCACTTTTGTTAAATGAAACTATCTTTCCAAGTTAATTATATATTGTATATGTTAGTGGTGTCCCTTTGTGTCTCGTTGAGTGTCTTGGTGGTGTTTTCTATGGAGTATACGATATCGTTGTGGCTCCACAAGTAATTGAGAAATTAAATATTAGCAATAGAGACATGCAAGTAATCTATGCCTCCTACAAACTTTTCTAATCCACTCGACCACTCCCCTATGACTCTCTAACCTGCAATGTTTTCTTTTCTATTTTCTATAGATATTCAAACGAGTTGTGTTTTAGATTTTAGATACAAACAATTTACAAAATTTGGGATACAAAATGAGGTGCCACCAATCAAATAAAGGGAGAGTAATATGAGAGAGCACAAAAAACCATTGTTTCTATGCCGTCACGTCAGTTTGTAACTTTATTTTGTATACGTTGTTTGTAAGCATAACATCTCTCTCAAACAATATAATCATGATAGTTTTCTACTTACTCCTCCGTACCGATAAAAATAATTGTTTTACCCTTACTTTTTGAATAGTCATCTATGAATTAGTTTCGTAAAAAATTAAATTATGAGTAAATTAGTAAAGTTTGTATATACTTTTGACAATGAACATCCATTTTGGGACAACCTAAAATAAAAAGGTGAACTTTGAAACCGACGGAATAATATTTTTAAGTAAAATTTAACTATTTTATAGTTAATACAGCAGATTTTTGGAAAGATCAATTTGCATATTGCTCCGTACTTCGTAGTAGTAAATCAATATCAATATATGATATGAAACTAACATATAAAATTATAAAATCATATTGAAATATATTTTTTTTTGTAACGCACCATAAAAGGTTAAATGGTTTTGTTGCCATATTAAAAAAAGTATTGATGGATGAGACGTAAAATGAGACATGTGAGACAAGTTTCCTTTCTTTAACAACCATGGCCCTATTCACCCAACGTAATTGTTTGAGTTATGATCACAAATTTACAATTACAAGTACTATATATATATATATATATATATATATATATATATATATATATATATATATATATATATATATATATATATATATATATATATATATGTGTATATATATAGTGGCATGATCCAGAGGGAAGTCCATTTTTTGAGGGAATGGGGAAGCGTTAGTACGCATCAGGAAGCATATTACCTTCACCTATACTAATATCGAAAAAAGCAAACTGAAATTTAGTAAATGTTAATCAGAATCGATGTTATAAATGTTAAGCTTCCTTGATAAATTTTTTCTTCAAGTTATAGTATCGATTTATGAATATTTGATCGAAATCCGTTAAGATGCATCGCGGTGCGTATTAGTTAATCTGCATTGTGATGCATCTTAACAATAAAAATATTTTTCAAATAATGTGAAGTTTTATGATGCATCGCGATGCATCTTAGTTAATATGCATCACACTGCATCTTAACAATTAATTAAATAAATATTCATCAATTAATGTTATGACTCAAAAATGAAATTCATTCGTTAAAATATTCTTTATAGCATCGATTTTGATTACTATTTACCGATAAAAATAATTTTTTGTTGACGTTTTGATTGATAATTATAATATGCTTCCTGATGCGTACTAACGCTTCCCCCTTCCCCCCAAAAAGACACTTCCCTCTTGATCACTATCCTATATATATATATATATATATATATATATATATATATATATATATATATATTGGAATAATCCAGAGAGAAGTGCATTTTTTGGGGGAAGGGGGGAAGCGTTAGTATAACACCCCTCGTTTCTTTATAAACAATAATATAATAATGGTGACTCGGAAGCGTATATATATTTCAAAACATTACTATCAATGTCAATTAAAATGTCAATAAACTTTTTCAAATTAAATACGTGACATTTCAACAAACTAGGTGTTATATAATTCAAAACATCTCTTTAGTTATCAAAATAACATCAGAGTAACAGCCTGTCAAACATTCCATCCAGTCCAACAACTTCCTGCCCTGCCCAATATGTCCCATCTATTTCAACCTGCAGGAAGAACTGTGGTGGGGTTAGCACAACGCTAAGTGAATGGAACTATAACAACAGTCCAATCTAGCATAACAATCTGTTTACATAACACACATTAAACAGAATGTAAATTACTGAATCAATCAATCACTAGCCGACATTCATACAATGTCATTCAAGCTACGTCAAGAGGATCGGTGGTCCCTGAGCAACCATATACCGGTTTGGTACCCAGGAACACTTATAGTTCAACTGTATTGGCCTATACAGCACTACCGATAACTTGTTGTCAATCACACACGACCTAGGTCTCCAAACTAACATTTCAAGTTTTCGAGATCTCCTGTCGTCTACAACAACAACAAGCCCAACCGTCAAATCAAGTTGACCTCTGAATCTTACACACTGGCACAATCTCAGCCAAGTAAGCAAACATTTAAACTATCATGGCAAGATATCTCAACAGATGCATCATATCAAAGTAATACTATAAATTACTTGTTGTAAATCAAATCATTACAACTAAATCACACTGAGGTTACAGATCCACTCACCGACACCTCAGCCGCAAGCTCAGAAGTCTAATATTACTGAGCCTTCTACACATCTGAGAATACAATCAATAAACAATGAGTTAGTAACTTGTATCAACTGATAATACTTATGTAAGTAACATCGTTACACAATCATAACATAATTACATGTATCAAGTGATCCCTAAGATCACAGCAACAAAAGTTCAATTCGGAACATAATCAAAAAGTCCCGAAATAAGGTCCAAAAACTGTAAAATGCCATTTTCGACCCCTAAACGACCCCGAATGGCCAAAAACTAACTAGGCTATAGTATATAGCTTTGATCAGTGGGCCGTTTTCGAGTGACCATGTAAATTTCAGCCCAATCGGAGTTTAAAGCCAATTTGTCAATTTTTCCGTGGCAAAAATCACTACTAAACACTTGTGCACTTCTGAAATTTGCAAACTCAAAATTTCTGAAAATTTACTAGAAGTCAGCCTTACCCGCCGGGTAAGACCCATACCCGCCGGGTACCCACAATATTGCACAAGCCGCCGGCTTGGCTCAGAAGCTGCCGGGTTCGAAAATCACGGGAAGCCGCCGGCTTGGCTCAGAAGCCGCCGGCTTCAAGCTTCGTCCCAGCCCTGTACGAACTGGCCAAAACCCTAACTCGCGATTTTATATCCAAATCGCCCAAAACACGATTTCTAACAGTTATAAACACCTAATAACTTCACATAATCATCATAAAACCTTTATAACATGTTTCTAACATCAAATTCTTCCAAATCATCAATTATCCCAATTTCAATCAAATGGAAATAATTAAACTTACTTCTTAATTTGAAGAACACTGAATTGAGATGGTGATTAGGATGAAACTAGAATCATTCACAGCTCCAAATTCACTTTCAATTTGTTTCTGAGTTTTGATTTGGATTTCTAAAGGTTTTGGATGATTTTCAAGTTTCTTATGAAACTTTCTAAATAAGGAAAATGATATATAAGTCGGCCTCATCACACCGCCTTCAATTATACGGGTATAATTTAATACCCCATCTCAATCTATTGTCTGGAACCCGAAAACCATTTGCGAGTCCAAACATTTTATTGCACCGTCAACTATATTAATTTACAACAATTAATAATTTACTTATCACATTGGAATATTCGACTCCTATTCCAATTATTTCAACTATTTCAAACAATATTATTTCCAAATACATTTAAATATATATATTTAAATCAAGAAATAATATATAAACAACTGGGTCCATTTCGAGGATGTTACAACTCTCCCCCCCTTAAAGAGATTTCGCCCCGAAATCTAACCTCAATCAATCTGACTAATGTGATATAATCACATATATCTTATCAAACATTAATCCTCAATAGCAACTTACAACTATTCTTAGACTATTTGAATTCTTTCCACATGCACATATCCAAATGTACATGCTTCTATCCTTTCCTACGCACACGCACAGTGCATCTAATCAATATCATAATTCAGATATATCTTATAGACTAACACTTACTTCAACAAGTGAAACTTACAATCACTTAGTCAACAAGTAAAACTTAACATCACTTAATAGGTCTATGCAACCAGAAATTAGCAACATGCTAAAATCTTTAACCTACTCTCACTGTTCATCACTGGTAACAATAAAACAGCAGTAACAATATCACAACAACAGTGTTTATTAAACCACAATGTACCTAGCAACACTGAAATATAATTCAGCTCACGACCAACAATCAGTCTAATATACAGATCATAATCTTAAATCTCTACCATCAAAGATTTGAAATTCAAATCTAGGTCAACTTTTCATCCAAAAGTTTCATACCTATACTCTTTTGAACAACCTATCATATTCACATATCACTATCACTATCATATGAAATCCTTTACTTAGAAGTAATCCAGATTCATATCACTTTAATAAGCACAGCAGAGGTCACACTCAGTAGGTAAAACTACAATCAACAAGTACTTTGCTCAATCAACAATAGTACCACAATCAAATATTACCTACATTCAACCAACCTCTACATTGGCTTATTTCTGCTTGTAACTCCTTTCATTACAATCTATCAATTGTCAACAACAACAATTTACACATCCAATAATCACATAATCACTTAGTACTACATCCCATCAATATAGCAACTAAGTCAGTCTTAATCAATATTATGATACTACAACTTAAGTATCACAATATCACAATGTGCTACTTCTTAACACATTTTTAACAAAATCTACATCAAGTTAATCACAATTAACTGACCTCCACATATCTTATGGCACATTTTAATTCATTCTATTAAAACTTGTCATGCCATTTATTATCATGTATATCACACATACATACCTACACAACTTCAGGTACTCTCTTAAATGGATATATACACATCAATTCCATTTCATTCTATACACTAAGCCATTCAAACTATTAGAGCCTTTATCAATCCTTTTCAATATTATTAATCATCACATATCCATACCACAGGACATGGAACAATTAAAATCAACAACTCTATGTTTCACTTATATACATACCACTTAGTATATAACTTAAACAATTTAGTCCAAACTTACAAGAAAGTTTGGTGAATACAATCATCACATATCAATATCAAAGTTTCCCTTATTCTCTAACACATTCAACTATACACACATACCTAATTTTCTCAAAATATGAACACTTTCCAATTCATATTCCTCAATTTATCAAATAAAGATCAACTAAATCTTTAATACAATTCAACTTCCAGATATCCTTTCATATCTTTTCTTACTTGGATCTAATCCCAATTTACTACTTTATCACTTACTTCATTTGTATACTATCAACAAATAACTAAAGAATCCATTCAATTCTTTCAATACTTTGGTAATTCACCACGAGGTACCAGTCAACCTATGTAACCATTAATAATAACTTTCAATTATTTCTTATCACATTCTTACCCAATCATGGCTATCATCACAAGCCTCATACACTGGTAAGACTGTCCTATCACACTCTAATCAATGTGATTTAATTTACACTTTTCAACAAATTATAATTGTCATAACATACAATGACTTCATATCTATATAATTCCTTAACATGTATTCAGCTCAAATATTAAATATCACCTGACTGAATACTCAATTATACTTAACACTAGTTCAATTACTTAATACTATCCTTAAGTAAATAAATCAAGTTTCACAAACTTAAACAATTCATCTATCTTCTTTGGATCTTAAATGACCCATTTCAATATAATGTGACCAATCTAGGAATTCAATCACATTCCACACAATCATAACATTTCAATCTATGTTAGACTATTTCAACACAAACAGTTGACTATATGTCAACTTTGATTTCAATCAACCAATCAATAAAATCCTCTAATTGCTTTTCTCAAGTTTGACCTATCCTCAAACCAATCACAAGCAATTAATTTTATACACAATTTTCTATTCATGGTTTGACTTTCAAAGTTAACATACCATCAATATCAACTCACAACAACCATTTCATCTTATATGTTCACTTTCAAACATATATTTTAAATTATTACTTTCAATAATCTTATCAATTCTTCACAAGGACAGAATCAACTTACATAAATCTTGGCTCCATACAAGCCATTTCATATTGTATGTTTACTTTCAAACATATACTTCAAATTATTACATTCAATAATACAAGAAATTCCTCAAGCAAGACAATATCAACCTATCTCAACTTTGGCTTCATACAAGCCAGATACAAAATAGTGATTCATTTAAATACTATCCAATCCACCTATGGTTAATCTAACACAATCAGTTACAACCACATATTCAACAAAATCATATTTATCATTTATGTTTATCATCAAAACATCTATCAATGACAAATATTATTTTCACTGGCACCTTTACAGTCTAAATGTCACAGTCCTATCAACTGATTGTTTTCTTATCCAAACAACTATTAAACAACTTAGCATACTTTCATGCTCAATTTTCCAAAATCACATTACATTTCTTTTATACTAAGTAGCCTCAACAAGTTCATGTGGCACAACATAATATAACAACGGTGATCAGGTGTTGCAAGATTATGTTCTTCACAATCCATTCTCAGGCTACTCTACATTATAATTATCAATGTGATCTACTCTTATCTCATATATGTATTAAATACTTCATGATTTCAAATCAATCATAATCTATTTAATAGTTTCTAACAGCTAATACATACTCAGAATCAGCTTACTACTTACATATTCAATCTTACATATGCAAGCCATTTCACATAATTTATTTTCAACAACTGAATTACTCAATATATCTACTTGTCTGAAACCTCAAGCATAGGATAACCTATCATCATAGTTTCAATATTTAACACTAATCAATGTCCCTATTTACCTCAAAATTCAGGACACATCTTAATTAATTATCATCACTTTGACATATGCTATCATATCAAGCATCACTGTCACAACAAACCTACTCAATCATGTTACTATAAAAACATCTCATTTATTAGTTCACAATTGACCAGAAAGATCTATCACTTCCCAAATCAATTTAGCTTTATCATAATCCCTATTTCTTATAAACCTATCAGTCATGGTTTTGATCAAGTGTTTAACTATAGTCAACACATATCATATAGTCACATAAACACATATTTTCTCAAATAACAGTCATTATCAATTCAAATGACACAACAGTCCTTAACAAGGATTGAATTCACACCTTATGATCAATCTACTACTATAATACTATCAATTATCTCGTCTCACCAATAAAGACACTCTTAGGTTCTAACATCAATCCATTTGAACCTTAATCAACTCTTTGTCTACTTAAACATATTTCTGCATTTTCAATTCAATGAGAAATACTAACAACAATGAGCAACAATAAGCATCTCATTTAGTAATTCTACTCTCATGTCAACATATAATAATCATTAGTTGACTCAAAACTGGGGAATCATATCAGTCTGACTCAATTAACTTCATAACAAAGCTTACTCAACATAACAGAGTAAACAATTTAAGTTAACGTAAATTAATAGAGGCTTATCGAAGATTACCTGACAAATCTTAAGCCAACAATGTTGAGGAAACATGAAATATACCAATCAGATACTCATGTTCCTCCATCTCTGCAATCAAACAACAGCTTCACAACTTGTTATGGGTTAGTACATATTCAACTAACTACTTTCTCATACATCAACTAATCAACTAAACCCACACCCACTGGAATGTTTGACTCAACTCAATCAAAGTTTAGGATTGAACATTCTATCAAGTCCAATTCACCCAAACTATTGCTCTGATACCAACTTATAACACCCCTCGTTTCTTTATAAACAATAATATAATAATGGTGACTCGGAAGCGTATATATATTTCAAAACATTACTATCAACGTCAATTAAAATGTCAATAAACTTTTTCAAATTAAATACATGACATTTCAACAAACTAGGTGTTATATAATTCAAAACATCTCTTTAGTTATCAAAATAACATCAGAGTAACAGCCTGTCAAACATTCCATCCAGTCCAACAACTTCCTGCCCTGCCCAATATGTCCCATCTATTTCAACCTGCAGGAAGAACTGTGGTGGGGTTAGCACAACGCTAAGTGAATGGAACTATAACAATAGTCCAATCTAGCATAACAATCTGTTTACATAACACACATTAAACAGAATGTAAATTACTGAATCAATCAATCACTAGCCGACATTCATACAATGTCATTCAAGCTACGTCAAGAGGATCGGTGGTCCCTGAGCAACCATATACCGGTTTGGTACCCAGGAACACTTATAGTTCAACTGTATTGGCCTATACAGCACTACCGATAACTTGTTGTCAATCACACACGACCTAGGTCTCCAAACTAACATTTCAAGTTTCCGAGATCTCCTGTCGTCTACAACAACAACAAGCCCAACCGTCAAATCAAGTTGACCTCTGAATCTTACACACTGGCACAATCTCAGCCAAGTAAGCAAACATTTAAACTATCATGGCAAGATATCTCAACAGATGCATCATATCAAAGTAATACTATAAATTACTTGTTGTAAATCAAATCATTACAACTAAATCACACTGAGGTTACAGATCCACTCACCGACACCTCAGCCGCAAGCTCAGAAGTCTAATATTACTGAGCCTTCTACACATCTGAGAATACAATCAATAAACAATGAGTTAGTAACTTGTATCAACTGATAATACTTATGTAAGTAACATCGTTACACAATCATAACATAATTACATGTATCAAGTGATCCCTAAGATCACAGCAACAAAAGTTCAATTCGGAACATAATCAAAAAGTCCCGAAATAAGGTCCAAAAACTGTAAAATGCCATTTTCGACCCCTAAACGACCCCGAATGGCCAAAAACTAACTAGGCTATAGTATATAGCTTTGATCAGTGGGCCGTTTTCGAGTGACCATGTAAATTTCAGCCCAATCGGAGTTTAAAGTCAATTTGTCAATTTTTCCGTGGCAAAAATCACTACTAAACACTTGTGCACTTCTGAAATTTGCAAACTCAAAATTTCTGAAAATTTACTAGAAGTCAGCCTTACCCGCCGGGTAAGACCCATACCCGCCGGGTACCCACAATATTGCACAAGCCGCCGGCTTGGCTCAGAAGCTGCCGGGTTCGAAAATCACGGGAAGCCGCCGGCTTGGCTCAGAAGCCGCCGGCTTCAAGCTTCGTCCCAGCCCTGTACGAACTGGCCAAAACCCTAACTCGCGATTTTATATCCAAATCGCCCAAAACACGATTTCTAACAGTTATAAACACCTAATAACTTCACATAATCATCATAAAACCTTTATAACATGTTTCTAACATCAAATTCTTCCAAATCATCAATTATCCCAATTTCAATCAAATGGAAATAATTAAACTTACTTCTTAATTTGAAGAACACTGAATTGAGATGGTGATTAGGATGAAACTAGAATCATTCACAGCTCCAAATTCACTTTCAATTTGTTTCTGAGTTTTGATTTGGATTTCTAAAGGTTTTGGATGATTTTCAAGTTTCTTATGAAACTTTCTAAATAAGGAAAATGATATATAAGTCGGCCTCATCACACCGCCTTCAATTATACGGGTATAATTTAATACCCCATCTCAATCTATTGTCTGGAACCCGAAAACCATTTGCGAGTCCAAACATTTTATTGCACCGTCAACTATATTAATTTACAACAATTAATAATTTACTTATCACATTGGAATATTCGACTCCTATTCCAATTATTTCAACTATTTCAAACAATATTATTTCCAAATACATTTAAATATATATATATTTAAATCAAGAAATAATATATAAACAACTGGGTCCATTCGTTAAAATATTCTTTATAGCATCGATTTTGATTACTATTTACCAATAAAAATATTTTTTTGTTGACGTTTTGATTGATAATTGTAATATGTTTCTTGATGTATACTAACGCTTCCCCCCAAAAAGGCACTTCCCTCTTGATTACTACCATATATATATATATATATATATATATATATATATATATATATATATATATATATATATATATATATATATATATAAACCATTAATGCAGTTAATAAATAAAAATAATGTAGTCACTTGTTTGGTTACAATTAATTGTTACAACTACTACAAGTATAGGAGTTTAGAATAAAAAAAATTAAGGAAAATGATAAATAGAGCTCTCGGGGCTTTTAATAAGGCATTAAGACATGCTTCAAAAGTTGTACCAAGAGCTTAACAAATTTTGTGTCTCTCCTATATATATATGCTGATCCTTTGAATTTAAGTTGAATGTACAATCATTATTGCATGTACAATTATATTAATGAAAGCCCTAAGTGCTTCTTTTAACAAAACCCAAAAATTAAAGAAAAGAAGGAACCCCCTAACACAATAAGAAAACAAATACTACAAATTAGTTATAAGCATAATTAATTTCTTTCACGAGCTTGTGTACTTACTTCACCATATCCAAAATCTTCGAATCAAGCTTACAATATATAATTGGGTTTAACAGATAGGGTTAAGAAACAAATACATCTAATACAACGTACTTTTTTGTATTTATCTTTTTATGATCAACCATGCAAAATTAATTTCCAAAAAAATATAGTGTTGAGAATGAGTCGTGAAAAGTAACACGGCGTAAATTAAAAAGTATATACCACATAGAAGATGGAAAGGGTTGAACGTGGAACGTACCTTTCTTTCAAAGTAGAGGCCTACAAGGTTACCACCAATCTATTACCTTTGTTATTGATTTCAAATAATAAACTGAAATGTAAAAATCCTTGTTGCTTCCGTTGGAGACAGGGGCGGAGCAAGAAGGGGGTAGTCGCCCCCCTTAGAAATCAAAAATTATCGAAAAAAATAATTTTTTTAAAGGTAATTAGTGACAATTTAGAATTTTGACCCCTCTAATGTGATAGAAGGAAATTTGTTTTTTTTTGCCCCCCCTTCTAAAAATTCCTAGCTCCGCCCGTGGTTGGAGATGTGGTGGAGCTATCCTTATTGCTTTCCAAACTGCTTCCCATAGTCATCATCTCACCTGCAAACATAACTTTGAATATTAACATTAAAATTAATGTCTACTCATATTAACAAAAACACATACACATAATACATTCACTACAAATAAAGTGTAAAGGTTTAAAAAAAAAACTTAATAATATATATAATTTCACTACATTTATATACAAATAAAAAGGCTAAAATATAATCAAAGAATGATGTTATTGTTGTAGTTTGAAGTCTTGCACTATGAAGAGAGTGTTGGCTTTCAATAATTTGGATTGGTAGAACTTTCAGGTAGGTTGAGAGAAATTAGGGGATGAAATGAGAATATAAGAGGTATGGTATGGGTTGAGCGATAAAGAAATGTTTTTCTTTTGATTAAGAGTACACTACTCAACCTCCAAGCATGGTTGCATTCTTCTCAACCTCCAAGCATGGCCTCATTTTTCAAGTGCATTCTACCTAGCCTTCAAATACCTCACCTTTTCAACCTTGAAATAGTGTTACACTATTTGATGATGAATTGTAATTTTTTGAAGGATGGTATAGTATGTTAAGGCTTCTTTTTAATATATACTAGGTGGTCTTTAAGGTTGTGCATAGCACAACCCATGATTATTTAACCTAATATTTAAGTAATTCTTATATATAAACTCTTTTAACTTATAGAAACTAACTGACATTATAAGAAAAAACCTATAACACAATTAAAAGTCAATGATAGTGCCGAGAAACATGTTCAGCTACATCCTTATTGGTAACAACAATCTCCCTTCTCAATTCACAAACAACTATATGGAGTGCTTTATGAACACATTCAATACTATATCACCAAATGTTTTACAAAACAAAAATATTGTTATACTACCAATTAAATCTCGTAGCAGTTTATACCAAAATAAGAGAGTGGCCCTTTTCCAAAAATTTACACATCGACTTGCATTATCACATGGGATTGGCAGAACTTATTGTGTCAACCTAAAGCTTTTGTCGCACCCCCAAATTATGATGCGGAAGCGATTCGGGTCGGGGCGTGACTAAATCAATAATCAAGCACACAAGGTATACAATGAACGACTCTATATGCGTCGTTTTACAAATACATTGATATTATAAAAGTTTTACACTGTTATAATATAGTTTACAAAAGCTCTTGAGCCAAATGGTAGAGATTCTATGGCATAACTAAATTATACAAAATATAGTAATGCATGACAATCTCTTGATGTCTGAATGCGACTCGAGCTAATGGGCATTCTGAGTGGCAGTCCTACTACTGCTGAGTACCTGAGAATACACGCTAAAATGATCAGCTAAAAGCTGGTGAGCTCACAGGTTTAATGATAAAGTGTAATGTATGAACCGCAAGATTTAAGTATGAATATTTGTAATTAAACAAATAAGTAATTGATGAATGATGTATATAACTGCCATGAGCATATAGTCTGAGCTTAACTGAGGTGTCAGGATCACAATTAAGTGCCTGAGGGAGGGTGCCTCTATGCGTGTGCCTAATCAACACACGTATGAACAAATGATAATGCGTCCGTTTGACCAGTCAGTGCTTGCTGACCCGGACGGGGATTGTCAGTCCCATATGGTACCATACACTAACATTCACGCTACAAAGTATTACCAAACTATGCTTGGAGGACTTAAATGATTAGATGATATACTCATGCAGAATATAACGATATTTGATACTTGCGTTCACGTGTAAAACAAAACAAGCATGTATTCTCACCCCTAGAGTAAAAATAGTAAAATAGGGGCTATGAGACTCACCTGAGCCTAATGAGATGCTATCAAGCACTAATGATGGTGAACAAGGAATGATGTCGTTTCCAACGACTGAAACCTGCCGGACGTCCTAGACGCGCAAGGTTATAATGATTAGATGTCTCAACAGACTATCTATGCTAGTTGTTCATCCAACTAGTAATGTCCAAATGATTTGGTTTGATTGATTAGATTTGAGTTTTTGAAAGATGTGTACGGCCCGTTGGTGAGTTTTTGGTAATAATAATTCCAAGTATTATTATTATCATGGTGATGTGTTATACTCGAAAAGTATACTTGATGTGTTTAGTATTCGTATAGGTCATGTATTGTTGTGTTGTTGTCTTAAGTGATTACTAGTTATTACCACTTCTAGTTATAATCTTGTTCCCACTGCTAGCTATAACTTAGTTGCCTCTACTAGTTATAATCTTGTTCCCACTGTTAGTTATAACTTAGTTGCCTCTGTTAGTTATAATCTTGTTCCCACTGTTAGTTATAACTTAGTTGCCTCTGCTAGTTATAATCTTGTTCCCACTGTTAGTTATAACTTAGTTGCCTCTGTTAATTATAATCTTGTTCCCACTGTTAGTTATAACTTAGTTGCCTCTGTTAGTTATAATCTTGTTCCCACTGTTAGTTATAACTTAGTTGCCTCTGTTAGTTATAATCTTGTTCCCACTGTTAGTTATAACTTAGTTGCCTCTGTTAGTTATATTCGCCAGATTTTTGACTCAATAACCCTCTCGTTTTCTACACTTTTTAGTCCAAACCAAGATTAACCAAAAATCACAGATGTTCCTCTAGGTGTCTAGTGTAAATCTGCATTTTATGATAATTTTATAAATTCATTTACTATTTTTAACAAAAATGGAAAGTGAAGCTGGTCAGATTAGGCCCAAAATCAGGTAACACTCAAAGATCTACTTTCACACTAAATTCCATGGGGATCTGGTCAAAGTGGTAAACACAAAAGTTGTAGCCAACGTCTTAACGGTCATTTTTCGTTTAGATTTCATGAGCGGGTCCTCCTAGAACTCGAGATATTAACGATTTGGTGTGACGTGTTTTCTTGGACAGAATCTGTCTATATATATATATACACATGAGAAACGTTTTTCATTATAATTTTTGGACATCATCAAGTTGTATGAATAGTATATCATCTATATAAACATAATACAAGTGATTTACGAAAGTGTCGGAGTCTTACAATAATCGTATGGAGAATCCGAAAAGATGGAAACGTAGCTCTCGTTCTCGTGATCGTCTTTGCTTCAATCGACTTCGTGATTCAAGGAGATTTGATGGTGGCTTTTGGTGATGGTGTGGGACTGTTTTAGAGAGAGAGAGGGCAAAGATTAGAGAGAGAAAGGAGAGAGATGAAGGATGGTGAATGATTGAGGTGGTGGTGGTTTGGTCTTGCATTATTTAACAAACAAGATCCACGTTTTGTGGATCTTATTTTCCAAGTTTGAAAACAGGTTGGGGAGGGCCCCACCGAGGTGTGGTTGTGTCCAAATTTTGTTCCTCGAGTTTGCGCTCCGTGCGTTGTTCGTTTCCCCGGTTGTGTAAACGTATAATTAGACATTATACATTATACGTAAGTTTTTAAATAACGAATAATCTTTAGATATTTTTTTTAGTTGTAGTATTTTATCAAAATATTTATTAATGAGTTATAAAATTTAACTTTAGTTTATTTCGATTGTTGAACGCGTTTCACGTATTTTTGGTCGCGTATAAGTGTTTTATACGATACGAAATACTTTTGAAATATTATCAAGATAATATTTAGAAACAGTTATGTTTATTAAATGAATTCATATTATTTAATAAAGTAGGTTCACCAACGTCCATATTAATGGATCGGAATTAGGCCGATATAAAATGAAACGATTTAATAAATCATGTTAATGCGTATATATAATAATATACGTAATGATACATACCATTAGCCTAACACAGAACTAATTACATGTATTAACAATATGATTAGGACCTAATAACTAGTCCTAATTTGACGGGTGTCACATTCTCCCCTGTTTAAGAGAATTTCGTCCCGAAATTTAACTCTGAGTCGTGTGAGTGGAGTCTGAGAAAAGATGTGGATATTTGAGTCGCATCCGATCTTCCCGTTCCCAAGTGAATTCCGAACCACGCCGCTAATTCCACTGAACTTTGACAATAGGTATACGACTTTGCTTAAGCTGTTTGACCTCACGGTCCATGATCTCCACTGGTGTCTCGACAAAATGAAGTTTGTCTTCGATTTGAACCTCATTGTGAGGAATGATGAGCGTCTCATCGGACAGGCATTTGTTAAGATTAGAAATGTGGAATGTGGGATGCACGCTACTGAGCTCGGGTGGTAGCTGCAATCGATATGCGACTGGACCAATCCTTTCAAGGATTTCAAAAGGTCCAACGTATCTGGGATTTAACTTCCCACGCTTGCCGAATCGGATGACACCTTTCCAAGGTGATACTTTGATTAATACTCGATCCCCAACCTGGAACTCGAGATGCTTGCGTCTCACGTCAGCATAACTCTTCTGACGATCACGTGCGGCTTTCAACCATTGCTGGATACCAACGATCTTCTCGGTGGTTTCATGAATGATTTCAGGATCAGTGAGTTGGCTGTCTCCAACTTCGGCCCAACAAATAGGCGATCGGCACTTACGACCGTACAGTGCCACGAAGGGTGCAGCTCCAATACTGGTGTGGTAGCTGTTGTTGTACGAGGATTCACACAACGACATATGATGTTCCAAATTTGCACCGAAGTCAATTACGCAAGCGCGTAGCATCTCTTCCAGTGTTTGAATTGTCCTTTCACTTTGGCCGTCGGTTTGTGGATGATAACCTGTACTCATATCCAGACGAGTACCTAAGGATTTCTGCAATGACCTCCAAAACTGAGAAGTGAAACGACTATCTCTGTCGGATATAATCGAGATAGGAACGCCATGTCGGGATACAATCTCCTTCAGATAGATTCGTGTGAGACATTCCATTTTATCGGTTTCTTTGATAGCGAGAAAATGTGCAGATTTGGTAAGCTGATCCACGATCACCCAAATGGTATCGCAGCCGCTTGATGTTCTCGGGAGTTTAGTGATAAAATCCATAGCAATTTGCTCCCATTTCCATTCAGGAATGTCCGGTTGCTGTAGCAGACCGGAGGGTTTATGATATTCAGCTTTGACTTTAGAACATGTGAGGCACTTGCTGACGTACGTGGCAATCTCTACTTTCATGTTTGGCCACCAGTACAATCCCTTGATACCATGATACATCTTGTCAGATCCAGGATGTATAGAATATTTGGACTTGTGAACTTCATCCATCACCAAGTCTCGAAGATTTCCGAATTTGGGTAACCAGATCCGGTTTGCGAAGTATTTGACCCCATTGGGTTTGATTTCGAATTGTTTCTCCATGTTACGCAAGGCTTTATCTTTGATATTTTCCGGTTCCAATCCTTCGAGTTGAGCAGCAAGGATTTGAATGATAAAATCATTATGAATGGTAATACTAAGGGCTCGAACTCGAAGTGGTTTCGTGCGCTCTTTTCGACTTAGGGCATCGGCAACAACATTTGCTTTGCCCGGATGGTATTTGATTTCGCAATCGTAATCGGTGAGCAACTCGACCCAACGACATTGCCTCATGTTGAGATCCTTCTGATCAAATATATAGACTTTTGTGATCGGTGAAGATGGTACATCTTGTGCCATACAGATAGTGTCTCCAGATTTTGAGTGCAAATACTACGGCTCCTAGTTCGAGTTCATGAGTGATGTAGTTCTTCTCGTGAACTTTGAGTTGTCGGGAGGCGTAGGCAATAACCTTGTCTCGTTGCATCAACACTCAACCAAGACCTTGGTGTGAGGCATCGCAGTATACCACGAAGTCATCGTTGCCTTCGGGTAACGATAGAATGGGTGCACTGCAAAGCTTTTGCTTCAATAGATAAAATGCCGACTCTTGCTTATCAGTCCAATCAAACTTCTTTTCCTTCTGAGTCAGTGTCGTGAGAGGTTGAGCTATTTTAGAGAAATTCTCAATGAAGCGCCGATAGTAACCAGCCAGTCCTAAGAATTGGCGTACTTCGGTCGGCGTTGTCGGGACTTGCCAGCACTTGATAGCCTCGATTTTCGATGGATCAACGTGAATTCCTTGACTATCAATCACATGACCAAGGAATTGAACAGTTTGCATCCAGAACTCACACTTGGAGAACTTAGCATATAACTCTTCATGTCTAAGAAGTTCTAGAATGGTTTTGAGATGTTGCGCGTGGTCCTGTTCATTGCGCGAGTAAATGAGAATGTCATAGATGAAGACAATGACAAACTTGTCGAGAGATATGGTTTGCACACTCGGTTCATAAGATCCATGAATACAGCCGGTGCGTTTGTCAAACCAAATGGCATCACTTGGAACTCGTAATGCCCATAGCGAGTTCGGAAGGCAGTCTTTGGGATGTCGATGTCACGAACTCGTAACTGATGATAACCTGATCGTAGATCTATCTTCGAATAGAAGCTTGACCCTTGAAGTTGGTCAAACAGATCATCGATACGGGGTAGTGGGTAGCGATTCTTGACGGTTAATTTGTTCAACTCTCTGTAGTCGATACACATTCTGAATGAACCGTCCTTCTTTTTCACAAACAGGACCGGAGCTCCCCAAGGTGACGAACTCGGTCTAATAAATCTCTTGTCCAACACTTCCTGTAACTGAGTGGACAACTCCTGAAGTTCTGAAGGGGCTAAACGATAAGGTGCTCGTGCAACAGGTGCTGCCCCTGGCACGAGGTCGATTGAGAACTCAACTTGTCTCGGTGGTGGAAGGCCAGACAAGTCTTCGGGAAAAACTTCTGGAAAGTCTCTAACAATGGGCACATCCTCAAGTCGCTTTTCTTATGACTTTTTCTCCATGACGTGCGCGAGAATTGCCTGATAACCCTTTCTCAAATACTTTCGGGTTTTCATGCATGATATGATATTCAATCTCATCCCACCGGTCTCCCCTTGTATGACTAAAGTACCACCGGTGACGAGAGGAATACGAATGATTTTGTCATAACAGACAATTTCAGCTCGGTGCTTGGTTAGCCAATCCATGCCAACAATGACGTCGAAACTTCCAATCTCGACAAGTATGAGATCAATGGCAAACAATTCGTTGGCGAGGTTTAAAGTGCAATTAGGAATTACACTATCGGTTTCTATGAGTTTGCCGTTAGCTAGTTCTACTATCTAAGGCAACAGGGGTGATGTTAAGCAATGGACCAAACTCATCAGATATGAAGCTCCTATCAGCACCAGTATCAAACAGAACAGAAGCAGTAAGATTGTTGAGAAGAAACGTACCCGAGACCACATTCGGGTCTTGACGGGCTTCTCCTGAATTCAGAACGAAGGCTCTTCCTTTCGCAGTGTTGTTACCCTTGTTCTTTAGCTTTGGGCACTCATTCCTAAAGTGCCCTGTGTCTCCACACTCATAGCAGGACCTAGGTTTTTTAGTGGTGGTGTTGGCATTGGTAGATCTGCAGTCTTTGGCCAAATGCCCATACCTTTGACATTTTCCACATGGAGTACCGCAAGGACCATCATGATGTCGGCGGCAATTTGAACAGAAGGGTTTATTCCCAGTGTAACCCTTGTTGAAACCAGAACCAGTGTTGGGGGTCTTATCAGACTCGGACCTCTTGGACGATGGTTGGTTTTGATTAGGGTTTCTAGTCCACTTCCTTTTGTTGTTACCAGAAGATGTAGTGATTGCCTCACGGCTGACTATCATTGCCATGAGTTCGTGTGCGAGGCGGATTGCACTTTGGATGGTCGTCGGTTTGGACGAGGCGACGTTCCCCTGGATACTTTCCGGGAGACCACGAATGTACCTCTTGATGCGCTTTTGCTCTGAGTCTACCATAGATGGGCAGAGGAGAGCGAGTTGTTGGAACTTGGTGGTGTAACCAGCGATGTCAGTGCCCTGGACTCTCAGACTCCAGAATTCTTCCTCCAACCTCTGAAGTTCTTCGCTGGGGCAATACTCTTCCTTTAGCATCTACTTCAGATCTCCCCAGGGGAGTTGATTAGCCACTTCAATTCCCACAGCACTAGTATGAGTATTTCACTAGGTGAGGACACATTCCTGAAAGGTGTAAGCAGCAAACTTGACCTTGCTGTCCTCAGCGCAGTTACAGAGACTGAAGACATATTCCATTCGTTCCATCCATCGGATCAGGCCAATGGCACATTCCGTGCCCTTGAAGTACAATGGTTTGAAACTGAGAAAATCCTTGTAGGAACAAGGTTTGATAATAGGAGTATGAGTGGTATTGACTGTCTGATCACTCCTTCAAGAGTCTCGAGCAGCCAAGGCTTCAGCTACAGCTCGGGAAACCGCTGCATTGAGTTCAGCTTCACTGTAACCCTTCCTCTTTGGCGGCATGATTCTTCAAGAAAGAAACAAGAAAAGGATAAATGAGTTATCTGTACAAATTCACGATATATCACAATAGCACAAGTGATAATCAAAATTCAACAAATAATGGAGTTGAATACAAGATACGAGTTTGCGAGTGAGCGGGGTAAGGTTTTACTTATGGAAACCTATAAGTCCTCCTAACAATAGATTCCACTTGTGATTCCGAAGAAATAAAATGATGAAAGGAATACGAAATGATATATTCCTTGCGAACATATGACGGTATAGCGGAATGTGTTGTAAGATGTTATGCGCGTATAAATGGATAGACGATAGTGGTTATACTCGTCGTCTTTGGTAGTGTGAGTGTTAACGAGTGTATTATCGTGTGAGGCCTATTCATATATCTTCAATATATAATATCCTAGAGAGTAGTACGTAGGTAAGGCCTATGTATGTATATACGCCTATATCACATAATAGCCTAGTGTGTGTCTAGCATAAACCGAATATAAGTCCCAGTTTCTCTCGTGATCAGAGTCAACTAGTGCATTCCTGTTCAACATAACCCCTTTCAGATTTCACATCGTATTCATTTAATTGTACATAGTTAGCTAGGCTATGTTAAATTAAACTCGTATGATGTAATCACTGAACCAGTTATACCTAATAAGGAATACTGCCTAACAGTCATAGTTTAGGCCCACTAAATGCAACCTAGTTCACTATAACCTTAGGCTCTGATACCAATCTGTCGCACCCCCAAATTATGATGCGGAAGCGATTTGGGTCGTAGCGCGACTAAATCAATAATCAAGCACACAAGGTATACAATGAACGACTCTATATGCGTCGTTTTACAAATACGTTGATATTATAAAAGTTTTACACTGTTATAATATAGTTTACAAAAGCTCTTGAGCCAAATGGTAGAGATTCTATGGCATAACTAAATTATACAAAATATAGTAATGCATGACAATCTCTTGATGTCTGAATGCGACTCGAGCTAATGGGCATTCTGAGTGGCAGTCCTACTACTACTGAGTACCTGAGAATACACGCTAAAATGATCAGCTAAAAGCTGGTGAGCTCACAGGTTTAATGATAAAGTGTAATGTATGAACCACAAGATTTAAGTATGAATATTTGTAATTAGACAAATAAGTAATTGATGAATGATGTATATAACTGCCATGAGCACATAGTCTGAGCTTAACTGAGGTGTCAGGATCACAATTAAGTGCCTGAGCGAGGGTGCCTCTATGCGTGTGCCTAATCAACACACGTATGAACAAATGATAATGCGTCCGTTTGACCAGTCAGTGCTTGCTGACCCGGACGGGGATTGTCAGTCCCATATAGTACCATACACTAACATTCACGCTACAAAGTATTACCAAACTATGCTTGGAGGACTTAAATGATTAGATGATAAACTCATGCAGAATATAGCGATATTTGATACTTGCGTTCACGTGTAAAACAAAACAAGCATGTATTCTCACCCCTAGAGTAAAAACAGTAAAATAGGGGCTATGAGACTCACATGAGCCTAATGAGATGCTATCAAGCACTAATGATGGTGAACAAGGAATGATGTCGTTTTCAACGACTGAAACCTGCCGGGTGTCCTAGACGCGCAAGGTTATAATGATTAGATGTCTCAACAGACTATCTATGCTAGTTGTTCATCCAACTAGTAATGTCCAAATGATTTGGTTTGATTGATTAGATTTGAGTTTTTGAAAGATGTGTACGGCCCGTCGGTGAGTTTTTGGTAATAATAATTCCAAGTATTATTATTATGGTGATGTGTTATACTCGAAAAGTATACTTGATGTGTTTAGTATTCGTATAGGTCATGTATTGTTGTGTTGTTGTCTTAAGTGATTACTAGTTGTTACCACTTCTAGTTATAATCTTGTTCCCACTGCTAGCTATAACTTAGTTGTTCTGCTAGTTATAATCTTGTTCCCACTGTTAGTTGTAACTTAGTTGCCTCTGTTAGTTATAATTTTGTTCCCACTGTTAGTTATAACTTAGTTGCCTCTGCTAGTTATAATCTTGTTCCCACTGTTAGTTATAACTTAGTTGCTTCTGTTAGTTATAATCTTGTTCCCACTGGTAGTTATAACTTAGTTGCCTTTGTTAGTTATAATCTTGTTCCCACTGTTAGTTATAACTTAGTTGCCTCTGTTAGTTATAATCTTGTTCCCACTGTTAGTTATAACTTAGTTGCCTCTGTTAGTTATATTCACCAGATTTTTTACTCAATAACCCTCTCGTTTTCTACACTTTTTAGTCCAAACCAAGATTAACAAAAAATCACATATGTTCCTCTAGGTGTCTAGTTTAAATCTGCAATTTATGATAATTTCATAAATTCATTTACTATTTTTAACAAAAATGGAAAATGAAGCTGGTCAGATTAGGCCCAAAATCAGGTAACACTCAAAGATCTACTTCCACACTAAATTCCGTGGGGATCTGGTCAAAGTGGTAAACACAAAAGTTGTAGCCAACGTCTTAACGGTCATTTTTCATTTAGATTTCATGAGTTGGTTCCTCCTAGAACTCGAGATATTAACGATTTGGTGTGACGTGTTTTCTGGGACAGAATCTGTCTATATATATATATATACACATGAAAAACGTTTTTCATTATAATTTTTGGACATCATCAAGTTTTATGAACAGTATATCATCTATATAAACATAATACAAGTGCTTTACGAAAGTATCGGACTCTTACTATAATCGTATGGAGAATCCGAAAAGATGGACACGTAGCTCTCGTTCTCGTGATCGTTTTGCTTCAATCGACTTCGGGATTCAAGGAGATTTGATGGTGGCTTTTTATTACACCCCTCGTTTCATCAACATTTAAATATAATTTATCGGAAGCGTAAGTCCAAATAGACGGTAATAATTTACTTCATTGTATCAACATGTAAAATTCGACCTTTTCAATAACATAATTTCTCAGCAGAAGTGTTATATAGAAACAAGATAAAACATTTATTTATACAATCAAATATCAGAGTGACACCGGGTTGTCAAACATTCCTTCTACTCTAACTTCTTGCCCACCCAAATTATATGCAAAACCTGCAAGAAGGGATAATGTGGGGGATTAGCATAACGCTAAGTGAGCAGATAACTAATCAACAGTCTAACTTAGCTCAACAACTTTGGGTACAACACTTAACACTAAACAAGCAAGTACACAATACAACTCATCAACTAATCAACAACACCATAATGAGGATCGGCAGCTCTGGGGATAACCATAAACCCGGGTGGCTCCCCAAGAACACTTATCCAACCTATCCGTATGGCCATACGGACGAGACCGATATCTAGTGGTTATCCTACTCTGATACAGTTCAATACACACAACAAATGAAGTAAATCCCTGTATCATTCACACGATAACCAACTAGCCCAACCAACCATTCAACAACTCGTTGGCCTCATTAACAACTGATGCCCGAAGGCCAAGTAAATCAGGTAATCACGTAATCAACAAGTCACATATTCAACTAGTCAACATATCAACAGTATTATTACTATCAACATAATCATCAATGCAACTAATAAAGTAATAATACGTTACTTGTTGTAATCAAACTTGTTACAACCAAGTTACGCTGATGATTAGAGATCCACTCACCGACCACCTCAGGCATCCACTCAGTAGTCTAATATCACTGAGTCTTCTGCACATCTAACAATACAGTAGAATAATACAAGTTAGTTACTTGTCTCAAAATATATACAACATTATTCCAATATTACAAGCAACATCTTAACAACATAATTCACACTTACTTATCAAGTTTATGCTCATTAAAATCACAACCTCATTTAATCAACTTTTACCATCACAATTTAACATGATTACACCTTTAATAAGGTTATTATCATTATCATCAAATATCATTAGTTCATTCAAATCCCCAACACAAGGTTTCATAAACTCTTATCCATAAGTGCTAATTTTTCCCTTTGATTATTAATTAAGTGTTCTTAATCACAATTAATATCAATTTCCATCATATAATCCATCATGGTTATAACAATCCTTAAATTCTCAAGAACACCTAAACAATTTCACAACCCTTAGCATAATCTATGTAAATCATCATCTTTAATCAATCATAAAATGATCATTAGCAACACTTAATAATTTATACATCATTAACTCAAGCTTAAAAGCTTTGATTATAACATAATCAACTAAACCCTTAAACTTTCTACAAAATCCTACACTAATTCTCATTTCTAAGTTAGAACTTCACTTTTAATCATGAATTAACTATCAACTAACAACAATATAATCACTACAACCTTCAATTTCATATTAATCAAACAACTTTTATCATAATCATCATTAGTATCAAAAACACTCAATCAATTCATAAACCCTAGCTTCATTAATGTTGATCATCATCATAAAGAAGCTTAAATAACATCAATTTAAACCATTTCTAATTTCGGATTATAATCAAAGAATTATCAAAACCCCAAAACCCCCAAATTCTAGGTTTACGGAAATCAAGAACACAAAATCATACCTTGTTTGTAATGATGATAGAAGCTTAAATTTGAGTTCTAAGGCTTCAATTTGATGTTAAAAGATGATTTCTTAAAGTAATTTAGGGTTTCACAATTTGGGGATATGTATGTATGTGCGTACGTATGTATATAGATGGAGATATGTATGAAATAAACAACCGACTCAATATATAGATATATTACACAACTAGTTAAATTTTATTCCCCGTACATTTCATTGTCTGGAACTTAAAACCCATTTACGGGGAACCATTATTTTATTTTACCGTCAACTAAATAAAATTAAAACCATTAATAATTTATTAGTCACAATAAATTATTCGACTCTTTTACCCATTTATTTTCAACTAGCACAACAAAAATTATTTTCTGACACATTTAAATAATCATTTGCAGTAAGAAAATATTTAATACTACTAGACCCGAAAACTGGGTGTTACACTTTTGGTGATGGTGTGGGACGGTTTTAGAGAGAGAGAGGGCAAAGATTAGAGAGAGAAAGGAGAGAGATGAAGGATGGTGAATGATTGAGGTGGTGGTGGTTTGGTCTTGCATTATTTTAACAAACAAGATCCACATTTTGTGGATCTTGTTTTCCAAGTTTGAAAACAGGTTGAGGAGGGCCCCACCGAGGTGTGGTTGTGTCCAAATTTTGTTCCTCGAGTTTGCGCTCCGTGCGGTGTTCGTTTCCCCGGTTGTGTAAACGTATAATTAGACGTTATACATTATACGTACGTTTTTAAATAACGAATAATCTTTAGATATTTTTTTTAGTTGTAGTATTTTATCAAAATACTTATTAATGAGTTATAAAATATAACTTTAGTTTATTTCGATTGTTGAACGCGTTTCACGTATTTTTGGTCGCGTATAAGTGTTTTATACGATACGAAATACTTTTGAAATATTAT